>OZ038493.1:49699731-49964731 GCA_964036315.1 Acanthosepion esculentum | reverse complement strand
AGTCATTTATTTGTGTCATATAATGGAGAGTCAATTTTGCGATGATCAAATCTTTAGCTGATTCCTTCCCATTTATGCAACAGATGGTCTCATTTATTATTTGTATCTATTAGATACTTGTCTTATAATTGTGTACATAAAGTGAGAGATTAGTTTTGCTATCATTCTTGTGTAAAACTAACCCCCCATTTTATACACTATGATGAAGAGGTGTTTATTTTTATGACTTGGTTTATATAAGGTGAAGTATTATTTTCATCTTTGTTATTCATGTGGACATAAATTGGGGGTACTATTTTGGTATCATTTATATGCAAAATCCATCGCCCATTATGTATGTGTGATAAAAGAAATTATAAACAATAACCGGATTTATTTAGTTCTTTTCTTGTAGTACAACTGCTTGTTAATTTATTTTACCCGGCCTCATATTCATAAAACACATTTCTAAAATATCTTTGACAATCTTAAATCTTGAACTTTTAATTTTTTTAAAAAACACACACAAAATAGGGCGAAAAATAACTTTAAAATTTACCAAAAAGAGGCAAGAAAAACCTCACAATGTCATGATCATGAGATCTTACAATGTTCTTTTCCTCCCATAACAGGAGAGTATTTCTGCCTTTAGTTTATATGTGTGATGGTTATAAATTGATTTGATAAATTTATTTTATCCTTTATAAACATTTCTTTCTTTCTCTTTTTTTTTTGCTGTTTGCTTTTGTGGTTTGAAAATAAAAGCTATCACTTAAAGTTTTTAAATACATATCAAAAATTTGTGATGAAGTAAAAAGAAAAAAATCTTATGTTTTATTGTGAAAATTTATTAATCAAAAACATAGAACATAACATACAAATTTACTTTTAGAAACTTATATGAACTTATTGATCTTATCCTAAAATATGAGGTCTGGTAAATAAAAAAAGTCCTATTTTCTGGTAAAAATTTGTTTATTTAGAAGTTGAGCAGTGTGATATTCAATTTAAAATTTTATTCTTGTATTGTCAATTATAATATTGCTTACTGGATAGAATTAAAATGACGATACCCGGTTGAATTTATCTGTCTTGTCTAAAAAAGGATAAAAGTGTAATCTCTTTTTCTTCAATAAGAGAAAATAGATGAACGAAAGGGCAACATTCATGGGAACTTGCTGGTATTTTCCTTTTTTCTTGTTTTTACCTGGCTTCATATTTTGAATAAGCAACTCTTTCCTTACAGGGTGATAGAAAACAAAAAAGAAAAATGCTCAAGTTTTATAAGAACAAAAAATAAATAAAGAAACCAATTTTCCATCTTGTTTGTGAGTAAATTTTTGCCCTGATGGTCATGTGATCAAAGCATCACCTTCTCTGAAGACTTACAATTATTCTTACTATAAAATGAAAATGCCAATTTTTGGTAAAAGATTTCCATGCTTTTATTCTAAAAATTTATTTATATAATCTTTTTTCTTATTTGTTTTTTTACAATTTCAAGAGATTATTACAGTATTAAAAATTCCAAAAAGGTACTCAAAATATGAGGTCAAGTAAAAGAAATTACATTTTACACTTTTTTTTAAAACCTATTTAGCATTTGTTGGTGGTTGTGATGAGAAACCCCACAATATAATTCACAAAATCTTGAAGTTAAAAACAAAAAATGAAATGAAGAACAAAAATAATTTTTGCTGGTGTAGGAAAAGGGCAACTATCTTTTGTCAGATTAAAAAAGCTTGGTACGACTATAAATATTTTACAGATTCTTTGGAAAAACCAAAAAGTTAAGTATTACATCTTTTGGAGATGTTTGGAAAAATACAACTGGTTTTTCTTACTTTCTTTTTTTTTCTTTAATAATTTTCAGTGAGATTTTTCACTGAGAATTTTTACTGGATATTGGCACTTTGTATTATGGACCATGATGGTCTGCAACTTGCAAAAGAACAGACAATATTTTCCATTTTTCCCTCCACCCATATTCCTTCCCCACAGTCTAGCCCCAGTGTTTGACTGCTGTCATCTTCAAATTATCCTGCTGAAAACAAACCTTTGAATTCACTCCCACCCCCATGTTCAAACATTTTTTGCTGTGAACTCAACATGATAAAAAAATTTTAAAAAACCTGAAAATTAAAGACTGATTTCTTTTAGTTTGATCCTTCTTAATGGACCAGACAAGACATGAAATTTATATATATATATATATATATATATATATATATATATGTTTTCTGATTTTGGGATTGTTTCTTTCTATTATTGCTTTCATGATGAAATATAAATTCATTTAGTTAATGAAAAAACTTTAATTAAAAGGAAAATCATGAAAAATTGACATAAAAACATGTTTTATGGTTTTGTGTTTTCTCTGTAAACACAGATCCTAATTCATGAAACCTTCAAAGACCGACCCAACTGCTGAAAAAAATTTTGAAAAACAAAAAGACTGCAAAGAATTAACAAAAGAAAAAAGAAAAATTAGAGAGAAAAGAAATGATAGAAAAATATTAGTAGAAAGAAGAAGTAAAAAACGCTTAAGCAAGTATTTTGCTGATTTTGTTCTGATAATGTGACTCCAGTGATTAGCACATATGTAATTCTTGTTTTGCCAAAAAAAAAAAAAAAAAAAGCTTAGGAAAAAAAGAAAAAATTCAGAAACAACTGAATAAACTTTGTGTTGTCATTGTGATATTTTTCGCGGTGTTTTACATGTTACTTATTAATTAAAATTTGTAGAGATTTCAAAGTCTTAAAGTTAAAAGTTTAACAACAGCAAAGAAAGAAAAGTTGTGATATATTTACATAAAGCCCATTTAATGGCCCTTTTTGTTTTGTTTTGGAAACTTCAAGCATTAAATGTATTTATACAATTTTTTTTCCCTTTTGTTATAAGACAAATTTATTGTCCAAACATCTTGCTTCATAGTTGGCTTTTTTTTATATATCATTATTTCCTTATATTCAGTACTGACCAATGAGCATACAGTAAAAATACACAAATCTCTTGAAATATTTTTTGTGTTTTCAATTTAGATAACATTTTTTTCATTTATGAAAGCTAAAGTAAAGATCCTTTTAGGACTGTTGCTGATATAAACTTATGTATAATTCATTATATTGACTGACAGAAATATTTAGTGTAGCTCTTCTGTTTAGGAAGATTATTATTTCTTTGGCCATATTGATCAGATGGCTAGCTTAAAAGTGAGTATTACTCATATTATGGCCATCAGTTCTGTTAACCATATTGGTTTAAGTAGATGCTATGGCTAATCTGACACTAATCTGTTTCTTGTTTAACCTATAAATTTCTTGTATTTATTGCAGTGAAACTTGTTCAAGTAAAATTTAAAATACTCTAGTGGTATCAATATTTGCTGTCTTGATTATCTTAGTTTCTTACTGTCAAGTAATCATTCATAACTTCACATCAATGAATCCTTTGTTTTACATTGATTTATTCAAGTAAAAATGATCAGTTAATGGCAATTTTTCAAAATGGTACAATACTTTAGATGAATCCCATTAGAAGATGTTAACAGAGATATGAACAATAATTTTCTATTTGAACAAGAGAACTTAAAAATATGTTTTTCTAAAAAGATTGAATATAAAAATGCAATACATTACCAGTATGTTTAAGGTAATTTTGCATCTTATATATATATATATATATATATATATATATATATATATATGAATATAATCAAATGGATAAATATAGGTAAATGCATGAGCAAGCGTTTGTATACAAATACATATATATATATACCTGAAGATTGCAAATGGCATGAAATTCTGAGCTGTGCAATCAGCATAGGGTATTAAGCATATTTTTAATATATATATATATATATATATATATATATATCAAAGATTGAATATACAAAATATCCAAGAAAGTCAGAATCCAGATAAGTTAAGTAAACTATTTTATTTATTACTATTTATAATATAGTTCACTTAACTTATCCAGACACTGACTTTCATAGATTTTATGTATGTCCAATCTTTGATATATATATATTTTATTTGATGTTCTCTAGGATATTTTACAAGAGAATTTAGGACTACAGCTAACACCAAATTACTACAACCTGTGAACTTTACAGTTTGAACCTTAAGTATTCAGATTCCTATCCATTATTCCAGTTCATTGGAGATTGTGCAATATCTGGATACATTTTTGTTTTTAGGAAGGGAGAAAATTTGTGCATCATAGACAAGCAGATAATGTCTCTGTTTCTTTCTCTCTCTCTCTCTCACTCTCTCTTATATATATATATATATATATATATATATATATATGTTTAAAAGTATTAAAGGTTTCCTCACCAAAGTTTCTTTGCAGGATTTCCCACATTATACAATATCTCACTGTTTTAATGAAACTGTGTTTAACATAAAATTATTCTTTTATACATCTTGCATATTTTGCCATTCACAGAAAGTAAAACAATAAAAGACGAGATGAAATTAAGGAGAGACAATGTGCAACAAAATAAGATGGTGTTTTTAAAGTATAATTTTTATACTATATCTAATTAGTACTTGTGTGCAGTATGGAGAGCCCTGCAGAGAATTAGTAACTATTAGGAATTATAATTAAAAAATGATCTGGTTTCATTTATAGTCATGTATCTGCAATAAAATTAGTTTAAAGGAATTTGTATTGAATTTCAAATCAAGATGAAAGGAAATTTGTTGAGCATGTATTTATACCCACAATCAAATTTAAGACTCAGGATCAGGTAGAAGATATTCTTTTATTAATTTATATATATATACTTTGTGTGTGTGTGTGAGTGTGTGCGTGTGTGTGCGTGTGATAAACTTTTTGAATGGTGAATGAACTATTCTTTCACAACATTAGTCTTCTATTGTAAGTTTATAAATCCTCAAGTCTTAAATATTTGGAAATACTCATTGAATCCCATAAGAAAGGCAGAAACAAGATGCTTTTATAAAAATGATTTTTTTAAAGATATCTTTCTTTTTTTTTCTATTTAGCATCCACATTTGTCAGGGGTATCAACTTTATTTATTTATTTTAAAAATAAAACAATCTGTCAGCATAATTATCAGAAACAGTAAAACAAACTACAAATCTGAAACATTTTTTTTCTAACAGAAAACAAAGTATTACCAAGTTTTTGTTCAACATAAAATTATTTATTCAGTTACTGTAAATATCAGTTTCCATTTCTTCTTCATTTTGTTCCATTCAATTTTCATACAGACTTTTTTATTATTTATTTTTTAGACACAAAAGATGCACAAAAACAAAAATTGTACCAAAACAGTTTTGAAAAATATGTTTTTTGTCTACTTCTTTTATTTTCTTTCTTTTTTATTTACTACTTTTCTTTCTTTCTTTTCTATTTCATTTGCAGTGAAAGTCAATGTTTTGTCATCATCTGCTGTCCTACAAGATCCATCTAGAACAATGAAAAGAAAAATAATAGGCTGTATTCAAAATGAAAGATTTAAAAGTCAATAAATTGTCATTTTGTAACCAAAAGAAGACTTTGTCAGTGTTAAAATAGTTTACAAAATGTGTTTGATAATATTTTTATCTGACCTCATATTCTGGATATTAATTTTGTAAAATCTTTTAGAATTAACAGTTTTTAAGGTAACTGAAAAAAATTAAAATTAAGTGCAGTAATTTTTTTCTGCTTGTCTTCAGTATTATCAAACTTCTGTTTCTCTCTCAATCCTAAAAGAAGCTCTCTACAATATCTGTATTGGAAATAATATATCTTGTTTCAGTTCTGAGTTAAGTCTCTTGCATTTTCAAATCCTATACTTATACTGTTTTTTTTTCTCTACATTTTATTATGAATTTCAAAACAAAAAATATTCGGAATATGAGGGTAGATGAAAAAATTAATTAGGATATTTTTTTAAATCTGTGTACCATATCAAATTTTGTTTTGCTATGGTTACATACATATATGTCACATTACAAAGGCTACTTCGAAAGTAATGACTCCCATTTATTTCTAACAAAACTACAATAGATAACAAGAAGACAATATTGTCAGATAGAGAAAGTTTTCAGCTACAAGACATCTTTCCACATAGTCACTGCCATTGGCTATTCATTTTTGCCAGAACAAGAGTTTACATGCCATGCTCATAAACTGACATGTCAGTAGATGTGATCTACCTTTTGGTAGCAGCAAGAAAGTGTTGTTGCCATTGTCCATCTTTGTCTGACCCAAACAGAAAGATGGAAAACACCAAATCCAGACTTTATGGCCAGTGTAGTAGGACAGTCGAGCCCAAATTTGTATTGTGATTCAAAGTCTCCATATTTCAAGATTGAAAACAAAATAGGAGACAAGTGTTTTTGTTTGCAACATGATAATGCCAAAAGATTGTCTTCAATATTGAAATTTGGTCATTCAGCTAAGTTAGCATCAGAATATAATGGTCAGAGCTAATGGCTTATTCAGGTTCCAAGAAATCCAGAAGGACCACGTCTTTCCTATCCTAAAAGACAGTGCACATTACTTTGCTCATTGGTGGTTATATCTTGAACTGCCAGATTGACACCAGGTCATATTGGTGACACTATATCTTATCATCAGTGATTATGCAGCCCAGGAAATTGTCACCTTCCATCTCATAGTTGTTCAGCAAGTCCTGATATACTTGCATTTTGTGGCTTTTTCTGTTCTTGTGCAAGTATTTATCGCATGCACAGATTTTGCAACATCCTAACATTGGCCATGTTATCTGTCTTTATTTCTGAAATGAGGTATTTACATTGTTAGGATTGTTTCCCTCATCTTTACTGCTATATTCATGACATTTCATCTGTTGTACACTCCAACCTTCTTCAGGTGATTTACATTAGAATTTCTACAAGGACACATGGCCCATAATAAGTGGATAAAAGCGTTGGTTGAGTAATCCAAAAAGTGACTTGAGTCAAAGAGTTGTGGGTTCAATACCTGGCTACAGCAGAGGGAACAAAAACTTGGAGAGTTACTAAAGAGAATTAACTGATACTAAGATATCCAAAAAAGGCATGATACTTGGAACTAGAATAATGTACCGCTGTGGACTAAATAAAGGGTTCAGTTTGAAATTCCAATGTATATCATCTGAAGAAGGGTTGGAGTGTACAACAGCAGAAACATCATGAACAGTCCAAATGATGTAAAGAGTGCAAATTGGCCATGTTATTTCCACAATGACGGAGTTGAACTTCAACAGTATTTACAGTTCTCTGCCTGTAATCCACTGATTCACATTAATGAACTGATTGAGAGGCTCTTCATTTTATGGATTAAGAGATGTAATGGGGTGGCATGAACTTGTCACCCACAATGCTGGTTAACCCACTGCTTAAGGACATTATCTGTAATCACATCCCCTGTTTGATCTCTGTAAGTGTTTATCAAGGGTTAATAAATATCCAAGCGTGCAATTTTTCCACATGGAGGAATTTAATGAAACACTTTTTCTTCATAGTCACTTTCATATCAGACTCCATTTTGCTAGACTGCTATTGTAACAAGGTAAAAAAAATTTGGTAATTGGTAAATAGGTTCAATTTCTATGGTCATAACACAACATCTGCTTCTGATATCATGATTCAACATAATAAATTAGGAAGTATTACTTTCAGAGTAACTCTTGTATTATACATTACACACACACACACACACACATATATATATATATACACATGTGTAAGAATGGTAAAATGTTCTCATTGTGTAGCATGACTTACCAGAGGGGTCCATTGTTGACACAGATAACAGGTACCCATTTCAATAGAACACGTGTGTGATTCCCCTCATCTGGAGCTGGTCCTTTGGCCTAGGAGCAGGCCCCATTTCCTTGTGTGCGTGTCTATCCTCTATGCTGGTCCATGTGTACCTCTGAGACTTGATAGCTGTCACATGGTTTTCTACTTCTATGTAGGGGGAGACAACCTTTTTCACCAATCTAACATCAACTTAACCCACTTCCCCAAATATATATATATATATATATATATATGAAAAATTTCTCTGAGTTAACCTGTAGAAAATGACAATATTTATAAATGTAAAAGACAATAGGAAAACTAATATTACCTGACACGTTTTGTCCAATGTGGACCATAGTTTATTAAAACTAAGTAACTAATAATAACAAAACAAAATGTCCTTAGCAACAGGAAGAATTTAGAAAACACTATTATATTCATATTGTCAACTGAAAATGATCTGATCAGTTTCTACTTAAATCACTCTTCTAAAATTAAATCCGGAATTATTATAGGTTTCTACCCGAGAGCATTAGGAATCTCCAATATTTACCTAAAGAAGAAACATACATAGAAAACACATTCAAAAACCTACAATACCCATATCATTTCATCTACGATGCAAGAAGAAAGACATACAAAATATACAACCAAAACAAAAATAATAACATAATTCGCAATAACAAATTACATGAAAACAGATGCATAATACTACCGACCAACTCTGTCACGTCCACTATCCAGAACAACCTTTCCCATCTAAATAATCTTAAAATAGTCACAAACACTTCCAAAACCATTATGCATATACTCAGATCCCTAAACACTAATAGTAATAATATTTCTGAAGCAGGCATTTATAAAATAAATTGCCAAAATTGTTCCTCCCAATATATTGGAGAAACAAGTAGAAATTTTAAAAAATGCATTTATGAGCACAAAAGAGACCTCACAAAAAACAACTTAACTAATGCACTAGTCATACATAGAAATAAATTCAACCACTATTTTGATTTTAAAAATGCTACACTCATAAAAAAGAAAATAACTCACTCAGAAGGAAAATCCTCAAGAGTGCTGTTTTGAATATTATCCAAATATTAATCTATGTCCAGGCCTTTTCCCAATATCACCTTTCCTAACAAAATTACTACTCTCCCAAGCAAACGTATGCAACTGTATCAAGAAATCAAAAGAAAATGGTTGAATTCATCAAGACAACAATAAAAACAATATTTCCACACGTGACAGTACTTGACATAATTTTCAGTTGACAATATGAATATTCAAGAAATCTTTTTAAAGAAAAATATGCTCTCTATGGCAGTATATTTTTATTTTATAAGATTTCTTGAATATTCAGGCCGTTAGATAAAAATAAATAAATATATAAAAATCTGTCACATTGATAAATAAATCTATTACCTTAGAATATATATATACTAGCAGCCATACCCAGCTGGTCGATCAGAAAAAGCATTCAATTAGAATGAAGCAAAAACAGCATCATGTTTAGATGTAACAAAGTCTATCTTCTTCAATTACTTTAAAGTACTTTCATTAAAAAAAATTTTGAATTAATGCAGTTACTGATATAACAGAAGTAGTTGGTATTTATTCAATTGAAGTTAGCCAAGGACATGAGGGGTAAAACAGGCAACATGAAGACCCACTTCAGATCACAATTATTTTGGAGTTTTTGAAATTTAATTTGTCAGTGTGCTACCAGGGATGTAAAAGAGGATACATTTATAAAGCAATTGTTAAGTTTGATGAAAATTAGTTGAAAGTTCAATGAAAAATAAGAAAAAACCCAGTAAAAATCATCATTTTTTACTATTTATATGGGTTTTCACTATATGGTTGAACTCAATTATCAAGTTAAATGACTGTTAAACAATCAACTTATTGTTAGCTATAATTGAGTGAAGTTTGTATTAGATTGCTTGAAAATTGAGGGAGTTTTTAGTTTAAAATTTGTGTTGAAATCAATTTTTTGTTTTTTTGCGATTTTTCACCAAACATAGTGGCATAGAAATAAAAATGAAGTATTGTTGATATACATAACCTACATACTGAGTGTGAACAAAAGCAGAGGAGAAAGTTGAATTTATCGATTTTTGATCAGCTTTATTGATTATTGATTTTTTTTAAAATTATTGATTTTTTATACTAAGACCCTATCTCTTACATTGTACAATGTATATGCCAAATTTTGTCAAAATCAGTTGGATGAACACTCTAAAATGTTCATATTGGAGCTTCTGGAGCATACCATTTCCAAATTTTTGGTATAGTGAATTGCATCATGGTGCTCTTTTTTTCACAGATAGTGCCCAACTGACACTATTATACTGTGTGGTCAACAAAATCAAAAACAAACATGCATGTACAAAATTAAAAATATAAAATGGTGACAATTTACCCATTCCACCCTGTAACCCAGTATATATATATATATATATATATAACTACCTCCAAAGAAAAGCAATATCTAAGTTTAAAATTCACTTTAAAAATAAAAAATCTTTCTTAAAGCTTTTATTTTAGTTTTAATTGCAAGCTAATAGATTAAATTTAATATTTGCAATAAGTAAAATAGTTTGCTGTATTTCAAATTAAATTTACATTGATTGAAAAAGATCAATAAAACTATCCATCAACACAACATCATTATCTTTATTAAAAATCCTTTAAAAAATAAAATATACTTTTCTGAAACATTATTTCAGAAAAATTAGCTAATTGTCCTTATAACTAATATAAACATTAAGTGCTATAAAAGAGAATTTCTTGAAATTTCATAAAATGAAATAAGTGGTGGTAGTGGTGGGTAACATATGTAAAAACAAATATTTTTATTAAGATTTTCTTAAAAAGAAACATTTCAAAAATAGTTTAATTCATTTTTTAATAAGTCCTGAAAGTTTCATTACAATCTGATAATTATCTGATTTTTGCAAGAATTTTCAAATCAATGAATTTTTCACTACAAAAAGATACTCAAGTTTCCTGTACTAATTTATGGTCCCCTGTTAACACCAGAGAAACAAGATTATTTAACATAAATTTTGAAGTTTCTAAAAAAGATAAAAAAAAATTTACATGATGAAAAAAATCCTTTGGTCTTTCCTCTTAATATTAACAAAGATTTTGCTGATAAAACTTTGTTTTTATTAAATTTCAGGGCATCTTTTCAGCATTTATGCTAATTTTTTAGCAAATATTTGGCAGTACCTCTCTCTCTCTCTCTCTCTCTCTCTCTCTCTATATATATATATATATATATATATATATATATATATATATATATATATATATATATGTATGTAATATTTCAGATAGAGCATATCTGTAAAAGGACAATATGAATAAAGACAAAAGGAAAACTTATCTTAGCCAATACATTTTGTCCTTCGAAGGACTTTATCAAGGCAAATGCAAGGATTTTATTTTGTAACAGATATTTATATACAAGAGCAAAAATGTTATTGGCCTTTCAAAATTTTTTAATTTAAGAACATTTATAAATATTCATCAGGTTAGCCAAAAAGTCTAGATAAACTATGGAGGACACCAAATGACACAATTCAATGTCTAATAAACAAAAGTGAGTAAATGGTGTTCATGAATATATTTTTATGTAAATTAGTATTTAAATTATTTTACTTTGGGATTAATTTATATGTTATATATTTTAAATAATATGAAGTTATGAATTTATTTTTATAGTCATGTATGTTGGCTTGGGAAAGAAGTAATTCTTTCAGGAATGAGATATTTGAAAAAATTCAGGGGAACAGATTTATATTTTGATAAGATTCGAAGATTTGATAGCTGCACTCTCGACAATTTTCTGTCTAAGTAAGTTACTTTCTCTTTTAATAAGTGTGGCATTCTTTAGATCAAAGTCGTGGTTGAATTTATTTCTATGTAGAACTCATGCATTTGATAAATTTTATTTATGTTATTCGAAATATATAACATAAATTAATCTCAAACAAAAATAATTTAAGTACTAATTTACATTAAAAAACAATTCAAGAACCTCATTTACTCACTTTTGTTTATTAGACATTGAATTGTGTCACTTGGTGTCATCCATAGATTTGCCTAGACTTTTATTTATGGGTTAAAGTGCTTAATATCAGGGTTAGGGTGTATGTAAATATAAACATATAAAAGTGGACATTTAGGTCAACAACCAGAGACAACAGTCTGTTTCATCCTAAAATGCAATTTTTAGGCCTGAAATAGACATTAAGCATGAAACAGACTGTCCCACTGGGTGTCTACTTCAGTCTTTACTTTTATATAAATATATATATATTAAGGGAATAAAATTTATTAGTAGCAATTAAAATGGACATATTAAACAAGGAAAGAATAACAAAAAAGGGGAGCGATAGAAAAATCTGGCCATCTAATTCCCCAGAATTCAACCCCTTTGATTATTATGTGTGGAGCACAGTTGAACAAGAGACCAACAAAACTCCTTGTAACACCAAAGATGAACTGAAGGCAAGGATTATGGCAGCATTCACCAAAAAGAGTTGTATGAGATTTCAAAGTTTTATGGAGGCCGAGGTTGAAGCCAATGGCGACTTTATTGAATAACTTTACTCTTTAGGAATTTAAGATATTTTTGTGTAATTTTGGTAAATATATCTGTTAAAATGAGATATCAGTGTTATTTTCATTTTTGTGTAATTTAGACGACAATTTATCCATCGCACTCTGTATAATGACTGGATATTATACAGCTTGTGGCATAAATACAGTTACAAAAGCAAAGGCTCATAACTTGTGAAAAATTTATTAAATCAACATACAATTTTAACACAAAGTTAATTAATTTGCTAAATAACACCAGAAAATCTCATTCAATATGGTTCAGCTTAATCTTCACCACATGACAAAGTCTTTCAGGAGAGTCATTGATGGCGGCATGCAGTTTCTATGCATATTTTGTCCCATAATCTCTTCAATTTTGCCTTCAGAGCTTCACTATTTCGGCATGGAATAGAACAGGCCTCGCTCTCAAAAACTGTCCACAAACAATAATCATGATCATTTAATTCTGGTCGTTCACCCTTGGTGATGAAGCCAGGACAAGTATCTCTGTACGTCTGCTGTGTTACACAAGCAGGTATGCTCCATCACTTCGTCTTGTTGAAATGTCTATTATTCATCATCATAAGTTGCATTGATGTTCTCTATGTACACTTTCTTGTCGATGAAAAGAGGAGACTTTTCCTTTTCTGAAAGGACTGCCCATACCATAACTGATGGCAGTTTCTCGGTAATGTTCCTGAAGCAGCAGCATCTGACTAACTTGTTGAAAGGACATCATCATTTTGATGATTAAAAGTCTATTGAACAGTGAACAGTTTCTCATCAGTGAAGATGATGTTTTGTTGTGTGCCATCACAAATTCATTTCAACAACTACTTACTTCAGAGTCTGAAAAATTAGGTTTATAATACTCAGAAATTCATACCCAGATGTCCTCAAGGACACATGGCACAGTGGATAAAGGTGTTGGTTAGATCCAGTGACAGACCCAAAGAGTGTGAGTTCAATACCCGGTTCAGGCAGTGGTGAACTTTCAGAGGGAAAATTAGCAGGAGATAACTGATAACTGACATCCATCAAACATGGCTCGTGGAACTAGAACAGTCTACCCCAGTGATCAAAATAAAGGGTTCGGTTCGAAATTCCAACCACCTGAAGAAGGCCAGAGTGTACAATGGCCGAAACGTTGTGACAAAAATGGCAACAAAGATGAGGACAATAGTCCGACTAATGTAAATACTGAACTACTTACTTCTTTGAAACCTCTTTTTCATTGTAGCTGATGAAGGAAGCTGTCTTTTGGTTACCGTGTAGGGCGACATCCCTAGATCCTTTTGACATAGCCTCTGCATGGTTCTCTCTGATGTTTCAGCATCCTTAGCCAATTTTCTCATTGACCTTCTTGGATTATGCCTGATTTTTTCAAGCACCTGTTTAATGACATTTGGCATTCTGGAGGTGCAAGGACATCCTGATCTAGGTTTATCTTTGATGGAGGAAGTCTTGTTGTATTGACCGATTGTCCTTTTGATCAACATTCGAAGTTGTTTTCCAGCTTTAGAAAGCTCAGATGGAGTCAGTCAATTTTCATGTTACTTAATTATATACTGCCTTTAAATTTCTATAGACATTATTACCAGTAAATACTAAAGCACTTTGAAAAAACTAATAGTATATATTGTTGGGCAAGTATCAAACAATAAACAATTTAGAAGTAGAATTTATTTGGAATTTTGTAACAGCATTCATGCCACACCCTGTATAATAGATATATAAATATGAAAGGCTGATTATATTTAAGCTTAACAACCATGCCTTCTTCTTACATAGGGATAGCTGGCAGGACTTAATATAAATTAACTCTAAAACCTACAGATGAAAATTGGAGTGAGCCTTCCTTAGTACTGATGACATGTTTTGGTTATAGGATTAGTCACATTGATAAATGTTTAATAAATGCAAATTGTTCAAATTACACTTTTGAACATTAGCTGGTTGGTGTTGATTAATCATTACTTCTGTTGCAGGTATCATCTCTTTGTTAGGAGAAATGTTGCGACATGTGGACATTTTTCAGTATATATTTAATGGCTCCTGGAACATTTGTCCTGCAAATAACATTTGGCGGACTTATGTAAGTCAGGGTAAAAATAAAATCACAAAACATGGAATTTAAAAAACACAGCAATTAAATGCATGTATTAACACAAAGGAATTACACTAACTTGTACACAATTGGAAGTAAAGAAAAAGATATTAAAACTGAGCTATTAAGAATGTGCTTATGATACAAACATGTATGATACACGAGTGTGTGAGAGTTTAGTCGGCTGTCAACCAGGGAAACAAATGCATCCCAATGGGGAAACCTTACCTACATTTTGGGGTGAGAGGATGAAAAGAAAGAGAGGATATGTTTGTCTTTTCTTATAGACTTAAGCATCGTTTAATGGGTGTTTGGCAAACCCAAGTTGGGTAACTCATACTTCTATCCTATGAACTGTTTTGTATATTTCTTGTCCTTGATGAGTGGGATTGATAAACCAATTCAGCTGCTTTTTGGTTGAGTTTTTCATTATGATATCACTTTATGTTAATGTAAAACATTTTTTGTTAGTTTTTCTAAAAGTATACAAAAATAAGTCACTGCCTACAAGGATGGGGGCTGAAAAGTTCATAGTCAGCTTATGAACTTTTCAGCCCACACTCATATATAATAGACACATTGACTTTTCCTCAGAATGGTGGATATAGAATAAGAAAATAAACGGGCCGTTTTTATGCTAGATTTTCTGACACATTTTATATAATGATGCCAGCATCTAAAATACAAAGCCTAGAAATTAAGGTTTTTGTTCATTGCTGAAAAAATGCATAGCCAAGGGTGGTAACAATGACGGAAAATAAGTGTTTTATACTTAAAATATTGCTTTATCCAATAATGTTATTGTGTTTCTCTGTATCTATTGTAGTTTCCACGGAAATAAGGTATTACTTTTGGAGCCTCCCTCAAAAGCCAAAGAAAGAAGTAATCAATAATTTTGTAACCAATAGCTAATCCCTTAAGAAAATGAAGAAACTTTGTTAATATTTCAGTATATATTTGTACCATCGTTAGAACTGAACAAAAAATTAGACTCCTACCTAATAATATGCAGCACTTTCCTTAAACTAAATAACAATGGTGTCTGTGCATCATTGAATAAGCAAAGTGCCAGTATTGTTGCATGAGTCTATATATCCAGGCATGTTCTACAGCTGTCTATAAATGCTTTTTGTTTGTTGGGTGTGGTTGCAAGGAATTTAATCTGAAGCACTTCCCCCTGTTGCAGTACGTGCATATAGTTTAACTAAAAGCAATGGCAAACAAAATTTACACATGTAAATGACAGGTTGTTATTGTTAGTAGAGGTGAAAGGAAATTAAATAAATTTCAACAAGGTGATATTTTCATGTTTTTATATAATTTACCTGATTAACAAAGGCAAGAAAATACACTAGTATGCATCTAAATATATCTGAAAAAAAAAGAAGACATTAAAAGTTAGTTCACTATTTACATTGTTTGGACTATCATCCTCATCTTTGTTGCTATATTTATCACAATGTTTTGGCCGTTGTACACTCCGGCCTTCTTCAGGTTGTTGGAATGTCAAACTGAACACTTTATTTTGCTCGCTGGGGTAGACTGTTCTAGTTCCACATGCCATATCTAATAGTTATCAGTTATCTCCTGTTAATTCCCCTCTCCAAGTTCTCTGCCGCCTTAGCCAGGTATTGAACTCACACTCTTTGGGTCCTGTCACTGGATCTAACTAACGCCTTTATCCACTGTGCCATGTATCTGAAATGTTGTGATAAATATGGCAACAAAGATGAGGATGATAGTCTAAACAATCTAAATAGTGTATATAATACCTCATCTCAGAAATATAGACAGATACTAAAAGTTAGTTTTTATGAATTGTGTGTGATACACATGTGTATGTATGTGTGAAAGAATTCAGTCACACAGGGAAAGATGTCCCCATGCTGAGGACAGGTCCCATGTTGGTGTTGTCACTACAGCATGCAGAAAGGAAAGAAAAAGAAGAAGGAAGTAACAGAGAGTGTCCTGTTTTATAGCTGTTTAACCTAACAGCATCTTGACAAACCTGGCAAAGCCAAGTGGGGGTACCTCACACTATATGCAGATGTGTAGGTTGTGTGAGGGAAAGCAGCTTGGAATGAAAATTTCCAGTCAGGTTGTTACATTCATTTGCCAATACTTTTGAGAAAGTGAAAGCTATGAAGCCATCTCCCGCTCACTAGCTATGGATGATTTGGGTCTAGAAAAAAACATTGATATTCTCAAAAAATCATTAATCCAATATTCCCTTGCAAAAAAATAATTATTATTACAATCTAAAATAAGTTTTGGCTTTAAATAATTCACAAAGGGTTGATAAGCCATAAAAAGCATATCAATCAACCCCCTACATGATCATTGGGGTTTAAAACACAACTTGTTTGACCAGCTGACATAACACCAGTCTTTTATAGTCTAACATGGCTGACACAGTTATACTACCTCTTTACCTATTTATTACATTACACATAATACAGCTGAGGCCATTTCTACAATGAGCAAGAGCAAAACCATACAGTATATTGCTTTTTTAATTTATATCCACTTCAGTTTACATATACACATATATTTTAAACTTGCTATTTTTATGGGTGAATGTGGTTTCTTACCTTAGCTGATCATAAACTTATGTAGTATTTTTTTAAAGCTCTCTATATATAACCCCCTGGAGGGTTTATGAGGAAAAGGAACTGACGTTTTTCAATTTTTTTGTTTAGGGCTAATATTTTCAGATTGTTTATAGCCCCTAACATGCTTAACTAGAGGCAAGTACTGTTTTCTTTAGAAGCTTATCTTGTAATCGATGTACAAATCACTGAAGTGCATTGCTAGAAAGCACAATTTTGGCTTTGTACAAAAATTCTTCACCAAGATTCTTTTATCTCTGTTTTAAAGCAATGAGATTTTCTTAGTTTTTTGTTCATAAAGCTCATCTTGGTTCAGTGTGTTGCTTGTGGGATGGATTGAAACCGTAACCCAATACAAGCCCTTCATAATGACCAACACAATTACTGGCTGAAAGACCACCTATCAGCATGCATGCGAAGTGTTGCCATCACTGCCATTCACCACCACCATCCTTCAATGCCATAACTATTTACTCCAGGCCTCACTTCCTACCACCACCATGACTCCATCTTGTTAATACCACATTTGACCAGAATCCAACAGTGACATTCTGCTCAATCAACCAACCCTGTTGTTGAAATCTTAATTTTTGTTTGTTCCTTTCCTTTGCAAATGCTCGTTATAACAACTGGTGTCAGAAGTGGGATTAGCCAACATTTATTTCTAATGAAATTTTTCTGTTACCTAATACTTTGCTTAGCTTTTGGAATGCAACTTTTGCTATCCCAAAATGCACCTTTGGATTTTGGTGTCATATCTTCTGTTAAAACATTTCCCAGATATTTAAATTTTTGTACATGCTTGATTTTGACATCTCCAATTTGTAGTTTGCATCTTGAGCTGTTCCTTTTTTCTGACAGCCATACATTCCGTCTTCTTACAATTGATGTTTAGGAGGCACAGTGGAGTAATGGATAGCGGCTCAGATTGAGGAATTGGAGAGCCGAGTTTGAATCCAGTTGAATCCATTACATTCACTTACGTGCTAATACCCTTGGGAAAGGTATGAATCCTCTTCTGTCAATGGGTAAATATCAGGACAGACCAGGTTCTATAGCCTTGGATGGCAACTGGTCTACCACTGAAAAAATGGTAACCTACTGTGGAAAAAAAATCTGCCTCGTCAGTCATGTATTGAAAGATACATGATTGCCTAAGCATGTATCATGCATGGCACATAACTGACTGACAATTGATGTTTTGCCCTTTCTTCTTACTTTCCTTTACTACCTTCTGTAGGGGTTCCTGCAGTTTCCTCTCACATGTGGATAGAAAATTTAAAACACTTGAAAAATCTCTTAAAAAGTAAATAGTACTTACTTAAAATATAGTGAAAAACAGCTTGGGACACAGCAAGGTATATTCTGTCAACTAATTCATAGATCAAACAGAATCCACCTCCCACAACACCAATTTTATAAAAAAAAAAATTAAAAAAAACTGCCTCAAATTTAATTAAATATGAAAGTCCAAATTTGACACAATACATAAACTGGATTTGCTTATGTTTAAAAATAATCATTTTTAACTTTCTATATCCAATAAAGTAGGAATATATCTTCTTATCAAACTTAGTAGAGTATTTTTTCATATTAATAGGAATATGAAAATATTTAAACAAACTAAATAATAAAATGAAGTAATATTTTTACATTGCATTTATTTATTTATTTTTTTTTAACTATTTGACATTTATTCTGTATTTATTTATTTCAAAGAATTTAAACTATTTAAGAATAAATATAATGTAATTATTTACAATTGCCATAATAATTGCAAACTTTTAAACACTTAAACTTTTAAAGATTTTTAATCATTTTTAACTGCTTAACTATTTTATACAATAATTGCAAACTTTTAAACTATTTAAGAATTAAAACTATTTGATACCATGAAATATTTAACTGCTCCAAGTCTTGTATTTAATTGTTTTAAGAAAATTTATTAAACAAAATAGAGTGCTTTTATAAAATAAAAACCTGAGGAAAATTGATAGTTTTATTGAATTGATAGTTTATTGATTACCGTCACTTTGCATACCAATAAAATATTCTACACATCCAAACTAAACATCATATAGAATTATTTTTAACTTTAACCAATAGGCAGGTAATTTTAAATTGTTGAATTATTCCCTATTTGAACTTCCATATAAAAAATGAATCTAAAACAGTTGTGAAAATATTAAATAAAATTTTAAAAAAGAAAAATTCTAATGTGAAAATTGCATGAAAATTTACATTTTTTGATTCTTCAAACACATCTTTATTTAATAAAAAATATTAATTTTGTTGAGGGTGCAAAGAAGTCCCTCAGACAAATAATAAAAGGAAAATACACTACAAATAAAGCAAAATAAACTTTTCTTTATTTTCGTAAAAAAAAATATAAGAATTATTTTTTTTGTACAAAAATGAAATTGTCCATAAAGCAGTGGAAGAAAAGGAGAAAAAAAGGCACTGGGAATGTGAGAGGGAAAAGGTAGGACGATGTGTAGCGAGCGAGATGAAAGAAAGAGAGGGTGAAGGAATGTTCACTGATACGCGATACTGCCTGTTGTGTGAACTGCTAAATTCTCTGTGTGTGTGTGTGTGTGTGTTCGAAGCTGTCCGTGTCGCTTTGATGTCAGCTTGTCGCTGTTCTCCCTCTGGTCTGATGAGAGTTTCTACCTTCCTTATATCTGAATGATGAGGCTCCGGGGAGATTAAGAAATGGGTTTATGTCGAGCCCTGATTGGTCAATAAATCATATTTTTTTACCACGTGGTGTGCTTTTCACTACGTCCGAACTTTTGGGTGCGCCGTTCTTGTTTTTGACCCCACAGGGTATGGTGAGGAGTGAATTCTCGCGCAGTTGTATTTTTTTTATACCCGTGGTGTGAATTAATTTTTATTGTGTGTATGGAAAAATAAAATAAGGAACAGCACAATACTCCCCCCCAGATTGGAAAATATATGAAAGATACATATGTTTTTCAATATGTGATATATTCTTTAAAATGTTTCGGCCAGTGGACTTTTCTGCTGGTTTTCGTTGTAGGTGTGATGTCAGTATTTAGTTTTTCAGCTTCCTCGTTTTCTGTGTGAATATGTGTTTGTGGAGGTATTGTATGAGGTTGTTCCTCGATGTATGCTGGTTTAATGCGATCAATAGCGATATTATCTTTCTTTTCTTTTCTCATAATAGTAAAATATTTTTCATGCCTGATATGGTCCTGAATAATTTGGACAGAGTGGTTTTTTAACCGCGTCATTTCTGATAAATATATATTTGCAGGTGTGAAGATCGTTTGGGATGTAAGTTTGTTTCTCTGTTTTCCTGGTTGGTGCAAAGTTGAGAAGAGACATTTTATGTTTTAATTTTGTTACAAATGTTGTTGTGGGTGAAATGTCTGTCTCGTGATTAAAATACTGTCCAGGTAGGGTTAATGCTGATCCGAAAACTACCTCTGCAGGTGTGCTTTGCAAATCTTCTTTTACCGTGTTTCTTATCGCTAAAAGAATTAGTGGTAAATTGTCTATCCAGTCCGCATTATTTAAATTCATAGCTAGTGAAGCTTTTAACTGTCTGTGGAATCTTTCAACCATCCCATTTGCACAAGGGTGATAGGCGGTTGTCTTGATGTGATTCGTTCCTAACAATCGGTTAAATTCAGCAAAAAGTGTGGATTGGAATTGTGAACCTCTATCTGTTGTTATTACTGAAGGTACTCCAAATATTGCTATCCACTCCTGCAGTATAACTCTGGCTATTGTTGCAGCCAAAGTGTCTTTGACTGCTATGGCTGTAGGCCATCTGCTAAATCTGTCATCTATAGTAAGAATGTGTGTATGTCCTTTTGAGGTGGGTAAAGGTCCTACTAAGTCGATATGAATGTTGGTGAATCTAGCATCAGGTGTGCTAAAAGTGCCAAGTGGTGATTTCGTGTGTCTGTGGATTTTGTTCTTTTGGCAAGGTATACAAGTTTTAGTCCAATTGCGAATGTCCGTGTTCTTATTGGGCCAAACAAAGCGTTCTGCTATTAATTTTACAGTGGCTCTTTTTCCTGGATGAGATAAATTGTGAAAATGTTGAAAAACTAGTCGTCTGATGTTCGGTGGTATATATGGACGCGGATGTGTTTGTGATACATCACAATAAAATTTTGTTGTACCAAATGGTATGGGCATTTCTTTCAGTTGTAAGGATGTTTTTTGTTGTACAACTGGAAGTGTTTCATCTGTTTTCTGCTCTTGTGCGATTAATTCCATACTTAAAGAACTGGAATTTAAAGAGGCTATTGTAGATCGAGATAATGCGTCTGCTATAATGCTCTCTTGTCCCTTAATATATCGGATGTCTGTGGAGAACTGGGCGATATAATCGAGATGTCTGATTTCTCGTGGACCATATTTATCTACATGTGTATGTAATGCATATGTTAATGGTTTGTGATCTGTATAAATGCAAAAATTTCTTCCTTCCAGCAAATGTTTAAAATGTTTAATTGCAAGGTAAATTGCTAGAAGCTCCCTTGAAAAGGTGCTGTATTTCGTCTGTGTCTTGCTTAGCTTAGCCGAAAAAAATGATATAGGAGTCATTGTTTTGTTAGCAAGTTGGTGTATGACTGCTCCTACAGCTATTTCAGATGCATCTGTTGTAAGCGTGAGTTTTGTGTCCTCTTTGTCCATTACGTAGTTTAGTTTTGTAAAGTTGGCCAAAGCAGTTTTAGCTTGTTTGAAGTCTTCTAAGCTAGGCCCTTCTAACTTTAACTGTTCGTTCTTTGTTTTGTTTTGTAACAAATCTGTTAACGGTGCAAGTAATGTAGAACAGTTAGGTAAAAATTGTCTGTAATAGTTAATTACGCCTATGAATCTGTGTACTTGTCTGACTGATGTTGGTTGCGGGAAATTTGAAATTGCACTTACCTTCTCGGGTAGTGGAGATATTCCGTCCTTGTCAATTAAGTGTCCGAGGAAATTAACCTTTGGTTGGCTGAAAATGCATTTCTCTGTATTTATTTTCAGACCGTAATGTGATATTCTTTCAAATGTTTGCACTAAGTGCTGTCTGTGCTCGTCGAGGTTTCTGCTGGCGATTAAAACGTCATCCACATATGCAAATATAAATGGCAGACCTCTAAAAACTTTGTCTATTAACCTTTGGAAGGTTTGACAGGCGTTCCTAAACCCAAAAGGCATCCTTACGAACTCGTAAAGGCCAAATGGTGTGGTCAGTGCAGTTTTATGAATGTCTTCTTCTGCCACTGGAACTTGGTAGTACGCCTTTACGAGATCCAGTTTGGAAAATATGGTGGCGCCTTGCAGACCGATGGCGAAATCGTGGATATGTGGAATAGAGTATCTATCCGGGACCGTTTTAGCATTTAATCTTCTAAAATCGCCACAAGGACGCCATGTTGTAGCGTCAGACTTTTGCACCATGTGTAGCGGTGAAGACCAAGCACTTTTCGAGGGTCGGATGATCCCTTGCTGTAATAAATGTTGAAACTCGTTTTTCGCAATCTTATATTTGTCCGGTTTCAATCGTCTGGGGGTGGCATAGACAGGTTGTCCAGTTGTCTTGATGTGGTGCTTGGCATTATGTTTTATGGTGTCTGTGCTTTTAAATGGCTGGGAGAGTTGTGGATATTTTTTTAGTAGCTGACGGATGTACTGGTCCTCAGGTAAGGCAGAACTGATTTCAGTAGACTGGTATTTCGAGGTGATTCCTCTTACTGAAATCTTGGTTTGATTATCCACTAGTGTGCGATTAGTCATGTTGACAGAGAGGTTGAATCTGGCTAAAAAATCTGCCCCCAATATAGGCGTTGTTACACTGGCTATGGTAAAATTCCAGAAAAAATTCCGTCGCATGCCGAGATTGATATTGAGCGATTTATCTCCATAAGTTGGTATTTTGGTACCGTTAGCTGCTTGAAGATGATAAGATTGCGGCATAGTCTCCTGATTTTGTGTTGGTGGTATCACGCTTATTTCAGCTCCGGTGTCTATTAAAAAGTTATATCCATTAATTTTGTCACGGATATAAAACAGACGACCTTTTGTTAAAAATCCAGCAACAGCCGTCGTCTCTACTGGCTAGAATTTCCGTTTCCCGCATTCGCGTTGTTGAAAGAACAAGGACGTGTACAGCGTCTCGCCTCAGGACCAAACCTTTTGTGGTAATAACAAATTTCATCCTTTCTATTGCGGTTGTCAGTTCAGTCTCTGCTGAAACTTCGCTTTCTGTAGCCTGGACATTTATCGCAGCGGTACTGTCGGTCTTTTTGCAGTAAGCCTTGTAATTGTATAGACAACCTTTCTACCGTAGACTTGAGGTCATTAAATTCCCTGTCTCTTTGTTGGGCTGGTTGTGGTTGGATAGAGTTTACCCTGCGGCTTCGAAAACTTTCATGGATCCGATCTGCAATGTCCGCAAGTTTTTCTGTCTGCGTTCCCTCCGTCATGGGTGCGAGGATTTGTGTCGTTGTAGTGGGTAACTTGTCCAGCCATAAGCTCCGCATAATGTTCTCGGACATTTTGTTGTCACCCAGTAAGGTTCGCATGTGCCTCAATAACTGCGATGGGGTGCGGTCTCCTAATTCCACCTGAGTGAAAAGGTTGCGTAGCATGGCTTCGTTTGATACACCGGTCCGTTTTAAAATTGCTTCCTTGAGCCAATCGTACGGGTTGTCATCCGGGACATTTTCCAGTAAATCCATTACTTCCTCGACGATGTCCGCTGGCAGTTTTTCCACTAAGTAACAATACCGGGTTCTCTGGGAGGTGATTCGCTTCGCATCAAATAATGCCTGGATTTGAACGAACCAGGACTTAGTGTTAGTCGTGTTGAAAGCCGGGATATTCAACGATAGTGTGGCGAGAGGGGTTTCCGAAGATTGTGATTCCATTGTGTCCTTCCTTTTCATTTTGTTTGTTTTTTTAAATGTAGTGTCTCACGTCGGGGTCACCAATTGTTGAGGGTGCAAAGAAGTCCCTCAGACAAATAATAAAAGGAAAATACACTACAAATAAAGCAAAATAAACTTTTCTTTATTTTCGTAAAAAAAAAATATAAGAATTATTTTTTTTGTACAAAAATGAAATTGTCCGTAAAGCAGTGGAAGAAAAGGAGAAAAAAAGGCACTGGGAATGTGAGAGGGAAAAGGTAGGACGGTGTGTATCGAGCGAGATGAAAGAAAGAGAGGGTGAAGGAATGTTCACTGATACGCGATACTGCCTGTTGTGTGAACTGCTGAATTCTCTGTGTGTGTGTTCGAAGCTGTCCGTGTCGCTTTGATGTCGGCTTGTCGCTGTTCTCCCTCTGGTCTGATGAGAGTTTCTACCTTCCTTATATCTGAATGATGAGGCTCCGGGGAGATTAAGAAATGGGTTTCTTATGTCGAGCCCTGATTGGTCAATAAATCATATTTTTTTCCACGTGGTGTGCTTTTCACTACGTCCGAACTTTTGGGTGTACCGTTCTTGTTTTGACCCCACAGGGTATGGTGAGGAGTGAATTCCCGCGCAGTTGTATTTTTTTGATACCCGTGGTGTGAATTAATTTTTATTGTGTGTATGGAAAAATAAAATAAGGAACAGCACACTTTTGTCATCAGGAAGTATTTCAAGATCACACGAAAAAATTACAAGTAAATTATTAAAAAATAAATATTCATTGTTGATTTTTCCCTGTCAAATCTGATAGAAAATGTTTTATTATGCAAACACCAACTCTCAGTAAAAATTATTTTTTTGAGTTTTATTGAATTATATTTGTAAGGTTTCAAGACAAATTTTAAAGAATTTCTGATTTGATATTGCAAAATTCTTTAATGAAACATCTTCAGTAATTTTTGTTTATAAACTTTTATAAACCATAAAAATATTTGTCATCACTCCCCAAAATTATTTACGATGTACTGAAAGAGGGGTGATTGACCCTCCTCCTCCAAATAAATTTCTACTGTTTTCTAAAATAATCTATATCCGTATAAAATTTATTCATTAATGAATAAGTTCTGAAAAATTCATTAAATTTATTAATTCCTTGATTTTTGGTAAATTTTGAAAAAACAGTGGGTAGCATTTTTTTCCTTTCATTTCGAAAAAAAAACGCATCCATTTTTTTGGTTTTGGAGGTACCTCGCAGAGATCCTTCTAAAAAGTGAAAACTAATATCTCATTCCAATTCCAAGGTAAAATTATCTCCATCAAACTGAAACATTTCAATACAATTTTTATTTTCGGTAAAAACGACAGCAAAGATAATTCTTAAATTTAGTCATTCTACATTCTACAAACAACACAAGCACCCTAGAAGTAAAAAAAAAAGGGGGCTGATTCTGGTTTTATTTGAATTTTTTGTCATTTGTTAGCCAATCTTCAATTCAATTATTAATCAATCAATAATGAATCAATCAATCTATCAGGCTCCCACCTCCATCAAACTCTCTCTCTTCCACATATTGGTAATTAAGTAAAAAATCATTTATTCAGTAAAAATTAATAAGCACATAAGCGTAAAGGGATTTTTTTAAAAATATTTAAATTATCTTTTTTACTATTTTTATTTGTTTTACACTTAATTGCTTTATTTATTTTGCATCTTTCTGTTTTTCGTCTATTCCCCGACTTTCTAGAAAATTTTTGTCTTCAGCAGTTTGCGCAGTTAAAAAAATCTACAAAGATATGAAAAAAAAAAAAAATAGAATCACTGATCTCAGGCAAAAAGAAAAAAAAACAAATTTCATAAAAGTTGCCAATTAAAATATATATTTGCTTTTAGTGCATTAGGGAAGTGCCATTAATTAATTAATTAATTAAAGACTTCTTTCTGGAACCAAAGAACAGTATATTTGCGTAGGTATCGCATTTAGATAATTTGAAGTAAACAATTTATTAAATTCAATAATAGAAAAATTAAATAATTAAATACTTTCTTAACGAAAACTTTAAATTTAAAAGCGAGGCTTGAACTTGAATCTTTAAAAAAAAAAAAAAAGTAAACCTGAGAATATTTTTTTTCAGAATTTATCACTAAGTTTATTATGTGTACTAACCAAATGAAAAGCTTAAAATAAAAAAAATATTAATAACTTGTTCTAAGCGTAAACTTGATTGAACCATATTTAATTTAACTAAATGATTAGATTTTGTTGCTCTAGTCTTTACCAACTGAGCAACGGACAATAAGCCTTGAAAATCACAGTCCTGTTGCGTGTGAGATTAATTAAAAAAAAAAAAAAGAAGCGGTGTAAAACCAGCATTTGTACTTAACGTATACAAGTTCCAGGTGATGTTCTAACGAATTAGACACGGTAACGGCACTCCAGTGTTGTCACGCGAAAAAGTGTACGCCCTGCTCGCTTTGCACCCAGCGGGAAACATGCAGACTCTTAACATTCTTACCTTAAATTGCTGGTAATTATTTACCCCGTTTTTATTTTTGTTTTTAAACTTACACTTTTAGTTTTGAAAAATATATCCATAAGTCTTAGACGGTGTTTGTCAGTCTTTTCAAAAAAAAAAAAGGTGTGGATTTAAAAAATCAATCGAAAAAGAAAGACCATTTCTTGTTTGTTTTTATTTTGTTTCAAGGCCGATTCAAAATTTAATTATTATTAATTATTACCATCGAATTGCTTATTAAAAATTTGAATCCTGAATAATTTTAATTTTTATCTATTTTAAAAAAAATTTAACAGTATTTATCCCTCTTTATCTCAAGTAATATAAACAATATTGTTGTGTTACATTTATTTAATGTTTTTTAAAAGTTGCTAAGTGTTCTTTTACCGTTGCTGAGCTGGTGAGGCTCGTTATTTATGGAAAAATGTATTTTTTGTCGTAATCCTCGTCTTCTTTTTTCTCCAAAGTGAGATGATTAAGAAAAAGACTCTTGAATTGTTTTTATTTTATTAAATTAGAAAATTCGAAATATTTCTTAAATAATGCTAGAGAGAATACTTTTATTTAAATAAAAAAAAAAAAAAAAAGTTATTAATTTACTTATTTACTGGAATTATCGTTTTCTTTTCATTTATGCCAACCTAAACAAATTTACAACCTTTTTCAGTTTCTTCACTTTTTCCTTTCTTTCAACACACGTCTTTGTAATAATTGTCAATTATATTTTTTTAAAGTTTATGCCACATTTCATAACACCCAAAAATCTTTTAAGGGCATTATGATTGATGATGATGATGATGATAAAGCAATTTTTGTATTATAAAAATTTTAAAGATTTTGCTTTAGTTTTTTTTTTTTTTTAAATTAAGTCTCGAAAAAAAAAATGGAAAAAAAAAAATAAACAGTTTTTGATTGTGGGAGTGGTATTTAATTTTGTGACTTGTCAAAAGATTTTTATCTTAAGGATATTCTCGATTGGAAACGAATCAATGATTGAACTTGTTTATTTTGTTTTGATGTCTAGTAAACGTGTCAGCATTTAAGAAAATTTTTAAGGTGTTCAATCATTGCAAGGAGAGTGATTTAATTTTTTTGTTTTTATTTACACGTTTGTAAATGAGTTTTAAAAAGGAATTTACCCTCAGTTAATGATCAGATTGGAAAAAAAAACAAAAAAAAAACTCACTATTGTGAATTAAAAAAAATCATCTCTTGTTAGTTAGTCATAAAAAAAAACCTTGACCTGGACCAAAAAACGGAAACGAAATCCAACCCAAGCGAAAGAAAGAAGTTAAGTAAATTGAGAGAGTTAAAAAAAAAAGTACTTATTAATTAGTTACTTACTCACCCAATGAAATTTATTGCTTCGTTTTCATTTTTCACTTTTCTTCATTTTTACATTCATTCAAGCAAAAATAAATACCGCTTTTAATTGAACTTAAAATAAGTACATACAGAGTTGGTACCTTTTTTTTTTTTTTTGCACTTAAAAGTAAAACTGCTGAACAAAACAAGTTGTTTAAAAAAGTATGTACTTTGAAACTGAACGTCTTGTCTTCACTCTTCAGTCTTCACTATCCGATATTTTGCGATTTATATTTAAATTAAATTTAATCCTGAATTAAACACTAGTAGTCACTAAAGTTTCAAGTGACTTTAGCCTAGGAGCAAGAGAATTACATTTTTTACTTTTTTTGTTTTAAATTAATTTTGTGTTTGACGACTTTTCCTACCCGCTTTTCATTGGACCCAATTGGACAGAGGAAATAAAAATATCTTTAAAAACTCTATTTATTTATATAACTTATACAATTACAGTGTAATTAATAATTAGATATTTCCCGTGAAAGTTTTTTTTTTCCTCTACTATTGAAAAGTTAAATCTTCATACACACACGAAGGCGTTTTTGCTTATGCTTATGCTCTGTGGCTCAGAGGGAAAGTTATTGCTTGACACATAGTGCTCCGTGTGAGTTCGATCCTCTCTTGGGCAGCTCACTACCTTGATTCTTCTTGTGTTTCTGCCAAGTAACTTAAAGACTAAATAACGATTCTGTTCATTATATTTAAAAAAACAAGTTATTTTGGGGCAAAGAAGAAACGGAAATATTTTTCTAAATTTTTTAGTAATGAAACATTTCATTTTTCTTCGTTGTTAAATACATCATTTTAGTATAGTTAGCTTAATAAATCTACATTCTGACTTTCATCAGGTGTAATATGCAGCCTATAGAATTCACTAGTTAAAAGAAAATAAACTTATGTAGTTGAAGAGTTCTAGAAATCCACTAGTCAAAAGTCTGAGCCACCACTGATGGGAAGTGACACATGGGCCAAGTCCCAAAATAACCCAGTCCCTTTAACCATTGTCACGCTGACATTGGTATTTACATCAATCTTCCCTGGTGCAGTGTTGGAATCCCCAGGACCAGGTCTTCCAGCAAAAATGTTTCCATGATCTGTCTAAAATATTAAAAAGACAAAAACATGGCTGAGAGGTAATTGGATTTTTAACCCCAGCCTCGAAGGATGAAAAACCAGAAAACCACCTTTCCTGGTTTTCTGGGCACTGCTTATATGTGTCAATGATTTTTGCATGACGTTCTGTATATAAAGCGGAAAGTCAAGTGAGCCTTCATTTTTCGCCAGCAGATAACATGACATGTTGTCATTTGTTTTGACATGGGAAGTAGCCATTTTCTTCACCACATCACATGAAGTAAGTCTGAAAAATGTGACAAAAAAGGGTTTCTTTTTAAATTTAAGTAGAATTGTTTGCTCTTATTTTTGAGAAGTTCTATCAAAGTATGTAAAAAAAAAAAAAAATAGTTTTCATGGCAGATAGGATAGTCACCTGAAATAGTCCTACTTCAACAGGAAAAATTATTGCCTAGTATAATCAAGATTAAATTTTTAAGATTTGTAGAACGGTTTCACCTTTGAATTAAATACTGGTGTACATTCAATATACTGTCAAATAACGTCAGTTGAAATGACATATATTCTTTTCAGAGATATACAGACAATAAAATGTTCAATTTTTCTTGCAGTGAAGTTTGTTTTATTAAGTAATTAGATGTTCTTAGTGCTGTGTGAACAGACTTACTTTATGATGGTCAACCTAATGTGTTTGTTAGTTCACAGACAAAAAGGCTTAGTCGGCAGTTGCTGGTTAATCCCTTCTGTTGTGTACATGGACAAGGCCTTGGTTGTTGGCTGTCTCTCTTCCATTGTGTGTGTGTGTGTGTGTATAGATCAAACTGGCCTCTGAAACTGCCGTGAGCCTCAAGAAGCAGTAGACTTCTATTTTTATATCCATAAGGGGATTCAAAATCTAATTACACATAGAGGTGTGAACTTTTTGAATACAAAATTTTACATTGGTTAGAAAATAATTTCACACTGACCTGCGAAAGTCTTTTTCTTGAATTTGTGAGAGTGGTGAAGAGTGTTTTCTTTTCTAAATGGTCCAAAAATAACACGTGGTAGGTCGACAACTACGTCTGAAAGTATTTTGGTGGTATTTGCCCTAATTATTGTTGTTTATCCAACATACCTTCTGACTGGATTTTATTGGCTGAAAAATATATATAGGATTTAATTCCTATACTCTTTCTGATGGCCTAAAAGATTTATCGTTTTATCAATTGAAGAAAAAAGATGGTATTTTACTCATAATACCTTGGTAGCACTAACATTCTTTTTAAGATTAAAGGGAAACAGAAAAATGTTTACAAGGAATAATTTCCCTGCTCATCTTCAGCATGGTTTATGACAAAATATGTACTTAAATACACTTTCCCTGAATTTCAAGTTTTTTAATATCAATATGTTTATATTAGTATAAAGGGCAAGGGATGCTCCAAAAGTAATACCTTTTGTATATTTCCATGGAAACTACAACAGCTACAGGGAGTGCAATAACACCATTCGAGAGAGAATTTTTTCTGCTACAAAAGCTTTTTTTTTTTTCATAGTCCATGGGCCATGGATTTTCATTCATAGAGAGACAGTATATTGTGTTTAGAATATGGCTTGTCACACCCATCATGGCTGAATTACATTACCTACTGCCTAAATGTGCTTGCATACAAAGTTTAGTCTTTGTAAACATTTGGTAAGCATTGACAAATCTCAGTGGGTGCAATTTCTCTGTCATAACACACGGTTCATATATACTTTCATGTCAGAAGCCATTTTTTTTTTAGACTATGACTGATCATGACAAGGTAAAAAGAGAAAGATTTTTTATACTCAAATATTTAAATCATTGGAGATTCAATGTATGCAGTTTATTCTTTTGAATATTGAAATTGTTAATCTTCTTTATGTACTGTGTCCTCTTCAGGATGTAGGTGATCATGGCTCTCCACAATTTCCTGTTCTTTGTAACTCTTAATAAATTTTGTCTTTTTGTTATTTCTCCTAAATCTTATACCATCCATTTACTCAAGCTCACTAAGTATGTTATATGCTGTTTTCCTCTGTCCTGTTAGCATCTGATTTTCCAAACCCTCCTTCCTCATTATGTGCCCTAGAAATTTGAACTGTCTATTCCTAATGTTAATTATAAGTTTCCTTTTTGTTTGTATTTTCTCTAAAGCTTTGTCGTTGCTAACCTGTTCGGTCCATGGTATTCTCAGCATCCTTCTGTAGAACCACATTTTTGTTGCTTCAGGTCTCTTCTTCATCTTTGAGGAGATTGTCCATCATTCACAGATATCAAATAAATGGAGTTATTTCATGCATGGAGAAAGATCTTTATGAATGATGAAGCTCCCTTTAAAGGAGAAGTGAAATATTAAAATAAACAGTCCTGTGGCAAACACACATCTGTACAGACACAAAAGAGTCTCTGGATCGTGTGTGGACATGTTTGTCAACACCGGTTACATCTGGGTTTTCCCGCATTAGTAGCAGAACAGCTTGGCAAGTCTAGATATGGGTATATCTGCAACTGGTCAAGATCTGGGTTTTTGTAAGATGCCTCGTGCTAATAAAAGCAATGGGGAAAACCAGCAGTTGGCAAGACACAGTGTCTTGTGAAGGTGGTCCCATTGGTATTTTGTTCCTAAAGTTGCTGTGGTTTCCGAGGCAGTGTTATTTTTGTTACCTCCCGTCTCTTTCCTGTCTCTGCCTATTACCCCTGTAGTTGCTGGGAGAGCAATTGGTTAGGTGTTTCCCTCCAACCACAACAGCCTCTTGCTGTACTGTACAACAGGTCATTAGCTAAATTGAGGTTTCTATAAATTAGTTACTTAAAAAAATAAGTCATTAAAAGATTAACCCTCACTACCTCTGATGTATGTTCATTACAAAGACCAAGGGCAAAGATGGTTTTATAACGTGTGTCCGAAAGCAGCAATATACATCCCCTACTTTTACAAATATGTGTCTTACTGTTTAACAAATACTTGTGTCAGTAAATAGCCTACCTAGGGCAATAACAACTTGCGACTTCCTTTAGGACATCACACACTTATCCTAGAATCTCTTCCAATTTTCAGAACAACCTACACAATCCACTTTTGGGATCATCAGCTGGCATGTCACATTCTCCTTAATCTCATCCACAGTCAAGAATCTCCTTCTTTTCAGCAGGGATTTGGGAAATAACAAAAGTGGCAAGGAGAAAAATTCAGACTCTAACGATCATTGAAAAATATGGGTGATGCAGTTTAAAAGAAGAAAAAAAAAACACTGCACATGAAATGAAGAGTCTTTTAACTATGCTGACTCTTGGGTTCTACCAAGGATTGAACTCGTCCCTTTTTGTCTAACAAATTTCCGATGATATTAGACTTTCATGCCTCAGCTTAATGGATGTGTTCTCTAAGCAATGGCAGTAGCTGGCTTATCTCCCTTCTTGCCAAAGTGGATGTAACCGTTAGTCATTATTTAAGTTTACTGAAATTTATCCTCAGTGAATATTTTTTGGTGTCTGGTGTGGTGTTCTCACTTAGTTTATTGAACAAGATCCTGTTTTATCAGAATTTACTGGCTTATTGTGAGTGTAATGCTCACACAGTACACAAACTCACTCAACAGCCTCTCACTGCTGACTGAGTAACCCCAAAGGAGAGTTTCTGTTCCTAAGCATGCAGTGAGGTCTCCTAAAATTGGTTGCTAAGCTACATCGAAAGCCACCCAACTGATTCTTGATTTTTAAAATGGCTGCAAATGTTCTGTGTAGACATTAAAGATAAATGACAGAATTGAAATTCCAGTGTTGTTTTCAGGTTGCCTGCTATTGATGAGCATTTATTGATATGGTGAGCAAACTATTTACTGCTATAGTTTGATTCTCACTGGGTGCCCCACTTTTGTGATCTGAGCTTAGTAAATATTTACTGTGTTTCTTGGCTAAGATAGCTATCTATATCCTACCAGTACCAGAGATTGGTGTTCAAGACCAGGTAAAAGCAAGATTTTGAATGTTATTTTCAAGGCAAGCAGGCCCTTCCTATATGGAAGATAGATACTGCACAATCTTCCTATTCCTTTATGTTAAGTGTTTGGCCTTGCACTTCAATTGAAAAGGAAGGAAAACAAAAAAGGAATAGAAACACAGTTTGACACAATCACTTCTTTTCTCCCTTCTTCAAAATTGTGGTGAGAATGAAAGAGCTATACAAAAGATTCCCTGCAATTAAGTGACTAATGTCAGTGTGTATTCACTACAATGGATTTTGGTCCAAATTTGTCAAGACAAAAAAAAAAAAAAAAAAGAATTAAGGAAAACTTTAGTTATGATCATTATCTGAATGGGAATTATTGCATCTCTACAAATCCCTGTTGATAAAGACTCATTACAATTTACATTTTTATGTGTACTTCTTAATTCTAAATTGCCCAGATTTCTTAATTTTTTATGTTTTTAGTTTCTCTTTATCAAAAATATGCATATTGATGTGAGCGTCTGGATATATGTGTGTAAAAAAAAAAAAAAAAAAAATTAAGCAGGAAAAAGCAAAACTGAATACACCTGTGTATTTCCAAAAACTTTAGAAAACCCCAGAATATTACTGAAACTTAACTTAAATATAAGTCATATCTGACACTGCATATAACATTGCTACATAATCTTTTGACACTCAGAGCTGAAGGATAAGGAAAAGAAAGAAAAGGATTTATGAGAGAGTATAAGGAGACTAGAAAATTATGTGAAGAACAAATAACCATGACATCCTACACATAAGCACATGGACAGGCGTATGTATGTATGTATGTATGTGTATATATATATATATATATATATATATATATATATATATATATATACACACAAAAGAAAAATCAACCTAACGCCAATAAAAAGCACATTAATTTATTTTTTTTTTTTTAACTTAATATAAAAATAACAAAAAAGAGAAAATTGACAGACATTTGCTAATACCTCCTGATGCGTAGACAAAACAGTTATACAAAGGTTCATCTACGAAACTCTGGAGTAGAGGTGCTGAATATAACATCATTCAGCTAAGTGACAAATATATACATATATAGAATTAATACAAATATAAAATTTGTCACTTAGCTGATTGATGTTATATTCAGCCCCTCTACTCCAGAGTTTCGTAGATGAAGCTTTGTATAATTGTTCAGTCCACTCATCAAATCCTATATATATATATATATATATATATATATATATATAGTGTGTGCGTGTCCCCATTCATAAAATTTTGCACCACTTTTTCATAGCAATGAGGCAAAAATGCATTAACATTGCCTGACTGTGCTCACATCCACTGGCTGGTTGCCATAAATATTCAGCAAGCATTGATGAATGTCAGTATGTATGTATGCACTTTCATGTCAGACACCAGGTATATTTATATGAGTGATATTTGGCTTATAATATCTATCTTTATTAATAATTTCTTTTGCAAATGTGAATTTTTATTCTAGCAGAAACATATTTAACATGATATCTCATATATCTGAGTATATTATATTATTTTACATGTTAATATGGGCTATAACCTTCATCTTAACTTTTAAAAAATATTACTTGCAGCAGTTTTTCCAGAGATCACATTGCTTGAATGTTGGCTTCCATTCTATTGTTCTTTTTATGTATTCATTTTTTTTATGGACCACAAGTTTTTTTATTGAATTAATAGTGGAAAAACTGGGGGGGCCATTCCATTAATTTGGCATCTTTCAAACTTTTTCTTTGGCAAGGTGGGCAATAGTCAGCTTTGTAGAAAGCAAAGGAGTGCGCCATTTCTGGTTTGTTGCTCCTGTTCATCTCGAGGTTCTTGACAAAATTCAAAAAAGGATCTGCAATATAATCAATCCTGATTTGGCATCTCAACTTCAGTCACTTTCTCACTGTCAGTTTTACAAATATTTTCATGGAAACTGCTCTGACGAGCATGAATTTAAGTGCGCCACTAGATTGGCATCTAGGTCCCGTCCATTTACTGTTCAAATAGTTAAATGTAACTGCCACTTCTACTCTAACAGTTTCTTTTCTTGCACTTCCCACCTGTAGAACTCCCTTCTGTTTACTTGCTTCTCTTACAATTTTCAAAAATTTAAATGCAATGTCAATCGCCATCTATCTTCTTGAATACCATCATTATTTTGTCCTTTCCTCAGTACTCCCTATACTCAGTCTTTTTTCTCACTTTCACTCCCTTTAAGACCTGTATACTAGTGGTATTTCTGCCTTGCTTAGAGTGAAATGATTAAAAACAATGTCTTTGGCTTAAAGCTTCTTGCGTGTGACTTGTACCATTCAAAAATATTTTGTTCAAGAACTTAGAATAATTCTCTGCATTTATCTTGGTACAACACTCAACTTTGAATGGATCTATAATTTTATTGACTTCTATACTAGCATTACTCCACTCTCCCCATTGTTTCTAAGTAATGTTTGTTGTCGGTTATGTGCCATGCGTGATACATGCATAGGCGATCAAGTATCTTTCGATACATGACTGATGAGGCAGGTTTTTTCCCGCATGAGGTTGCCATTTCTTTCTGTAGTAGACCAGTTGCCATCCAAGGCTATAGAACCCAGTCTGTCCTGCTATTTACCCATAGCTGGGGGAGAAGAAGAGGATTCGTACTTTTCCCAATGGTATTAGCATGTAAGTGAATGTAATGGATTCAACTGCAATTCGAACTTGGCTCTCCGATTCCTCAATTTGAGCTGCTATCCATTGCCCCACCATGCCTCCTCTTACTGTTTTCATTAAGAATACTTCTACCACAGTCATCCGCCCCATCCAATGTAGCTCTAAATTATTCACTAAAAATTACTGTTGAGAAATTATATTTCAGCTTCACTTTTTCTGTTTACATTCACAACACCAGCTTCTTCAATATTTTTTTCTTTTATTCTTTTTTCTAATTTCTGTTTGTAACATTTTTAAAACAAGTTTTTTTCTTTTTCTTATCTTGTGTGTTTTATTTGTGATTGCCTTTTGATCTTCAATTGTTCTTTGATCATTTTCATAGTTGTGTTCTTATCACACTAAAACTTGACATCTTTTTTCACTTTGAGATTATATTTTTCATATATTATTATTATTATTTAAATGAATTCATATATTATTATTATTTACATGTAAATTATATTCATATATTACTATCATTTATATATTATTTATATTAAAATTTATTATGGTGTAACCCGGATATAAGAGAAACCCGGATATAAGATACTTCTTCTCCGGTCCCGACAACTCTCTTATATCCGGGTTACACTGTATTATTATTTATATTTATATCATATATTATTTATATATATATATATATAATTATATTTATATATAACTATTATAATTCATATATTATTATTATTTACATGTATATTATATTCATTTAAATTATATTAATATATTATTATTTAAATTATTTCATATTTTTATGCTCTATGGCAGTCTTTATATGTCAAATTAAAAAATAGATATTAATAATTATACTAATATATATATATATATATATATATATATATATGTATTTATTAATTTATTTCCATTATAATAAACAGTCCACATGTTGTACAGTAAAATCTCACAACCAAATTATTTGTTGTAAATATTTCTTGTAAATCAGGTAAGTTGGAAATTTTACCAACATTGATTAGTTAATACTAATTTTCTTGTGAAGATATTGATTTGTGTATGTGTGCATAGGTAAAAACTGTATGTCAGGTAAATATACAGGGTGTATCAAAAATACTTCTACAAATTTTGGAGGTGGGTTCCTCGCACCAAAACAAGGACAAAAGTCCATCGTTGTACCTCAACACAACAACTCATGACAAATGTTTAAAATGTCCTCTGCATGCTTCTACACCCACATGCACCCATCAGATCATTGACTGGTGACCCTTTCAAATACTCCCGCACAGTGTTGAATGGTTTCGCAGGCCCCCATGACATGTTGATGAAGCATCTCTGCATTATTAATGTCTGCTGCATAAACTAATTGTTTTAGGTGGCCCCACAGATAAAAATACAAAGGATTGAGGTCAGGGGAACGTGCAGGCCATGGAACCAGTCCTCCCCTGTCTATCCATCTTTCATGGTAGATGTCAGCCAGTGCATTGTTAAGAATGTGACTAAAATGTCCTGGAGCCCCATCATGTATGAACCACATGCCTCTTCATATTAGCAGGGGCACATCCTCTAGCAGGTCTGGAAGTGTGTTCGAAATAATGACCCTGTAAATTTCTCCTGTAAGACATGCTGGGAGAACATATGGACCTACCAGACAGTCACCTACAATTCCAGCCCACACATTAATCATAAATTGATACTGGTGTCTAGCCTGTATTTTATGGGGATTCTGATTTGCCCACAAATGTTGGTTGTGCAAATTTGTTATTCCATCTCTTCCAAATGTTGCCTCATCTATAAACAAGACTGAAGAGGCAAAAAATGGATTGGTAATTTGTATGATAAACCATCGGCAAAAGTTCTCTTGTGGTGAGTGATCAGAGGGTGAAAGACCTTGCACACGTTGCAAATGATACAAGAGCTGCTCTTGAAGTACCCTACTACTTGATGTGTGCTGATAACCTGGATTGTCTCCAACAGCCTGTAGAATGTGTTCTTCGTGGTCAGGCATATGAGCAGATCTCAGTCTTCCTTGTCTATAGTTTGTGCCATGGATCCTGTCTCAGCAAAGATTGGATGACTCAGCTGCCTTCGGTTTGAAAACACAAATGCAGCCTCGTGTCCATTATTATTCATGTGGCCATATGTTAAAATCATATCTGCTTGCTCACGATATGAATATCGCATCACTGTTAAATGGAACACTTTTTTCTTTCCTTTTTTTTTTTTAAACCGGTATCTCCCCTTGCAAGGCAGTACAGCCACTAAAACACAAGGGGTTACAGAGTGTGGAGGAATTAAAAACAGAAACATTATTAATGAGGGGAAAGAGAAAAGAGTAATTAGGAGGAGAGTAGATAGTGATTGACATTGCATTTAATTTTTTGCAGATTAAAGTTGGCTGGAAGGGAGTTCCACAAATGAGAAGTGTGAGAAAAGAAACTGTTAGCATAGAACTTACAGCTACATCTAGCCAGCTCAACTGTGAATTGATGAGATCTCGATGCCAGTCTAGTACTGTGCTTAAATACATGAAGACTAGCTACCATAGTGAAGAGCTCATCCAAACAATTAACATGAAAGTATTTATAGAAAAGGCACAGAGAGGCAACCTTACGGTGGTGGGAAAGTGACTGAAGACAAGCAACCAGATCAGGACCAATAATATTGTTGATTCTTCTTTAGATCTTATCATGAATCTCTAGGTAAATAGCAGGGGCACCAGACCATATGTGACAGAAATATTCTAAGTATGGATGAATGGTAAACTTATAGATATATAAGATAGATTCTGGAGAGAAAAATTGCCTCGCATGGCCTAACAATGGATTCAATATAGTCTTTCCATTTCATGTCGGTCTGAAAAGGTGCAGCAGTTTACTTCCATGGAGGTTAGCATCTGCCATGCAGGCTGAGATGATTAATGGAGAGGTTTAGTTTTGGAGGTATTAAAATTAACAAGCCATCTTTTGCCCCAGTTAACAACTGACTGGAGGTCATTTTGGACATTGACTGCCATTTTGACCTTGTCAGACTGGTCAGCCTTACTATTGAGGCAGAACTAAATGGTTGTTGTCAGTGTACATGTCAAGTTGAGAGCTGATGTCATTGGGAAGGTCATTAATGAAAATTCAAAACAGAGTAGGACTAAGGATGGAGCCCTGGGGGACACCTGCATTAGTACGAAAGGCTGTAGACAAGTAGTAATTCAGGGTAAATTCATTTTGTAATTTGATAGGAAAGACTGGATCAGTTCAAAAATGTGTATGGTGACATCATAACTTTTCAGTTTGTAGAGAAGACCTGAATGCCAAACCCCGTCAAATGCTTTTGAGATGTTCAAAGATACAGCCCTGTTTTTTATCTACAGTATGACAGACTCTTTCTGCAATTATCATCAGTACATCAGCAGTTGACCTGGAGAAACGAAAGCCATATTGCTTGTCTGAGAAAAGGCCCTGTGGTGAGAGATGAACTAATTCAGCATTGATTAGGGCCTCTAGGAGTTTCCCCAAAAGTGGTAGAAGGCTATTGGCTGATAGTTGGAAAGGTCAGACAGTTTGCCAGAGTTCTTAAAAACTGGAACAGATGATGACTTCCAGCTGGCAGGGAAGCAGGAGACAGTGAGGCATTTATTATACAATTTAGAGAGAACAGAGGCAAGTTCAGAAGCACACTTCTTTATGACTATTACAGGGATACCATCTGGTTCACATGCCTTGTAGGGATCTAGGTTAGAGATGATAGAAGAAACCATGGAAGGGGTTATATACATATCACTCAACAGAGATTCAGTTCTATGTGGGAATTTTGGCAGGGATACTCCAGATGAGTCAAGGGTAGAGTTCGAGGAAAATTTACAGGCAAAGTGCTTAACTTTATCAGCAGAGAATAACACCTCAGATTGATTTAATACCCTATTACAGTGCTGCCAATAATCACAAGAGCCAAAGTTGTTGGAGGCTATGCAATGCCCCATTCTCTTAGCAAACAGGGACTTAGCTCCTTTGAGGACTTGCTTACATTTATTACAAGCAGTAACAAATAGGCACCTGTTGTGACAAGAGCTGTCATGCTGGTATAGCAAAAAATAGTGGTTCCTGTATGCTATAGTAGCCGAACATGCTGGTGTTTCTGAGAAGGAATGAAATTGTCTATGCTGGCTTTGACCCAGGAAGAAAACTCAGTGGTGCACTCTTCAATTGGGAGATTAAAATTGTCATTCCAAGTGGTGTCATAAAGAAATTCACAAAGTGAGTCCCAATCAGCTTGCTGGTAACGGAAAGAAGTCCTATGGATAGAGTGTTCCTGTTTAATGGATGACTGGAATGAAATATCAATGGCTACCATAGAGTAATCCAAGTTACCAAGAGGGCAGTATTGTGAAGCTTGGCAACAGCGAGGAGATGAGAAATAAATCAAGTAGAGATACTTGTTGTTCGGTTTTTGCTAAGGAAACAAGTAGGGAAGTCTATGATTTGAGTAAGGGATTGGACAATGGAAAAAATTAATGTCTGAATACCAACAACATCAGTACCTTTAGAATTTTTCAGTCATGGTGAGCATTAAAGTCACTGAAGACAAAGATATTTGCAGATGGATGGAGAGAAAGTGCCTTTTCTATCCTGTCAGCTGTTATGTCTAATGTACTGCAGTTCTGGGAGGAGGGGAAGCGATAAAGGAAAAAGCTAACAGAATTTAGTAATGAAAGACGGAAGCACATGAAAGAGTAGTCATTGGCCTTGAGAGGCAATTCCCTGGCCATTGGAAGATTATCCTGGATGTAGACACCAAGACTATGCATGTGAATACTGGAATCTTTTTCGGAAAAGGGGACGATAGCCTGGAACCAAGAATTTATTGGAAGCAATGGAAGAATTTAAGTTGATTTTTTCAAAGGGCCAAGATAAGTTGTGAATGTTCCAAGAGAAAAGATTCTATGCAGCAGAAGTTGGAACAGATATCCTGAGTATTAGAGAAAGAAAGAGTGAGGTTGGTAGGTGGTTTTTTTCTTTACTGGTTTAGTTGTATTTCTTTTAACTCACTACTTGTTATGATGTTGATTTGGGGTTAGTAGAGACAAACGCCAAATAACACGTAACGATAAAAAGGGTTTTAATAGGTTGGTAAAAAGGTACAGAAATCGCCTGAGTAGTCAATAACTAGCTCAGCGAAGAACTTCTGTCTTCCTGTCTCCCCATGTCAACTGACATGCCACTATTTAAAGTCTTTGTTCACAGACGCAGACAAGTTCATCTTCAAGAGGGGTGATAGGTTTCCAACACAACACCTCCCCCTTGAGATTAATTCCGGAGGAATTAATATCTTTTTCTTTTGGGATCTGGACTTAAACGTTCCACCCTAGTTCTTTTTCTTTTGCTTGTCCTTCTTTGGACAGCTGTTTCAGGCAATGGTGGAGTTGGTATATCGAATAAATCATATAATAAATCCATTGGTTCTTCATTTTCTTTACTTATTTCTTCAATGATTCTTTTCCTTAATTGGTTCAAATGTCTTTTGTGCGTCCATTTTTTACTTCTTATCATGTATAACATTTTACCAATTCTTTGAGTTACAACTCCATCTTGCCAAAATTCCTTCCAATTTTTGTAATTTTTAAAAAAAACTTTAATTCCCGGCCTGAGATATTTCATATTTTTCTGATGCGTTTTGTTCTGGTAACTCTTTTTTCTTTCCGGCAACAGCCTATTGAATACAGATCTAATTTTTCTAGCAAACATCAGTTCAGCTGTAGGCATCTCTGATATTGCGTTTGGATTTGGTGTTATTCTGTATATACTTAAAAACTGCTGTATATTACCATCATCTGTATTAGTACCATTTGTTTTTTTAATGGCTCTCTTGAACGTATCAACAAACCGTTCAGCCTGTCCATTTGACCTAGGATGGTACGGTGAAGTCATGATGTGGTCAATTCCCAGAGTCTTACAAAATGTCTTAAATTCACTTCCTGTGAATTGAGTTCCATTGTTGGTGACAATTTTTTCTGGTACTTCAAAACGTGCAAACAGTTCTGTAAGAAAATCTTTTGTTACAGAAGCAGTTGGTCTTTTGCACTTAAAAATTTCAGGCCACTTGGAATAGCTATCCACAACTATCAAGTAGAAATTACCATTCATGGGTCCAGCATAATCTATGTGGAGTCTGGTCCATGGAACATCTGTTTTTGGCCATGGTGTGTATTTTACAGGCGGTGCTTTCGCTGCCATTTGACACCCTCTACAAGTTTTAACTACCTGTTCAATGTCTTTGTCCATATTTGGCCAATAAATGTAACTCCTCATCAGGGCTTTCATACATCCAATACCAGGATGCCCCTGATGAAATTCCTTCAAAATCCGTTTTTGTAGCACAACTGATATCACGACTCTTCCAGCATATAACAGCACTTCATCACATATTGAATATGCTGGTGAAGAAGTTTTATACTTTTCTGAAGTTACAACTTCTTTCATTTTTCTAATAAAAATGTCGTTTTCTGCTTTTAATTTTATTTCATCTAATGTCACCGGTAATTCTTTTACTGTGTTATACATTACTTCAACCACTTCATTTTCTGCTTGTAACGACGCTATCACCGTATCTTCTAGCGGTTCCGAAGACGTTGGGATCAGTCTAGATAAACCATCAGCATGGCTTAATTTTTTAGATGATAAAAATTCCATTTTGAAATTGTAATTCAACAAAATGGTTCCCCATTGTTGCAAACGGTTTGCCGTATGAGTAGGTATACCCTTCTTCGAACCATAGATTGAAAGCAGCGGGCGATGGTTGGTCTGCAATATAAACCTTCTTCCATGTATGTACTTATGGAATTTTTTACAAGCATAGATGATAGCTAAGCTTTCTTTCTCAATTTGAGAGTACTTCTTTTCTGCGGGTAATAATGTCCTTGACGCATGTGCCACTGGCTTCGTATTGCCATCTTTGTATTTATGCAGAATTACCGCACCTATTCCGTACTTGCTTGCGTCCGATGCCACTATAATTTCCTGTTTAGGGTCATAATGTGTTAGTGATAATTCCGACATCAAAATATTCTTTATTTTGTCAAACGCCTTCTGACACACTTCTGACCATTCCCACTTTGCTCCCTTTTTAAGCATTTTATTTAATGGAGCCATAAGGCTGCACATATTAGGAATATATATCCCATAATAGCCAGTCCTAAGAACGCTTGTAGCGTTACTACATTTTTGGGAGTTGGCATGCTTTTGATTGCTTCTGCCCTCGCCGGATCTGGTCTTCTTCCATCAGAGTCTATTATCTGCCCCCAAAACTTAATTTCACTCATAAAAAATTCACATTTTTCAGCTCCAAGTTTGAATCCATATTCTTCAATTTTTTCAAAAACCTGATTAATATGTTCCAAATGTTCATTTCGATCTTTACTTTTTATCAAAATATCATCAAGATATGCAATGGTGAAGTCCAACCCTGCCAGCATAGTGTCCATAATTTGCTGAAAAATACTAGGGGATACTTTTAAACCAAAAGGCAGACGGTTTAATTTGTATAAACCCTTGTGTGTATTGATAGTCAACAATTTAGAACATTCTTTGTCCACTTTCACTTGGAGATAGGCATCCAATAAATCCAATTTAGAGAATATTTTTCCTCCATTTAAACTTGCAAAAATGTCTTCTGGTGAAGGCAAAGGATATGTGTGGTCTTTTAAGCAATCATTTAGACCCGTAGAGAAATCAGCACACATCCGAATTTTATTATTCTTTTTCTTAACATATGCAACAGGGCAGGCCCACTCTGAAAATTCAATGCGTGAAATAACTCCTAAATTTTCAAGCCGTTCCAATTCTTTGTTAATCTGTTCCAAAACACCAAATGGCACATTTCTTTTTCGCTTGAAAATAGGGTTTACATTTTCCTTCACTTCAAATTTTGCCTCCGTCTTTTTGCAACATCCAAGACCTTCTGAAAATACTTGTGGGAATTTTATTTTCAGATCTTTCACCAAATTTTCTATAACCCGATTTTTACACGGAGAAGAAACATTAATTCTATTGCAAAAAGAATTTATAGGGAGTTCCCATAAATTAAAAAGTATAATCCAATCTGTTCCAAATAAATTTGAAGCATTTTGTAGCACATACACTTTAGACTTTAGTGTCTTACCAACAAATGAAATATTACAAGAAAATTCACCTTGAAAATGCAATTTTCTTCCAGAAATCCTGCAAGCCATTTTTTCAGTCTTTTTAAGCAAAGGTCTGCCTATTTTAATCCATGTTGCTGTATTAATAATGGAAATATCACTTCCAGTATCTAGCTGTAGTTTAACATTTTTTCCATTAATTTTTACCTGTACGAATTTTCTTTTCTGCCCCTCCTCAATCTCCTGACGTGACAACACAATATTCACATTATCTTTTTTCGACTTAAATTTTTTTCTTTTGTTTTTACAATGAGTACTTATATGGCCTTTATTGCCACACAAATAGCAATTTTTGTTGCGAAAAAAACATTCACTTTTAAAATGACCACCACCGCATCCAAAGCACGTTGGTTTTTTAACCTTTTATTAACTATTCATATTTTTGGTCGAATAGCATGGACACGGGATATGTCTTTTTCTTCAATTTGCGTATTGTCATGTTTTAAGTTTTCAATTCTTTGACACTCTTCTGTAACCTTCTGCAAAGTGATCTCGGAGTTTTGCCAATATTCGGGAACTTATGTCCTTATCTTTGCTAGAAGTCAAGCCTTGAACGAATATCAAACATTTAAATCGATCAATTGAAAGATCATGTAACATAAAACGTTCACACATTCTGTTAACATTTCCAGCATACGTAACAACATCCTCATCGTCACGCTTTACCATATTCAAACACGAGAAACGAGTATGAAACAAACTAACTCGCTCGCCAAAAATACTAGATAAAGTATTAACAATTTCTTCGAAAGAAATGTCACCAGTTTTTCTTGGAAGTACAAAATTCGTATACTTATTATTTTCATCTGTACCCAACTTTTGTAAAAGTAAACTCACTTTTTGTTCGTCAGTCCAACCTTCACATTTTTTTTCAAATATTGTTTCAAATCTTCTGAAATACGCAGGAAATGTTATGCCCTCCTCTGGGTTAAATTTGAACTCAGTAATAGAATTAGCAATACATTCGGCCGTGAATGATGAATTTACTGGATTCTTAAGTAAAATCGCTTCATATAAAGCCTTTGTGTCATTTCGCTGCTGAACTTGTAAATCCAATAGTTGTTCCCGAAACAATTTTTGTTGCTCTTGTTGCTGAATTTGACTTTGCACTAGAGTTTTCGTTAATGCAATCAAATCTTCCATTATGCATAATAGATTACACAAAACACTTTTCGAAAACAGTCAAAAAGGGAAAAACACGTATATATCCACAATAAGCACAAGTCTTACTTCTTTTTGGCACGTTGAAATCCCATTTCTTCATGAAGAACAAAGTTCGACGTATTTTGTTTTTGTTTTTTTTTTTCAGAGCAAGAAAAAAAAATTTATATAGTCCACCTGGATTTGAAAAATTCTCCACTCAGCGTGATGAACGAATCTCTCGTCGTCCTGTTATGATGTTGATTTGGGGGTTGTAGAGACAAACGCCAAATAACACGTAACAATAAAAAGGGTTTTAATAGGTTGGTAAAAAGGTACAGAAATCGCTTGAGTAGTCTCTAACTAGCTCAGCCAAGAACTTCTCTGTCTTCCTGTCTCTCTCATGTCAACTGACATGCCACTATTTAAAGTCTTTGTTCACAGATGCAGACAAGTTCATCTTCAAGAGGGGTGGTAGGTTTCTGACACAACACTACTATACACGTTAAATGTGGAAAACAAACTAGCAACAAATGTAACCTCATCTACATGACAACACAGTGCCATCTACCATAAACTTTCTTTGAACTCAATAACTCAAAAACTAATGATTTGCGGACATATGTTTATATGGACTTTTGTCCTTGTTTTGATGTGAGGAAACCGCCCCCAAAGTTTGTAAAGGTATTTTTGATACATCCTATATAAACACTGACCTGAGAGGTAGTGAGGGCTCTCTTTCTTAGATCCACATGAGAATATAGACTGTACATTTGGAAAAGTCTCTTGAGCCACACACTGGCTAACAGTGAGTGACAAATTATGGGGTTTGAATAAAATGTAATGTTACATCTAAGAGATTGCCTCTTGTGTTTTCATTTCTTTTTAAACTTTTCTTTATTGTGAAAAGAAATTTTCATTTATTTTCAGGTAAGAACTAAAGTGGCTATTAACAAACAAAATATGAATACATTTTTGGGGCAACACTGTTTTTAATTGCTTGAGGAGAGAATCCTACTTAAAGTAACTTGTAGTTTTTGTAACAACCAGCAGATATAATATGCATAATAGACAAGAGAATATATTCAAGTTGCTGGTGAGAATGGTATAGAGAGTTTGTTGCTTATCTTAATCATACTGAGTTACCTACATATGTACAGTAGATATAAATTTTATCTACTGTCATTTTCTACACATTTATTTTCAAATTTATACAAGGGGTGTTTTGGGCTAAGATACATTGGAAATAAGCTTCATTTAAGGATTTTTGATGTCTCTGTTATTTTTTCGACATTTCAACCAATTTCTTCTTCAGTGATCTTCAGGTGAATGTATTATCAAATAAAAAAACACTTATTGGTCCTGTTCTTGCTCAGGATCCTGTATGGTGCTGTGGGCAGTGTTCTATTGTTATGGTATTTTTTCTTGAGTTATTTTGTTCAGTGCTAGCCTCTATATGCCCCTACTTTAGTACTAACTCTTCTCCAGCTTTGTCTTTTTTTTCTTTTCAACAAATGCAATACCAATGACACATAACCCACATCTCTAGACCAAAGTAATGGCAAAATAATGTAAGGTCAACAAGAACCCACATTGGGAAATACATTCACCTGAAAAAAGCAGAAAAATATGACTAGCACAAATAGAGGGGAGTGCTGAAAAGTTCTCAACTTGACTATAAGGGAATTTAAAAAAATTCTAATGTTTCATCATTTGATCATATTTTTTGTGAATTTTGGGACCAATAACTTTTCAGCACCCCATTGTATTGTTAGAAAAAAAAAAAACTGTAAATAGTCCCTCTTCAACATTAACAATAGCTAATTGCTACAGTCAAAATAAAAAAATTTAATGTGTTTTTTTGTTTTCCAGGAAATTTATTTCTATACTGTTTTTATTATTATTATTATTATTTTTTTTATTTTTTCAGGTGCATTCCAATTCCATTGTTGTGTAAGGATCGGAAAGAGAGGATCCAGGCAATTGGAGAAGCTCTCAACATTGGGAACTATGATGTGGTTCTACTTCAAGAGGTAAAAATTAAATTTCTCTTTCACCATCTTTTTCTATGTGCACACATCCTTTTTGAATCCTATTTAAATTTTCTTCCTAATCTAAGCCAATTTCTCTTTTATAAACCACATGAAGCGTTGCATTGCTATAGGGACAATATGGGTAATTTAAGGTCATTTTTTGACTGGAACAGGTGCATCTGTGATTTGATAGTACCTTTTTTTTTTTTCTTTTTTTTTTTCGTTTGAGAATTTTAATAAAACTTCCACCAATTAAATATTCATACCTACTCCTTAATTAAATTTCTTTTACTGAAACTTTCACCTATAAGCAAAACGGATTATTTAAAAAAAATTTTTTTTTTAAAACTTAAAATTTCCAGCATCTCTCATTTGAGTATGTGTAGTCGCATCAACGTAAACATAAACTTAGTCCAATGAAGTTCTAAAGGATGAAACGTCGCACACAAAAACTTTTTCATTTTGTCATACTTCTTTCCCTTAAAATAAACATGTTATGAAATTTTTCTAATGCTTGTAGTTTCTGGTTGGTAAAACTAAGGAAAACACTGAAAACTAAAGGTTGAGTGAAGAACAGGTTTAATCCCACAAGACATGGACTAATAATCCCATGAGACATAGATTAATAATACAGTAATAGAGATTAATGTAGTTCAGTGTGGCAATGCATACCATTCAAACGCTACACCTTGCAACCCACTTTGTGACAACCATTCTTTAAGCAGACTTTTTACTCATAGTAGATGGATGAGTCCATGTTCAACAATTAGTGTAGAGAAGATCAGTTGTCTTTCTACACAACAAAACAATATTTTAACACTTTCTTCAGATCTTCTTTGCCAAAGTCTTTCATTGGGAAACTATTTCTTATTATGCTAATTGTCTGTCGTTTCAACCTCATTGTTATTCTGTCTATCCAGCAATCCATCTGTTTAGCTATCTATCTCAATAGGTAGATTTTTTTATGCTATGCCCTTTCAAGTGATCATGTCTCTCTACAGATTCCTTTTCTTTATTATATGTGAATTGCCATGACATCTTGACAAAGATAGTGGTGCATTTTCTCATTGACTTCTCCATGGTTTTGAATTCAGAATTGTCTTTTACCTAAACTAGCTGCTACCCAAGGCTACAGAACACAGTCTACACTCTTATTTAACCCATAGCTGGGGAATAACAACAGATGGATTCATACCTTTTCCAAGGGTATTAGTACAAAGTGAACTTAACAGACTAGGTAGGTATTTGAACTTGGCAATTCCACTGCCCATGTCACCACCCACACATCCTTAGGTAGATGGCGATATTTTGAAAAGAGAATTTCTGCAATACAAAGTTTTGACAACGGATAAGAAGTAAAATACTGAACCACTTCTTTCGGATCAGCTTTCAAATAATAAATTTAATATTTTAGTGTTTATCTACATTGTGATCAGAAAATCCCAAGTAGACATGATTTATGTTATGTGACAAAGGAATGAGTTTTAAGGTGAATAGGAACTACAAAAAAATCTGTTGATAACAATCAGCAACAACTGAAATTTTAGGGATACATATTGAGGAAAGAACGCTAGGAGAATTTAACACCCTAGGGCACAGAAGAACCCGAGGAAAGCAGCAGATAGTTTACAAGTATTTGTCAATCAATTACACCAATATCATTTTAACTTTGCCCTAAACAAAACATTGTTTCAAGAAAATTCAATATTTCAGCAATTTAACAACCAAAAATAACAAAATAAAGAAGTATTTACATTGAAATTCCCACTTAAATTTGAAAGTCTTTATCAGGAATCATTTTGTTGTTTTATTAACATTCCTCACTAGATTTCTGTATGGAAACCTCAATGAAAAAAAAATGCTGGTGCTTAAAAGAAACTTTCAGGAAGTGATTCACATTTTGTGGCTGGTTATCTTCTTGCATGTGCTGTGGTGGCTGCTTATCCTCTCACGTGTGTCTTTGTAGCTGCTTATCCCCTCTCACATGCCCTTGTGGCTACTTATCCCCTCACGTGTGCTCTTGTAACTGCTTATCCACTTACATGGGCCATTGTAGCTGCTTATCCCCTCACAAGAGCCCTTGTAGCTGCTTATCCCTTTGCATGTAGCTTTGTGGTGGCTTATCCTCTCATGTGTACCCCTGTAGCTGTTTATCCCCTCACATTGGCCCATGTAGATACCTATCCCCTCGTGTCTGCCTTTATGACTGCTTATCCCCTTACATACACTCTTGTAGCTGTTTATCCCCTTGCACATTGCCTTGTAGCAGCTGCTTATCTCCTTGCATGTGCCCTTCTTGTTAACTCTTTCTTTTTTGCATTAAAATCACTTTAAAATATTTAAAAACATATATATATATAGTGTTACAATTTCATAATACTGTAACACTATTTAACAACGGCAGGTTAATTGACCAATTAATTAACCACAGAAGTTAATTACGGGGATTACATAAACCGATAGATAGAACGAAAGACATACTGAGCGATATTCTTTTTGTTTTGTTATTTTCCCCAAACAAAGGATGGGTAAAAAGATTTTTTATTTTATTATTTTCAAATGCGAATCAAGATAATCATTTTTCCTTTCTCGCGGAGGGGCGGAGGTTTGACGCTGAGATATGCCAAATGTTCCTGAATAAGGTTAGGAATTTAACGACCCATTGTTCTCCTTCTCGCAGATAAGTTAGGGGACACGGGCGGGCAGCTGTCGGCGTTGAATCGCGGTCAAATGGCGAAAATTCTGATGGCCATTGTCGTAAAAATTAGTTGATGAATCCCAGAGTTTTTAAATAGATAAACATTAACTGTGTTATGGTGACAACAATATTATCTGCGAGGAAAAAGGAAGGAGAAAGAAAAGAAAGAAAGAGAGGGACGAGACTTAACAACTTAGATGATAAGGGAAAAACCACCCACAAAGGGATATTTGGCGATGTTATTTTGATGGTGGGAACGGTGAAAATTCTGATGGCCATTGTCATAAAAATTAGTTGATGAATCCCAGAGTTTTTAAATAGATGAACATTAACTGTGTCATGATGGCGAACTTATATTATCGGGAAAGGATTTAATAGGTCATCTGTCGACCGCACACGAAGCCCAACCCTGAGTCAAGGAGATGTCGGTTGGACAAGACATCTGTGTTCTGTTGAAATTCGCCTATGATAACAAGCTATGTTGATGGAATTTTTAGTTAACTCAATTTCACCAAAATTCCATCCATTTAATGTTGACGGTAACCTGATGGAAGAATTCCATATGCTGTGACGTTGGATAAAAATTGAGATTATCACACCCACATTATTGGGCGCCCATTGGCCGAATGGTAGCGATGGCCAGGCGGAGGTGATCATGTGACGCAGGGGGGAGGCCTGCCACCGCCCATTGAGAGGATAGGTATGAGATGTTACTGCGAGGAAGTGGGAAAACCGTCAAAGTATGGTGAGATACCCATATGAGAGCAGAAGAAGGTGGGAGTGGAAGAAGATTTCCAAAAATGGAAAATGATAAATATTTCTGACCGAAAACCAAGAAAATCCTTATTGGGGATTTGAAATCAACGTGGTGGCCACACCACGTCCGACCCACGCCGGGTTTTAATCGGCGTCCATATAAGCAAACGTCTTCGGCCGTTTTGGCAGTGCAGTTCGAGAAGCAGAGAGATCCAGTCGAGCCCAAGAGACAGGGGACTCAGAAGATAACGCCTCGCAGAGGTGACCGCACGATTCCATGCCTTCCGACTTAGACTTCTAACCAAGAACAAATTATAGAAGTCTGACTTATATTTTCCACCAGAGCCGACTTTATTGAAAAACAACCCAGATATCCAGAGCTAGCTAAGAACGCAAAAGTGTTACAATCCACATTTTTTTCTTCGGGCTGGGAGAGAAAGAGAGAGACGCACTCCTGTAACTCAACAAACCGACATAAAATTAATCACTATTCCTAACCAGTCGCTCGCCTTGAAGTTGTTGTTTGTGCCTTTGTTTTTTTTGTCTACATTTATTGTGCAGTATCACCTTGACCCGGATTCAGCTGGCACTACGGCCCGACGTTTGATTGATCTCGTCAACCTAAGATCAAATCACAACGTGGGTAGGTTGAATCGAGATCAAAGCAGTTGCTTCGGTGACCAGGTGTTGGAAGCGAGCCGAGTACGACAAGTTGGTACTAGAACCCAACAAGACTTCAACCGATGCCCCAGGGTTAGCCCGTCACAGGTGGTGTCAAGACTGCAGGACTGCGCCAGAGAGAGTCAGAGGTCACGAGTGGTGTCGTGACTGCAGGATCGCGCCGCAGAAGGGGTCGGGCGTCACATTTGGCGCCGCGACCAGGACGGGCGTCACAATACTAATGCCCTGTTATCATAAATGTAAATTATCATGATTTAAAATCTTTTTTTTTCTCAATTTTATTTTATTTTTTTTCTAATAACTGCAGGATGTTAGGTATAGAAAAGTCAAAGCTTCAATGCAAAGTTGAAACATTATATAACTTGTTTACCGGTATCAAACAACTGTATAATTGCATTGGTTATGTTTTTTGCATATGTAATTGAGTCTTTTTATTTATACAGTTATTTTTATTGTTATACAGTCATCTTTTTATTTATATGGTTATCTTTATTGTTGCATATAAGAGTGTTATTCTCTTCAAATCATTAAAAATCTCCAAAGAATGTTGGTATTTACCTGACCTCCCCACTAAGGCAGGATATGACATAAGGTCATTTTTATGTGGGTGCCCATACCCATGCATATAGACCAAGGACAAAAATTGCACAGTCCCTGTAGCCATCATCAAGCTGGCTTTGATATTACACAGACCACCACCTTTCTTAGTGTTATAAGGAAGGTGCTGTGGCAGGGTTGGAATACCCCGGAACGAGACCTTCTCTTAAATGAGGAGAGAACAGATACTGCACTTTGAGAATGTTAAAACAAAATAAAAATGCAAAACAGTATATTAGAAGACTGATTTTCCGATTCTGCTGTTATGGTAAAAAATGTTTGCTTATTGTTATTGAGGAATTAATATTTAAGAAACTGGTTGCGTTTGCTTCCTTTTTTATGGAAGAGTGAACATTGCTAGTGAACTGGAAGTTATCCAGGATTGGACCATAAATTGCCAAGAGGAGTTGCAGTCTGTGGTCGGGAGGTTGGAAAAATTGTAGCTAATGGAAGGTACACAAGTCGATAGCCAATCAGTATCGGCTGGGTCACCGTGGAGAGAGGGGGTATGATGTTGAAAGAGCCGAAACCCCTAATGAACCTCGGCTAGAAACATCACTGATGATGTGTACCAAAGCATGCAATAGATGTATTTTACAAAATTAATGCAAATTACAGTAAATGTGGCACAAGGTCAAAATGGAGAGAGCACAGCCTTCACTAGTTCTATCTTTAATCTGACTAGTTTCAATTATTGACACATCCTTTAAGAAATGCCTCTGGTTAACAATGGAATATCTCATTGCTAAGTAGGGACAATCAGGATGTGTTAGCAATAAATAATGTTTTATCAAATACCTATTTATTATCTGCATTGATGATTCTTGTTATAAAATTCTTTATTTTATCAGGCAAATGTTTCATTCACCTTTTTCCTTTCATAGATTTGGTCAACATCAGATTATGATTTTCTATCACAAGTGACAGCAACAAGTTTGCCTCATTCTCATTATTTCCACAGGTGAGTACCTCTTTATATGTATTTATGCAGATGAGTAATTTATAATATTTTTTAAAAAGTGCAACCCGGAAATATAAAAAAAAATTGAGCAGATAATGAGTAGTCTTTTTCAATGGAACATTAATATCTGTGATTTGATGGACTCCTTTCTATTGGTTGAGTTCCGTCCAGAATTTGCTAGGATCTTTTTATCAGGAAAATTTTTGTTTATGATTTGATGGACTCCCATTTACTGGCTGATTTCTGTCCAGTATTTGCGTAGCGTTGCATTGTTATAGGGACAATATGGATAATTTTTTTTTTTTTTTTTTTTTTTTTTGAGAATTTTAATAAAACTTCCATCAATTAAATATTCATATCTACTCCTTGATTACATTTCTTTTACTGAAACTTTCACATAAATTGATACATTTTTTTATATACTCTTTTACCGGGACCTTCAAATTGATGTTTTTTATACAATTTCTTTTACTAAAACCGTCTTTTCCACAATTTTTATATTCTTTCTTTTACATGAACCTTCTCATACAATGATTTTTACAATTGCTTTTAATGGAACCACCTTATCCATGATTCTTATATAATTACTTTTAGTGGAACCTTCTATTCCATGGTTTTTATAATTTCTTAGACTGGAACCTTCTTATCCATGATCATTATATAATTTCTTCAGCTGGAACCTTTTTATCCTTGATTTTTTTTTCTATAATTTCTTTTGCTGGAACTTTCTTATCCATGATTTTTCTATAATTTCTTCTGCTAGAACCTTTTTATCCAGTTTTTTTCTATAATTTCTTCTGCTAGAACCTTTTTATCCAGTTTTTTTCTATAATTTCTTCTGCTAGAACCTTTTTATCCATTTTTTTCTATAATTTCTTCTGCTAGAACCTTTTTATCCAGTTTTTTTCTATAATTTCTTCTGCTAGAACCTTTTTATCTATGATTTTCTATAATTTCTTCTGTTAGAACCTTTTTATCCAGTTTTTTTCTATAATTTCTTCTGTTAGAACCTTTTTATCCAGTTTTTTTCTATAATTTCTTCTGCTAGAACCTTTTTATCCAGTTTTTTTCTATAATTGCTTCTGCTGGAACCTCCGTATCCATGATTTTCATATAATTTTTCTTTTACTAGAACATTCTTATACATGATTTTTATATAATTTCTTTTACTAGATCCTTCTGATTCATGATTTTTATAGAATTTTTGCTACTGGTACCTTCTGATCCATGATTTTTATGTAATTTCTTTTTCTAGATTTGTCTTAGCCATGATTTTTATATAATTTCTTCTGCTGGAACTTTCTGATCAATGATTTTTATGTAATTTCTTTTGATGGAAAATTAGCCTTGATTTTTATATAATTCCTATGGGTGGAAATTACTTTTTCATGATTTTTACAATTTCTTATACTAGATCCTTCTTATCCATGATTTTCACATAATTTCTTCTGCTTGAACCTTCTTATCCATTATTTTCATGTAATTTCATTTACTAGATCCTTCTTATCCATGATTTTTATACAATTTCTTCTGCTGTTACCATGATTTTTATGGTACCATACCATACACATACCATGTTATCCATGATTTTTATATGATTTCTTATACTAGATACTTTTTTCCATGATTTTTATGTAATTTCTTACTAAAACCTACTTATCCATGATTTTTTTGTAATGTAACATTCTAATCCATGATTCTTATCTTTTACCAAGTCATTGTTATCCAGTATTTTTATATAATTTCTTTTGCTGGATCATTCTTTTCCGTTACTTTTATACAATTTCTTTTGCTTTAAATTGATACTACATTATTATGTTATTATAACAAACATGGAGAAGAAAATTACAATGTTGTGGAATCTTATGATTTTGATAATTTCTTTTACTAGATCATTCTTCTCCATTATCTTTATATAATTTTTTGAACTGGAAACGTACCCATGATTTTTATATAATTTCTTTTACTGCAACCTTCTTATCCATTATTTTAATAATTTTTTGTAATAGAAGAATATGATTTTTCATATGATTTTCATAATTTTTTGTAATAGACGAATATGATTTTTCATAATTTTTTATAATAGAAGAATATGATTTTTCATAATTTTTTGTAATAGAAGAATATGATTTTTCATAATTTTTTGTAATAGAAGAATATGATTTTTCATATGATTTTTCATAATTTTTTGTAATAGAAGAATATGATTTTTCATATGATTTTCATAATTTTTTGTAATAGAAGAATATGATTTTTCATATGATTTTCATAATTTTTTGTAATAGAAGAATATGATTTTTCATATGATTTTCATAATTTTTTGTAATAGAAGAATATGATTTTTCATATGATTTTCATAATTTTTTGTAATAGAAGAATATGATTTTTCATACGATTTTCATAATTTTTTGTAATAGAAGAATATGATTTTTCATATGATTTTCATAATTTTTTGTAATAGAAGAATATGATTTTTCATATGATTTTCATAATTTTTTTTACTACATTATTCTTATCCTTGATTTGTATATCCTTTTTTAACTGGATCATTCATACACATTATATTTATAATTTCTCTTGTAATGGAACCTTTATATGATTTTTATGATTTCTTTCACTGGAACATTGTCATCCATGATGTTTTGTCATGGAACCTTCTTATCCTTTTTTTCTTCTACTGGATAATTCTGTTAAATTATTTTTATGTAATTTCTTTTACTAGATCCTTCTTTTCCATGATTTTTATCAAATTTCTTTCATCAGAACCTTCACATTTGTGATTTTTATATAATTTCTTTTCCTTGAAGATTCTTATCCAGGATTTTCATATGTCTTTTGCTGGAATTTTCTTGTCTTTGATTTTCATATAATATCTTCTGCAGAAACCTTCTTATCCATGATTTTTATATAATTTTTTCTGAAACTTTCTTATCCATGTTTTTTTTTTATATAATTTCTTTTACTGAACCTTATCCATGATTTTTATATAATTTGCTTTTACTAGAACCTTCTTATCCATGATATTTATATAATTTCTCATTTCGGCACCTCCTTATCCATGATTTTTATATAATTTCTTGCATTAGAACCTTCTTATCCATGATTATTATATAATTTCTCTTTTTGGAACCTCCTTATCCACGATTTTTATATAATTTCCTTTTACTAGAACATTCTTATCCCTGATTTTTATATAATTTCTCTTTTTGGAACCTCCTTATCCATGGGTTTTATATAATTTCTCTTTTTGGTACCACCTTATCCATGATTTTTATATAATTTCTTTTATTAGAACCTCCTTATCCATGATTTTTATATAATTCCTTGTATTAGAACATTCTTATCCATGATTTTTATATAATTTTTCATTTTGGAACCCCCTTATCCATGATTTTTATATAATTTCTTTTACTAGAACCTTCTTATACTTCTTTTTTACATTATTTCCTTTTACAAGAATATTCTTATCGATGATTTTTATATAATTTCTCTTTTTTTTTTAACCTCCTTATCGATGATTTTTATATAATGTCATTTTACTAGAACCTCCTTATCCATGATTTTTTTTATAATTTCCTTTTACTAGAACCTCCTTATCCATGATTTTTTTTATAATTTCCTTTTACTAGAACCTCCTTATCCATGATTTTTTTTATAATTTCCTTTTACTAGAACCTCCTTATCCATGATTTTTTTTATAATTTCCTTTTACTAGAACCTCCTTATCCATGATTTTTTATATAATTTCCTTTTACTAGAACCTTCTTATCCATGATTTTTATATAATTTCTCTCTTTGGAACCTCCTTATCCATGATTTTTATATAATTTCTTTTTTTGGATCTTCCTTATCCATGATTTTTATATAATTTCTTTTACTAGAACCTTCTTATCCCTGTTTTATATATTTTTTCCTTTTACTAGAACCTCCTTATCCATGATTTTTATATAATTTCCTTTTACTAGAACCTTCTTATCCATGATTTTTATATAATTTCCTTTTACTAGAACCTTCTTATCCATGATTTTTATATAATTTCCTTTTACTAGAACCTTCTTATCCATGATTTTTATATAATTTCCTTTTACTATAATCTTCTTATCCATGATTTTTATATAATTTCCTTTTACAAGAACCTTCTTATCCATGATTTTTATATAATTTCTCTCTTTGGAATCTCCTTATCCATGATTTTTATATAATTTCTTGTATTAGAACCTCCTTATCCATGATTTTTATATAATTTCTCTTTTTGGAACCTCCTTATCCATGATTTTTATATAATTCCTTGTATTAGAACCTTCTTATCCATGGTTTTTATGTAATTTCTCTTTTTGGAACATACTTATCCATGATTTTTATATAGTTTCTCTTTTTGGAACCACCTTATCCATGATTTTTATATAATTTCTTTTACTAGAACCTTCTTATCCTTGTTTTATATATTTTTTCCTTTTACTAGAATGTTCTTATCCATGATTTTTATATAATTTCCTTTTACAAGAACCTTCTTATCCATGATTTTTATATAATTTCTCTTTTTGGAACCTCCTTATCCATGATTTTTATATAATTTCCTTTTACAAGAACCTTCTTATCCATGATTTTTATATAATTTCTCGCTTTGGAACCTCCTTATCCATGATTTTTATATAATTTCTCTTTTTGGATCCTCCTTATCCATGATTTTTATATAATTTCTTTTACTAGAACCTTCTTATCCCTGTTTTATATATTTTTTCCTTTTACTAGAATGTTCTTATCCATGATTTTTATATAATTTCCTTTTACAAGAACCTTCTTATCCATGATTTTTATATAATTTCTCTTTTTGGAACCTCCTTATCCATGATTTTTATATAATTTCCTTTTACAAGAACCTTCTTATCCATGATTTTTATATAATTTCTCTTTTTGGAACCTCCTTATCCATGATTTTTATATAATTTCCTTTTACTAGAACCTTCTTATCCATGATTTTTATATAATTTCTCTTTGGAACCTCTTTATCCATGATTTTTATATAATTTCTCTCTTTGGAACCTCCTTATCCATGATTTTTATATAATTTCTCGCTTTGGAACCTCCTTATCCATGATTTTTATATAATTTCTCTTTTTGGAACCTCCTTATCCATGATTTTTATATAATTTCTTGTATAAGATCCTCCTTACCCATGATTTTTATATAATTTCCTTTTACTTGAACCTCCTTATCCATGATTTTTATATAATTTCATTTTACTAGAACCTTCTTATCCATGATTTTTATATAATTTCTCTCTTTGGAAGCTCCTTATCCATGATTTTTGCATAATTTCACTTTTTGGAATCTCCTTATCCATGATTTTTATATAATTTCTTGTATTAGACCCTCCTTATCCATGATTTTTATATAATTTCTTGTATTAGAACCTCCTTATCCATGATTTTTATATAATCTCTTGTATTAGAACCTCCTTATCCATGATTTTTATATAATTTCTTGTATTAGAACCTCCTTATCCATGATTTTTATATAATTTCTTGTATTAGAACCTCCTTATCCATGATTTTTATATAATTTCTCTTTTAGGAACATCCTTATCCATGATTTTTATATAATTTCTCTTTTTGGAACATCCTTATCCATGATTTTTATATAATTTCTCTTTTTGGAACCTCCTTATCCATGATTTTTATATAATTTCTTGTATTAGAACCTCCTTATCCATGATTTTTATATAATTTCTTGTATTAGAACCTCCTTATCCATGATTTTTATATAATTTCTTTTACGAGAACCTTCTTATCCTTGTTTTATATATTTTTTCCTTTTACTAGAATGTTCTTATCCATGATTTTTATATAATTTCCTTTTACAAGAACCTTCTTATCCATGATTTTTATATAATTTCTCTTTTTGGAACCTACTTATCCATGATTTTTATATAATTTCTTTTACGAGAACCTTCTTATCCTTGTTTTATATATTTTTTCCTTTTACTAGAATGTTCTTATCCATGATTTTTATATAATTTCCTTTTACAAGAACCTTCTTATCCATGATTTTTATATAATTTCTCTTTTTGGAACCTCCTTATCCATGATTTTTATATAATTTCCTTTTACAAGAACCTTCTTATCCATGATTTTTATATAATTTCTCTTTTTGGAACCTCCTTATCCATGATTTTTATATAATTTCCTTTTACAAGAACCTTCTTATCCATGATTTTTATATAATTTCTCTTTTTGGAACCTCCTTATCCATGATTTTTATATAATTTCCTTTTACAAGAACCTTCTTATCCATGATTTTTATATAATTTCTCTTTTTGGAACCTCCTTATCCATGATTTTTATATAATTTCCTTTTACAAGAACCTTCTTATCCATGATTTTTATATAATTTCTCTTTTTGGAACCTCCTTATCCATGATTTTTATATAATTTCCTTTTACAAGAACCTTCTTATCCATGATTTTTATATAATTTCTCTTTTTGGAACCTACTTATCCATGATTTTTATATAATTTCTTTTACGAGAACCTTCTTATCCTTGTTTTATATATTTTTTCCTTTTACTAGAATGTTCTTATCCATGATTTTTATATAATTTCCTTTTACAAGAACCTTCTTATCCATGATTTTTATATAATTTCTCTTTTTGGAACCTCCTTATCCATGATTTTTATATAATTTCCTTTTACAAGAACCTTCTTATCCATGATTTTTATATAATTTCTCTTTTTGGAACCTCCTTATCCATGATTTTTATATAATTTCCTTTTACAAGAACCTTCTTATCCATGATTTTTATATAATTTCTCTTTTTGGAACCTCCTTATCCATGATTTTTATATAATTTCCTTTTACAAGAACCTTCTTATCCATGATTTTTATATAATTTCTCTTTTTGGAACCTCCTTATCCATGATTTTTATATAATTTCCTTTTACAAGAACCTTCTTATGCATGATTTTTATATAATTTCTCTTTTTGGAACCTCCTTATCCATGTTTTTTATATAATCTCTCTTTTTGGAACCTCCTTATCCATGATTTTTATATAATTTCTTTTATTAGAACTTTCTTATCCTTGTTTTTTATATTATTTCCTTTTACTAGAACCTTCTTATCCTTGTTTTTTATATTATTTCCTTTTACTAGAATATTCTTATCCATGATTTTTATATAATTTCTCTTTTTGGAATCTCCTTATCCATGATTTTTATATAATTTCCTTTTACAAGAACCTTCTTATCCATGATTTTTATATAATTTCTCTTTTTGGAACCTACTTATCCATGATTTTTATATAATTTCTTTTACGAGAACCTTCTTATCCTTGTTTTATATATTTTTTCCTTTTACTAGAATGTTCTTATCCATGATTTTTATATAATTTCCTTTTACAAGAACCTTCTTATCCATGATTTTTATATAATTTCTCTTTTTGGAACCTCCTTATCCATGATTTTTATATAATTTCCTTTTACAAGAACCTTCTTATCCATGATTTTTATATAATTTCTCTTTTTGGAACCTCCTTATCCATGATTTTTATATAATTTCCTTTTACAAGAACCTTCTTATCCATGATTTTTATATAATTTCTCTTTGGAACCTCTTTATCCATGATTTTTATATAATTTCTCTCTTTGGAACCTCCTTATCCATGATTTTTATATAATTTCTCGCTTTGGAACCTCCTTATCCATGATTTTTATATAATTTCTCTTTTTGGAACCTCCTTATCCATGATTTTTATATAATTTCTTGTATAAGATCCTCCTTACCCATGATTTTTATATAATTTCCTTTTACTTGAACCTCCTTATCCATGATTTTTATATAATTTCATTTTACTAGAACCTTCTTATCCATGATTTTTATATAATTTCTCTCTTTGGAAGCTCCTTATCCATGATTTTTGCATAATTTCACTTTTTGGAATCTCCTTATCCATGATTTTTATATAATTTCTTGTATTAGACCCTCCTTATCCATGATTTTTATATAATTTCTTGTATTAGAACCTCCTTATCCATGATTTTTATATAATCTCTTGTATTAGAACCTCCTTATCCATGATTTTTATATAATTTCTTGTATTAGAACCTCCTTATCCATGATTTTTATATAATTTCTTGTATTAGAACCTCCTTATCCATGATTTTTATATAATTTCTCTTTTAGGAACATCCTTATCCATGATTTTTATATAATTTCTCTTTTTGGAACATCCTTATCCATGATTTTTATATAATTTCTCTTTTTGGAACCTCCTTATCCATGATTTTTATATAATTTCTTGTATTAGAACCTCCTTATCCATGATTTTTATATAATTTCTTGTATTAGAACCTCCTTATCCATGATTTTTATATAATTTCTTTTACGAGAACCTTCTTATCCTTGTTTTATATATTTTTTCCTTTTACTAGAATGTTCTTATCCATGATTTTTATATAATTTCCTTTTACAAGAACCTTCTTATCCATGATTTTTATATAATTTCTCTTTTTGGAACCTACTTATCCATGATTTTTATATAATTTCTTTTACGAGAACCTTCTTATCCTTGTTTTATATATTTTTTCCTTTTACTAGAATGTTCTTATCCATGATTTTTATATAATTTCCTTTTACAAGAACCTTCTTATCCATGATTTTTATATAATTTCTCTTTTTGGAACCTCCTTATCCATGATTTTTATATAATTTCCTTTTACAAGAACCTTCTTATCCATGATTTTTATATAATTTCTCTTTTTGGAACCTCCTTATCCATGATTTTTATATAATTTCCTTTTACAAGAACCTTCTTATCCATGATTTTTATATAATTTCTCTTTTTGGAACCTCCTTATCCATGATTTTTATATAATTTCCTTTTACAAGAACCTTCTTATCCATGATTTTTATATAATTTCTCTTTTTGGAACCTCCTTATCCATGATTTTTATATAATTTCCTTTTACAAGAACCTTCTTATCCATGATTTTTATATAATTTCTCTTTTTGGAACCTCCTTATCCATGATTTTTATATAATTTCCTTTTACAAGAACCTTCTTATCCATGATTTTTATATAATTTCTCTTTTTGGAACCTACTTATCCATGATTTTTATATAATTTCTTTTACGAGAACCTTCTTATCCTTGTTTTATATATTTTTTCCTTTTACTAGAATGTTCTTATCCATGATTTTTATATAATTTCCTTTTACAAGAACCTTCTTATCCATGATTTTTATATAATTTCTCTTTTTGGAACCTCCTTATCCATGATTTTTATATAATTTCCTTTTACAAGAACCTTCTTATCCATGATTTTTATATAATTTCTCTTTTTGGAACCTCCTTATCCATGATTTTTATATAATTTCCTTTTACAAGAACCTTCTTATCCATGATTTTTATATAATTTCTCTTTTTGGAACCTCCTTATCCATGATTTTTATATAATTTCCTTTTACAAGAACCTTCTTATCCATGATTTTTATATAATTTCTCTTTTTGGAACCTCCTTATCCATGATTTTTATATAATTTCCTTTTACAAGAACCTTCTTATGCATGATTTTTATATAATTTCTCTTTTTGGAACCTCCTTATCCATGTTTTTTATATAATCTCTCTTTTTGGAACCTCCTTATCCATGATTTTTATATAATTTCTTTTATTAGAACTTTCTTATCCTTGTTTTTTATATTATTTCCTTTTACTAGAACCTTCTTATCCTTGTTTTTTATATTATTTCCTTTTACTAGAATATTCTTATCCATGATTTTTATATAATTTCTCTTTTTGGAATCTCCTTATCCATGATTTTTATATAATTTCCTTTTACAAGAACCTTCTTATCCATGATTTTTATATAATTTCTCTTTTTGGAACCTACTTATCCATGATTTTTATATAATTTCTTTTACGAGAACCTTCTTATCCTTGTTTTATATATTTTTTCCTTTTACTAGAATGTTCTTATCCATGATTTTTATATAATTTCCTTTTACAAGAACCTTCTTATCCATGATTTTTATATAATTTCTCTTTTTGGAACCTCCTTATCCATGATTTTTATATAATTTCCTTTTACAAGAACCTTCTTATCCATGATTTTTATATAATTTCTCTTTTTGGAACCTCCTTATCCATGATTTTTATATAATTTCCTTTTACAAGAACCTTCTTATCCATGATTTTTATATAATTTCTCTTTTTGGAACCTCCTTATCCATGATTTTTATATAATTTCCTTTTACAAGAACCTTCTTATCCATGATTTTTATATAATTTCTCTTTTTGGAACCTCCTTATCCATGATTTTTATATAATTTCCTTTTACAAGAACCTTCTTATCCATGATTTTTATATAATTTCTCTTTTTGGAACCTCCTTATCCATGTTTTTTATATAATCTCTCTTTTTGGAACCTCCTTATCCATGATTTTTATATAATTTCTTTTATTAGAACCTTCTTATCCTTGTTTTTTATATTATTTCCTTTTACTAGAATATTCTTATCCATGATTTTTATATAATTTCTCTTTTTGGAATCTCTTATCCATGATTTTTATATAATTTCCTTTTACTAGAACCTCCTTATCCTTGATTTTTATATAATTTCCTTTTACTAGAACCTTCTTATCCATGATTTTTATATTATTTCTTTTAGTAGATCCTTCTTATCCATCATTTTTATATAATTTCTCTTTCTGGACCATTCTTACCCATCATTTTATATAGTTTCTTCTACTGGATCATTCTTATTCATTATTTTCATAATTTCTTTTATTTTTAAAACTTCTTTTACTGAAAACTTCTTATCTGTGATTTTTATATAATTTCCCTTATTGGTACCTTTTTTACTATTGTTTTTCCAATTTCTTGTAGTGGAACCTTCATATGATTTTTATGATTTCTTTTACTGGAATATTTTTATTCATAAATTCTTTTACTGGATCATTCTTATATATTAATATTATGTTATTTATTTTACTGGATCATTCTTTTTCATCATTTTTCTATAATTTCTTTTACAGGCAACTTATGATTGCTCTTACTGAAACTTCTTGTAATGCCATCTTCATATGATGTTTATAAATTTATTTTACTCAAACCTTGTTATCCATGATTTATTGTGATGGAACCTACTTATCTATGATTTTTATAATTTCCTTTACTGGATTATTTTCATCTATGCTTTTATTATTTTTTTTACTGCATCATACTTATCCATTATTTTTATATAATGTTTTTTATTAGAACCATCTTATACATTTTTTTTTATATAATGTCTTTATTGCAACCTTCTCATCCATTATTTTTATATAATTTCTTTTACTGGTAACATCTTGTTGTATCCCGGGTTGTTGGGATGAACAAAAAAATGAATGAAAATAAAAGACAAGAAAATTTTAACACATAATAAAACTTTTATTTATTTACTGCCTGAGCTGCAAGGATTTGTTTGGAGTTAAACCATGAATTCTTTATGCGTGACAGCTTATCACCATGTTTAATTCAGAAGTGCCGCAGTCCAACTTGTGGACAAAGGCCACAAGGCCATTGTATTTTTAGTCATCGTCCTTTATAAGGGGGAACTAAATAAGCACCCCTGCTAACACGTATTCTTTTTAACCTTGTGCTTATATGACTTTTGTCGGATTTAATTGCAGTGGGTATGGCTTACTTCATAGTTGATGGTGTTTCCTTGGTGCACTTTTTGCTTGAGTCCTATCTTTGTCCCCTGGCATTACTTGGGAACTTTGTTGAGGCACTTCAAAGGTGTCCAATAGAATGTCCAGTGGTAAAGTGAAGTTTAATTTGGTCTCTGGATGGTATGATGTTCATAATGGGTTTGCATGTCGAACCCAGTCTGAAGACTGCATATCTACATCATGTGTAACATTTCCAGAGTGATGTATAATATTTCCTTGGATTCATTTTTCTTTACCATTGTGGTAATCTTTTGCAAGTACAGGTTCTCCTTGTACATATTTGTGTTTCACTGCTCCAAAATGATGTTTAACTTGTTCTTCCATCACCGTCCTCCTTTTTAGGGAATGGTTTGTAGTTGGATGGAGGACATCTATGTGTGAATGAACTTTACAGTTCATCAGTGCTTCTGCTGGTGAATTCCCATTAGGTACATTTCTGAGGAATATTTCTAATATTTCTTGTGTGGTTCCCTCCTCTTTGAGTTTGGTGAGTGCTCTCTTAAGGTATCTACAAAACGCTCCACTTATCCATTATGGTTGTGGATGAAAAGGTGGTATTGTAATGTGTTGAATACCATTCTGTTCACAGAAAGTTGAAAATGCATCTGAAGTGAATGCGGTGCCATTATCAGAAACTAGAATCTTTGGGGCTCCAAACCAACTGAAGATTTGTTTTAACTTAACAATTGTTTTATCTGAGGTGATGCGATTCATCTGAAAAGTTTCTGGCCATTTGCTGTAAGCATCGATGAGGATGAAATAATACTGCCCCTTGATGGGTCCAGAAAAGTCAATGTGAAGGCATGATTCAGGAATAGGACAGTCTGAACTGAGTTTAGTTTTCCTGGGAGATTCTGTACAGTATCCAAGTCTATCCTGAAAAATATCACTAAACTTATTTTTAAGTTTGTTTGTGAAATGATTTTCAATATCAGAAACTGACATGTGGTTAAATGTATATTGAACACAGATTTGAGAGGAATTTCCGAAAGGTTAAGCTGCACTATCCATTCAAGACCAATTCAATTCAATTTCAAATTATCTGCAACATAACACACACCAGAAAATGTTCTATTTCGCAAGGAAGCATCGCAAGTTAACTCGCTAGTTAAATGAATTGTACTTCCAGACACACTCATTGCTATGTGATCTGTTTCAGATACACGTGGCTTTTCAATTTGTTCCCAAGTTAAATGTGATATTAATGTTATATCCAACACTGTATCAAAATGGAAATGAACTGGTTTATTGTTTACAGAAACAACAATATATATTCTGCAGGATTTTTTTTTTTTTTTTTTTTTTTTTTTTTTTTTTAAGCTTTTTACCCCAAGCAAGACTGGAAGCCACTAGCACGCAAGGGGTTACAGAAGGTTTGGAGGAAAAGCAGATAAGAGTGGTAAAGGAGAGGATGTGGAGAAAGATAGTGGATCGATCAAGGCAAGGGGGTTACAGAAGATTTGGAGCGAGAGCAGATAGGAATGAAAGGTGAAAGGATGTGGAGAAGGGAAGTGGATAGATCAAGGCAACTGGAGATGTCGATTGACGTTACACTTAAATAGTTGGAGATTATATTTGTCAGGGAAACAGGAATAAGGAAGGGAGTTCTACAGTCAAGATGTGCGAAACATAAAGCTATTGGAGTAGAAGAGACGTCTACATCTAACAGTTTCAACGGTGAAGGGGTGGGAATGGGATGCCAGCCTCGTAGGACGCTTAAATTCCTGAGGCCTGGGAACCAGCGACAGCAGCTCATCAGAGCAATTACCGTGAAAGTATTTGTAAAAAAGACAGAGCGAGGCAATGGCGCATCTGTGAGAGAGCGACTGCAGACGAGATGACAGATCAGGGCCAATTACATTGCATATCTGTCTATGGATCTTATCAAGAACCCTGAGGCAAACAGCAGGGGCTCCAGACCATATATGACAGCAATACTCCATGCGAATGGTTGATTTATAATCAACTTTGAATGTTGCAAACACTGTTTGTTTTGGAGTTTTTTAAAATTTTTGTGGGGGTTGAATTTTTGTGTGAATTTGGATTGCAAAATCCTTCTTTATGTCTGTTTCCATGACAACTATTACACTTATGATTTTTGAACAGATAAAAAACATGCATAATGCCAGTCGCCACAATGCCAAAATTTTGAAGGAGGTTTCAGTGTCTTTGTCCTGTTCCAGATTTCTAAGAAGTCTCATGCGAACGTCATCATTAGTAGAAAATCTTAATCCTACGATAAAAATCAAACATTTAAACTGTTCCTCTGTGAGGGAATTTAATTTTTATTTGTTTCGCATTGCCCATTGATGTCACCAGTAAATGTCACCTAATTATCAACATCAGCTTTCATTTGCTTTAAACAATTGAATTCAATATTAAACAAGAATTTTTTTTTCTAATACTTACCTGAGTTGTTCCACTGTTTCAGTGAAGGTGAAATCTGTTGCCTGTTTTGGTAAAATATAATTTGTATAATGGTCATGTTCCTCAGTGCCCAGTTTACGAATTAGGAGACAAATTTTCCATTTTTCATCTTTGTGAGAAAAGTCTATATGAAACGTATCCATCCAATATTTAAACCATGAAACAAATGTTTTTCTGCTTGCTGGGTCATAGTGGAATTCTGTGATGTTGTTGGCCAAAATATCTGCTGAGTTGGTATTTTGGTTTGTTTCAGTGTGGAAAATTTTGAGTTGATTCTGGACCTGTGCAGTCATTGCTATCAGTAGCTGTTGTGACTTCTGAAAGTGTTTTTGCAGTTGGTGTAAAATCTCTGTAAGGATCTGTGGTGAAATTACCATGTTGATTTTTTTTAAAGTTCTAGTTCTCGTCACCAACAATTTGTTATATCCCAGGTTATTGGGATGAACAAAAACGAATGAAAATTAAGACAAGTGTATTTTAACACATAATAAAATAACTTTTATTTATTTACTGCCTGAGAACAGCAAGGATTTGTTTGCATTTAAACCATGAGTTCCACGTGTGTGTCAGCTTATCACTCTGTTAAATTCAGAAGTGCCGCAGTTCAACTAGCAGAAAAGGGCCATAACTACATTGTATTTTGAGTTATTGTCCTTTTAGCTTAGATTGGTTGATTTATCTGGCTTTCTTGTTCTACTTGTTTAAAAGATAATATTTATTTACTTTGTTAAACATGTTTTCTTGGCTTTCTTGTTCTACTCGTTTAAAAAGATAATATTTATTTACTTTGTTAAACATGTTTTCTTGGCTTTCTTGTTCTACTCGTTTAAAAAGATAATATTTATTTACTTTGTTAAACATGTTTTCTTGGCTTTCTTGTTCTACTCGTTTAAAAAGATAATATTTATTTACTTTGTTAAACATGTTTTCTTGGCTTTCTTGTTCTACTCGTTTAAAAAGATAATATTTATTTACTTTGTTAAACATGTTTTCTTGGCTTTCTTGTTCTACTCGTTTAAAAAGATAATATTTATTTACTTTGTTAAACATGTCTTTTTCTCTTGTATTTGTAGTGCACCTCTGTTCCTATACTGTCTACAATTTTTTTCTTGTATTTTTTTAATCAATTTTTATGTTCGTTGCATTGTTCTTCTGTTACTTTAATTATGTATCATTAGCAAAGTGCTTGTGTTGTTCTACCCCTAAGAAGAGTTCTTGGTTATTTGTACATTATTTATTGCCATGTGTAAATCATAGTGAATGTCTTTAACACTAAAAAATATTAAAAGCCAGGTGTGTTATTGTCCTTGAAAAGATTTTTATTTCAATCTGTTGCTGCTCTATCATCACAGAGACAAGGGGGGTAAAATCTGAATTTCTGAACAGATAGAAAAAAATGTTTCTTGTTAAAATTAAAATGTTTCTTTTTTTTTTTATCCCTAATTTATTAACTCTCTTCTGCATGAATAAAATCACCTTAAGGTCTTCCCAAAAAATGTCGATGGATGAAAGCTTAAAACAAGATTAAAATGTATCTGCTGCTTTTTTCAATTTTGTGTGCTGGCTGTGATCCTTAGGATCAGTTTCATTCAGCAGTCATGCTGTGTTGAAAATTCATGTCGGAAAAGCTTCTTTCATTTCTTCTCTTTTATTTACTTTGTTTTTCTTTTTTCTTTCTGGAAAAGAACTCCCTTGCCTTTTCTTTCTCATTGAATAAAATTCTCTGCACAGGAAAACTGCTAAGCATCTTGTACTTTTTTTTTCTTCTTTCATTCTTTTTTCCCTTTCTTTGCTATATTTACATTTATTTTTTATTGAATATTATTTACCAACTTGTGTAACGTTTTAATTTGGGTTTCTGCAAAGAATGCAGTTTATTTAAGTCAGCTTCCTGTCTATTATTAGATTTATATGTGCATAGAATTTCTGATAGATTCTCTAATTCATAATAATTTAATGGAGGATGTAAGTTCATTAATGTTTCATTAGAATGTTTGGTTGATTTTATTAATATTTTTATTTTTTATTCATAAAAATATTTGTCCTCTTACGCAATGTAAATGAACATTGAAATATCAAATATAATTTTTTTTTATTTTTATTTTTTTTTAAAACTTGCTTTTATTTTTTATTGTTTCAAAATCTGATGACCAATTTGTGACAAACAATTCTTCCTTTTTGGGTTCCGAGGTTCAATCCAGTTAAACCATTCTGAAGTGTTTTAAGAAATGTCAGGTAAAGCGATTACAGATGATTTTCTTGAATTCCGATGTTATTCAGAATTGTAAAGACAATTTTTGGAGCTCGATGGATACTGTTCTTTGTCTGCAGCATATGTTACCTTTCTTGTATTTGCAATGTATTAAGTGTCTGCAAAAGTTCCCAGCATTCACTTTTTTTGAAAACTAAAGACACACCTAACATTTCTGGGTCAACACGTTTCTTGCCTATTCCATTTCTTCTTCTTTGTCTCTTTCTATGTTTCCCAGTCTGTTTGGTGTACCTACCAAATTTATATTTCAGTTTTTGAATATTAAATTGATGCACAGAAAGTAATGCTTCCTATTTATTTCTATGGAAACGTCTGAAAATACAGGTAACAAAATAACACTGTTGGATAAAACAAGTTTTCAGCTACCAAAAATTCTATTTTTTCACATAGTCACCATGATTAGCTATTTATTTTTGCCAGTGAAATCTGCTTGCCACATTTATGAATAGGATTTGTCATACACTGTTGCCACTGCTGAAATGTATTATCCATTGCCTTGTGTTCTCATCTATTATTTGGTTTCCATAAAGTTTCATCAAGCATTGATAAAAATCAGTGCAATTTTTTCTACATGGACAAATTCAATGGTACACACTTTCATGCCAGATGCCATTTCACCAGACTGTTCTCCATAATAAAGCCCCCCAAAATGAGGTTATTGGTTCCATGTCATTACATCTGCTGTTGATGTAATTGGTTAACATAACAGGTGGCATTACTTTTAGAGCAACCCTCTTAATTTAAAAAATGAACTTCAGAAAATTAAAAAAAAAAATTTACTGATAACTTTGAAAATAGAAATTAAAAAATTTTTTTTTTGTTTTGTTTTACATCCACCCTTTGTTTCAGTGTTCTTTATCTATTTAATTATTTGTTTTTCATTTTTTTTTATATATATTTTCATACCAAAAAATAGTAAATTGAATGTGTTTTTTTTTTTCTTTTCCAGCGGTGCCATTGGAAGTGGGATGTGTGTTTTTTCAAAATTCACAATCAAAGACACGCATTATCTTCAGTTCCATCTGAATGGTTATGCTCACAAATTACTTCATGGCGACTGGTTTGGAGGTAAAGGTGTTGGTCTTGTAAAACTCGATATGAATGGATTCAATATCAACATCTATGTGACTCATGTAAGTATTGACCTGGGTATGATGTAAACTATATCCAGCAGTAGGACCTCTGATCAGGAGATTGGAGGTTTTGAGAAGCATGGAACCAGCTCTTTATTGCTACTGTTCCCAGGTCCATGCTGTCCCGGGTGGTAGCACCGGTTAAGGGTCCAAGCTATGGGCAAATAGTGTGGTTTGGTGGATGATACCTTTATGAGGACAGAGACCTCAGTTGCCATTAAAGCCTGATCTGGAATGACAAGTGATTCTGTCAAAATTTTTTTTGTTCTGCTAGTATTATGGCAAGCTCATCAACAGATCCTGTGTTAGGCAGTGCCAGAAAACTTTGGAGTTGTGTCGGTAAAGTCTCCGGCTTGGCCTTCTCTCGAGTACGAGAAGAAGAGTCAGGGGATTGTGGTGAATCAAGAAAGCACCTGAGAAAGTTCAGGGTTGGCTCACTCGGCAAGAACACCTTAAGAGGAAGGGTATGTGAAGTGGCAGAAACACTGTCTCGCAGGAAGCGGATGTTTGTTGTGTCCAGGAAACTTGATACTGTAGTGGCCATTGTCATACAATCAAGAGGAATGACACCAGGTATAAACACTTCTGTTCTGGAAATGACAAGGGTGCTGCTGGTGTGGGAGTGTTGGTGGTGGAGGAGTGGATTGAGAAAGTGTTTGAAGTGGTGCAAGCCTCTGATAAGATCATCCTGGTAAAACTCGTGGGCCAGCACGTGCTCTCATTCTTGTCCATTTATGCTCCTCAGAGTGGTCTTAGTGATGCTGTTAAAGATCAGTTTTACGACCAACTGCCAGGATTCTAGCTTCTGAATTTCGGATCCCATGTGGGGATTGGAATGATCATGTGCAGAGCTCTGGTACTGGCTTCAGAGAGGTCCATGCAGATTGGGTTATGGCAGGGCGGAGCTCAATGCTGAGGGAAAACGGATCATGAAGTATGAGCAAGCATTTGATTTTCTTCTCGGCAACACCTGTTTTAAGAAACATGATAACCACCTTATGTACATATTGGGAAATGCTGCCTCAGATTGACTTCATCCTGTTTTGCAAAAGTATGTGCAAACTTGTCTTGGACATGAAGCTGATAACCTCGTGAGAGAAGTTCATCTACAGCATCAGCTCCTGGTTCACCTCCTGTCCAAGAGTCTGGAAGCTCAAGGATGCTCAAATAAGTTGCTGCTTCCAGAAAGTTTTGACTTGCATGTTATTGCCGCTGCAGGGGTAGCCCATGCTACCACTGAGGAAATCTGGACTAGCCTTAAGTCTGGCTTGCTCAAGACAAGCAAGAAGTTTTGTAGTGCAACTAAGCGTCACCGATGACGAAAAGAAACATGGTGGTAGAACCACTTTGTGGAAACCTCAATTAGGGCCAAGCGACAGGCTTTCAAGGCATGCAAGGCTGGCAAGGGCATTAGGGTGGCTTATGACTCTGCCAAGCGCATTACCAGACAGGCAGTGCATCGTGCTCACCACATGGCTGATAAAGTTGTCTATGGGAACATTGATCCTAAGTCGTCAGAGGTTTCCCACTTTGCCAACCAGATACGGTGAGAGAATGTGGATGTTGTTTGAGACAAGCCTGTGATGAATAAATGTGTGTGAGATGTCCATGAGTGAAGTAGCAAAGCAGAAAGCATGGCTAGAACATTATGAAAGGCTGCTCAATGTGGAATTTGACTGGGACCCTGAGCACCTGGCCACTCTGTGATCAAATGAGTTGTTGGCGTGGCTTGGTCTCAAGGATCTTGATCTCATTCTGAGAGAGTAAGCTTTGCTGGTAGCTGGAATGGATATGTGGAATGTTCCAGCGGGCCTATAAAGTGCACACATGACTTCCAGGTTAAAGGAAAGGGAGTGCCTGGGAGGCCCAAGATGTCATGGAGGGAGCTGACAGAACATGATTGCAGAGTGGAAACTCTCTGCAGTCAACCCTCATGACAGATGCATATGGAGATATGGAATGAGAACTGTTATGCGTGCAGCTACACAGTTACCTGGAAGGGAGCCCACTGATGTGGACGATGCTCCCTCACCTGAATGATAAACAAAAATAGCTGATAAGAAGAAGAAGAAACATGTCTCAGGTGTATGTTGGAAGCTTGAACTAAGGTTTTCTTTTTTTTTATACTGCAAAGTATTGCGGTAAAGAGATTGTCATTAGATATAACATAATTATTATTATTATAATGATTTAAATAATAAATATTAGAAAGTAATAGATAAAAATATAATATGCAATAAATTATTAAAGAAATAATTGTTAAAAATTTAAGACCAATTACTGTTGTTGGTATTATTAAAAAAGTTATTTAAATTTTAAATAAATGAATATATAGGGTGCAGTGAGTAAATTGTCACCATTTTATATTTTTAATTTCATGTATGTCCTTTGTTTGTTTTTAATTTTGTTGACTGCACAATATAGTAGGGCCAGTTGGATACCGTCTGTGAGAAAAAGAGCACCATGACACAATTCACTCCACCAGAAATTTGGTAATGGCATGCCGTACTGCTTGGCATTCATGTTGGAAGTCCCAATGTGAACATTTCAGAGTGAGTGTCAATCTGAAGACAGTACAGAGGATTCGGAAAGAGTTGGATGATATATCCATTCTACACCCTGGTGTTTGGTGTGATCACTAGTGATGGCAACATTATGCCTTCATTCATCTGACCACAGGGACTCAGACTCAACAATGAGGCTTACATCAAGTGCCTTGAGGAGGTAATGCTTCCCTGAATCAAGAGAGTGGCAGACCGTATGTCTGGCAACAGGACTCTGCACCATGCCACACAAGCAGGAGGACCCAGTCATGGCTGTCAGACAATTTCTGCAACCACATCATCCCATACATCTGTCCCCCCCCTCCCGACTGCAATGCCCTTGATTATCATGTGTGGGGCGCAGTTAAGCGAGAAACCAACAGAACTCCTTGGCAAGGATTATGGCAGCATTCACCAACTGTCCAGAAGAGTTGCAGAAGATCCTGAAATTGTCTGATGGCCGTGGTTGAAGCCAATGGTGATTTTATTGAATAAATTTACTCTTTAGTATTTCAAGATATTTTTGTGTAATTTTGAAAAATATATGTTAAAATGAAATGTCAGTGTTATTTTCATTTTTGCATAATTTAGACAACAGTTTATCCATCACACCCTGTACATAATAATTACTAAAAATAATCATTACAAAATTCCTTGGTTTACCTCTGTGGTGGTGGGGAAAAAAAAAAGTAAAGGAGCTTGCACTGCCACCCCTGGCAAATTCCTTGCTAAATGCTGATTGGCTCATGATACAGAAACTTCCTTGCTAAATGCTGATTGGCTCATGATACAGAAACTTCCTTGCTAAATGCTGATTGGCTCATAATACAAAAACTTCCTTGCTAAATGCGGATTGGCTCATTATGCAAAAACTTCCTTGTTAAATGCTTATCACCTGAAGGACAATCTGTGATCAATTCCTCAACTTAAGACATCAATGATGGGGATTTAAAGCAATGTTCTTGCTTGATCATTAAATAAATGTTAATGTTCTATCAAAGAAATATTTTCAATAAATAAAAATAATCATTGTTTTCTGGTGTCAGGAGTATTTCTTCTCTTTTTCAGTTCCATGCTGAATATAACTTTGTCAATGATGAATATCGTGGACATCGGCTTCTTCAAGCTTTTCAACTCAGTCAGTTTGTGAAACATACTTCTGAATCTTGTGATCTTGTAATTGTTGGCGGAGATTTCAACATGGAGCCATCTTACCTCAGCTACAATATGGTTCTGACCAATGCTATGCTTTGTGATACATGGAATGAAAAGGTAACTATTTCATTCCTACATTAATTTAGGAATAGGAATGATAATCTCTTTGATATCTGTGCACTTAAAAGTAGCTAAACATTCATTTTATATATTTTTTTAATCATTTCACCCCAAGCAAGGTCATTAGGATGCAGTGTGTTACAGGGAGTGAAAGAGAATGAGTAGGATTGAGAAAAGGACCCAAAGGGACAAGGGTCAAGAAAACAGAAGATGATAGATTGTACATAGAAATGTTCCCAAATCAACATATGAAAAACTAACAAACATAATGTCTATTAGACACACACGCTATTAAAAATATACATTACCATCTGATACCTACATAGACAAACTAAAATTTTTATACTCTTACATACATACATAGGAATATGTATGTTTTTTCAGGTAGGCTTGTTATCTGTTAATTTCTTGAAAGTTCATCTCTCTTTGAATTTGGAATGCCACAAATTATACTAATGTTGGTTTAAAAGAGTTGAATGCATGTGAAACTTGATTGACCAATGAAAATCAAACAACACAAAAGTAAAACTACCAGAATCTTTTTCTTTTTTCCTCCATATCTCATTCTCTAATGAAGCTAATAAAAGTGAAACATGCTAGATTGATAAAAGTTTCCTATTTGTTCTTTAGCTTATGAAAGAAATGGAAATAAAAAAAAACAAGAAACTAACAAAAAAAGGAAATAAATTTGAAAACGATTTTAACTTTTGTATTTGAAACATTTTTTTCATTGTTAGAAATCTTCAAGCGGTGACCCACATGGCTGCACAGATGAAACTGCAAACAACTGTTATACTCCATTGACTGCTTTACAAAAACACCCCCACGGGAGGAGAATAGACTTCATTTTTTACAGAACCAATGCAGGTAAAATGTTCTATTCACTGACCCATGTCTTAGACATACTTGACCGAATTCCACAAATATTAATAGTTCTCTGTCAAAGCATACATTCGTCATGAATACCTCACAAGACAAAATGGTTACAAATATTCTAACAAGAAAACAAAATTAAAATAACTACTATGAAATTAAAACTATAAAATCCTGGACAGATCGTAACAAAAGAAAAAAAAAATAGATTTTATTTTATTCAATCTACATTCATGTCATTTGACTCAAGTTTCAAACAAAAGATAAAATGTTTCAGATTTTTTATATGAAAATTTTGTGTGAAGAGGTTACATTATTCAAATAAATATATTGAAATATATCAGAAAAATCTCTAAAAAATAAAATTTAAAATTTTATAGTTTTCAAAATTACTTGTAACTATTTTGTCTTTTAAAAAATTTCATATTTGGATTATCTTAGTTTAAAGCTTCATTGAATTTATCATCTATAATCCAATTTGTTACTATAATCCAATTTGTGGATAATTTCAATATCCTTTTTGAGTGTTTTTATCATCTTGTATCTTCCTCTGTCCTGGGTATGACGATAAACTATATCTGCTTCTTTGGTAAGACAATATCCTACATCCAACAGCAAGGCCTCTTTTGAGGAGCATGGAACCACCTCTTAATTGCTGGCGTTCCCAGGTTTACCCTGACCCGGGGTGGTAGCACCTGTTAGGGTCCCAGCTATGGGCAAATAGTTAACCCTGAAACTGGGGTAAAAACACTATGAAAGTGTAAAAATAGGGTTTAATACCAGAAATACCTTGTAAGAAAATTATTTCCAGCAATATATTTTTGGAAAAAAAAAAATGTTACCGGCATACATTTTTGAGGAAAAAAATATTACTGGCAAGTTTTTTGGAAAAAATTATTACCAGGAACACATTTTTGAAGGAAAAATATTACCAGAAATAGATTTTTGACAAAACAAAATACTACCAGCAATAAAAATTTTGTCGGCATTAAATAACCCGTTGAGGTTGATATGCCGTAAAACAAACCAAAACTTGTATCTTCCAATATTTGCATCCATCTCCATCTTCTGTTTGATGGATTTTATCATCTCTTGTATTGCAATATGTCGTTCCTGTTCTCATCATCTTGCGTTTTCCAATATTTGCATCCATCTTCATGGATCTTATCTTCTATATTCCAATATTTGGATCATGCCAATCCCATGTCATTCCTGCGCTTATCATCTTGCATCCTCCAATACATTTACATCGATCAATGTGATAACTTTATACATTATAACAGATTTATCACATTTTTCTTAATGTATATCCTATAAATAAAAGACCAGAATTGTGAAAATTCTTGTCTTCTATCTGCAATTATTTCAAATCAGAGCCCATAAAGTTGAGTGAACTGACCCCCAACATACTAGATATTCTCATGTTGGTGAATGTTCTTTATTGTTTGATCTTAACATTGGAATGACTTCTAATGAACAAATTTTTTTTTTTCATCTTGCAGGTTGTCAAGCTGTTGTTGAATCGTGCCAAACTGTGATGGGTAAAATTCCTGGCCAAAATATGAATTATTCTGATCATGAAGGTGTCAATACCACCTTAACAATCTCTCATTCCCCTACAGGTAACAAATTTAATGTTTTTAGTAAGCTTACCTGAAAAATGCTTTTTTAAATTTAACCAAAATGAATGCATTAAAGGACAATTATGCAATCAATTTTATCTTTTTTTTTTTTGTCAACCCTGGAAACCCTGAGAAAAATAACAGCAAAAGAAATCTTATCCCCCCCCCACACACACACTCTTGATAAGAAAGAAAAGTGTGGAGTATCTCCTTTCAGTTAATTGCAAAACACTTCCTAAATATTTATTAGAAACAGAATTAACCTCTCATTGCATAGACAATGTAATCCAGCCAAAAACTGATGTGCCATGAAAGCACTGTCTACATGTGATACATATACACCCCCCCCACACACACACACACTTTTGTAACAGCAAGAATAGTGATAACCATTTCCCTCTGGGGTCAAATGTTTAACTGGCATGTCTTATATTGGTGCTACGGAAGGGCTATGGAAACATGGGTGTTATAGCCACAAAACTTCTTTTATGAGAAAGCAATATGCCAGCAGTAGACCTTTATGTGCATTTTGAGGAATTGAAAGAGAAAAGCAGAGAAACATTAGAGGTGAAGTATGGAATTTCAAGGAATGCATCTGCCTGCAAGGCAAGGTGTAAAATTTTAGATTTCACCCATCAGGACAGATTGCGAATCCCATGACCCATCAGGGTCGTAGGGGTACCACAACACTGCAGCTGCAGTAGAAGTGGAATTTCTTGGGCAAGATAGCCTGATGGAACCCAACCCTCTCCAGGCTGGATTTTAGTTTCCTTCTCCTAGACTGGTTGCCACCCAAGGCTATAGAACCCAGTCTGTCCTGCTATTTACTCATAGCTGTGGGAGAAGAGAAGGATTCATACCTTTCGCAATGGTATTAGCATGTAAGTGAATGTAATGAACTCTATTGGAATCTGAACTCGGCTCTCCAATTCCTCAATCCCAACTGCTATCCATTACTCCACTGTGTCTCCCTTCATCAGGACAGGCTATTCAACAAAATATCTGAAGTGCTTTCTAAATATAGGCAAGGTGATAAATACTTGTTATGCTACTTACCCCATCACTAATTAGCTGGATTTCAGATTAGTCAAGGTGGCAGGAAAGATGCTAATCCAAATGTTGTCAAAAGTTTGAAATAAGGAAACCAACTGGCAATATATATCATAGCATTTTAATTGTTTTTCTTTGCATTTCACCAGATGAACATTTTCATAATTGGTAGGAATTGGTGTTAAGTTTATTTTGTACATATCCCCTCACCACCACCTGCCAACTATTAGGAATGTTGGAGTTTTCATTTTCAAGATGGGAACTAAAGAACAAGAACCATCAAATCTTGTGTGTTTTTTATTATTGGGGGTGAAGGGCGGGGTTTTTAGTGAGCAAAAGAAAATGCAATTTAAATATTTTTTTTCATTTTAGGTGTCTGTATCTTAAAATTATGAATATGTTTTTGTTTTGCTTTGTTTTTCTTTTTCCTTTTTTTTGTAGACATAGACTAACAAAAAGAGCTGAAAGTGGTTTTCAATTGAGATTGTAACATTAGAAATAAAATATATATATATATATATATATAACCTCACATATGATCTTTGTCTGAAGATGGCATGATTGTGAAACTCAGATTGTGACTAGGGCCTTCCTTTTATAAGAATTAACATTAAGCATTTTTTGCTCTGTCTTGGTGCTCTAGGCTTTGAGCACTTTACTGAGTTGATAGGTTTGCCTTAAGGCCTGTTTTACTTTTCTTTTTTTAGTATGGTCATTTTTGTTTGAGACTTTATCTGGATGAGGGTCTTAGGTCTGTTGGCAAGTTGTCTGTTGGTTCCATCAATGGTTTTGTTTTTTCTTTAATGTAATATATATATATATATATATATATATATATATATATATATATAACAGTGATGCCTTAGGAGATAACGTTCAAATTTTCTGGAACAGTGAATAATAAAATTTTCTGTTTACTTGACAGCTCAAGCGTGTCCTGCAATGGATTTTCCTGTCTTGTCCAGGCTTCTGGAAGAAGCTAACACCGTCTTCAAAAACAGTATTGAAGGTTTACGACTAATTCGTTTGTTTTGGATTTTACTGGCCTTGTTAAGCGGCCTTTCGTTATGTGTCATGTCTTCATCCCAAGTCTACACAAATGGGCTGCATTTAATAATGATCTTACTCAAGACGGTCATTATTGCTACTCTGGCCATCAGCATTTGGACGGGGATTATAATTGTTATGATTGAGAGGAATGGATATGTGGCTGCCAAATTGGAACTTGCCTTCCTGATGAAGGCCAAAAAATTGAACTGAAACTACAGACAATTTTTTGTTAGCTGGCCATTATAAAAAAAACAAAAAACATCAAAAGTTAATTTATGTAATTAAGCTGGATAGCAAGCAATCGGCTGTGTCAGTATAGACATATTTTTAGGGTCCACAAAATTCAGTTGACTGGGAGGTCTACTTGATAAAAATAAATAAAAATGGGGTAAAAGTTAAAAAAATCAGACAGTTTCAAGATATTTGATTCTATTTTTTTATAAAAAAATTTTAAAGATGATTTTTAAAACCTTAATGGGACCTCGTCAAAATTGAATAATTTTAAATTTATTTCAATTATGTAATGTAAATAAATTTCTTAGTCATTCAATTCTGACATGGAATTACTGTTGGTTGCTTCTGCAATAAGTTAATTTGTTTATAAATTTTTATTATTGAAATATATATATATATCTATATATAATGACTGATGAAATATCTGAACAGAGTATATAAAGTGGAATATATGAAAACCAGTTGGATGTTTAAATTTTTATTCTGTTGCCAACATTTTATTCAATAAGAACATCATCTGAACAACTGAAAGAATCAAGGAAAAATTGTTACCATGGCAACTTTGCTATTTAGAAATGCTGTGGTTAATCTGGAAAATTTTTGTCAGCAAAATTAAAAACAAATATTTATGAATAAAATACATATCTTATATGAGATTTGTGCACAGGAAAATGTTAAAATAAATGTAAAATACATTGATTTGTTGAGTGAAAAATAAGGTATGATAAGTAAAATTTTACATACATATATGAATCCATGCAATTCAAATTATAATATAGAAGATTTTTGATGAATAAATTTAACTATTTTGGCAAGGGATTGTTTGTATTTTGCATCTGGGAGAATGAGGAATTTAATGTATCCCCAATTTTTTGTACTTTTTTAGTGTTCATAGGTACGTTTTTTTTTTTTTTTAAGTTTTTGTTTCACCAATATAAATTTTATCACATTTACTACATATATATAAAACGCTATTTGTATCATATTTATTATTCTTATTTTTTGACTTATCAGTTATGTTTTTTATGTAATTAGGGTGGTTTTAATTCCAAGGTTTTGAGTATCAGTAATCATTGGAGTAGATTTGAATAAATAATTATTTATTTGTGTGTGTCTGTCTATATGTGTGTGTGTATGTATGTATATATATATATATATATATATATATATATATATAACACACACACACTTCAGTGTTTATACAGATCTTATAAAAGAACCACAGAAAACAGTTAAGATTTTTTGAGTTTAAAAATTTATTTCAGTATGAATAACAGCATAATTTATTTCAAGATATCCTCTATAAATGAATATACAATAATTTTCTTGTATCTGAAAAATGTTTTATATTGGAATTTTTTATGAGGAATTATTATGTGCCTTTCCATTCATATTAGCATTCTCATCTTGGTTGCTATACTCACAACATTTCGGCCATTGTGCTCTTCAGCCTTCTTCAACTGTTTGTTGTACTTGGTAACTTTTGGGAATTTCCAATGGACCCCTTTATTCAATCCACAGGAATGGAACATTCTCATTCTGCTTTCCGTGTAAAGGGGAGATAAATCGTATCAGTTAATACTCCTGATTTTATTTACTTTAGTGTCACTTTTTTTTCCCCCACTGAACTAGAGTATATGACCAACAGATACATGTCCTTTTGGATTAAAGTGTTGGTTAAAACAAATCTGATTCCTTGGTAGTTGTGAGTTCAATCCCTGGGTTGAGTAGTGCGTAAAAATCATATACATAAGTGATTCTGATATATGACGTGATTATTGGGGATTTTATAAATTGACTGGCTCCAATGTTCGTAGAGCTTTAAAACTTTGCAGGTAAATTCTTCAGAATAGTTAAACATTGAATTTACTTTCTTTTATTTTATTTTCGATAGAAATTCTCTGATTGTTTCTTTGAGTGTTTCATTCTGTCCATCAGAGTGCCAACCCATGTTCTTAAAGGAGACTTCTTGGAGCTGTCGTTTTTAGAATTCTGTTTTTTTTTTGTTCCTCAAAATATTCTTTCACTTTTGTAAAAAGTGAAATCCACACAGATTACTATGGACTCCATCTTTAAAATTCTCAACTTCAGTTTATCTTCTATTTAGAGAACAAAATGGTCAGGCAGGAAGAATTTGTTTTGAGTTAATCATAAAATTGGCATATACCTTTTTTGTATATCTGTATGGTATGTAAATTAGTGGTTACTGAACATTTGGGTATATCATAGCATACTTGGGTGGGTAGGTTTTTGAAACATCATTTACTTAATTTTATATAAAAAATTCTGGAAAAAAAAAAAAAGATAATACTATCGTTTGCAACATAGCATCAGTTCAGCATCTTAGTGGCTTTTATTACTTTGCTTATGGTGAAATGATTAAAAAAGCTGAGTAAAAGCAAAAGATTGAGGTCATTCCTGCAAAATTTAAAACCAGAATCTTGCTAGTTATCTCCCTTTGTTTACTGAGCGAAAACACATTTTCAGCTACCCGCTGTTAAATCTTATTTATTCACACACTAAGGAATTTACCGTTTATAAATTGATTCTAAAAATGGCATCAACTAATATCTTCTGATGATTTATTTTTGATTTTATTTTCTCTCCATTTCAAGTGTGTTAAATGTTCAAAATGTGTTAAAAAGATTTTGTTTTTGTGAAAACATATCTCAGGTTATAATAGAAGAATTCAGACAAGTATTTATTTTATTTTTGTTGTTGTTTTCTTTGTTTATTTGCTTTGGTCTGATTTTTATTGTCACTGTAAAATTGTACATGAAAATTTGGGATTTGAAGTTTTCTTATGTGGTCAATTTAAACTTATCAAATTTACATACTGCATCATGTTCCAGATTCTTTACACATTTAGAGTAAGAAAAAAGTTTTAATTTTCTTGAATTCAGTATTCGAAGACATTTTAAATAAATAATCTTTATTATTTTTTATTTTTTTTAAGAGTATTTTTATTTTCTGGTGATCCCCAAACGAAAACAAACTTTCTGTGAGGAAGTGAAATACTAGATTTAATGTTTGACCCTCTTGCACCACAGTTTAGAACAAATTTTTTGTCAAAAGTTATTTCAGTATCAAATCTAAAATTAAGGGGATTTTTAATAATAAATTGTAAATATTTTTCAGATTTCTTGATGTAAAAGACAGATTTTAAAGTTGTGGGGAAAAATACTTTTGTACTTATGACCAACTGATTTTTGACTATTATTATTATTTACTAAGCTTACCTTAGTACAATACAAGGTCATATGAAAGATAGGAAGATGTTGCACCAATTTTCCAAGTGGAGAAGACCAGCCTCTAAAATCAGAATTTAAATTACTAGCTTTTACAAGGGTTGAGCCCCTGTCTATTGGCACAAGTGGGAAAATAGACAACTTTTTCAATCACAAGGCAGGTTTTAATTTATGACTGTCACTTTTACAACAAGGTCATTGGGCCAGAAACAGAAACGATCAGCTAAGCATAAAAATATAAAAACTTTTACAGATTTTCTCTAATGATTTCTGTCCTTATTAAAAACTGGGGATTTATTTTTATAACTTGAAAGGAAAAAAAAATCTTTGTCATTCCCAGATGACAACAAGGCCAGAAATTGTCATTTGTGGTTAATGTTTTTCAAACTTTCAGGAAACTTTGTTGGTGAGGAGAAAAAAATTTGACAAATGCCAAAGTATTTCATGTGTCCAACGAAACCATCTGAATTCTAGAAAATGTATCAATAAATGTTATAAATTGTTTTTTGTTAGTAAAAATTGTTTTCCTTAAAAATGGGATTTTTAATTTAAAAAATCCCAAATAATTTAATAAAGGACTTTTTAAAAATTGACAATTCTTGTATTTTTATTTATTTTTGAAGGATGCAGAAAAAAAATATCTGTTGGAGTTGTAAAAATTTTGCTGGAACAGAACTTGAAGTAATTTTTAAATTTTAATCATCTATAAATGCGAGCGTCATTGTGTCACACTTTTCAACATTACTCCTAGAGGCCATAGCCCAACATGTCATACCATTTTTTGAATCCAGATGACTCTGTGAGCAAATTAAAATCATTCCAGGCCATATCTGGACCTGCAATCCTGAAATTTTGGATACCCAATTTTTCATTACTGTGATTATTTTTTCTTTTTGGAATTTTTTGAAACATATTTGTTTGTATGATAACAATTTTTATGACTTGGAAATAATCAAAATTAATTGCGAAATTCAGCAAAAGTCACCCATGAAATAAAAATAATTTGATTGTACAGAATGTAAGGACCTACGTACAATTTGTCTTTAAATTAAGTGGTGACAGAAGAATTATCATTGAACTTTTAAAAGGTAAGCTTGAATACTAATGTAATACTTAAATGTAGTGATCAATTTTGAGTTCTTCTATAGTTTATTGTTGCCTACTACATCTACTCCTCCCTACCTATTGTGATGAAGGCTCAGTCAAGAACCCTTCAAAGGAGCTAGCTTAAATGCTGCCCGATAGGGCTTTTAATCTAGTACAGAATTTTTTTTAAACATTATTTTTTTGCATTACTATCTTGATACTTTCATTTATTTTTGACATTTATTTGACACAATATTTGTTGGACACTAAATGGCTTTCAAGAACATGCCTACTTCCTCTTTTCATGCTGTGACCCTTCAGGACGTGATCATGTCTCTCCACAACTTCCTATCCTTTGTAACACTTAGTAAGGTTTGTCTTTCCATATTCTGTCATCCATTTAAACAAGCTTGTTAAGTAAATTACTCACTAACTTTCCTCTGGCCTTCATGCTTCCAATATGTCCTGTGAGTGTCAAATTCTTCAAGCCCTCTTTCCTTGTGTGTTCCCAAAATTTCATGCCTCTTTCTGATTCTAAATATAAGCATTTTTTTTTCTTCATTTTTCTTAAAACTTCCTTGTTACTCACATGTTCTGTCCATATTATTCTCAGCATCCTTCTGTAGAATATCACAATATTCTGTACTATCAAGTATTTTGATAATTATTTTAGTCAGCAATAAATGATGGCCTCTATCAAGGATGACAATAGGTGCAACAGTTAATTATCTGGGCTGTAACGTGTTTGTGACATGCAAGTGATGAAACATTTTGTCAAAGTATCTGACAGTGCAAAGAAAGTGGATTCATGCCTTTTCGGAGACAACCCAATGAACTGCCTCAGACAGAATTTGAATTAAGTTCACTGGTTCCGCTTTTTTTGCCTATAGCTGTTTTATTTTGTGACAAGAGTTGGGAGGGGGTGGGGAGTGAATTGCTTCCATTTTCCCTGGACTTGGTGAGCCAAAAGGCTACCCTGCCAGTTCAGAAGATGTGGGCTAATCCTGAAAGGCCTTTCTAAGAAATTAGATAAATACCAAGGAAACAGCTGAAATATTGAGACTTGCTGTCACTTGATACTACTTTGGTGAAAACTCAAATAAATAATAATAAATTGTCATATATGTGATATTTTGTTATTTTAGGTTATAAATGTTATAATGAACAGTTCTCAGCAAGAGCTAGACTAGCGTATTTTTGTGTCTGCCTGATGGGTGTTCCAACCAGAAGGACACTCATGTTGATAATTCAGTTCAACTCTGTATAAATGACTAACAGCTGAGTGACCCCCAGAGTGTGGGGATGGGAGATGCTGGAAATTTCTTCACTCTGTTTACTTCCCAACAATCTGACTTTGTGGAAGATCTTCTTGCTCAGGTCAAGAACTTTTTGTACACTCTGCCCTTCAGTCAAACAGAAATGGCAGATGACTTCAGTTGTAGGGAAAGTAGTATTTATTTGGTTATCCAATAAAATTGTTACCATTTGTCAAATATTTGGGATGGGTCAGTCTGTAATTGTTATCACCAAAGAAACTGACCCCAGAGCAAGATAGGGTGACAAGAACAAACACTGGAGATTTGATATAAAAAGTCTTATTCAATATTTCTATGTTGAATCCCATTTCTATCTTAACCAATTATCCAATCAGTGGCATGCCCTCTTCCCAAGATACAAAATCTCTAACTTGCTTGACTAAAGTCTTTTTGTTTTATAAATGTAAATGAATTCTTTTCAAACATTCTTGTGAACACAACAGATTTATCCACTTGAATTGAAATGTTGAGTTTTTCTTTTCAAGTAAATGAACATCACTCAGCTAGCACTTTGAATAGAAGTCAATATTTTATACTGTTTTCTGATTATTTGCAAAAACATTGCATGTGGATTGGTCCTTTTATAAGTTCAATCCTTAATTGTGAGTGACAGCAAAAGGTTGGGTCAAATAGAAACACTTTCCTTCGTATTAAGGAAAAACTGATATGATCAAGATATTTAATGTCTATTAAATTTTCTTCTATCTTCTTGAGTTTCAGTTATTTTTCAATGTGTTCTTGGTTGAATAAAAGATAATTGAATATGCCAAAATTTATTGTGGCCACTACTCCTTCTGGCATGAAATAGTAAAACCCTGGCTATAATAAAGATTTTTTTCTTAATATAGAACATTAAGAAGCACCTTATCATTTATAAGTGGGACTGACAACAACACAAAAATAATTGTCATTAAAGCTTTGTTTTTCAAGACAAAAACAAAATGGTGTCATAAAAAATAAACAACAAACAATTTCAGAGTTAAATGAATTTTTATGATGTTTTGTTGATGTTTAAATTCTTGATCTACAACATAAAAACAAGAAACAAGCATTTGTTTGTTTGTTTGTTTGTTTTTTCCTCTCTCACAATTAGATTTGCTCCCAACTCAACTAATGGTGGGGGTGTTGAAAACAAGGACACAGAATATTGACCTTTCTGGTGCTTACTGACCAATGTTACTGACCTGTCAGTAACATTGAATGGCAAGAGTCCCCCTTACATACAAGTGGTAGGGGTGGGTGGGTCATTATTAGAATTTATAAAGATAGAGAGGATTGTGTTGCCATAGAGAAGAACTAACAAAAGGTTGGAGGTGGGAAGCATATGAAGTTGGAGAGAAATGAGAAGGGCATGTGTGTGTGTGTGTGTGTGTGTGTGTACACCTGTCTTTAATACAGAAATATTGAAGATTTTACATTAAATGGTTAACTTCTTGTTTCCAAACAGAATTTTTCTCAAGTGACACAAACCTTGCCATCTTTTGCTTAAAAGAAAGTTAATTCTAAACAACAGTAAAAGGAAAAGAAAATCTTCATTTACCAGAACACAGTCAGTCACATCTATTGAAAAATTCATTATACTGCATGACATGTGTTTCAATAAAATAGATTTCAGTTTTAAATGTTTTGTTTTTGTAATGAAAATAAAATAAAACAACCTGAGACAAACAAAATGCCCCCCCCCCCCGACCCCAAGAAAAAGGAGAAAAAACCCAACCAAAAATTACCCTGAACACCCGAAAAAGGAAAAAAAAAAAAAGCAAATATTGCACAATGGAATGTGAGCAGCAATTGTAAAAGTGACCCCCCCCCCAAAAAATTTTCTTTTTTCTTTTTTAAGGAAGTGATAGAAAGTTGATAAGAGTGGGTGGGGAGAGAAAATAATTCCTACCCTTTTAAGTCGGTCTTAGAGAAACATTGTCTTTAGGAGTTGACAGAATTGAAAATACCAAAGGAAAAAAAAAACACTTTCTTGAATGAATGAATTTTTTTTTTTTTTTTGTTCATTGAAAATGGTGAGATTGTTTTCTAATCTAGAACATGAGACGCATGTGAATGAAGTAATTTCTTTATATCAGCTGCTTCCTTAATACGATTTTATTTGATAAAATTTGAATTTGTTTCTTTTTGTAAGAAAATTAAGAATACCACATTTACTGAACAAATTTAAAGAAATTCAAATTTGGTTATCCAGACATTTGAGGAGCATTTCATTAATCAAGAGGTGTGCGCGGGGGGGGGGGGGGGGGTTGTAAAAATGAGTCCAACTGAAATTATTTTTTTGTTTTAAATATTTTGATTATAAAATTAAGTTCTAATTATAAAAGTGGATTTATTATTTTGTTTGTGTTATTTACTAATTTTTTTGGCACAAGGTCATAAGTATTGAGTGCCCAGTGTGAATTGAATTCACTACATAGTAATGGTTAGCCATGCAACAGCATCAGTATTGCTGACCTTTTGTTTTCAATTATCAGATCAATTTTGAGATTTCACTGTGAGTAGGATTATTGTCAATTTTTTTTTTTTTTTGTTTTTAGAAAAAAACTTGAGGGATTTTTTAATTGATTTATTTTTTTTTATGGCTTATCAACCTTTTGTGGATTATTTAAAGCCAAAATCCATTTTTGGGATTGAAAGAATAATTCTTATTTTGCGAGTGAATATTGCATTAACAAATTTTTCAGATGCAAGTACTATTTAACCCATATCTGGGGCAAGGCATGTATTCATAACTTTCCCAAGAGTATTTGCACATAAATGAATGTAACAAAGCTGATTGTGGTGGTGGAGGAGTATCATTTTGAAATTTGGAAATGAAAAAAAAAATGGCCTGAATTTCATACTGTTGACTGATTGTTTTTAAAATGTTTTGACAAACTAATTACCAACCATTGTCGGGGAATAAAGCAGCAGACTTTATTGGCATTAAGTGAGGGGGTGGTCACTGCGGCTTTTATTTTATAAATGTAAAACAAATTTCCCCAAATTCTATGGCAGTGTTTTCCACTGAAACATCAAATAATGAGAAAAGCTACAACATTGTGTTGGAAAACTTGCATTTGGTTATCCCTGCAAATATATGATGTTTGACACTTAAAATCTTTTCTAGCAAAATACTGACTTTTGGAATTAAAAATTTGCCCCAAATCTAAATCTCTATTCTTCACCTGTTGTCTTTACAGAACCCAAGTTAAAGAATTGTATTGAAACAATTCCTGCTACTTAACTCTGCTGCAAAATTTTGGGATTAAATACTTTGCTTCGGACAATTTTTCAATTCCTTTTCAAGTGGACTGAGAAAATATTCACTAGAAAATGACTGGCGGCATAGTTATCAAACCAAACTTTTTTCTTTTTTTTTTCTTTGTGCTTGATTAGATTTACATTTTTGAAAACTGCCGAGTTTTTTTATTTACAAAAATACCTTGATTGCAAGGAGGATGGGGTAGATGCCTTGTTCTCTACTTAAATGACTTGTAAAAGAATTAACCTTTTTGTATACACAGAAAAACACTTGTGATTAAAACGCAAACTCTAAAGAAAGATTAAAGGGTCCTTAATTATTGCAGATTTTACGAGGATACAAATGGATTGAATGGGAATAAAAATAAATGTTCCAGATTTTGAAATCTTGGGAAATGGAAAACAAATTATTTTTATTGCTCATTTAAAAATGAATGTGTTCTGACAAATAATCTCTCCTTGAAATGAAAATTTTGAAATTTTATAAAATTTAGTAACAACATTAGTAACAAAGTAATTTAATTTAAAAACGTTTGGGGGGGGGGGGGGAGATAGAATTTATATTTTTAAATATTGTCTTTTATCTTTAAAATCTTGATTATTTATTATAATCCTTAATTTCCACTAATTTTTCTGCCAACTGCTTATTGTCTGCTCTCTCATTTTGTAATCCATAGAAAAAAAAAATGTTTATGGTTAATGTTTTTCCATCCTAATAATCAGTTATGGAACTGTGAATAGTAAGGTAAGTTGAAACAGTAGGATCTGTGTCCTTATGGGGATTTACTGCAGAAAATATGCCTGCCTCACCAGCCAGAAAAATGGCACAGGACTTTAATTAGGTTAGAGTGAAAGTGATGAATGTGGAATATCAATTTATTTGGAAAATTTCTTTTTGTTTTTCTTTTTCACAAAAGTAAGGATACATTGACTACAGAGTGATGTTTCACAAACCAGTGATTGTTTCATCTTCATTAAATGCTCCATGTGGCCTTGTGTCAGACAAAGCTAAGGGAACATTTACATTGATAGATTATTATTTAAAATGGATGACATTAACATAATTGTTTCATTAATTCTCAAGAATTTTACAATTTAGTTATTTTACTATGATTGAACACAGATGTCCAATGTAAGGTTTGAACTTGGACCTTTTGCTTTATGTTGCATCTATTTCGATAGATGAGAAAGAAAATTATAGAGAGCTCACTAGTTAAGTGATTGGTTAAGAATTTAAAGAACTTCTCCAATACGAGGTTGAAGGAATTGGTGGAAAAAGAAAAAAAAAAGTGATGTGAACGTGTGTGCACGCATTTATGTGGAAGGCATAAATAATCAGTAAATAAAAGCCCTTGATAATCCAAGAGGGAAATGCTCGACTTAAGATGATGTGTAGATTAAAAGGGGGGTAATTATTGCTTTTCAATAATAAACTATTGGCAAATATATATATATATATATATATATATATATATATATATATATATATATATATAGATATATATATATATATAGATATATATATATATATAGATATATATATATATATATAGAGAGAGAGAGCGCTTTATCAGCAACAAAAATAATTGTAGATTTAAATTTTTGTCATTATTAAAGAAAGATATTCTTGAGCAAAGGATGTGGGCGTCTTCCAAAACAAAAATATTTCATAAAATTATTTTTGATTAGAGAAACAAATTTTCTGGATACCCGTTTCAAATTGCAAAGAAAATTTTGTTTATTAACATGGCTTCTCAAAATTTGTGTCAAAAAGTCTTCTTGTTTATATTACGTTTCAGTAGACATGAAAATTTGATCAACAAATTTCTGACTATCAGCAGCTGATATTGAAAATAATAGACATAGTTAATTTTACAAGTACTTGACTATTCTTTTCTGCAAGTTTCTAGAACACGTTGTAGAACTAATCAACGAAGTGCTCAAGATCCCCTGGCTCACATTGGCATGGGAATATATTAGTAAAATCTTTTTGGTTTTTTAACCTTTTTGTTGCCACAAACATGGTAACTCATCTTACGGCAGAGTGTGTTCTCTTTACAATGTTAAGAGAATTTAAACAGCACTGAACAGATGCAGCTAGCTTTCCCATTATCAGGCTAAGGTGGCAGGGGAAGTGTCTCTCTGCTTGACTGCTTGAACAACCCAAATCCAATGCATCCAAGAAACAAAGCAAAGGAAATGAGTAGAATCCCTTTTCAACAAAATCCTCCTTGACCAACTTTTATTTTTAGCTAAAAAGAAAGGGAGGGGGGCTATGAAAGAAAAACTCAAAAAATAAACAACAACAAAATTGGTTAGAAGCAAAATAAAGATAAACTATTCATTGATTAAAACAATCACTTCCAATAGAAGTAAAAAAGATAATCCGGGGGGGGGGGGGAGAAAAAAAAAAAAAAAAAGGTTCTTATTTTCATGTCCAATGCTTGTTACCAGTGATAAAAACTATTTGGACTTTACTTCTTGTTACTTCACAATTTAACAAGCCCCCAAATTCAGTTACATTGTATCACCTGATGATTGGAGAACCACCAATAGAGAAAATAGCAGTGCTTAATGTAATGTAAAGAAAAAAATAAAAAAATTCAGAAATGTTTCATAATCTCAATGACAAAGAATTAAGGGCCAGTCATTGAGAAACTTCTCTAAGGTTTTTGGTTATTTACTAAATACAGAAGAACATGAATGAAACAGAAGAATCCAGAATCAAACAATGAATTTTTTTTTAAAAAACATTTTCTTTAGGATGCAAGAATTTCTCTTTGTCTTTTAAAACAATTCAGCCATGTTGGAGGACTTTCTACTAATTGCTCTGGATTTTTAATTTTTAAAAATTATCAGAATTTGGGATAATCAAAAATTGTCGATCATTTTATTGGAAAGCCTTTGCTTAACCTTAGACAAGTTTTCCATAGTACATTTGTGTACTTGTAAAATTTACAAATTCCAATAATACCTATCAGTTAATAAATGAAGGCCTGTAAAATTTTCACTTCTCCACCCACATCTGTAAATAAATAACAAGAAACAGAGTTTGAAAATCAATTTCTTAGTTTTTACTCCTCAAATGATTTTTAACCTTTTTTTTTTTTTTTTTTAAGTAGTTAGCTCTTCATTTGGCTCAGAGCAACTTTTTTTAAGAGTAGGGCAGCAGATCTTAGTGTGTTTGTTTCTCATAGGATACTCAATAAACACAATCTTGTGCCAATGTTAGCAGAGACAAGATCTCTGTTTAGGGTGCTGTTATTTCTTGTGCAGTAAAAACTATGCATAAAATTTGATTTATTGGAGACTCATGTTTGGTGTTTTTGGAATTTGTAGTTTTTTGACTAGCTTATTCTCTGACCACTGATTGCTGTAAAGCGAACTAAAAATAAAGGAATTTGAAAACAAGTCATGAGACTTTGAAAAAGCAGAACAAATGATTCTGATGGTTTGTGCATTGTGGTGTCAATAACTTGAACATACAATGCTTAAAGCACAGCTTCATTCCAATTTCAATTCATTCTAACATTTCAAGACTGAACCATTGACTATAGACTTGTTTAGCTTTTGCTCAAGGGGTGGCTACAAAATGTTGAAGTTGTGAACAGTACATTTAGAAAACAAAAAAAAAAGAAAAGAAAAAATAAACACCTGCAGAATTCAATAAGGCAAATACTGTATTTAAAAATAAAAACAAACAAACAAGAGGGTCAGCGTATCTAAACCATTAAATTATGTAAACATTTCATTTCAAAAGTGGAGACAAGTTTGTTTATATTTATTCAATTTCTTTCTGGATTTCAGAAAAATGAAGAAATAGAAAATAATTATAAATAAATAACTTCATAAATTAGTCTTAAAAGGTCAATTGAAATCAGGGGACTTAACACTGGTCTTTGAGGGGTTTCTTCCCAAAGTCACTTGAAGAATTACCTGGCTGTCAATCCCAATTCTGCTGGGTTATTTTGAAATTCAGTTTTTGGTTTGATTATGATCACATATCAAAGGGAAAAGTAAAGGAGATAAATTATATTATTCCTCAATTTTGACTAATGTCCTCATCTTTGCTCCACATCTTTCAGATGATACTTTTCAGCCCATGAGGGAATTTCAAAATTGGATCCATGGCAGGCCAACTGCATATAAACCTGCTTAGTTATCTAGAGATTTTCAGTTGCAATCATCTCTGGCAATACCCTTGCCTTTATGACTACAACAGCCTATTTGAATCAGTTGGAATGTAATTGTTAAAAAAAATTATTTATATTAAAATATTACATATTATTTTTAAAAATTGTTTAAATCATCACAAATTTGACATATACAATTCAATAATTATGAATAAAACAAATGGAATAATGAAAAGACTTCTGCTTAACGTTTCTGGGAAAAACTTTGTCACTTTTCAAATGATGAAAACTGACAATGTTTCTATAGAAATGTTTAAAACAGTTTGTCATCTTCAGACATTCGAAGGGAAATTTTTTTTTTTAAGTTTGTCACATGCATATTTATAAATAATGATAAAATTATTTAAGATTATTTTATTACCTTCAGTGTAAATAGAACTTTCAAGTATGCAAAAATCAAAATACTACCTTGAAAGAAACAATGGTTGCTAAAACCTACTGTCAATGGTCTGTGAGATTCTTAGCTTGTTAACCGTTGCTCCATGGCAGGCACTCAGCAAAATCATCTATACGTGTTTAAATATTACATATTATTTAATAATACTTTTAAGATGAATAAAGATAATTCTCTAACAAAATATCTAACATTTAATGAATTTTGGAGAAGGGAATCTGTATTCATTTTTGCTGCAGTGCTAACAATGGATGCAACTGATGCATTTTTGTTGGATGATGGTTCTTTTTTTTGGTGGGGGGGAATATCTGGCCAACGTCTATCACTTCAGATAGAACCCAGTTAATGCCATGATAGAGAAAATGTAATTTGACTGAAAAGTTGTTATTATTATTATTATTTCAATTGCTTGCATTTTCAATACAATGATATTAAACAAATCTTTTCTTTTCTGACAGGAGCTTTCTGCTTTATTCTTTCATTTTCTAGTGTAACTTCATCAAATCTATAAGGAGGCATTTTCTAGATAATCATCATTACTAAAATAAAATCAAGTTGCAGGTGTAAACATGACAAATTAAAAGAAAAATAGGGAAACTGATTTCAACTTGCAATTTTGTTGACAATGCCACCATCAGGAAAGAAAAAAGTTTGTTTTTTTTTTTAGTTGGGGACATTTTTAATGTCCAATACCAGGTGCCCATCCAAGAAAAAACCCAACAAACAAAATCCAATAACAACAAACACTGAACCAGCAAATAAACAAAAAATTATTTTTGTAAAATTAGTTAAGGGTCTTGTTTTTTTATTTGTGTTTGTTTATATAGCAATTCTGTTCTAAATTTAAGGTTCCTAAAGCAAAGGTGGGAACAATTTGCCCAATGTCTACATGCCCAGTCACATTCAAAAAAGAATAACAGGTTTATCGCCTAGATTTTAGAAGCATACATGGAACACAGAAGAGCATAAAGTACTTGATCATTGTAAATAACGCCTAACTCGCATTAAAAGTATTGGTTGGGATTCTAAACTTTACAAGCATACTGATGTACTAAAGACAAATTATTGATAGAATAATTCTTCAAAGTTTTTCAAGTAGAGATTTAGGGAATTGTTAGACTTTGTGGAAAGGCCTTTTATTTAGCCTCTATGCTCATCCAAACATGAAGCACATATTTATAATATATGTCATTAGGCTTCATGCAAAAATTGAAGTGTAAAAAATGAAGTTTTGGATAAAGGTACACATGTAGAAAAAAAAAAAAAAAGACCCTAATATAAGAGAAATTAAATTTCTTCTCCCTTTCACAAAAGAAAAAAATCTGACACAAGGTCAACAGTTAGAGCATTTGAGATCTCTGGTACAATATTCAGGGTGGAAATAATCCATTTTGGTCAGGTCTAGCCAATCAGTCCTTGTGTAAATCTGAGATCATCATTAACCACAAGAGTGGTGGGAAACAAAAAAAAAAACATCACCTGAAAAGCCACACCTGACATTTGACAAAATATTCATGACTTGCTGTAAGGAATTTTATTCCCTTCATTTATTACATTTAGAAATACAAAAACTGACCTCCCACCCGACCAAAAGAAAAAAAAAATTGTTCAAATTAAGTTTTGTTTTCTTTGAAAAAGCTCTCAAATGTTATGCATTGTGACTAAATAGTTTGAAATAAGGATGTGGAAAGGTGCCTCACCAATTTTGTAGAAATGTTTTTAAAGAAAAGGAAAAAAAATGAATAATCTGGAATGTTAGCATTTATTTTGTATTTTTCTTTCCACTGGTTGAGCAACTGCTTCCAAAATTTTGTTTTTTTGTATATATAGAACATTTTGTACATTATTGACTGATTTAAATTTTCATTTTTAATATTTAGTAATGAACATCACTAACTTAGTGCCTAAGAAATTTAAATGACATAATTCCTATAAGTTAGTGGTAGCCATGAGAGCAGATGAACTGATAAATGAAAGGAGATGAGTTTGGATTAAAAAAAATGTAATTCTTTCCTCATTGAGCAAAAGAAATAAAGGTGGACAATCTTAGTAACAATTTTAGAAATTATGGGTTAAAGGTTATTTGGAAGCAAAGTCAATTGGAAAGTACCCCCCTGCCCATTCAAGTGCGATGGAATCACATCAGAGAAACCTTATTGTTTTATACTGTATAAAATTTGTTTTATTTGTAAGGCAATAAAGAAAAGTGTGGCATATTTTACAAGCACGTTAAATTTGTAAGGTTGCTGAAAGGCTCAAGGTTCTTATCGGCAGACGATGTTTGATAGAATAGTTTTTTTATTTGAATTGTTTTATAGACAGAAATTCAGATTTTAATGACTGATGGCAGATAAAATGAGTTAGTATTTTCTCCCCCTCACCCATCATGTGCTTCTTTCACATGGAGTTATGGTTTATATATTTCAAAAAACAGACCAAATATGGAAGTTAGCTGAAAAAAGTTATTGTGAGCTGATAATGAAATTGAGTTTTGTAGACGAGCAGGAATCTTGGGCATTATTGAATAATTATTAATTCTTCATTTTTATTTGTATTTTCCTTTTACAATCACAAATCATTAAAAAAATATGTAAAAATGCTAAAGCCATTAATAGTAGTTGCAGGAACAAAAGGTTCACTTGAATACAGGTTAGGAAGGGGTTCTCTCGAGCAGAGACTGACCCAAAAGTTGGTTTACACTTTACTTTATTCACCCATCAAGAAAGAATTTTAATTCTCCTAAAAGTAACATCTTGAATTAATGCATTTCAGCAAATCTAACAAAAAGAATTTTTGTCAAAGTATGTGTTGGAAATTGGTTACAAAATTCTGTGATGCATGAAAGGAAACAATTTGAAAATTGGTCTTATTAACTGTTGTTAATTGTACAGAGTGAGAAAATATCAACAATTGTTTGTTTCAATAAAAGATTTAATTTTTTTAAAAAGTATGAACCTTTTTGAAGCCTCACTGTGTCAGTGTGTGTGTGTGTGTGTGTGTTTGCATGCATGCACATATATGTATGTATGTAAAATTCTAACTGACCATGTATATATACCTTGAGTGTATGTATGTGTTTTATATCACAGTATCTTAAAAGTCAAAGTTCCGGTAAGTTCTCTTCCAGGTAAAGGGAGAGTCCAAGTGAAGAAAACGTTTTAAAAATTGCAAAATAATCCATATTATGCTATAATTATTCTTAATACCAACATGAGCAATTTAACTTTTATGACATCCTCATCCTCACTCTGAGAAAATAAAATGGTCCATGTAAATCCTTTTCAAATGCCAATGTCTTGACTATTTTAATTTTGCTTATGATCACTAAATGACCTGGACACTTAGCAGTTGGTTATAGAACAGAGGTCATCAATGGCTTATTTAGTAATTTTTCTTGTGAGTTTATATGAACAATTTCAAATTCAAAATGAAGAAGTTAATATGAAACAAAAGAATTATTTTCCCGACTGGCTCCAAAAACCGAAGAAAGAATTGATATGCTGGAAATAAAATCTGGTATTTCAAATGTAATCTATTTTCTTGTGTGATGACAATGTATTTTTAGTTTTCTAGGTTGTGAAAAAAAAAAAACAGAGAAAAATAAAGACAACAGAATATGAGGTAGGGAAAAAAAAACAATTCTTCAATTTCCTTTTACTGACATCCCCCAACCCACTCAACAAAAAAGGAAATTAAGAAAAATTTTGTTGACTGGTTCATACCTATAACAGTACAAACACCAAATCAAAATAAGGAATGTATTTGAAAAATAAAATAAAACGGTACTCCACCCCAACCCCCACCTCAACAGAAATGAATCCAAAAATTGATATGTTGAAATAGAACAAAACCAGGAAGATCAGATTTTTAAAATAAAAAAAAAAATCCTCAAAACCTTGATAGGCAATTAAAGGGACAAAGATTTTCTCATAAAATCCATTCTTAAAAAAAAAATATCAATGAAGGCTAAAACAAAAAAAAAAATAAATCAGGTGAAAGGGAGGGAAAAGAGGTTAGAGGTTAGGTCGCAATGTCCTTGTTTTGAGAGGGTTCTACAGTTTTGTAAAAACTGATAGTGTGTGTGTGTGTGTGCGTGCATGAATTTGGTTGTTACTGTCCCATCTGAGGAGATACTGTGAATGGTACATGTCAAAAACATATCGACAAAATATTAACATACATACAGAACAGTGTGACAGCCAACCAAAGGATTTGGGTTTTGAGGCAGAGATCTAGATCCCACCCACTAGCCAGGGGTAGACAGTAATCTGACCAAGTAGGGGATGAGAAGGAAGGACGCATTGAAATGGGTGGGGGAATAAATTCAACACTTTTTGTATATTGGACAGATTTTAAGATGTAGTGTTTGAAAATGGATTTGCCAAAATATCCGTCTTTTCTTTTTAGGCAGATTCATATTTAGACACGCACACATGTATACACTTTTGTATGCATAAACACATAGACGTCTACTGTGTTTATGCCTGCTGATAAAAAAATATTTGTGTACAAGCATTTGTTTTTGTCCATATGCATCTTTGTACACAGATAAATACTTTGCTGTACGCACATACAATGTGTGTGTGTGTGTGTGTTTGCATGCTTATTATTATCACTGTCATGTAAGCAAGAATATTGCACCCAAGTCGACATATTGGTGTGGAAGTGTGTGTCTATGAAAATGTTTAAAGTTGGGATGGGAATGCAGAGGAAACATGGGAAAGAGCAAGGATCGAAATCTTGATCGTCACTCCTTTTTTAGAAAGCATCTTTTATTTTGCTGAATGGACGCACAGCGATGTCAGCAGGCAATTTGAAGTTGATAACATTTAACCGTTCCAGGGATTTGAGGGCATCATCAAAACCTGCAGAACAAAAGCAGTGGAAATATAAGTAATGTAAAGTGTGGCAAAGGATCAACAAACACAAATTGTCTGTGGCTAAATTGGGGAAAATTTATACTTAAATATATAGTTTTCGATATAATTGTCTTTGGATAACACTGAATTTTGTTTACCTTATAAAATCATCAATAAATTTCCAAATAACAACAGGGTTAGTGCATTTAAAGAAATGTAACATTATCACTAGGCTAGAGTTGTGAAAAAGACTAACCTGCTCTACACTTGTTATTGAAACATGGGTTCGTCCATCTGCTATGAGTAGGACATCTGCTTCTTCACTTAACCTTTTGTCTCCAGTGTTTACCTTCGTCTTACTAACCATCAACTATGAATGTTATACAAACTTTATAACAGTAAGTAAAGAGATACCTTTTTGGTTAGAACTTATTTTTGTTTACATTAGTATAGAAGAGTTTTTTTATTCCAAATCTATAAGAATTGGTTTGGTTCTTTTTGTTTAGCAGCACATCAACACCTCTATGGGTTATTTAAAGCCAAAATCTAAATGAGAATTCAAACTTTATAATAAATTCAAGAGAATGACATTATTTCATGAGTAAATTATAATTACTTCGCTGAATTTTTTTTACCAAATAATCTGAAAAAAATCAACTTAAGAGTGAAAGTTTGTTTCTCCTTTCAAGTAATGAGATTAATCAAAGCAAAATGTTTTAAATTTTTATTTTTTTTGACAATATATGTCATGTATTCAGTTTTATTATAAAAATGTATTGTTGGTAATTATTTTTTTTATATAAAAATGTATTGCTGGTATTTTTATAAAAATGTATTTTTATACTTTCTTAGTGATTTTTTTCTTTTGATTTTTGTTTGGCTGGTTGACTATTTGAACATAGCTGGGACTACCACCCTAGATCAGGGTGGACCTAGGAAGAACAGCAATTAAGAGGTGGTTCCAGGTCCAATCAGAGGCCTTACTGCTGGATGTAGTTTATGGTCATACCAGGACGGAAATCTATAAGGAGTGGTCAAGTGAATTTATATGGGTTTAATTAATTTCTATATAAAAGTCATTTATTACCAAACTTACTTTTCAGGAAATTATCTTTGCTAAATCGTTTTTTCTTTTTGAATATATAATCCAATTAATGTGACATCATCAACATTGATGTTCATTTCTAACTTACCTGTTCTTGCGACATAACTCCAATCTTGGTAATAATAGTCCACAAGAAATTGAGTTCGAAATAACAGCTTCAGCCAAGTTACAAGTTTCTTTTCACTGAAAGGAGAAAAAAAAGAAAAGGAAACATTTTTATAGCAATTGATTAGGATGATGGGCAAGATGATACACAGTCATTTCCACACACCTTGTGCAACTCTACTGCATGGACCTTAGTTATGGTCTTTGGGAGAGAGTTCATAATCAAGCATGATCAATAGTTTCAATAAAGCCAGTACTCTTGAACCCTCGGTCATGATGACTTGGGATTTTGTGCTAGCACAATCATTGACAGCCTTCAAACAGTTTTATCTACCCAATTTCACTCACAAACTTAGGTCAACTGGTTGTATTTTGTTCCAGCACTTTCCAACAGGGATTCTCTCTCCAGGCAAATTAAATTTTTTTTTTTATTTTTGGCAGTTGGTAAATATTTTAGTTTCTTATATTTCAAAGTTCACTGAATTAAAACTCTCTCTTAAGTGTCAATACAGCAAATGTTTATTGTGTGTGTGTGTGTGCGTGTGTGTGTGTGCGCACATGTACTAATCACTAAGGAAAATCATAACTGGCAACTCAGACATATATCAACAGGAGATGGTTAGCATCAAACAATCTTCAGAATAACAACTACCCTAGCATCAGCTTCTGGAGGCAGAAACAGGAGGAGGATCAGAAAATTGTCACAGTTCATCTCCCTTATGTCAAGGGCTTGTTGAAAAGAATTAAGATCTGTGGCTCATACAGCATTAAGACAATATTCAGAAGTATCTAAATCTTACAAAGGTCAGTCATGTCAAGAGTAATACAGAACATAACCATGAACTCTGTGTATTCCACCCACAATGAAATCAGGCATGCTGGTCATGTATGGAGGGAACAGTGTGGTCACCAACCTCAGTGGAATTAAATAAAAATACTAAACTGAGAACAACTCAGTAAAGTTAGATGTCTGAACGAATCGGTACATGCTAGGCTATGAGAGTTTCCTCAGTAGGCCTAGCATAAAAATAAATACCATACGGGAACTATTAATAAAAAGAAATGACAACAAAGCTTCAACAGCTGTAAGAAAAGAGAAACCATAGTGAATGTAGTCAAGCATGATGTCAGCAGCAAGCAAAAAAGAACAACATTAAGTTTAAGACACTAATTTTTAGGTTTAGGATTGACCCACTGGACAATAGTCAAGTGGATTAAAGTTTTAGAGTGTGAATTTGGTGGCAGTCATTGTGAGTTAGATTCCTAAGTACAAACTTAGAATCAGTAGAAAACTGTACATAAAAATGCCTTGCTGCTTTTTGCTTTTCTGTTAGTTGGAAATCCTCTTGTCATTCCTGTCTTTTAGAAATCAGACAAATCATCTGATCATTCTATCAGCCTATTAGCCTTCTAAGTTCTAGAAGCTTTAATCAAGTCTGAATTGGTTAAGCATCTCACCTCATAGGGTCTTCTTTCAGATAAGCAATATAGCTTTTGTTTCTCTAGATCAACTGCTGATGTGTTAATGGTTATTACTGAAAGAATCTATCAAGTTTTAGATAAGAATGAAGCTCGGGTTGTTGCTTTAGATATTTTTTTAAAACTGATTCAGTCTTTCTTATCAAATAGTAAAATGAAAGTGGTTCTGGATGGGCACTCTTCTAGATTTTTTGCTTTAATGCAGGCATCCCCCAGGGTTCTATCCTTGGACCCACGTTGTTTCTAATTTTTATCAACGACTTTCCTGATGGCATCAGTTCTCAACTCAGTATCTATGCTGATGACACAGCCATTTATTCTTGTCTTAATAAGTTTGAGTAGTTCCATAAGGTCAAATTGACAGTTGATCTAAAAAAATGATTTACTTTCTGTTATTAACTGGAGCAAGGAGTGGCTTGTTAATTTTAACACCTCTAAAATGAAACTGCTCTCTTTTAACCTCCTGAGAGAACCCTTTTTACTATCCATCAGCATGACTGATGCTAACTTCCAGAAGAGTGATTCATTGTGCCTTCTTGGGCAAACGTTTTCCACTGACATGAAGGGAAAGATTATATCAAATCAATTGCTAGGTCTGCTGCTATGACAGTTGGTTCACTGTGTCAACCTAGACAATTTTTCTCAACAGAATCTCTCTTATACATTTATGTCTACCATTCATCCTTGCTTTGAATACTGCTGCCATATCTTTTCTGGTGCTCCTGTAGTATATTTAGAAATTCTTGATAAAAATCCAAAGAAGAATCTGCAATGTTATTGGTCCTGACCTGGCATCTCACCATCAGTCACTTTCCCACCACAATAATGTAGCTTCCCTCTGCCTTTTCTATAAATATTTTCATAATTATTTTGATGAACTTTTCTATATGGTATGTAGACTTTATAAATTTAAGTGCAGTACTAGATTGGCAGCAAGGTTTCATCATTTTATAGTTAAAATGTCTAGATGTAACTGTAAGTTCAATGCTAACAGTTTCTTTTATTGCACTTTCCACTTGTGGAAGTCTTTTCTGGCTTTTTGCTCCCCAGTTAACTTTGATCTTCAAAAATTTAAATGCAATATCAATCATTATCTACCGTCTTCTTAATTCTTGTTCTTTTATTGCTCTCACTCTGTAATAATGGCATTTTTTCTCATATTCTCTAACACTCAATAATCCCTTGTGTCTTAGTGGCTTTATTGCCTTGTTTGGAGTGAAATGATTAAAAAAAACAAAAAAAACATGGCTTGCAATAACCAAACTGTACTAAATAAGATGAGATATCTCTAGATATGGACAGGGAAATGAGAATAAACTGTAGTTTAAATAAAGGGATCACTTGAAATTCTCTGAAGTCTGCTCAGATTAAAAGATATCTGAAGAAGGCCAGTGGATATGGTAGTTAAAACATGATAATAGCAACAAAGATGAGGCCATAAGTCTGAATGTAAACTCCTCATCCCAGAAATTCATACAGAAGCTAAGTAAATAATAAATCAGATCTAAATAAATATCTAAAGCATTAAATTATGTATTTTATACCTAAAGCCACAGGCTGAGGCCTCATTATTCTTATCTAAAGCCTGATAGACAAATTGAGTAATAACCATTAACACAATGGTGGTAGACCTAGAGAAAGGAAAGCCATCCTGTTTATCCAAAAGAAGAATGTGTGACGTGAGATGCTTAACCAATTCAGCATTGATTAAAGCCTTTAGCACTTTGCCAAAAAGAGATAAAATACAAATAGAGTGATAATTCAAAGGCTCAGAAGGTTTACCAGAGTTCTTAAAGACAGAAACTACAGAGGAGGATTTCCAACAAGATGGAAAGCAAGAAGCATCAAGGGATTTGTTGTAGAATTTGGAGAGAACAGGAGCAATCATGAAAATTTTACTAATATTGGTTGGTTAATATCAGTTTTATTGCGAAAACATTGACTTGTATAATAAAATCTGCCCGTGTACATGGATAAAACAGTACTGTTCTTTTGTTGCCTTTTAAAGACTGGAATGGGGAAGAATAAGATAGAACATTTATTTTGGCTCACATTTTTGTTACTTGTGTCACATTTGTAAATCAGAAATGAGGAGCTAAAAGGAGAGAGAGATTGGAAGTAGAAAGAGAGAGAGAGATTAAAAGAAAAAAGATAAAAAAACAAAGTGGATAATATAAAATAAAAGAAAGCAAAGAAGGAAATTAGTGTAAAAGAAAACTGGAAAGTAATATGACTTACTTTAGTGCCAAACATATGAAAGCCTTAAAGTGGGAGTCTTCTGTCCTTTTTAGGGGAGTGTGAGACTGAATAACTGTGTCAATGGCTCCTAAGAGAGTCTGTTTGGCTGTGATTGGTTTGCCTCCAACAATATCTAAGTGGAATGATTGCGATAATTTACGAGCAGGAGATTCATTATATTCTTTCCCATGCTAAAAAAAAAAAAAGAAGAGAAAAAGAAATATAGAAAATGTTATATTCTTTGTTCAGATATTTCATAATCAAGAGACAGTTATTCCAAAATTATTTCATGCATTTATTGAAAGTAGTAATTAGAAATGGCATTCAATGCAAAATTATGTTAAAAAAAGGAAATCTAACAGAAAAACTAATTCATTTTTAGTAATCAACACTGTAAAGTTTAAGTGATACATTTATTTTTATTTATCAAGGCATCTTAATAATGATCTTGTCCAAATTCTTACTCATTCCAAAATTGATTTTGAAAGCAATGACAATTAGGATCAATGAAAGGCATGACAAATATTGTCAAAATTCCTGTCATTTTCATTTGAAGCACAATTATCCTGAATGAAAGCCAAACCAATTATTGTCATCTATTCCAAGACAAATCAATCAGTTTTTTTTCTTCACAAGTCATTTGCACTCATATCCTTGCTAATGTTTAGCCAGTTTCAAACTAATATGTGTGCTGATTTTTTCTCAAGTGTCAAATTCGTGTTAGGTTAGTTTTCTTTGTTCTTAGAGACAATTCAAATTCTCAAACATTCTTGCAGACTGGAAATCCAGGTGTCAGTCTGAAAATAATCCTGCTACATGAAATGACTATACCAATATTTATTCTCATTGTCTTAGAATGTAGGAACAAAATGGTAAGAATCATAGTTTTCATCCCTTGAATGTTTCAGTCTTCATATTTTGATCTTCTAAACACAACTACATAAGAACGGAATTCTATATTGGGTCTACTTATGAATTGTTTTTGTTTACAATCCTGAAGAATGTCAAAGAATGCTTCAGTTAAAATGCAATAATATAAAACAACAACAACAACAATAAATTGACAAGACTAAATAAGCTTTGGGTAAAGAAAGCACAGACATTCTGATATATTCCGTGCTAATAATTGAAAAACAAGGTGGATAAAATAAGTAAAGGTTTATTGTAAAAAAACAGTACAATAAGAATAAAGGTAACAGTTATGCCCAAAGTCATACTCAACAGATCCCAGCTAGTCTCTGTAGTCCGTTGACTTACAGATACTTATAGGTAGTTACTATCTATAGTGTAGTCACTGATAGGGGTGACAGGTTATTCCATTACATCACATTCACAGGAAGTAAACAAGAAAAGAATTTAAAAGAAAGCAAGGAAAACTTGCAACAAACCTTCATTTCATAATATTTAAGAAGAAGATCCCAGGCATGCATCAATTTGGTGGTTCCTGCTGATCTGTTGGGGAAACAGCCCCACGTTACAAGACTATTACTCTGACCCAGCTAACAAAAGGAAAGAAAAAATATGTCATTAATAAAAGAAGAATCAAAATTTGCAGATTTCTTGAAAAAAAAAAAAAAAAAAAAAAAAAAATTCCCTTATTATTGAAAAATAATTTTACCGCAGTGTGGAAGATATGATTCGGATGATTAGATGCTATCAAAGTTGGCAATGAGTGTAATAGCTTTTTGCTGCTATTATCTGGGAAGGGAAAGTAGTTATGAGAAAATTGTTTGTTCAAGTTCTCACACTTTTCTATCTCAATCATTGTGGCATTTCAATATTAAGAATATGATTTCGGAAACAACAAAACAAAATTCAGGAAAAAGTGGATTCATACCTTTCCAAAGACCCTTAGTGTAAAGTGAACACAACTTTAGCCAAAATTTGTGGAATCCATTTTTTTCTTCACCTTGTGTCTTTAAAGATATCTGCAGATGAAATATTCACCAAGTTTCTTGCAATTTAGGTGAACTGGATTTGTCTTTGTTGTCATCTTGAAATATGTGTCCAAAGAGGACCATCAATTAGTCTCACCTATGAATTTGTATAAGGGCTAGGTTATCAATTAAGCTGTTTAGGTCATTCAGATCAGATATTGTTGCCACTGATACATATTTATACCATCACATTTGGGATTTTGTTACAAGTATGTGAGTAAATTGATGGTTACTAAACTCAAATAAAGAAAAAGAAAATGACCACCAGTGGAAAATTGTGAAAAAAAAAAAAAAAATTATATTTATAGTTAATGAAAAAAAAAAAAAAAAAAAAATCTTTTTTAATCAATTCATCCCAAGGAAGGCGATAATATCACCAAGACACAAGGGGTTACTGAGAGTGAAAGAGAATGAAAAAACTTTAGAAGGAACCAGAAACACAAACCAAAATATGAAACAAAGGATAAACCTCTACTTCTGTCCAAAAGATTGGAGAGGTGTGTGAACTGGATGACAGGCAAACATGTCTACACCTATTGTCTATTTATGCTTATATAATCTTAATCAATAATTTCATCCAAGACAATATGTTCTTTGGCAGAAAGATTCCACTTTCATTGTTCTCTGCTCTGTTCTTACATTTTGCCCTGGATTTCAAAAACAAAGTCTGTCACCGGCTAAATAATGATGTGGGGGTGGGACTCAATCTCAACTTGTCAAAACTTGATCTTGGGCCTCTTTTATTGTAACCATATAGAATAGTATTTTTTCATTGGCAACAGAAACATTAACAGATCTTTGGATCTGTTAATGTTACTTTTTTAACTTTTTCTTTTCTTTTTTATATTTAATCTACATTCACTTAGGATTTATCTGAGTCTTGCTGTCAACAGAGTTGGATTTACCTCAACTAAACCATGCTGCATCAAGTCCCGGACAGACATGGCCAACTCTTTCCGTACCACTTGGGTCAGTGCTTGGCTGCTGGGGGGAATCTGGTCCTGCAAAAGAAAATGCCTTGTGATTGGTATGAAAACCAATTGATACAAAAAACAAACACTATATATAGAATGGGTTAATGAATACAATGTTAGGAGTTTTGATAACAATTTTTAGGTTTTATTGTCTTTCATGTTAAAATATATCAAAGATAAAGGATGTCATCTTCCCCACCCACCTTGATACTTTTAAGGAAAATAAATAGTTTAAAGCTATTTGAAGGTTAACAGGTACAGACACACCCAAAGAAGTGTCAGAGGATACTTAGACAACAAAGATAAGGATATTAAAAAATAATCATTGAATGGCACGTTAAATAACTTTAAAGTTATTCCAGGCTAATTCATTTTTTTATTATTTAATTAATAATAATAAAAATATTTTTAAATTGAATAGCTATAATAATTTTCTCAGTAGTGCAACACTCATATTGGTAATCAAGTACTGATCAGAATTTTCATTGTTCCTTATTTACCTAGAAATAATATAAAGAGGTTCATTTTTGTCTTCAGCAACAAAAAATTCAGGTGCATTATATTTTATTGTGTTTGTCTTGTCTGGTTTTCCACATATCTGTATATCGAGAGCACTCCTTTCGACTGCAAAAAGGTTGGTGTTATATAGCTCTCTCAGTCCCAGACCCATGTTGTCTATTGGCTAATAACCAGGTGTCCAGTATTGTTTGTATGCAAATTTTGTCAGCACCCCCTACTGTAAGTAGAATGTTCTCTCTCAACAGCCAATTGTGGAAGAGGACGTAACTCCTGGTGCTTACTGCATCATACACAACCAACTCTGGGTCTCTTGTCAGGTTGACCTGATTCTCCATTACATTTATGTCATTTTAAAATTTTGCGGGGAAATTTGAATTTTTCAAGTAAAAAAATAAAACAAAAAACTTGCATATAATAATGATGGAAAAAGAGAAAACAATCAAATCTACATGTAAATTCCATTGGTTAGTATATCTGAATAGATTTGATCATAAGAAAGATTTTTATTTGAAATATAACAAAAGAATTGTACTGAAATGTATCACTTGTATAATTTTATACACAGAAAATAAAACTTTATTATCCTGAGTGTGTTTTGATTTGCTCAAAATTAATCACAGTAAATGTATTAGGTTTGGTTGTTTGGGGTTTTATGGCATATCAACGACTATGGGTTATTTAATTGCCAGATCCAGTATTTACTAAATATATCAAAAACGTATAGCTGGCAACATCATTGTTTCAAAAATGTATAGCTGGCAACATCATTGTTTCAAAAACGTATAGCTGGCAACATCATTGTTTCAAAAATGTATAGCTGGCAACATCATTGTTTCAAAAATGTATAGCTGGCAACATCATTGTTTCAAAAAAGTATAGTTGGAAACATCATTGTTTCAAAAATGTATAGCTGGCAACATCATTGTTTCAAAAACGTATAGCTGGCAACATCATTGTTTCAAAAATGTATAGCTGGCAACATCATTGTTTCAAAAACGTATAGCTGGCAACATCATTGTTTCAAAAACGTATAGATGGCAACATCATTGTTTCAATGTGCTGGAAAAGACCTGGAAGTTCACTATTTTCCCATAGCTGGGACCCCAACAGGTGCTACCACCCCAGGTAAGGGTGGACCTGGGAACACCAGCAATTAAGAGGTGGTTCCACGCTTCCTCAAAACCTCCTGATCAGAGGCCTTGCTGTTGGATGCAGTTTAACGTCGTACCCAGGACGAGTAAATGTATTACAATAAATGATCATATATAGAGATCAATACATGTACAATGTTGTTACACCATTTATTTTGGACAATGTTCAGAGTCCCATATTAATGCACCATCTATCCTCCTTGGGTATTAAGACAGACCTGTATTCGTGCATGCATACAATCATACACATGGTTGATACAATTCTGCAATACATTGCAATTATTCATGCAATAAAACAAGTTGTAGGTGAGCTAACTGCATGAGTCGGTTGTCATATCTCATACATGTTCAATGGGGGACTGCATTGGCCAGAAACATTCTTGAACATCTTGCAGGAGAAAGATGGGCTGGCATTATTTTGATGGAACAGTATATCTTCATGAAAGAGGTTGAATAATGTTCTGGATGTGCATAATGATATTCAAAATTTCCTTCACAAATACCAAAAGTAAGCAAAATTTAAATTTAGGCACACCACATCATGATGCCATGAGTTGGGCCTGTATGTTATGGGTGGATAAACACTGGAAGATGCTATGTCCCAGGTCAATGACACACATACAAACAATCATTTGTATGAAATCCAAACCTGTTCTCAGCACTGAACACTAACTACAGAGTACCATTTGAACTCTAAGGTTACACTCTCACAATACCACTGGAAATTCCCATAATGGTAGTGTGTGGTGTAAATGGAAGTCTTGTTAGAGGCATGTTTACTCATGTCTTGCAGTAAATAAATAATTTCTAATAGTATAGCATCCTTCAGTGTGGTGCAATTTTATTTTCTCTAGGTCTATTTTGGTTGAGTGCAAAATTATTTGGAAACCTTAGAAGAATGCACAATTAAATACTGATATGTCCACAATTACGGAATACGTGTGTGTGTGTGTGTGTGATATGTATGTATTTGTATTTTATTACTTAAACATCTTTTATTTTTTTTTGTTTTTTTTTTAGCAGATACCCATATTTGAGTTGACACCCAGTTTATTTATTTATTTTCATCTACTGGGCTGAATATTCAAGAAATCTTATTAAGGAAAAATATGCACTCTCCAACAGGATTCGAACTTGCACCGCTCTGGGGCAGAGGAAACCATTGTTAAATCTGACATGCTTTAAGACCATCTTGGAATAAAATAAACACACACATATATATATATATATATATATATATATATATATATATATATATATATATATATATACATACAGGTAGGTAGATGAAATAAACACTGTTTTATATATATATTTATATATACACACACACACCCCTTGATGAGTGAACAAAGTGATTGTTGGAGGTTCCATGAAGGTAACACCAATTAGCTAAGTGATAAACTTTATATTTGCATTAATTTTATGTATATATATATATATATATATATATATATATATATATATATATGTGTGTGTGTGGCCTGAAAATTGTGTTCAAGTATGAAATGAAACAGACTCTCACCATTTGGTGCTGACCTCAGTGTCCACTTTTATATTTACATACTCTGATACTGAGTACTTTTATTCATAAATATAGCATACCATAAAACTATATTTTTACCATATACATACATACATACATATATATATATATATATATATATATATATATATATATTATATATATATATATATATATCACACACACACACACATGTATTTGGACTTCTATAAAGGTATACAACACACTTTGTTAATGTCTTTGAAATTCATTTCTATTTTCAGTATCACTTCTCAAAAATGAGTTAATTGTTATTAAAAAAATTTTTCAAGTCTGATTTACAGCTGGGAAAAAAAACTGTTACAGACTTTGGAGCTGATAAAATAAATGTACCACTTATCTTTTTAGCTTCTGTGATATATACAATGAAGAATAGGAAGAAAAAAAAAAAACTCAAACCTCTTCACTTTCACTATCAAAATCACTGCTGTTGGGATTGGAGGTTTGCTGTTCTGCGGCCACTTGCAACACTTTATCAATACTTAGCTCTAGCCGAGCACGTAGATCCCTACAAAAGACAACACAGGCTCAAATGAACCCTAAGCCTTTTAAGAGAGAACACATTAGGTATCTTTTTTTCTCCTAACATGGAATTAATCAAGAAAGTATTTAAATCTTTCATTAAATCTGACATCTTTTTTTCATGCTGTCAATTTTTGTCTTTCTTTTTTGAAAAAGATAATTCCACATCAAATATCTACCTTAAAAGTGAAAATTCTTCAAACAGTAGAAATACTTTATGTATTTAAAATACTTAGAGAAATGTACTAATTACTGTTTTCATCATGAGAGACTCATTTCTTGAGAGCAACACATTGTGTCTGTGACCAAAATTTCTTCTAGATATAACAGGTCTTTCAACAAAATATTTCCAATGGTTTATCAGAAAAGACATTTTAAATGCTAACCAAGTTTTAAGTGTACTTTTCTTTTATTTGAATTTAGGCTTAAAAGCAACTTATTAAAAAATGAATAAATAAATATTAACTCATTAAAAGACTCTAAATGAAAAAATTCAATTTATTCTGGAAACCAACTATTGGAATATGTGGAATAAAAGAGGATTCTCTTGAATATTTTTGGTTAATTCTTCACCAAATGTCACAAACAATTGAAACATTGATAAATCAACATCAAATTCAATGAGAAAGGCACACAGAAAATCCCAAAAGTATTTTTTCCTCACCCCCAATGATTTGCTTTGGCTGTTCGTTTCAGCAAATTTCTTTGAAATTCCTGTCCTCCACATCCAAATTGAGTGATGGCAAACACTTGCAGCAAGGCCAAAGCTTTCTTCATTAAAGTTAAAGTAGTTTGCCGTAAATTCTGTAAAGAAACGATTAAAAAATCAACAAAATTGTGAAACCAGTTTAAGGATCACAGACTGATCACGGCATATTGGATTCTTTCTTTATGTAAACGGAAATAATAGAAATCAACTACCATTTTTCTCTGGAATTTAACATATTTTCATGTAAAATCTTTTCAGAAATAAAAGACAAATGGTTGGTATTATTTCGGGCATAAATGTTGCAGTTTAAAATGGAATTAGAAGCAAAGCAACAGTTAAAGATTTTATTTTGTATAGAAAACATTTACACTATTTTCTAATTATCAAGTAAAAAAAAATCCTTTTTTTAAACTATAGTTTAGCAATACAATACCTAGGGCCGAATATGTGATATGAACATAAGAGGAAGTTCTTAAACTTAATGGAAATCTATATTTTCACCTGACTACAGGTAGCATATTTAATGTCAATGATAACAAATGTCCAGTTTAAGGATTCAGTTATAATTCATGTTTTTGCAAGATATAAAATCAGTTTTGTAATTTGATAATAAAAAAACTAATTATCAAATAGAAGACATTAGCAAAATGATGAACCCAGCTGTTATCCTACCTGAGGGAAGAAATTCTTAAAGCAATGCTTTACTTACCTCATTTGAGGCATTTTCAGAAAGGCCAAACTTGTGTGATGAAGGAATACTGCCTTTGGAGTCTATTGATGAGAAATTCTGAAGATGAAGAATTCAATTATAAATCAAAGATGGAAAACAACAAAAGAGTAATTTAAAATGTCTCCCCCTCCATAAATCAAAAGAAAGGAAAAAAAATAAGATAACTAATGAAGGTTTTAGGAAACAAATTCCAAGAATTTCTCACTAGATAATTGGCATAATTACTTGCATCAGAACAAATAATCCATACAGCCAATCTTCACTTAATGACTTACCTGTTTAATGACACACACACCAGACTTATGATAAGCTATAAAGTCTCATAACATAAAAAAATCCAACCAGTTGGTATTGTGCAGTGTATGAAAACTTTGAACATGACTATTTATTCATTTGGAAAAAGAGAGAAATCGATAAAAAAAATTTACTTGTCCTGTATTTAGCAAACTTCTGCAAACTGAAGTTTATATACAGGGTACGATGAATAAATTGTTGTCTAACTTATGCAAAAATGAAAATAACACTGACATCTCATTTTAACAGATATATTTACCAGAATTACACAAAAATATCTTGAAATACTGAAGAGTAAGTTTATTCAATAAAATCGGCATTAGCTTCAACCATGGCCTCCAGACGACTTTGGAATCTCCTGCAACTCTTCTGGACAGTTTCTTTGTTTAAGTTGGTGAATGCTGCCATAATCCTTGGCTTCAGTTCATCTTTGGTGTTACAAGGAGTTTTGTTGGTCTCCCACTCAACTACATCCCACACATAATAATCAAGGGGCTGCAATCTGGGGAGTTAGGTGGCCAGATGTAACAGCTGATGTGGTTGCAGAAATTGTCTGACAGCCATGACTGGGTCTCCTGCTTGTGTGGCATGGTGCAGAGTCCTGTTGCCAGATATAGGGTCTTCCAGCAGCCACCCTCTTGACCCCAGGGCAGCACTACCTCCTCAAAGCACTTGATATAGGCCTTTGTGTTGAGTCTGTGGCCCTCACCAACAAATTTGGCAGTTCTTATCAGATATTCAGAGTGAGTTTTCCAAGTTGCCATATCTTCATAATCCCCATTAGACTCACCCAACTCTTTCCAAACCTTCTGCACTGTCCTCAGATTGACATCCAAACACTGTTTGTATTGGAGTTTTCAGCATGACTGCCAAGCAGTACAACATGCCATTTCCAAATTTCTGGTGGAGTGAATTGTATCTTGGTGCTCTTTTTCTCACAGACGGTGCCCAACTGACCCTACTATACTGTGCAATCAACAAAATCAAAAACAAACAACATACATCCGTGAAATTAAAAATATAAAATGGCAACATCACACCTGGTATATAAACAGAAAATAGAAGTGATTTTTAAATTTATTTGTTATGTTTCTGTTTAATACACTACTGAACTGTAGAAATACATTAGAAATGGTGCAAAGTGATATTGAAACTATCTCAAGCTGGTTGACACAAACCCATTACATGTGTGGTTTGCCTGAAATAGAAGTCAAGTACAACTTCTCACTTAGCAACCAGCTCATTGGAATGGAGCCTGGTTGTTAAGTGAAGAGTGGCTGGAATTGGTTATTTCTTTTTTATCCTAAATTTCTAATTTTTGATAATTTATTAAACTTGATTTAATCTAATATTTATATTTGAATTTTATGGCTGCCTTCAAATCTATTTCAATTCTTGAAGAAAACAAAAAGGCAAAAATATTTTTCAGGATTTCAAATCTATGTTTGTTGCTTTCATAATTCCTTTGTCTTTCATTTTTCATTTCTTCAATGTTGTACAACTTATTAGAATATTTTTACGGCTAAACAATTTCTTTTTCCTTTAAAATTTCTCCACAAAAACAAAACTTCCAGAAACAATGAGAAAATCAGAAGCACACATACAAAAAAAAAAGTTATTTTTTTTTCTTTTAAAAAAATGTAAAGAATTTTTCACCTTTCCATGGACTGAACATGTACAACGTTCTTTGCCGAGGGGTCCTGGACTGCTGGCTTCACCTAAGAAACAACACCGATTAAAATTAGAATTTAGTTTTATTTGTGTTAAAGTGGCTGAACAAGTTTTGAAGATTTTACCCGATTTACATTTAACACTTTAATAAATAAAAAGAAAAATGGTAATTCAATTAAGATGATATACAGAAGGTTGACAATATAAATCCACATTCAAAATGTTGCTGCCTAAGATTTTTCTTTCATAAAATGGACATGGTAAAATCTGTTTCTAGTTTAAGTTTACTAAGTTTAAAAAGTTAAAAGAATGTGCATTGTGGTGTAATAGATATCAGCTCGAAATAAGAAATAAGAGAGCCAAGTTTGAATTTGTCACATTCATTTACATGCAAATATCCTTAGGAAAGGTATGTCCATCTCTTCTTCCCTCCTCCCCTAGCTATGGGTTAAATAGCAGGACAGACGGGATCCTATAGCTTTGATTGCCAACCAGTCTATCGCAGAAAGAAATGGCAACCTACTGTGGGAAAATATTTTACCTAGTCAGTGAAGAATTGAAAGAGACATGACTGTCCAAGCATGTATTATGTATGGCACTTAACAGACTGAAGTTTTTAAAAAATAACAACTTATTTACTAATTTGTCCAAAAACTTGTTATTCCCTGTGCTTTGTTTTGTTTTTTTCAATGTTTTTTCGGTGAGAAACAGATCAACCAAAATGCATTGATTAAAACCATTAATGGTTCAGACAATGTCTAACTGTTTCAAATGAGTTTTTTTCTTAAAACAGAATTCTGGGTAGAAGTTATTGGAAGATATTTATTAATCTCCACTTGGTCTGGCACAAGGCTGCAATAGTAAGTATTCCAGGGAGGACTGAACTTACTAGCAATGGCTTGCTAGAATAATCTGCTAACCAGTGTTTTATGTCAAATGCCATAGAAAGTATATATATATATATATATATATATATATATATATATATATATATATATATATATATATATATATATTTGTATATTAATAATGCCATCTACAAATGAGAAGAAAAAAAAGAGGCACACTGTCACATGTAACATTGGAAATAAGACTATTGTTAGTAGATTTTTTTAAAGTTTATATGTGAAATTTCAAGAAAAATGTTTGAATAGTTTCATTGAGTTTTTACTGTTCTAGCCAGGAAATAAATGGAATAAAAAGAAAAACAAAATCAGTTTATGTTTCAAATTCATTTTTTGGCTGACAAAAATTAGTTTTTAAAAAAATTCCTTTAAGAAAATCTTTTTTTAAAATCATTTCACCCCAAGCAAGGCAATGAAGCCACTAAGCCACAAGAAGGGGTTACTGAGAGTGAGAGAATATGAGAAAAAGAAAACATTAAAGAGAGAGAAAATAAAAGGACAGGATTTAAGAAGGATTGACATTGTATTTAAATTTAAATCAAAGCTGACTGGAAGGCAAGAAAATGGAAAATAGTTCCACAAGCAAGAAACTTACAGTTACATCTAGCCATTTCCATTGTAAAATAATGACCTTTCTGTCAACCTAGTAATGCATTTAAATTCATAAAATCTAGGTACCATAGAGGAAAGCGATATTTATTCTGTAAAATTACAGAAATGTGGCACAAGGCCGAAGGGGGGATTGGGGAAAAGGACATTCTCCTTCTGTCTTAAATATGACTTAGCTAGCCGCAAACATTGACCCAATTGTACGAACAATATTCCTTACACCAAAACAACAGTCATACGTACCTTTCTTACTACAACCACCATAATTCCTCACTGTCTCTATGAAAATACTAACTAGTCCCCATATTTACAATTCAGTGTCTGTTGGGGGAGGAAAGCTCATCATATCAATTACAATGAAAGTATTTATAGAAAAGGTACGGGGAAGCTATATTATGGCAGTGGGAAAATGACTGAAGCTGAGATGCCAGCTCAGGATCAATAACATTACAGATTCTTCTTTGAATTTTATCAAGAATCTCTAAATATGTAGCAGAAGCACCAGACCAGATGTGGCAGCAATATTCAATGCATAGACAAATGGTAAACTTATAAAATGTGTAAGAGAGATTCTGTCAAGAAAAATTGTCTAGCATGATATAGTGATCCAAGATTCTTAGCAGCAGACCTAACAATTGATTCAGTATAATCTTTCCACTTCATGTCTGCAGAAAACATTAGCTCAAGGAATCACAAAATATTCTCTCAGATGATTAAAAGAGAGCAGCTTTGTTTTGGGGGCATTAAAATTAACAAGCTGTTTCTTACCCCAGCTAACAACAAATTATAGATCATTTTTTAGATCAACTACCAATTTCACTTTATTGAACCGATCAACCTTGCCGTTAAGACAGGAGTAAATAGTTTGTCATCATCACCGATACCAAGTTGAGAACTGATGGTATCAAGACTCAACTTAGTAAATTTACCCGTAGAAAAAATAAGAGAGAACTCACCTTGTAAAAATTGAATAAACCTTTCTAAATCTGTGATTTGTGTTTTTAATTGTTCAACTAGTTTGCCTTTGACTTTAGCCGGATTAACAATCTGCAGAGAGAAAAGTAGCAACAGTTCAAGTTTGAAAAATTGAAAAAGTTTTCATTAAAACATAATTAAAACTTCAAATCCGTGACAAGCAGCCCAGTATTACAAATTATTAGTGAAGGTTGAAAATAAAATGAAACTTTGGTTAATGTATTTATGTTTAATTTTGGCAACACAAAGAACTAAGAAAAAAATAAGAGGGAACCTTTTCAAATAATTTCAAAGTGATAAGCATATCACTTACAAGATGATTACTTTTTCAAATTTACTATAAAGTTATTTGGTAATAGGGCATCAAAAAGTTGGCTGAAATAAGGATCACAGTGAAAACATTGGAAAATACTCTGGGTGCTATTGTCTAAGTACAATTAGAAGGTACTATCTGGAGACAAGTCTCCATTCTTAAAGTTTTTCTCCCGTAAACAAAATGAATGAATTTGCATAGTTGTAAATTGTACTTACCTGCCCCATAGCCCCCAACCCGACACCAGCTTCATTTTAATTATTCACTCACCTGCCCTATTGCTCTGTCCACAACGTCTTTTAATTGTTCTGTACTGAAAAACAAAGAGAATATTTCAATCTTTATAATAATTTGGTGGTGGAAAGGAGAAATGGTATTTTTTTTATAATGTTTCAAAAAATTAAAAAAAAACAAGGAAATACAGCAAAGGGTTAAAGGCAATTATAAACACAATTAAAATGAAAAAATCTGCTTCTAACTAATGAACTAGGGTGGATGATTTTCTTAATATTCCAATGTTTATTCAAATCATTTTCCAAATATAACATTCTGAATGAATTAAATTTGAATTATTAACAAAATTAATCACACTTAGAATGATAGTTTGAGAGTTGTCATAAAAAGAATCAGTAATAAGATAAAAGAAAGAATAGTCAAAAATGAATAACTATTGACGATCTCTCATCTAAGAAATTAGAATAATATTAGAATAATCAATACTATTTAATATTTTATGTTTTAAAGTTGTCTGATGGACAAGGTGGTAATGATGATGATGATCATCATCATTCTCTTTCTACTAATATCACTAGCATGATTTATGCAAGTAATGCTGATTTTATGAGACTGCAATTACCAATTTGTCAGAAGATATCATCCTTTTTCAGCAGCCAAGTAAAATCTTTTCTTGAACTTCAATGACAAAATGAAAATAAAATAATTACCTTAAGTGGTCAAAATTTTCCAGGTTAAGATCAAGCTTTGTTTTCAACTGGTCAATAATAACTCGTTGTTTCTCCATCATCTGACCAGTGGGAAGACCAGCCTCTCCATTCTAAAATAAAAAAAGAGAGAGAGATATTATATTATATTATTATTTGATGAAAACTCTTGTATTTGATTATGAAACAATTTGTCTTTCACATATATTTATATATTTACTGTAAGCTGAGATCTTAAATTGCTATTTGTAATACTATGGACATCCACATAGAAAAGGAAGATGTGATTTTATCTTGATCTCAACTGTTTTTTATAGCCAACAGGTGGTTCCTTTTGAAGTCTAGTTTTATAAGCAGCATTTGTTTTGACTGAGGGGAACAGGGAAGTAATGGAGTGGATGAGAGGTTTTTGGAAACCAAGTGACAAACAAAACCAGAAATAGTTAACAGTCATACTTGAGATCGGGAAGGAGCAGTTCTGGTCTGCCCCCCTTCATGGGAGACAGATTTGTCTATCTCATGGTTCCAAAGCTACCTGTTCATACTGCCATCCACATCAGGAGTTGATAGGGGGGAAGAGCTGATCTATGAGATCAATATAGAAGTTATCCAAAGTATCACCTACATACCAACCCACCCAGGTGAACAGGTGAAACCCTAAATAAAAGATTTATATATAACATGGGAAACAGAATTTGCATTCTTATTTCTCAATGTGCCATTTGTCTTTCATCTTGTTAATTTGTGAGCATGCAGCAGGTCCTTTCCTAGTGCATGCCGATGAGATCGAGAATTGAAATGTAACGTGGAGTAATCCTTGGCCAGTTGGTGGTAAGTTTAGGTGAGGTTCATGTTGTATGCTAACAACTTACATATATAAATATTAATTATACTCTCAGCCTCAAAAGAGAATTTCATAAATGGCGCTTTCATTTATTTTACTAAAATTTGACATTTATTAAAAATATACTCAGTTACAATTACTCTGTTTACTATAAAAATGCACATACCTTTCACAATGACTCATACTCCAGAAGCACAAGATTTGCTAGATTTTGAAAGGTGGGGAGGGATTATTGGTTATTGTATAGGTGGAATGATTTAATGGAAGAAAAATTAATCTCTAGACATTTCTAGGTGCACATCTTTATATGCTTATTTTTGTTTCACATTATCTCGAAATGATTTCTATTTTCTGAAGTACTTTCTCTTATTGGAAGTATAATTAATTGTTTTCAAAATAAAGTTATTCTGGAATTTTGGAAATTCTTCTTTTCACTTTGAATTCCATGAAGGAAAGAAAGAAAACTGATGTATCTCTTTCTCTCTCAGATGAAAGCACAGATACCAAAAAAAGTATCTGCAACTGATGAGATGGTGGCGAACTGACAAATATTCTACTTTGCAAGGCAGCAGAGTGTGTCAAAACCAGTCAGGAACTGTTGAACAGCAATTTCAGAGTAGAGCAGCCAGAAAAAAAGACACTTTTTAAATCAGTCAACATTCAGCAGAAAAAGCAATTAGTAACTAAAAATGTGGACACATCAATGAATTTTGGAAAATTGTTATTTCTTTTTTTTTTTTTTTTTGAGGAGCAGTTTTTTGTTCAATTTCCCAAAGGTGGATAATAATTGGGCTTATCCCACCATTAAATGTAACAGACATTTACTTATGATGAGAACAGATTGTTCAAAGTTTTTCTGGATTATCAATTCAGGAAAGTATGTATTCATTTGGGGGTGGGGAGGTGGGGGTTGTGCGACTTCTAAAAAAATATTCCTTTATGATTATTTGAACAACTTCTTCATGATCGTTGGATCAATAAATACTGAATTATGTAAGTCACCAATAAAAAAATCAATATTCAGTTATAAACAAATATTTACCTAAAACATTCCAGCAACTAAATCTCCAAGTGCATTCAAGTGTATTTAATAATGATTTTTTTTTATGTCTCAGTTACTGTGTACAAAGTGTGCAGTCAGAGTAAAATGTGTATCTGGCATGAATTATAATCTACTTTCCTTATGAGATTAAAGAAAGGATTTTTAACAAGCTTTCAGTGTCAGCATGCTACTTTAATAAAGACAGACACTGATGAGAAAGGAAATGCAAGATTTTAGTATCAATTCAGAACCCAAGTTCATTGTCAATGTCTTTCAAGAACAAAATGGCACAACAACTTGGTGCAGTTTTGTAAAAGAAAATAGGCACTGCTGGCACTCATCTTTACTTTAACCAAATGTAAGATACTGCCACTTGATGCATGATATACTATTCAAGAACTGACTAGAACAATTCATTATCATATGGCTTAACTTTGTCAGAGATAATATCCCATAATATAAAGCAGGGCCTGTGTGTCCAATTGGTCAGATATAAACAATAAATTCAACTTTTAAATGTAGAGTACTATATTTGGGTACTTCTCTGATAGCTGCTGATAATAGGATCACATCTTCTGATAAATGGGTAAATACAATCTCACAAATAATGATAGTGAGTGATATTAGTAGAAAGAGAACAATGATGATGATGATCATCATCATTACCATCTTATCCATCAGGCAACTTTAAAATAAAAATTAAATAGTAATGAAAATTTTAATATTATTCAAATGTGTTAGATGAGACATTGTCAATTGTTATTTTTGACTTTTTAAATGGCAACAAAAATGTCTTTTTTGATGTATCATAATAGAAATCTTAGCACCTCAAGAAGACTGTTGCCAATTTCAATTCTTACTTTATGATGAGAGCACAGTCATTTTGGCTAATGTAATAATTCCATCAAAACCATAAGCATGGTCAATTTAAACTGATGAGCTTTCCTCCTTGGTGTCTCAACTGCAGTAATTTAAGCATGCTAATAGATTGGCAACTAGATCTCAACATTTTACTGTTGAACTAGCTAGATGCTACCTTCTGATCTATTCCATTAGTTTCTTTCCTCCCACTTCTTGTCTGTGGAATTTCCTTCCACTTTATTGCTTACTTGCCACGTACAATCTTCAAAAATGTAAGTTCAATGCCAATCGCCATATATCGTCTTCTTGAATCCTATTCTTTTATTGTCCTTTCTCCTTCATTGAAGTTTTCTCATTCTCTTTCACTGTCAGTCACTCCCTGCATCCTAGTGGTATTATTGCCTTGTTGGGGTGAAATACATCTATGTGTACTGCTAACAATAAATATTAGTTCCAATAAAAGAAAGTACTTCAGAAAATAGAAGTATGAGGAGATACATGTGAAACAAAAAAAAATAAGTATGTAGAGATATGTGCATAGAAATGTCTAGGAATTAATTTGTCTTCCATAATATATTAATTCCATCCTTGAAATATCCTTTGGCTTTTTAGCATACTTGACAGATTCATTTTCAAAAAGAAAACATTGTGTAAATTCAGATTTGCAACCAATACTGGCTACCAAGTGTGAAGTTTCTATAATAAAACACTTTCAGAATTTCTATAATAAACCACATTTAGAATCATTTTTGAAACTATAAACAGAAACATGCAATGTCATTTAACTAAACAGACAGGATTATGCATTCATGGCAGTACAGTAGTTAGTATGTTGAGTTAGCAAACCACTAAAAATTAGTTAAAGTAGACATTTTATAAGTGTTGCCTTGTGTCAGACTATCCAAGTAAATAAGGTCACATTTCTTACCTCATATGCAAACATCTCCAGGTCTTCTAGTTGAGTTTTCAGTTTGCCGATTAATTCTTTCTGTTTTTCACGCTGGACAGTCAACTTGGCCCCTTGTTCACTATTGTTCTGTAGACAAAAGATATAAAAACAAAAAGTAGTTCAGATATAAGAAATAACATTTATGAGAATAAAGGCAAGAGTCAAAACAAAAATCATATTGCAAGGGTATAAATATAGGATATAAATTAGATGCATATTTTTCTCATAAAATGACTGAAAAGAAAGGAAAAGAAATGCTTATGTGTCAAAATGCTTCTTTAAGCTCAAATCTGGCTTTTATTAGTGGTTTCTGTCTGAATTTCTGGGTAGGAACAATGACACATTGGGAACTGTGCAAATGACTTGGGTTCAAAACATGTAAACAAGAAAATAAAAAGTACTCAGGGATTTTGAGATCCAGACCAACTAATCTATCCAAGGGAGAAGATTGGATTTCATTGTTGTGAATAGGGAACAAAAAAAAAGCCTGCCAAAATGTAAACATGTCTGTCTCAGCAGACCAGAGAGTAAAGATGAAAAACAAAAAAAAAAAAACTTATTTTCATTATTTACATTTTGACTATTGTCCTCATCTTTGTTGTTGTTAAGACAATGTTTTGGCTGTTGTGCTCTCTGGCCTTCATCAGGTGTATATCAATCTGGGTAACCTACAGGGAATTCTGAACTAGTGGATTAAAGTGTGAATTTGGTGACATAGTAATTGTTAGTTCAATCTCTGGGCTGGGCAGTGTGTACTTGGACTCAATGGAAACGGGCAAGCAATAACAGAGCAGTACTAACATTTAAAATTAGACTAGAACTCCCTAGACATGAGCAGTAGAATGAGAACAGTCTACCCCTGTAGATTAAATAAAGGGATCAGTTCAGAATTCCCTGAAGGTTACTTAGATTGATATACACCTGATGAAGGCCAGGGGGAACAATGACTGAAATGTTGCAATAACAAAAAAGATTAGGACAATAGTCATTTTATTAGTGGCATTTTCTGAATATTTTCTGCTGAAACAAAAGTTCAGTTTTTTTGCCTATGCATTTTGTTGCCCTAATTATAACCAATATTAATCCGAGACCTGTTACTTTTTCCAATCAAAAAAATGGCAAAAAATTTACAGTAACAGAACAGAATTAAGAGAAAACAAGGAAAAAAAAGAATATCTATCTCTTGTAAAGTTCTTAAAGATTGACTGTATTAATTCAGAAATGGATAAATTAGTATGTGAAAATATAAATAATACAACTCATAAATAATAATAAAATTTTAAAATAAAACAAAAAGACTTTATTCATAAATTACAAAGGTTGTTATAACATCAAGAACAAAAGAAAATCTCTTTAATTACTACTGACTTCCTGCAAGGTTAAATTTTCTCCTACTTATATGCTGCTTTTCATCAAATATTACTGGAGGAAATAAAAAAAAAAAACTAATGCGGAAAATTCCAGTTGCTGAGAAATGGGGACTTGATAAACCTTAGAGGTCCATATAGTCAGGGGACGTAATTCATGACAGAAAGTGTGAAATGGATTTCATCTATCAATATATAAAATTCTGTGACTTCTGTTAGTATGTCTGTTACACCCTCTAAAATAACCATACATTGACCGATCAAAATCAAATTTTAGGGAGAAGTACAGATAAGGGGGTTCAAAGTACAGTTGGTTTTACTAGGATGCATAACTTAGTACAATAAATTTTCATTCATTTTTTTTTGAAAAATTAAAAGTTTTATTATTTAACATACAAACTACTCCCACTATTTTAAAAACAATTTAATGATTAAAATAACAAATACTTATTTAATAAAAATGAAATATTGTTTTTTGCATATCTTTAAGTCTTTAAATTTCATCAATTGGTTTGTGAAATTGAATGGAATATAGTTTGTAAATCCCAACAAAAAATGTTAGCGATAACTTCAGCAATACTAAATACTGTTAGGATTTCAACATGCGTCGGCGTGTTGCAAAAACAATTCAAACTGATAGAAAATCAGAAAAAGTTTTCAGTTTATTATAACTATCATTCTGAAAGGCATGAAACTAATTGTCGTATTTTCAGGCTAACCATCTCAACAGTTTTGCTATTAGCAAGGCATAAAAGGAATATTGAAAGAGATAATACAGATAATCTTGTGAAAGTAATTTTTTAAAAAAATACAGTATGTAAAGATCAATTTCTTAAAAAGAAAAAGTGTTGAGATCTTATTTGGTAACAAATAAAGTGTAACTCTCAGATTAACCTGTAACAAACTCTTTTCATAGTGGATATTTTAGTGGTTGTATTTTTCTTAATACTGTGTAATGCTTTAGCAACAGTTTTCCATAACATCTGTACAAACACTTCTAAATAATTTTATTACTCTCTTGGTAATTACATCTCTTTCATCTTTCACAATATACTCCCCTCCAACATTAATTATCTCTATTAACAAAGCTCTAGTCCGTTTTCTTTCTTTGAATTGATAGATTGTGGCACAAGAAAGAACACATCGTCTTTTTCTATGTGCTATGTCTCTTCCTCTGTCCCTTTTGTGACTGTCAAATTCTCCAAGCCCCCTTTCCTCATCATGTACTTGAGAAATTTCAGCTGTCTCTTTCTGATTCTAAATAGAAATGTCCATTTTGCTTCCATTTTCCTTAAAACTTCCACATTACTCACATGTTCAGTGCATGGTATTTTCAATTCTATTTTCATTCACATAGCTAAAGCCTGGGCCACCTTGAATAAAATGGATGTAATCTGGAAATCTCCTCTAGCAGACAACCTCAAATGGAGCTGCTTTTTGGGTTGGATTTAATATATTAGGAAACAACATCCAACTAAATTGCAGCTCTATAGATTCATCCCTGATATTTCTACAATCTTATGCGATTGCAGGACACTGCTGGCAAGCAAAACAAGAACTTGTGAGTGATCTACTGCTTTGGACACTTTAGCCATAGCACAAGAGAGGTTGGTTGCCCAGCAACTACCTACATTGACCAACTATGTAATGACACAGGATGTCACTCTAATGACCTTCTGATTTTGATATAGGACTGTGATGGTTGGTGTGATAGACTCATGAATGTCTGAGTTACGCTTGATCAAAAAAATAATAATTGTCAGTAAAGTCAAAAAGCTAAAATATGCACAATGATAATTTTGCCATTACGTCTGGTTATGTTTGGATCCCAGGCAGATAATGTCTTGCATGAAAATAATATTCTATATTAAGCAACATAAGTTATCAGAATAGATTGTACTATTTAAGCAAATGTTTCCCAGCTAACTTTGACTTTCAAAAATTTAAACGCAATGTCAATTGTTAGCTACTGTCTCTTTGATTACTCTTCTTTTATTGTTCTCACTCCTTAATAATGTTTCTCTTTTTTCTTATTCTTTCACACTCAGTAACCTCTTGTGTCTTAGTGGCTTTACTGCCTTGCTTGGGGTGATATGATTAAAAAGAAAATATATATCTAGAAAATTAGCAAAAATGATTTTTCTAGAAACACATACGCACAGTAAATTAGCTTTCAGCCATATATGTAGTTATTGGCTGAATATTAATTTGAAACGTTAAACTGTACTTTTTGAACTATATAATTAATATTAACTTCTGGATTAAGTGCATTGACAAGGAAGATTATTTTGAAAATATTTTTGAATGTAAAATAAAGCTAGCTGCATATTTAAGGATATATATATATATATATATCATTGTTTATCATTTCAACTCAAGGCAGAGAATTAGAAAACAAGTCAATGACACATAATGCAAATGACAAGAGAGAGAAATGATCGTACCGATATGTCATCTGTTTCATTATTAGGTAAAATACAACCAATGACATCAGGAACTCCTTGGAATGCCAGTTGTTCAAGTTCTTTTAGCAGAACCTGGGAAAAGAAGAGAGAAGGAAAACAATACAACAATCAGTAATATATCATCAAATGGTAAGAAGGAAAATATCTTCAAGTTTAAAATATTAATTAACAATGTTAATAAATGTTATATCTCGTGCAAGATATAATAAACAAAGTAAACCCGAGTGTAGGTTCAATAATAACTTTATAATCGGATGTAGTACAGAGACAGAGTCTAGAGTATGCTAACCTCAATAGGTGTTACAAACGAAGTCGCTCCTACAAAGGAAGTCGCTCACGATCACCTGCTGTGGTCGCACTTTATCGGCAAACCGTCTGTCCATTATCGTGAATGGGGAAGTTGGGTTATACCATCACAACACCTCCCCACGAAGCTGAAATTCTCACTTTTGAAAATTTCTGCTTACTGCGATACCGGTTCATATACACTATTAGGCAGTGTCATGTTAAAAGCATCGCATAACACTTCCATCGGAATTTCTTCTTCGTTTCTTTCACTTTCTTCACCATATCGTGGTCTAATCTGATTGATGTGTCTTTTACACGTAAATTTTTTACTTTTAATCGTGTAGATCACTTTACCAATTCTTTTTTGGATTATGCCATCCATCCAATAGCTTTTTCCACTTTGAAAATTTTTGAAAAAAACTTTGTCTCCTGAAGTGTACTTTTTTATGTTGACTTTTTCCTCTTTCTTAGCAACTTTTTTGTTTTGATAGGGTAACAATCTATCGAAAATTGATCTAATTTTCCTTGCGAACATAATTTCCGCCGGTGACATTTTCGCATCGTTGTTCTCATTAGGAGTTACCCTATATGTCGCTAAGAACTTCTGAATAGTTCTTTCTTCCGTGTCCATACCTTGATTTTTACGTAAAGCACGTTTAAAAGTGTCAACAAATTTCTCGGCTTGACCGTTCGACCTGGGATGACACACTGGTGTAGTTATGTGTTCAATGTCTAAGGCAGTACAGAGATTCTTAAACTCCATACTTGTGAACGCCGTACCATTGTCGCTAACCCCGAAACGACTGAAAATTTCATCCAATGCACTGATGGTGTTCCTAGATGTAGGATGCTTGCACTTGACTACCTCAGGCCATTTCGATAAAGAGTCCACCAATATCAAATAATAGTACCCATTAATTGGTCCAGCATAGTCTATATGTAGACGTGCCCACGGCAAATCCGTTTTCGGCCAAGGATTCATTTTGACCGGAGGTGCCCTTGCAGCTAATTGACAACCTCTACATAGTCTTACAAAAACTTCAATATCCTTGTCCATTCCTGGCCAGTATACGTAACCACGCATGAGTGATTTCATCCGAGACATTCCAGGATGACCAGTATGAAATTCTTTCAGTATATCTGTACGTAGAGATTTAGGTATAACAATTCTATCTGCGTACATCAACGTGTTGTTGCAAATTGAGAAAGGTGAAATCTGAGTTCCCCTTTTCTGTTTTTTGTTCCATCTCGTCTGGCTCTTTAAATTCACAATATAGTGATCTTTTTCCACTTCTTTTTTTATTTGGTCCAAAGTTACCGGCAATTCCCTGACTGTATTCAACAAGAGACCTGATATTTCTTTTTCCTCAGTTAATGCTGCTATAACCGTCTCTTCTAAAATTTCTTCCTTTTCTGGAATTAGCCTTGACAGTCCATCCGCATGCTCATGTTCTTTAGATTTGACGTATTCCATCCTAAAATGGTAATTAAGCAGGGTTACACCCCATCGCTGTAAATGATTAGCTGTATGCGTAGAAATGCCTTTTTTACCTCCAAATATTGTAAGTAACAGTTTATGATCCGTTTGAAGTACAAATGATCTACCATATAAAAAGCGATGGTATTTTTTAACCCCGAACACAATCGACAAAGCCTCCTTCTCGATCTGGCTATAATTTTTTTCAGCCGGAAGAAGAGTCTTCGACGCGTGCGTGATCGGTTTAGTAGTGCCATCTTCATATTTGTGTAGCAGTGCAGCCCCCACTCCGTATAAACTTGCGTCAGTTGCCAGGATGATCTCTTTCTCAGGATCATAATGTGCTAAGGCGAGATCTGAGAGTAGGCATTTTTTATTTTCTGAAAAGCCGTCTCACAATCTTTCGACCAAAACCATTTCTTGTCTTTTTTCAACAATTCGTTAGGGGGGGGGGCTCTTAAATCATACATTTTAGGTATGTAGATTGCATAATATTGGGCCAACCCCAGAAACGATTGTAGTTTCGCAACTGTGTCGGGTGCAGGCATGTTCTTAATTGCCTCGGCTCTCTGTGGGTCTGGTTTCCTGCCTTCACTGTCTATCACCTGTCCGAGGTATGTAATTCTTTCCATGAAGAATTTACACTTCTCGTGGCTTAATTTAAAGCCAAACTCTTCTAGTCTTTTAAATATCGCTCTGATGTGCGTTTTCTGTTCTTGAACATTCTTACTTTTGACTAGAATGTCATCTAAATAGGCGGTACCAAACTCAAGGCCTGCCAGCATAGTGTCCATCACCTGTTGGAACAAAGCTGGGGCGACCTTTAATCCGAAAGGAAGCCTATTTAGCTTATAAATACCTTTATGTGTATTTATACACAAATATTTTGAGCATTCGTCACTCACTTTAATCTGCAAGTATGCGTCAGACAAGTCGATTTTTGAAAAAATCTTACCACCATTCAACTTTGAAAAAATATCTTCTGGTGAAGGTAGTGGATAACTGTGATTTTTAAGGCAATCGTTTAACCCTGTTGAAAAATCTGCGCACACTCTTATTTTTCCGTTTTTCTTCTTAACGTAGACTGTGGGCGAGGCCCAATCAGCATGGTCAACCTTAGATATCACTCCAATTTTTTCTAGCCTTTCCAATTCCTTATTAATTGTGTCTAAGGAGGAAAAAGGTATGTTCCTCTTAGGTTTAAAAATTGGTTTCACATTTTCCTTGAGTTCAAATTTGACTTCCGTCTTAGTACATAAACCCAAACCCTCAGAAAAAACTCTGGGATATTCTTCTTTTAATTCATTCATGAATTTTTCATTTTTTATACTTTTTTGTTTTTCTGCACTGTTTATTACGTTGCAAAATGAATTAATCGGGAGTTCAAACAAATCAAAAAGTACTATCCAGTCTATTCCAAAAAGACATGAATTAATTCCTTGGATTACATACACTTTCGTTTTTGCAGTCTTGCCACATAACGAAATATTGCACTTTAATTCTCCCATAAAGTTTAATTTTTTCCCTGAAACCCCTCTAGCGTTTTTTTTGGTTTCAGATAATTTTGGTCTTCCAATATTTTTCCATGTTTGTTCATCAATAATGCTTATGTCTGAACCAGAATCCAATAGAAAAGTAATTGTATGATTATTCATATGTACGTCTACGTATTTTCTATTTTTACCTTTCTGAATTTCTTTTTCTGATAATACCAGACTTACACTTGTAATTTCCTTTTCTGGCAAACGGAAAATTTATGCCCTTTCTTTCCGCATGATTGGCAGAATTTATTTCTGTACCAACATACATCTTTGGCATGATTTTTATTTCCGCACGATTGGCAGAATTTATTTTTATACGAACACACATTTTTGGCATGATTTTTATTTCCGCACGATTGGCAGAATTTATTCTTATACCAACATGTGTTTTTGGTATGGTTATTTTTTCCACACGTCTCACATTTTTCTGTCTTTTTGACTTTTGGGGTTGTTTGAGTTTTTACGTGTCGAACAAAAGCAACACTTTTTTCCTCAATTTGTGTATTATCCCTTTTTACGTTTATGAGACGTTGGCATTCTTCGGTCACCCTTTGTAATGTTATGTTCGAGTCTTGCTCGACCATTATTAATATTCTCAACCTAATTTCTTTATATTTAGGATCAATTAGTCCTTGAAGAAAAATTAGGCACTTGAATACATCTTTGGAAATTTCTTCTAACTTGAATTGTTCAACCAGAGAGTTCACTGTTCCCGCGTATGCCAGAAAATCCTCGTTATCTGCTTTAACGATGTTTAGACACCTGTATTGCGTGTGAAACAGACTATTTCTTTCGTCAAATATTTTTGACAGAATACTTATAGTTTCTTCAAACGAAACTTCTGGTTTTCTGGGCAATATCAAGTTTGAGTACTTCGTGTTCTCGTTTGTCCCTAGTTTCTGGACTAGTAATGTTACTCATTCCTCATCCGACCAATGTTGACATCTCTTGGTAAATATAGTTTCAAAACGTTTAAAGTATGCTGGAAATGTAATGCCCGAATCAGGTTCATATATAAATTCGGATAATGAATTTGCTATTCCTTCGGCAGAAAAAACAGTGTTTTTTCTTTCTCCAGTCGACTGTTTCAGAATTTTTTCGAGACTTTTTTGCTGTTGTAATATTTGTTGTTGTAACTCTTGGTGCTGTAGTTGTTGCTGTTGTTGTAACTCTAGGTGCTGTTGTTGTTGCTGTTGTAAGCTTGTACACAGCATTTTAGTCATTTCGACTAATTGCTCCATTTTTTAAAATTTTTTTTTACGGTTAACAGACAATTTACAGCCGTAATATTTTTACAACCTGTACTTATTACTTGAATAACGAATTATTAGACCGGCTCGCATTTGAGTCACGGTTTAATATATACTTTTCAAATCACAATTGAACAGTAAAAATTTTCTTACTTTTCAAAAAGTTTCCTTTTGCCTTGTGACTCCGCTTTCGAAATCCTATTCAGCATCAACTGATATGTATATATAATTTTTTTTTTTTTTCCAAGTAAGTACGTTGCCAGCAAAGTTTTTTTTTTTTTTTTGGTGAAGTTCGTTCCACAATCTTTCGTCGCCAGCTGTTATAGACACTGGCAATTTTTTTTATGATTTAACGTGAAATTCGTTTCTTCGAATCCTTCGTCGCCAGCTGTTATATCTCGTGCAAGATATAATAAACAAAGTAAACCCGAGTGTAGGTTCAATAATAACTTTATAATCGGATGTAGTACAGAGACAGAGTCGAGAGTATGCTAACCTCAATAGGTGTTACAAACGAAGTCGCTCCTACAAAGGAAGTCGCTCACGATCACCTGCTGTGGTCGCACTTTATCGGCAAACCGTCCGTCCATTATCGTGAATGGGGAAGTTGGGTTATACCATCACAATAAAGATGAAAATATTGCTTAGGTTGAAAAAAATAAATAAAATGTCCAGGTGGACAAATTAATTATCCAAAGTCAATAAATGAATTTCCTCAGTTTTACTTTTATTTTTGTTCACAATGTCTTGGCTGTATACACACTAGTATTCCTTGGATCTCTATGGTGATCCTGAATGTTGTTCAATGAGGTGTGTGTGTGTGTGTGGGGGGGCATGCACATCTTCCATCACATACATCATGAACGATGACAGCTCAAGATAACTGGGATACAAAAATTGGTGACATATGGTGAGGAGATGTACATATGCTGCAAAGTAGAATTTAACATTCTGAAACACAACAGATACCTGAAGAAGGCCAGAGGGTACACAGCCAATATGCTAAGAAAAATAACAAAGATGAGGAAATTAGTTCAAAGAAAACCATTTACAATGATTAAAATATCACAAAGAAAATTCAAATGAAACTATCAATAAATTAATTTATGAAAAAAATAAAATGTTTTGTTTTGAATCAACACATTCATTTGTCCTTTGACCCTTGCAGCTCAAACTTTTAGAAATTGTTCATTTAGTTTACTGACCTCTTTTTCCTCTGGAGGTGCATTGACAGTTTGCTTTAATCTGAATTGCACCTGTGCAAAATGAGTGGTCAATGCTTGCAGGTAGGAATTAAGTTGTTCTTGTTGTTCTTCAAGTTGTCTCAACTGTTCAGATTCATCAATGCAATGTCTGCAAAAAAAACAAACAAAAAGACAAATCCAGTCATAATCTTAAATAAAACATACATAGTAAGACAAAAGAAATGCTTTTTATTTTTAGATTTCAAACATTTCTTTCAGAAAAGAAATCCTTAAAATTTTTAAAAATAATATAAACCATTAAAATGAATATTTTCTTTTTACTTTTGTTTTTATGGGGAGGCGAGAATTGCCGTATACTAATTTTGTACTATTAGATCAACATTTAATATAGAAAAATGTTTATAAAGTAGGAGCAGTTATTTGCATGTAACTGTACTAAATCTCTTTCCATTATCTCTTGTTTTTGATTCTATAATATTTATTGCTTTCCCTTTAAAGATGGAGAATCTAACATTTTTATCAAGTCTGATTAATTCATTTTCAGAAATGTTTGTATGTTTATCTTTAAAATATTTTAAAAAATCCTAACAAATTGTCTTGGCAACACTACACGTTTCTAGTTCTCTTAGACTTGTAGATACATACAACTAGAAGATAATAATATTTATGTGTGTAAATACTGCAGGCATACATAGGTACGCACTTTTCATAGCACAATGGTTAGCAAACTTTAATCTCTCAAACAATTTACTCATATAGAAACTGTAAGCAACAAAGATTATAATTTAATCAAGACTCTGATTGTAAATCTTTTTGGAAGTGAACAAGAATAAAATGAAAAGGAAAAGAAAGAATTTCTCATACTTACCCGCCTTCCACTGTAGATGGAGCAGGACTGACAGATGCACCTAAGGGGGCCCATCTCTCAGTTGGTCGATCATCATAGTTCTGATCATCAAAACTATCATAACTCTCATCCGTAGCAACAACCGTTTCCATTATAATGCAGATTAATGCAAGCCACTGAAAAAGACAAAATCTAATTCAGTAAAATACAAATTTGGTACTTAGGAATTTTTCTCAAACATCAATTACATTTACATGTCAGAATAGACTAATGCTTCAAATTGAGAAAATCATCCTTTATTTTTTATTTTTAGTTGGATACAGGTACCAGGAATTTAAATGATCTATCTAACTTACCTACTTCAGAGTAGCTGAATTTTGTTAGATTGCAGTCATTTTTAATATGATATCAATTGCTTGGACACGTGAGAGTGCAGCAACTGCTTGGGGACATTAGGTTACAGCAATTTCTTGGAGACATCAGGTTACATCAACTACTTGGGGACACAAGACTATTGCAATTTCTTGGGAACCTCAGGTTACAGCAATTCAGTTGTCATTATTGACTTATATAATCTTTGAAATAATTATTGATAAGTTCACTAGAGGCCAAATCCTAGCATAATAACCTCTCGTGTTTATTAGTTTTACTTACTAGCCTCATGGTATTTGTTTGAATAAGAGTGTCTTTGGAATGGAATGGCCATCCTTTAAAAAAAATTATTATTACTGTCTTGAGAAAAACACTGAACTTTGTCCACTACACTAGTGTACCACTGGTTATTGCAACCAAATGTACACTTGGTGTAATCTCTGAAAATGATTACAAAAAACTTTAAAAAAATTAAAAAAATATATTTATTTGAAATGCAAACCAATTGATAAGCCTTTAAAAGTGAAATTGTTCAGGTAGAGCAGATATAAAGCATTCATGAGAAAAAAACTGGGACTTGTACAAAGCAGATTGTATGACAGAAATTTTTATCATGAAACAACCTGAACAAGTCAAGCGTAATTTCACCTTTCAATTCATAAAATTAGAATAAATATTTTTTTGCACCAGTTGGCAAAGTTTATAAATTAAAATTAGTTAAAAGGAGTGACTCTTTATTTAAAAACATTTTTGCTCGTGAACTTGTTCTACAACTCTCAAATGGTTAATTCTAGAAATGCAAAACAAACTCAAATTACATTTTTTTTCTTTTTAAAGACAATTTAAAGTTTTCAATTCAAGTTGATTTGTACAACTAATTTCATGGCATTAATAAAAACAGATAATATACTTTGTTCCCCAGTTAAAAAAATTTTTTAAATGGGAAAACATTTTGCCTTGCATTATTGAGGTTCCTTATACAAAGTAATTCTTTTCATCTCTCATTAAATTATAAACTTCCAAAAATTCTAAAAAAAAGAGAAAAAGAAAAAAAAAAAGAGAAAAAAAAGCATACCATGATGAAAGTAGGCCCCAAACTTGATAAAAGCAAAGTTTATGTTATTTTTAAGAGGAAAGATCAAAATATTTTTTGATTATTTTATTAATTTTTTTAATCCTTTCTAGCATGTTTGAAATTTTGGTTAAAAGTTTTTCATTACTTACAAAGATTAGCATAGGGATTTTTACTGTTTTTTGGCATTAAAAACACATTGTTTTGGAAATTCTTACAAAAAATCAAATAATTGTTGGATTTTAATGAAATTATCAGGACTTATTCACAAATAAATGAAATTATTTTTGAAATTTCTTTTTTTTTTAACATCTGTACCTCCACTTAATTTTATGAAATTTCAAGAAATTAAAATTTCAGCCTCTTCACATTTATATTAGTTAAACACAACACTCCTTGGAAAATTTAAATCATCAATTTGTTTTTGTCAAACAGAAATACCATTTAGCAAAAATGTGCTCTCAATCGTAAGATAAAAAATGCAATAAAGCTATGACATTATTTAGTTATAAAATCTTTTAATTGCTTTTATAAATAAGATTTTTATAGAATTATTACAGTTAATATAACAATATCTACCTTGTAAGTCAATACCATTTTCACTTAAACATAACTGTCTGAAATGACCACAGTGACTAATGAACATGCACTTGCAGGTATGCTTTCCTAAAATTGATGTGGGATACTTAATTTTGTCATCCCCAACTGTTCATACAGATGTCTGTATCAAAATATTCATTCAACACTCAATAGTTCTACTATAGAGAATATCTTCACCTCATTATCCTGTAAGATAGCCATGAAAAATATCAAGCCTTTGTTGGGGAAGGTCCAAATTTCTCCCCCAAGTAATAATGAGCTCTTGCCAATCGACATGCAAATCTCCCAGTCATATTCCTCCCTAACTTTTGTGGATATGGGGCACACTGAAAACCTATTCTGTACATCCTCAAGCTCCTAATTATCTGACTTTTCCCATGTTGTAATTCAAATTTTTTGTATGTCAAAATTTACACTGATATCAGCTTGGTAAAACATATTATACTTAACTGACAGCTGTGAATCCCAATGGCATTAATTCTGCAATTTTAATGACTTTTTGTTTCTACTGTTAGAACTTCAACTGTAACCAAATCCACATTGCATGAACCAAGTTTGATATTTCCAACCCCACAGCAATTACAAATTTTCCTATTAGAATGTCCATATCTTCCCTTCTCCATAGCTGATGAACTGACATACTCACAAATGAACAGAGGAACCTCCAGAATCTACCAAAGCCATGTAGTGTCGGAGAGATGACCAGTGCTGAGGTTTTCCCAACTCCCACAAAATCTTGTTTCCCCAAATGATCTGATGAAAGGTCACCTAATGCTCGACACTAATAACATCATACTTCTTTCCATGACTCTCTATAGCACACAAATACAACAGTTTCTTGGTTTGCTGTTCATGCTGGTTCCACCATTTTGAATACTGACCATGTCACTGCTGTGGCTAGACTTAATAGTTCCACTTCATCCGTCAATATTGTCGTCACAGTTCATGCCAATATTTGATCAACATTCATAAAATCCATTCATGAAGGTGTGTAAAAGATGCTTGACAAAAAAAAAAAATAAATAAATAAAAAAAATGCTGTTTTCCTCCAGTTATCTATCTGGAAAAGCCTTATCAGAATTGCCATGAGGTGACACAGTCTTCTTTCCTTTTTCTTCTCTTCCTGAGCAGGAATGCAAAACCAATGTATGACTATGTTTATGTTGCTTCTCCAATCTCACAATCAGGCCATTGCAAATAGTAATGTTTTAGAATTAATCAAACACTTTTTTCACTTAATAATCAAATCAAGATCATTAACAAGTTTTCCTTTTTGCAAAATAACAGTTTGCTCCTTATATGATCTCTTATTTGCCAGACTACGGAAGGCAGAAAAGGTTCTCTGTGGTGATTAAATGAAAGTAGTTTTGTTTTGGGGGCATTAAAATTTACAAGCCATTTCTTGCCCTAGTTAACCACTGATTGGAGGTCCTTTTTGATAACAGTTGCCAGTTCTACTTTGTTGGATCTGTTGGACTTGCTACTAAGAAAGGAGTAAATGGCTGTGTCATCTGCATAAATACCTAGTTAGACTCAATTTTAACAAAACAAGAGAGAAATTTGCAATCAGAACAAATATGCAAACAAGTAGATTAATGTGCTTTTATTCATAAGGTTGGTTAAAATGTCCACTTATTAAGTAATTGAATTAAAAAAGATTTAGTGTTTTGTTCCATTATCTGCTTCTATTTTTCAGGCAACTTGATAATTCCATCCTTTAAATTTTTTTTATCTTTCTCAGAAAGAAATTCTCTAGATATTTTTTCAGTCTTCAAGAGAATTTTTTTCTCATGACTGAAATAAATGGTTACCTGACACATTTTTACCTTTCTTAAAAAGTACACGACAAAATGTTCCCTATTTTATTTCATCTTCAGTGTTAGAATCAATAAACAAAAATAGGCTAATTTTTACATTTAAAAAAGAAAGAAAGGAAAGAAACATACGGATATGATAACTGTCACAATAAAAAAAACAATTTTGAATGAAGTTAAAGCTAAATGCTCCTAATGCTATCTTACAGAAAAAACAAACTTTTGGGCCAACATAAGAGAATATTTATAGATAAAACTTTATTACTATAAAAACTGATACTACCCTGATGTGCCAGAAGTCATAGGTTAGGTGCCTAATATCCTATAAGAGTCCCTCTTGTCTGTCAAAGTACAGCAGCACAATATAGCATCATTCCATAGTTGATCATAGAAGATCTCCGGAAAGATGTTGATCCATACTATCTCAATAGCTGTCCATGGCTCACTAATAATTGTAGATGCAGGATCTTGCATGTGAATACAGCTCTCTACTAATATATGCCATGAATGCATATTAGGCTCATATTGGACAAATATGGTGGCCACACCATTCATTAGAAATCTCTAGAATACTCCTTAAAACCTGTTCTGGGAAACCAATGCCACAGTGCCTTATCCTGCTAGAGCAATCCATGAGTGTTGTGGTATATGAAGTTAATAATTATTAAAAACTTATGGTTGGTCACTGTGCTTGTTCTCAGTGGGTAGTAATACCTTCTATCTGGTAGTACTAGTAGACACGTGATACCATAGCTTGGAGGATATCAAATGTCTCCACAATTTCAGAAACGGAATATCCTATGCATCTGATACCTACTGTCCTATTTGAATTCTGATAATTCATACTGCTGTGTCATGAGCAGTCCAGCTGGTGTTCACACTGGTTTGCCACTTGTTAGAGTACAACTGATACAAGTCTGGGCAATTCCAAGGCATCAAAGTATGTTGGTACCACCTACCATTACATACTGCTACCCATGACTTTTAACACATCAGTGTATTTTTAACTGAACAGTATAGTTAATGTTATTCCATTAATTGCAAGACACAGTCCATCATTAATTTACTGTTTTTCTTGATCATCCCAAGACATATCCTGACATTGTCTATGGGCCTTAATGATAGTGCAAAATGAATGGATTTGGGGGATTCTATCTGCCATGAAACATACAAGTTTCATTTTCCTTCAGAGACATTTATTTGTGCCACAAGATTTTGCAAGCATATATTATTTTGTATCTGAAAGTCAATTTCCTTCATTTAAATAGTGCAAAAAATCTCAGTTTTGGATGAATGTTGAACCTTCTTAATCATCAATCATTTACTTTACCACTAAACTGTGCATAAAAATGATGGTTAAATTATCTACTGACTTGACCCAAAGAGTTGTGAGTTCAATACCTTGCCATAACAGAGGTGAACAAAAACTTGGAGAGTTGGGTTAAAGGGAAATAACTGAAACTGAGATAGCCAGAAGAGGCATGGCACATAAAACGAGAACAATCTATCCTGATGGATGAAATAAAGAGTTTGGTTCAATAATTCCAATCATCTAAATAAGGCCAGAGCATACAACTGCCAAAATGTCATGAATATGGCAATAAAGATGAACACAACAGTCTGAACAATGTAAATAGTGTAAATAGAGAGCGATTTATAATCACCTGCATAATTGATACGGTTATAGTGAGTTACTTTATATACTCCAGTAATTATCAACATCATTATCTATAATTATTGTAATTAGTAACAGTCTATGAGTCATGGAGTGATTTTGAAAAGTTGTTGATTTGACTAATAGAGATTTGGGGACCTATACAACTGAAACTAACTCTTGTGATAAATATATTTTTTTAACTTAGTATCATCATGATATTTTGCATCTATATTTTTGGCAGATATGTATAAAGTAAAAAGTATATAGACAAGAAAGAAAAGTAAATTATATAATTGATAATTTTGTTTGGTTTGGTTTATTTTGTTTTACGGCATATCAACTTAATGGGTTATTTAATGCAGACAAAATTTTTAGGATAGTTTCATATGAATAGAATATGTATTCTTTCTAAGAAATCAGTTTGTAGATTAAGTCTCATTGATGTATTTTTGTAAAAAGGGCTTTTGTCGAAATTCAAATGTATTGCTAGTATTTTTATATGATTATAGTGTTTTGACCCCAGTTTAGGGGGGAGGTAAATATTTGTTCTTAGCTGGGACCCTAACAGGTGATACCACCCCAGGTCAGGGTGGACCTGGGAACAACAACAATTAAGAGGTTGTTCCACGATCCTCAAAACATCTCAATCAGAGGCCTTGCTGCCAGATGTAGTTTATTGTCATACCCAGGACGTATAATTTTGTATCATTCCTGATACAAAACTAACATACCTCCAACTCTAGTCTATGTAACTCTAAAAAAGGAAGATCAATGTGAGAATTGGAGTTGACATTGCTGTTGAAGAAGAATGAACAATGAATGCATACTAAAGTGGAAAATATGAGATTTTAAAAATACAATAATGTGCTGATTAACTGATATTCTTGAAACACACACTGAATCATGTTACAAAAATAAAATGAAAAAATAATGCCATCATACTTTTTGCAAACATGTACAACAACATACATACTACAGTCAACATATTCATGTTGTTTTGAGAGTAAAATTCTTATTGTTGTATATGCCAGATTTTATAAGTATATGGTGCAGTAGAAATACATTTCACATATATCTTCCAGAAATACTTCACGCATCTAGGTGAAGACATTATGTCTTACCATGATATGGAATGTATGTGTGAGAGGTATTTCTACCACACCCTGTAGGACAGAACCCTGTAGAAAAGCTTATCCAAAAGTTAAAATTATGTTATGCTTATAATTGAACACAAGTTATCAAGAAAAAAAGGAAAGGCCAACATTCCTCCCGCTCTACCCAACTTCAAATAAAACAGTAATTATGGTGGGGAGGGAAGTACTGTAAAGCAGAAATGAGTAGTTGTAGTAAGGATTGTTAACACCAATGATGATGGCTATTATCTTTTAGTTCACATGACTTAACAGCAGAACAATGCCAAATGCCTACGGTCTTAGTGCCGTTGCTAGGATCAAACTCACACTACGTCACATTGTACAAATATAGTTGACAAGATTAACCAGCCATATCAACTTGCTAATATATTATTGTTGTTGTTGTTGTTGTTATTAAGAGCAGCTGTTGCATTGGTGTGTGTGTGTGTGTGTGTGTATACATATATGAGAGCCTCTCTCATATGAGAAAGAGAGAGATTCCTTGCTCCAGTTATGTCCTTCATAGATAGGCAAGACTAAAGAGGCACATTAGAGTCAGGAGAGTATAATATTCCCAAATGAGCACCACTTGTAGCAATTCTAGGGAAATATAATGCATCAGGCAACACAAATCAACAATGAATTCAGAGCAGAAACAAACCAACTATGGTTTACTTGTGAAAGTTTTTTTTTTATACATGGAAACAAGAATAAATAAAATGACGATTAAGTTTAGTTGCAGAATTAAAGTCAGAACTGAATGTTCACTAATCAAAACCATTGCTTTGGTCAGAATTTGAGAGAAAAGAGGAAAAGCTTGAAGTTAACACTGTCTTTTAATTTGAAATCCATAAATTCATATCTTCAATTTTGAAATATAGAAAATGAATAGAGCCTAGAATAAAAAATTATATATAATGCAATGCATTTTGTCAATGTGACTTGTGTTGGGTTCAGCTTCTGCAGGTTGGAATGAAAGACAATTTTGACTTATTAAATGCTAGTCTGATCAGGAGAAAAAAAGGATTCACTAAGTGGAACTGAAAGAAGGCGAACACTAAAGTTGGTCAGTTTGGTAATTTATGTTTTGGTATCGGTTTTTGTATTTTTTTTCCTTGATACCGCAGTTTTTGAGTCATTTTTTTTCTGTGGGTAATTCAGTTTGCTAGTCATTTGCGATATCTGAAATGGATTAAAGTGCTTGCTTTCTTCTCCAGTCCTCCGCTCTACCAGCTGAGCTGTTGCGAGTGACCTCTTCCTTATTCTCTCATTCTCGTCCGAACGCCGTCAAACCAACAAAAGTTCTGCCATCTTCCTCAGAGACTTGCTATTTATGCCTGCGTCGGGGGGCAACTAAAATTTGCATACAAGACTTAATTCTCATTCACCAGAGACTTCCTATTTTATAAATTCAAGCTGGTTTGAATTCTTAGTCTTTTTCTTTGTATGTCTGCATGCGAGATAGGAATTTCAGAATAATCCATTTCACTTTTAATCGCGGTCGTGATCTTTCAACAGGACCTGACACGCCAAGCAAATTCACTTTGCAGGAGGTAGGTCTTCTCATTCCTTACCTTTTCATTTAGTATTTTTGCTTTCTGAGGAAGCTATTCATTTTCTTGTGTAATGATAGCATTTCCAGTTGATATCTGATTTTGTTTGAGATTGATAAATTTGCAACTTAGTTTGTTTAACTCGCAATTTCTTATGTATTTCTGGTCCAATCTTAAAAATATTCATATGGCTAAAAATAAAATAAAATAATCTTTCTAAATGTTTAATTTGTATCGTGCTTTTATTTATTGAATTATTTTTTTACAGCAATTTAAAAAAAAAAAAAACAGTATTGCTTTGACTAGCTGAAAATGCGAAATATTATTTTTTTCGAGACTTAATTTTACACATTACTTTGTTTCACAAAATCAAAGAGATCAATCTTTATCAATATTCTTAAAATTGTACACTCAATTAGAAGACACCTTAAACTACAACCAGGAAGATGTTCATTTCTTCTCTGACCCGAGGAAGCAAGTTCCTTCAAAAGCAAAAAAAAAAAAAAAAAAAAAAAAAATACACCAATTCTTTTCTGGTATGCCAGTCAATTGTTATTGGGGTTTTGCAAATAAATTTATTCTAAACAAGGAAAATCAATGAGTTATTTTTTTCTCCTAAATATATTTGTTTTTTATCTAGAAAATACACCTAAAATTAAATATTAAAAATAGTTAAAAGCTTTTAATTTCATTTTTAGAATGTGTATATTTCCAAATCTGCAAGTATCACTTGTTCATTTTTAGATACACATTCTAAAAATGAAATTAAAAACTATTTTAATCATTTTAATATAATCTTAAAGTGTATTTACTAGATAAAACCATAAAGATATTTGTAAAAAATAAAATTAATTAATTTTCCTTGTTTAGAAGAATTGTAACAAACACCCACCAAACACTAGTGGCTAAAAAAGAATAATTTTTACTTTGGGTTTAAAAAAAAATGACTTGCAGTTTTGAAAATATACACATTTTAAAAACTGAGATTAAAACTTAATTTTTTTTTAATGTCAAGTTTTAGGTGCATTCACTAGATAGAAACAATTTTATTTGTTGAAAACAAAAAATTTTACACTAGACTCAGATAACTGGAAATATACACATTTTAAAAGTGCAATTAAGAACTATTTTAATTATTCTTAATCTTAATATCTAATTTAGGTGCATTCCCTAGATAAAAACACATTTATTCATAAAAAAGAATCTTCACATAATTTTTTTGTTTACAACAACTTTATTTCGTGATTGGCATACTGGCTTACTTAAACCCTTACAAAAAATCTGACTTCATAAAATTTTTAACATTAAAGATGAAACTGGCAACTATTTTTAAAAATTTTTATTCACTATTTTGTTGTTAACTTAATTCACTGCAAAAAGTCTTTTTTTTTTAAAAACTGAAACAAATAAATTTCAGACATCATGTTGTATTAGCTTTTTTTCTGTTTGAAAACAATCTATGATTTCCAAGTGTCATATCTGTCGTATTTCCTTTTTTTCCTTCTTCATTTCTTTTGTAAACAAATAGATTTCATATTTATTTCCTAAAACTAGTCAATTAAATGTTTTTAACATATTTTTGTTCAATCTTTTTCTCTTACAATGGTATAAAGTGGTTAATTTTATTAACATCTGAAAGTCTTTTTCAATAGTGTCTCTTTGGATATGGTCACTCAGTAGTGATAACACTAAACTGAACGATTTTGGTTTCATAAAAAATTTTGATGAGGTGTGAAGACAAAACCAAAAGAAGTTGGTTTTTCGGTTAAACCGCCAATCTCTACCAAATGCAACTATTGATTCCAATATTATTGGGGAATGACTGCAAAACTCTTTATAGGCAGAAGTACACAAATGTATGCTAGGATTTCATCCTAGCCAATAAAATAGGCCTGTTCTCGGTTTCATATGATACAGTCCTAGTCTGACTTGTCTTGAAGTCAGAACGCTACCTTCACCTGTCCAAACATGCATTTGTATGTCAACCCCAATTGTTAGTTTGTGAATTTTTTGCCATATTACTGTTGCTATGCCTTATTACTATTAATTTGCCTTGCATGTATTGTTTGCTTGTTTTATGTTATTTTTTGCCCTGTTTTTTGTTTCCTTTTTCTTGTTATTGCAAACTTTGTCAATTCTGTTTCTTGGGCAGTTCTGTCACTTATTTTGCATTCAACTCACTCCACAACAACACACATCACATTAACAAAACATTGTTGTTTATAAGCTTTCCCACTTTGCTTCATCATCTCCCCTTTATTTCGGTTACTATTTATTATTATTATTATACATCCTAGAAACATGCATATAATACTATTTTTCAATTTATATTGTCTTGTTTATCGAGATACTAAAAAAATGAAAAAAATTAAATGAAAGAATAAATGCTAACAACTGTGAGAGCTGTCCCTGAAGGAAAAAAAACAAAAACAAGTGAGATGAAATAGTCAGGATTCAATTCTTTAGTCTTACTCCAATAAAAAATAACATTGTTAATTCCTTCTCATTAGAATCATGTACATATTTATTCGATAACAAAATATAAGAACAAGATATATTTTTAACCTTAGAGAATAAGAATGAAAATTACAGAACCATAGCAAATTCTTGCAAATCACAAGTAGAATTTCAACAGGTGATAATATTCAAACTGAAACTGCCCAATTCTCTCTTTCCAGCCTCAATTCAGTTCAAAAGCATCTACACAGCCTTGTGGGTGATTAATTATTCTCCACCTTACAAGCTCTTTCCCACAAGTAAAATATCATAAGCCTTTTGCTACTCTGTTGCTATTTCTATGGGAACTGTTCTGATTAGCTACATTCCTTTTACAGATAAGACCTGCTATGCCACAGGAGTGAACCATCCTTATTCCCTTCCTATTCCATTGATAAGAAGGAAATTCCATTCAGATAGCTTCTTCCCAGGAGCTGATACTTTGTGAAACAAATTTGCAAGAGGTTGCTTCCACGATCAGTATAGTCAAGGTCAACCATTATCTATCCTACATACCCTCATAATCCGCACTTCTTACTGAATCCTGTTATATTCATAAAACAACATAATTCAGTAACCTTCTACCTTGAGCGGCTCTTAGGCCTTGTATTGAGTGAAAAATAATGTAAAAATAAATGAAAGTTTCAAAATTATGATGAAATAATTCTACAAATATGAATCAAAGACAACTTTGCAGCCTCTTGCAATTCTTCAAAAAGGTAAGATTCCTTCAGCTTGTATGGGAGTGGAGTGCAGGCACAGGTGCATGGGGGACAGTTTTATCCTACTTTTAAAATAATCTATACAAAAAGTGGATAATGGCCCCAAATTAAAATATCAACCTTTATCTCTTCTAACCAATTAAAAAAGAGATTTGAATCCAGCCAACAGGCAGCATTTTAGTCTTTCATTGAGGCCATCATCAAACTGAGGCATATATATTAGTTTATTTAAGTTGTTTCTTGGAAGAGACACCCTGGCCAAATGACTCAACCATTTACCAAATTCTTTGAGTTAGAATAAGAACTTGAAGACAGCTTTACTCTGTATCTTTTTAGTACCAATGGCAGCAGAAATGAAGAGTTCATCAATATTCCATAAAATAAGATTCAATAATCAGATGTTAGAAGTCATAACATCTTAAACATAACTATTCAATCATTTTAGTCATCAGAAGAAATGCTGAATAATTTTTATTTTCCATAAGAATTTCCTGGTTCAGTTGTTTTCTTTTTAAAGTACGAAAGGAAGATGAAGAAAATCATTTTTTGTTTTTGAATGCAAATCCTTGCATGAACTTCAATCCCCTGTAAATATATTTAAGAAGTTTATTATTATTGCACTATGAACATATTACCTACAAACACTCATGTTTATACAGTATTGGGATAGAAAAATAAACTCATTTCTTGCTTACAAGTTACTGAACTGAAAGATAGGCACAATTTCCCATCACACTGTATGCAAGGTAACTGCACAAAGTTTACAACTTTCATTCCCTTTTTAATTCCCAGTTAATGTGTATGAATAAATTATTTTGTTAATGTTGTGACAAAGTTCTTTTTTTTTTTATCTGCCAATTCATAATTGCTCTAAATGATAAAAAAAATCAAAAAGAGGAGACAACTATCAGAGTTAACAAATAAAAGAAACTTTTTGAAGAATATAAAAAAGACAACTGATTATAAATGCCTAAAAAAACTAAATTCAAGCCAGACAGTATTTGGAAGATAACTGAGAAGAATCAATTTCTTATCAATATAGACAGTAACAATTTTGCAGTTATTGCATCAAAATAGATTACACAACCAGTGTATGAAATTTCTTTCCAGTCAGTTATTGTAATGTGCCAGTGACAAGACTTTTAGAGATAAATCTATAATACAAAGATGATTACACTTATAGAGTTCTAATTTAAAATATCAACAACAAAAATGAGTTTGTCACATTCTCTAAGTAAAACTAAATCAACTCCTGCCTCTTAAGAAACATGATTACCAGAATTTAAGTGATTAGGAAATTTATTAAAAGTCTTTCTGCAAATATTTTTTTAAAAAGAAAAGTAAAAAATATTTAACAATTGAAAATTTCACTTGTTTGCTTGGAGTATGTCTTTTGTAGGGCTTCACGTTACAATTTTACAGTCAATTCATCATTAACTGCAATATATTTTGCTGCCTGAAATCAACATAACAATGAAATATGAAAATATTTCTGATTAATTTGTAATGAGTATGTGTATTTTAGTATAGTAGGTCAGTATATTACAAATATACAGAAAACCATATTTCAATTGATCTTGGTGTAGCCAAATTGGTATTTCTAAACTACTCATCAAAAAAATCAATAAAATTTGTAAAAAAAAAAAGAAAAAAAAAAAAGATTTATTCTATTTTCTAATAATATTAAGTTTGTGAATAAGAAAAAATAAGGCAGAAATAGCATTTGTAAAGCCCATGAAATGTTTAACTAGCAGTTTGGCAATTTCTTGTAGACAGTTAAAACCTTCCACAAAAAGCTAACAGGTATCCAATCAGTAGTTGGTCCCCCTAATTTCAGTATGAAACTTATATTAAGAAATGATTGAAAATAATTTACTTGCAAATAGGTAAAAATTTTGTTTTCAACTTGAAAGGTCATTATTTTCATAGCCATTGATTTATAAACAGGAATGCCTTCAATTTGATATCCTATTAAAATTTTATTATTTTACAGAGTCTGATCAAACTCGCTTCAGATACATAAAAAAGTGTTGAGTTTACATGAATTAATTTCATGCATTATTATAATCTTTAGGTTCAGACAAAATTGTGAAAAGAGTTTGAAGGCTTGAAATGAAAGCTTTAATCATAGCAGTATTTAGCAAATCAAAATACAACTGATTGATTTGTTTTTTACGGCTTATCAACCCTTTGTTGATTATTTAAAGCCAAAACATTTCTGATTGTAGGAGGTTGCTTACAGTACTCAGTTTTACCCCACTTTAAGTACTGACTTGGCTTAACTTTGGTGATTGAATGAGAACTAGTGTTTTCAACATGATTTGATCATAAGCAATTGAAATACAAGCATTGTTCAAAACACTTATTTATGTGTATGTAAAAACAAGTTTTTAAGCACCTACCTTCCTCAGTTGGCTTTAGATTTAAGGCCAGACTAATGAATGGAGCTCTAGTTACAATTACAATTGGACATTTTGAAGCCAAGAAAACCAGTCAACAAACTGGCTTCCCAAATTATCTTCAATTTTCACAAAGATGGTTTTGTGAAAAGAAAAACTTTAAAATAAGAAGCTACCTTGAGACAAAAATATTTCCTCACAGACTTTAGCTAAAATTTTGTTATAGTTTGTTTCTGAGAATTTTGCTAACACTCTTATAAAGAAAGGCAAAAGCTAATGAAAATATTTCAGTGCTCCAATAACAGCAATGGATAAAGATCTTCATGGAAGAACAAATTATAAACTTGGAACAGCAGGATTTTTGTCTTGAAAGGTTAACCAGCACTTCTCCAAAGAATTCACAGGAATCCAACAGAAAAGGTCAGAAAAGGAGCCAGAAATGTCTTTGACAGCACTGACCGGAAACTGAAGTTTCAGGTTTTTTTTTCTCCAAACAAAATGTATCATTTATTATAAAGTTTATCAGATATAATCATGTTCTGACACACGAAAATGTGTATGGGTCATGTTGTACAATAATTTTCAGTTTTTTTATATTTAAAAAAAAAAAGTTAACAATATTAGCATGCAAGGAAGATTTTTTATCACATTTTATAAACTATCAGACAATCGAAAGGAATCTACAATATTAAGATTATTTTATTTTGCAATGATGTTTGGAAACAAAACTAAGCAGAAATCTGTATTATTGCTGCAATTTGCCATGATGATGACGATACAGACCCACACACAGAAATTCTCAATATTTGAACGAAGACAGCTTCAACAATACAGAAGTTCAAAAAACATATATACTTTTAGAATTCACAATTTTTTAAATATGGTATATTTGATGTAAATTGGTCAAAATGGTTGGTTCTAACTGGAAATTATTTTAATCACAAATTTTCTGAGAAATCAAATTTGTGAACAAATTGTATGGGGGTGGAATTAGATTAATTTAGATTTTGGTAAGAGAGGAATAAAAAAAGAAGGGGTTAGTAAGAAAAAGAAATGAAAGAATAAAAGAAAAAGGAGGGTATAAAGAAGGGAGGTAAGGAAACCAAAAAGAAATCCTACAGTCAAGAAAAAAAGAAAAAGAAAGGAAAGGTGAAGGAAAAAATAAGTAAGCTCTACATTTGTAAGGGATAAAGAATGAGACCCCCCATCTCCAAAAAATAAAACAAGAACCCCCCCCCCAAAAAAAAAACAACAATTTTGGTGGATTTAATTGTAAGAAGACAAAATGTATGGGTGTTAGCAAAAGGAAGAGCTCAAAATGCAAATTACAAATTGGGAATAGGAAAATGAAACACGTATAATACACTGAAATATTTAGATAGTGTTATAACAAAGAAGGGAAAATGTGATACTGAAATCTGAAGGCACATTGAAATAGCAAAAAATGTCTTCCAAAAGATAAGCAAAGTATTAAGAAACAAGTAAATTTTGTTAGAAAGAGTGTTGAACTGTTATGTAATATCAGTCCTCCGATATGGCAGTGAATGGTGGACGATCTCCTCACAGATGAAGAAGAAATTTTAGGCAACAGATATTGCTAAGAAGAGATGGTTCAAATTTCCATAAACACATAATGAGAAAGGGCTTAGGGAATTTGATACTCATAGGATATATTGAAGACAATAGAGACAGGGAAACGACAAGTAACCGACCCTAACAAGCTTGTGTAAATGGTTGGCAGAACAGGGACTGGGAGGGAAGGTGAAGGAGGCTGACAAACCTTACTAAGAGCTACGAAGGATAGGAAGTTGTAGAAAGCCACAAAGGCTGCACCTCAAAAACTAGATGACCAAAGCCTGGCAGTTCAGTGTGTGTGTGTGTGGGGGGGGGTAACTGGCTGGTCATATTCAATGCCTCGAAAACCAAACTTATGATGTTCCATCATAATTGAGCAAATTCTATTGTGATGAATGGGTGTTCTCTCAGGAGGCCCCTTGCTTTGAGCACCTATTGAGATTTAAGCTCAACCCTGACCTCAAATGGAACTTGTACACATGATCCATCACTAAAGATAATGGAAAAATGATTCTCTGTACCACTCCAGTAAGTACCAGACTTCTACTATCCTCTGCCTTTACAAGAACCGGATCAAGCTGAACATAGAGTACTGCTGCCATATATGGGCAGGAGCTGCACAGTCTTCACTTTCCAGTTTTGAGCCCAAAAGTATCTCCTTGTGGATGATGAATTATTTTTCATCCTACAATACCCTTTACCACAGACAAGACATTGTAGGCCTCTTACTGCTCTATCGCTATTTCCATTGATAGTGTTCAGATGAACTACATTCATATGTTCCAACAGTTCTAACCGTCAGAGTTAAGATCCACCATGCTATGAACATTGTAGAGAACATCACTTATTCTCTTTGTATTCCATTGGTGAGATGTAAGTTCCATTCAAACAACTTCTTCCCATGAACTGCTACTTTGTGGAACTGACTCCCAAGTGGATGCTTCTCCAATCACTACAATCTTAACCTGTCCAAGTCTAGAGTTAACTGTTATCTTCACCATATACCTCACAAACTGTGCCTCTTACTCTGCAACCGTCTATCTCGAGTAGCTCTTGTGCCTTGTACAGGGTGAACATTATTGTAAAAAAAAAAGCAACAAAACAATAACAACAACATCTTGAAGGGACATGGTAGTAAGGAGAAGAAAGTGATATTAAAATTTTTTTCTTGGACAAAAATGGAAAAAAAAAATAACGCAGTTCTCTTGAGTAACCAAGTGGTAGATGTCTTCCAGACAAGTATTGGCATCAGACAGGGATGCCTACTCTCTCCAACTGGTTTCTAGAGAGAATTAAGCAGGAAACCTTCCATGACCCCCAACACTTCTATCTATCAGTGGTAGACCTGTTTGTAACCTGTGCTTCACAGACGATAGGGATGTTATGGTGGGTAGTAACAGTGAACTGCAATACCTGACCAACAAAACTGATGAAAGAGCCAGTGTATATGGAATGGAACTCGACACAGAGAAAGCCAAAGTAATGCTGAATAGCACAAGCAACCCCAGTGCCAGTGTCACTATAGATGGTGAACCACAGGAGGAAGTGTCCAGCTTCAAATACTTTCAAGCAACCGTCAAAAGATGGCACCTGCAATGCAGAAATCCACACATGGATCACCACAGCCACAGCAGGAATGGCCAGACTAGAAAGGATATGAAAGAGCAACATCAATTTCTATACCAAGTTCAAGCTTTACAAATTGCTGAACATATCCATCCTCCTTTACAGGTGTGAGACTTCTGGATGAGGTAGAAAAAGGATCCAGGTGTTCAAGAGAGAACAAATGCTTGGGAAAGCTACTCCACATCTACTGGGAGCACAAAATTAATAAAAGTCTTGTGGACTGACAGGAATCTCTTCTCGCCAATATTAAGTGTTGGAAGATGTCATGGCTTGGCCATGTACACAGCTGAATAGCCTCTGCAAGACCATCATGGCACTGTTGAAGGCAGATGCAAGTGAGGACAGCAATGCAAAAGCTGGTCAAACAACATCAAAGAGTGGACAGACATGACAATGCCAGAACTCCTGGGAGCTACCACCAACAGATCAGACTGAAGGAGGTTGTCTGCTTCTTCTGCTCTTAGGTTCCCCCAATGTTGATGATGCGACATGTTAGTGAAGCATAGAGTCCTGACTCTAAAACTGTTGTGAATTTGTATAGACATTAGGAGAAGCACTTATTCTTTGGTTCCTGTGTTCATGGAGTATAGCAGGAGTAACCAATATAATCCCAAATCCACACCCATTTCAAAATAATCTTTGTAGGGATTTAAAGAAGAGACAGTTTTTATTTGTAAAAATATATCTTCTGCTTCCCTAACTTTATAAATATTTTTTTCCTTTCAAGTGGCAAAGTGAGTAAGAAAGGTGCTGTGGGTGATTGATTTCATAAAGCAATGTAATCTTAATGTTAGCCGTTTCCTTACAAGGAAACTATTGTGTTGTAAATAGAAAAAGTTGACACACATAGAAAATAAGAAGTAGTTTATTATGGAGAATAATATGGTACATGGTTGAGAAATGTAATAAACAGTTAACGATTATCTCCTCTCCCTCAGTAAGAGAGAGTGCTGTTTAAATAGTCTTAGACCAGTCCATCTTGTGGGGGTGTTTAGCTACTCCACAACAGAAACATTTGGCATTCCTTGACTGAGCAGCCAATATTGTTTTTGGTTGAAATTTTAAAATCTTTCTCTTAAAACAATTTTTCAGGAGAATAAGTTTCTCAAGTCTAGTAGCTAATATTGCCGTTTCCAGTATTGATGGGGGTTTCCTTCCTAAAAAAAATGAAACTGCTCTCTTTTAAATATCTTTAATCATTTTTACTTTCCATCAGCATGGCTGATGCTAACCTCCAAGAGATTGACTCATTGTGCCTTCTCGGACTAAAGTTTTCTACTGACATGAAGTAAAAAGAGTATATTGAATCAACTGCTAAGTCTGCAGCTAAGAAAGTTGGTTCACTATGTTGTGCTAGACAATTTTTCTTGCCAGAATCTATCTTATATATTTATAAGTTTACCATTCGGCCTTGCATTGAATATTGATGCCACATCTGGCCTGGTGCTCCTGCTATATATTTAGAGATTCTTGATAAAATCCAAAGAATCTGCAATGTTATTAGTCCTGACATTTCGGCTTCAGGTCCTTTCCCACTACCATAACCTAGCTTTCTTGTGCCTTTTCTATAAATACTTTCATGGTAATTGTTCTGATGAACTTCAGGCTATGGTACCTAGACTTTATGAATTTAAGCACAGTATGAGATTGGTGACAAGATCTCATCAATTTACAGTTGAAATAGCTAGATGTAACTGTAACTCTCTTGTGGCTTCTTGCTTCCCAGTCAACTTTGATCTTCAAAAATTTAAATGCAATATCAATTGTTATCTTCTGTCATTTTAATTCTGTTTCTTTTATTGTCCTCTCTCCTTAATAGTAGTTTTTCACATATTCTCTAACACTCAGTAACCTCTTACATCCTAGTGGCTTTATTGCCTTGCTTGGGATGAAATGAAAATGAGACTACTTAAGAACATAACTTGAATTTTCAGGTTGATATTTTGGTTTTATTCAGTTTACTTTTCTCTTGTACTAAATTTGTTCTATAACTGATCCATATGTTGAGGTATTTGGTAGATGGAAGTAGCTACTAAAGTTTAGTTATTGATTCCTACTGTAAACCCTCCTCACCAAAATTCATGATAAGCAGATAGCAACAGTGCTACCAACAATAGCAGCAGCTGTACAAATTCTCCGAGGAAATAGATAAGCATGGAAGATTTTTTTTCTTGAAAAATTTAACCTCCAGTAAGGAAAAAAAAAAAAAAAAATCAAGCCAGACTAAAATTAAAGTTATGAACTGAAAATGAAATCCAACAATTGGTGGAAGCAACAGTTGGTCTGCAGACAAATGGTGTGGGTAAAAGGGGAACAGGAGGTGCAATAGCCAAGGGCAAGGGAAATAGGACGTGCAATAACCAAGAGTGAAGGTGGGGAGGCTTTGGTCTGAAATAAAAGTTTACAGTAGTTGTTGTTGATAATATCAGGCAAAATGCTGACATATATTTATTGAGCTGATTAAGTCCAATCCTTTCACTACCCCTACTGCTTTTTTGCTTGAGAATTCACAGCAGGACGAAAGGAATGAGAGGGAGAGCTCTTACGTCCACTGGCCATTATGAAAGGAAACCATAAGTCAGTCAACAACAAAAAAAAAAAAGAAAAAGAAAAGTTTTTCACTAGAAAAAGGTAGGGGTGGGGAGATTTAAACCTATAGCAGAGAATACACAAATAAGAATACACATAGGCATGTTAATTACATTAATAGTGTGGGTGTGGAAAGTGTGCTTTTCTTTTTTACATTGAAAGTGTGTAAGGCCAACATGTATTTGTATACACATGCACAAATGTAAGAAACAATACAGACATAATTTAAAAGAATTTTACCTGGATAAAAGGCCATATCTATTTCAATGTGTCATTTTTATCCTTTATTAATGACCCAACTTTTCTTGAACTGGTACTCCGAACTGACTTCATGTTATAAGAATGTCAAAATCAGGAAACAGTAATTACCCATTACCTTCCAACAATACAGGATGTGGCACAAGGCTGGTTTTTTACATGGGATGTTTCAAGCCCGTATGCTCCAGCAAAAATTCCCCATAGACACTGTATACACAGAGTTGGGTAGCTGTCTACCTCCCCAGACGAGACTCTGCCCTTCAGCATATCCTTGTCTAGATTCCTCTCTACCTCTGGGCAGAAAGGCCAACAAGCAGTATTTGCAAACAGAGGTTTGGGAAACCCTAAAATTTCATGCATTATGGCCAGTATGGGGGCATGATACAAATCCAAGTTTTCTTCAGGATCCCCAATCAAGCCAAATGTACCTGCATTAAAGAATGGTACTTTTTTGGAACATTTACAACCTTTCAGATGAGGGAAGTGAAATGGTTCAAACATTGAAAACAAAGAAATCTATCTATCTATATATAAACTTCTGTGATATCCATTAATCCATCACACTCTCTAAAATAGGCATACACTGACCAATCAAAACCAAATTTGGGGGTGAAGTGCAAACAGGTAAGGGGGTACAAAGTACAGTTAGTTTTACTATATCTTAATACAATAGATTTTCATTAATTTTTGGGGAAAAACAAAATTTTTATTATTTGATATACAAAATACTCCCACTATTTTAAAAAGAATTTAATGATTAAAATAACAACAAATGCTTATTTAAGAAAAATGCAATATTGTTTTTTGCATATATCTTCTTTAAGTTTTTATATATATATATATATATATATATATATATATATATATATATATACTGCACGACTCTTCGATAGAATTGAGTCACTCTCAGTCACTGTGTGTTTATCTGAATCTAAAAATAAACACGCTAAAATTCTCCCTCATCCTGTACCGTACGCTGACGGCTTAGTGGGAGAAGTTCGGACTGACGCAAATTCAGTCGGGTTTCGATCCTAGCTAGAGGCAACCGGACGTCTAGCCACACTGATGAGCTGTCTGTGGATGACAAAAATATATATATACACACACACACAAACCTCTCATCAACAGACAAATATGGGGATGGGGTGGTCTATTAAATCCAATTGACCATAGATGGGAAGGGATTATTTTTGAGTTATAAAAAGTAACTACCACTAGTTATGATCATAATGTAAATACTATAGACATGTATATATGGCATAAATAAATATATACTTAATATAGATATATTAATCAAAACAACAAAAATAATAGCTACTTTCTCATGCTAATGTATCATACTTTATATACTGTACACCCATCTTTGTTTACAATTGAAAAAAAGAACACTGCCGCCAAGCGGTCACTTTGAGAATTAATAAGATTCATTCCACTAAGCCCACAAATTTTGAAATACATTGCTGATGATTTGGAGGTATTTTTCTTGCAGACTTTTTTTATTTTGCCTGCAGATTTTGTCCATTGCCTCCAAAGTCTGTTGATAAGAGGTTTGTCTGTATACAAGATATTAAATCCAGTTTCTAGTTTGCTCTGCGTTTGTAAAAACTATAAACAAATCACAAGGTCAAACATTTCAAAAAGTTGGAATTTGGCTCCAGAAAGAAATATTTACACATGTCTAGTTGTATGTTGCATGCTCAAGAGTAAGAAATCATAAAAATTTATTCTTCACTGTTAAAAAGGGAAAAAAAAAGAAATTTTCTTAAAAAATATTGTTTACCATGAAGTCCTATAAAATTAAATTAAAGAAATTATTAAATCGCAACGTCGGGTTTTTGTCAAAGTATCTTTCCAAACAAATCAGCTTATTCAAATTTCATTGAATGGGTTGCAAAATTGAACAAAACGTTTGTAAATCTTGACAAAAAAATGTTAGCAATAACTTCAGTGATACTAAATATTGTGAGGATTTCAACATGCATCAGTGGGTTTCAAAAAAATTCTACTAACATAAAAATGGAGAAATCATTTTCTAAAACAGATTATTTAATGAAGTTAAAAAATATTTAGTCTTTCTCAAACTTGAATGCCCCCAAAATAGTACATGTAGTCATTACATTGGATACTCTCTAAAAAGTAGCCTTAGTCCAACCTTGCCTAAATCCAACAAAGCTCCAGTAGTAGAATGTTTCTGGAAAAGAATCAATTTGTATTTATTTGCCAGAAATAATGTAAGAAAGAATACAGAAATTAGTGAAGGAAATGCAGCAGAAGTTGTCAGGGCAAAGATCTGACATTAACAGAGAAAACTTGCACTACTAAAGAGGAAAATGTGATGGGCAGGAGCACAAGACTGTAAAGTCAAAAGGCAACATCAAAGATGTAAGGTAGGTGTGTGAGCATCATACTTGAGTAAAAGTTTAATATTTATCAGGTTTCTTTTGTTTGTTCTGCTTGAACGGAAAGATCAGAAAATACAAGTAGGAAAGCAATAAATAACATGGCTGGTGGAATAAACAAGGAAGAAAAAAGATTTTAGCCAGAAAACTTTTTGCCAATTCTGTTAAGTAGCTAACTCAAATACTTTCAGAAAGCACTCCAAACAAGAACACTCAAATTAAAAGCCAAACTAATTCTGCTCACATATAATTATACAAATTTCAATTCTATCCTGCAATCACGTAGTTACATGGTCAAGTATCATTTTCTTTTCTTTTTTATATAATTAACAGGATTTTTAATATGGCATTATTTATTATTACTATAAATAATTCATTTCATGGGCACTTGTATTTGGGTAGACATGCCTGTTATTTTAAACAGTAAAATTAAAGTCAACCAGCCTAGAGATTGAGCATTCCCACTAAAGTAAATGCACCTCCTGACAGAAATTAAACCTGTATTCCCTTTTTTCAAACAAGTCTCCCCAGGAAATATTAATTTTTTTTATAAAGTTAATGACTGGGAAATATGATCATCTCTCTTGTCCCCTATCCACAAATGTCAGAATTGGTGCTTAATTAAGTTGAAAAAATCTTTTCTTCTTTGCATTTAAATAGATTTTGATGACAGAAATCTTCCATTGATAGAACTGCAAAAAGAAACCAAAACTCCCATGTTCACCAAAAATATGAAAAAAAGGTAAAGTCATAAAAGTTAATACATGGCATACTATACTAATAAAAAATGCCATGGTGTTTATATATATATGTATGTATGTAACTTTCATGATTTATGCTCATACATACATATAACAAGAAATTGAAAAAACATATTCTTTATTGTTCAGTCAACTTCCTGTTGTTTAAATAATGGAGAAACCCAAAGGAAGTTTATATGAACACAAAAAGGATCTTTTACAAAATAACACACTCAATGCATTAATTGCTCACCATAATGAGTCTGACTAGAATTTTTATTTAAAAATGCTACTTCAATTAAAAGTGAAAACAATTTACTGAGATAAAAATGTATGGAATGTGTTTTAATTGCTTGCTCATCCACAGTAAATATGTCTATCTTCTTACACTTCACCTTTCTCGGCAGAACTTCTATTATAATAATGTGAAATATTTAATAACAAAAGTGATAAAAACAAAGAAAAAGAAACTAAATGAAATCAACTAGACTATATACCCAAAATGTATACTATAATCCTGTGTGTATAAGATGCAGGTTTTTCATCCAAAATCATGTTCAAAAGTCTGCTGCATCTTACACTTTAGTTTAGAATTCCATCCCATTTTTCCAGGACTTAAAACAGACAAAATCAGGTCAAATTGGATTTATGTCTATCTCATGGCATATTGCAACAAAAGAAAATAAATCAAACCTACACATCAGGAGGTAGAATGACAAAATAAGGGCTTGAGGATATCTGCAAGTAGATTGTGGACACCTGGGAAGAGTTGGATGCTGCTATCATTGTCAAAGTCTTCAAGAAATGTTGCATCTTGGACAAGCTCGACAGCACAGAAGATGACATCCAATATGAGGAATTCCTACAGAAACAGGGGTCAACAGCGGTACCACAAGAAACCAACGATGATCTCACTGATGATACCTACTACACAGATCTGTACCCCAACCTGACAGAGAAAAAATTCAATCAATTCTATGGGTTCAACAATGAATGCAAGTTTGAAGGGTTCAATGAGGACTACTTTCCACTCTTAGATCTTGGATGCCCAGATCATATTCATATACAGTAATGAGCAAAAGAAATAACAGACTTAACCAGAAGGTAAATTTGTCCAATTCTTACTAAAAAGTTGTAAGTGTTCAACAGTGTACTTTCAGGATTAGTATTTGTGGTGATCCATGACCCGAGTGAAAGTTAGTATATTCACCTTCCTAATGCAGTCCTAAAGCATTAGACCCCCAACCACTAAATTTTACAGTTGTCATTGTACATGTTGGTTTGTTTCTTGAGCCAATTGGTCTTGCATTAAAATTGTGATTTTATGACTAAATATCATTGTTGACTATAGCAGACTTTCCTTTCCCAAGTCTTTTTGCAATGGTGCATTTAAGTTTATGATTTACAAAAAAAAAAAAAAAAAAAAAATGAATAGAATATTGAAAATATATTACTTTGCTAAAGCTCCATCTATTACCAGATAGAGCAGAAAGTGTAATATTACAACATGATGAACACCTTGCCATACATTGTAGTACTATAAGATTGTCCTGCCATTAGCCCTGACCTCCATCCCATGTCCAGTTGAGGCTGTACTTTGTACTATTAGGAGCTATACTAAGTGCTGATAATGACTTTCAATGTCTCTAAATAAAAAAAATTAATGTTGCTTCTCCCCTCATGGCTCATAACTTTTGCATACTCTATTTTCAGTATTATCATGTATTCAGATCTCTATTTTCACTTGTACTATGTTAATACGAATGCGACAATTTACACTGATTGTCAACAAATATTACTCTCAAAAGTATTTGATTGAACATTTACAGACCTTGAGTAAAAGGTTAAAACTTGGTGGCTCATTTATTTATATTTGCCACTGTATGTATGTTAGATGGACCCATGGAAATACTGCAGTGGGTCTTGGCAATTTTGAAACAGTAACTAATCATTCAATATTTGAAACTAGCATCTTCATCAATAATTTTTACAGATTTTATTGTAAACAACAGTTTACAACAAAATCTGTAAAAATTTCAGAATTCAAGAAAAAGTTTATATAATAGAATAATAGATAAAAAAAAAATAGTTTAAAATATGGCATCCATTTACGAATAGGTAAATAATTGAAGAAAATACTTCATTTTCAAGAACTTCATAAAATAAAATTTAATTTTCTTTTGCTATTATTTAACCCCATTATTTTGTAACATCTACAAAATAAAAAAAAGTAATGATGTTGCCTGTGGCTAAATACAGACTGTGAAAAATATATTCAAACATTGTTAGAAGTTTTTTTTATGTAAGTCTATTGAAGAGAAAAAAAAATAGAGACTGTAGTCTAAATAGATCCAAATTAAAAGGATCACAATGAAAACCTGTATATTTTAGTGGTTCTCTCTTTGGAATTCTGAAAAATTCATTGTAGGTGAATAGGTAGCTACAAACAAGCATATTGATACATAAACAAATAATGGGTTATGCAGACAGTTACAACAATGAATGACTTGGGATTTGAGTTGAAATCAACAGACACAGCTAGCATTAAAACAGGCATTTTGCTTATTTATGAAAAGAAAAAGAAAATTCATGGGAACTTTTCAAGTTTTAGACAACAGAAGTTACAAGAAATGCACTCTCCACAATATTTGCAAACAGGCATTGTCAATAATAACAAAATTTTTGCTCAATTTTCTTATTTTTATGTTAAAAATCAGAATGACAACTTATTCCCCCCTTACTGAACCCACTTTGAGTTTATTTTTCTCTTTTTGTTTTGGTGAAATTCTCCGCTAAAAGAGGAAACAAAGGTTAGGTTGTAGGGTGCAAAACCTTGCAAGCATATAATTTGAAGCTTATAAATTTGGAAAACTGTTGTCTACCTAGTTTCTACCAAACAGATGTGTTTGTTTATTGAAAATGTGCAAATTACTGGCATACTAAAGCTAAACAATGAGCTGTGTTTAGAAAGAGACAAGCCATAAGCACATTCAGAATTGGAGACATGAAATGAAAACGTGTAGAGAGAACAAAAACCTGCTGTAGAAAAAGTTTATAATGAATTTGCAGATAAGTGTGGGATGGGCATTTAATCCTCTGGCAGAAACTTTTGGTATTATTTTAACTTGTCACTTGTTTTACCTTCTGGTTACGCATCACTGAATATTCAGGAAAAATGAACAAATTTGCTTTGATTCTTTCAAGAACTGCAATTTCAATGATATTTACATTATTGCCTCTCAGTTCCTTTACGATTTAGATGCACACAATGTAAGGTTTCTCCTTTTTGAACATTAAATGACAAAAAAAGAAGAAAAGATTGTGCAATAAAGTCATGGTTATCACAAACGCCTTCATATTTATTTATATTTGGAGCACATAAAATAGGCAATTAGTATCTGTCTATATTTCTGAGATTAGGTATTGTAACTGTTTACACCATTTACATTGTTTGGACATTGTCCTCATCTTTATTGTCACATCCATGATGTTTTAGCTGTTGTATGCACCTTATACATTGGAATTTCAAAGTGAACCCTTCATTTTGTCCACTGGTTCTATGCGTCTTCTGTTATTTTTGTTCACCTCTGCTGCGGACAGGTACTGAACACATAACTCTTTGGGTCAAGTCACTGGATTACTTCAACCAATGCTTTTATCCTGTGAGGATATCAGTAAATGAATTTTGGGGACTAAATGTAAATAGTGTAGATAGACAATTCGAAATAATAAAAAGATTGACTCTTTGTTATCAGTAACTATAGATGCCTGATGATTTAGATTTATTTCAATTGTTATTCAATGCATTCTGGCTGAGTAAAAGTAGATTTGGCACATTGTGTAAGGTGCTAAATTAGTTGTCACTTGTAATATATCATCTCAGTATAAATTCTGTTTTTTCTTACCTATTTTGTACAAAAAGTTCAAAACAAAAACATTAATCTAACATTCCCTGTAATCTTAGCCAGAGTCATCAATGATCTAATCATAAGTATAGACTGGGAAAAAATTAATGTTGTACAAGTACTTGTGACAAAACTCCAAGACATGACCCAATCTTGGTACTCCAAAAATGAAAACTGGATATAATATGATCAAAGTCATGTTAGAATCCATTTTAGGTCATGAAAACCTTTAGAAGACAGGAAATGAAGACTGAAGTTCTATACGCAGAAAACTTAGTTATATTCATCCAGTAAACATTTCAGATTGTATAAGAATAAAAGGGAAAGACGTCTAATGAATGTTGTTGAAACTGAAAATTGTATTTATAAAATGTAAATTTTCAATGCAGAAGGAAGGCTGTTACCATTTCAGAGATTGATGCAATGTAATCTTCCCTGACATGTCATATTTTGCTAAATTTACTAAATATCAAGTAAGCAGAAATGGCTTCAATCATGTGATAGCAGAAATAAGGCCTCAAATATTTCAACTGTCAGCCAATGCCATTTCCAGCAGGCTATACCTGATAAAATAGATGCTATCTCACCATGGCAGACTGTTCAACTTATGTGACATAAGAATTTCAGGCATTGTGTATTTCTTCAAGCTGAGTGGTCCAGGATGCTGGGCATGGGCATTTTTATCAAGACATCATTTCTAAATAGATTGCCAACTAAGGCTGAAGAGCTTCTACTGCTAATATAGCTGATAAAAGAATATGTGAAGAAAGAATCAGCACATATCTGGTGGTGCTTTTCTCAAAAATAATCACATTAATATTTAAAAATTTCTTCTAGACTTCCACTAAGTCTACATAAAAGAAAAACATATATTTGGTTGGGAATTTTTTTATACAAATCAGTTTATAAAAATGTAACCATAACAAATTTTATATATATATATATATATATATATAAGTTATTTTTGGCTCATTGTTGAAAAAACTAATCTGCTGTCGATTTCAATATTCATGCCATGTCTCAAGCTGCATTTTCTATGCGCTTATTTTGTCAAAAGTGATATCATTACACAGATTAAATAAACTGCATCCACTCTAGAGCAAGCCAAGTCTGACAGCACAAAGGAAATCACAAGAAATTAGTTAATTATATCTGAGGAGCCTTTCCAGAAAGAAATTGGATAATTACATATAGATACAGGGTTCTGAAAATGAAGAGATGGAGAGTGGAAGGAATTTCAGATATAAACATGGAACCCTAACCCACTAAAAATCTTATCTTTCCTTCAAAATGGATAACTGCTTATTACTTTACAGAATTTATTTTTAAAGTCAATTGGTAAGTGCCAGTAAATTTAGTTGTGACAAATAAGAAATTTACATAAAGCACAACCCAGAACTTTATTTTTAAGACTAATGAAAGCTGTTGATCATCATGAGCAACAGAAAGAAGTGAACGGCCTGTATCTATGAATGTTGAGCAAGTGCAATGTAGTACTAGTTCAAGACTAAAATCTTAAGGTTCAGCTTCTCATTGCTTTTTGCTAGATGCCTAATAATGATTTATACCAACCTCAATACTTGAATTTTACCCTTTAAATAAAAAATACTTTCAATTCATTTGTTATTAATATAAAGTAATATATATGGAAATAAATACAAATTATTGTTAGACAATTGTTTTTTGTTATTTACTGACAGCACTGAATTTATTTGATAGTAAAGAAAAAAAATTATAATAATTTCCAGATAGTAAATGTTATAGTCAAGATAGAAAACTTTTGGTAAATTCAGTCAGTTATGTGCCATGTGCTTAGGCAATCATGTATCTTTCAATGTATGACTGATGAGGCAGATTTTTTTCCCACAGTAGGTTGCCATTTTTTTCTGTGGTAGACCAGTTGCCATCCAAGGCTATAGAACCCGGTCTGTCCTGCTATTTGCCCATAGCTGGGGGGAGAAGAAGAGGATTTATACCTTTCCCAAGGGTATTAGCATGTAAGTAATGTAATGGATTCGACTGGAATTTGAACTCAGCTCTGTAATTCCTCAATCCGAGCTGCTATCCATTACTCCACAGTGCCTATCTCTTTAATAGATTTGTTTGCTTACACTTAGTGTTATGGGGAGAGTGAAAACCTATTATTAGTAGAAGACAGCTAAAAACCAAGAATTCTTCACACTTGACTGAATTTGTATTATTTTTTTCTACAGTGTCACAGTTACTTGACATTACTGTAATTAAAAACAGCTTGTAGAATCTGAGCATTTACTTCATTGAATAAACATTTAACAATTTATCTATGAAAGAAAAATTGTGAATGGAACAAGGCAGAAAAAATAAAAAGGAAAGAGTTATATGTTCATTGTTATATTAAAAATGTTTTCCTTTAGCTGTAACCATCTAAGATGAAATTGTATCAATATTTTTGTTTTTTCTTTATCAATAAAATCAGGAGAGGAAACACATTTGGTCATCATCTGCTTAATTCAATACAAAAAATATTCAATGACTTTAATTAAAAAAAGAGAACACTATTTATGACTAAATAACTCAATAAGTTCACATCATAAAACCTATGTAACTCAAAAGATATAAAATGTATACTTGTGCCATGAATTTAAAAAATATTTTAATAAAAATAATAAAAAATGAATAAAATGTTTGTAAATAATTATACTCTTAGATATTGCATTTACAAATACTTAATAGATTGCCCAATTATCAGTTAAATAGCAGAATAAACTGTGATCTCTAGTCTTGTGCTGCAATACGTCTAAGAAAGGAAAACTGAATTCCAACCCATGAAGAAGACAAGAAACCATACCACTATGCATGGCAATTTACAGATAATAAAAAGCAGAATCTGTAGGGAGCCACGATTGCCTACATTGTGAACAAAGATGGCATTTTAAAAATAGATTGCCCATTAAATATAATGTATTTATAATTTAATATAATTAGACTCTTGATGAGACAAAGCTGTAATTTAAATACTAGTTTGCTTGCATATAGAGGTCTATATCATTCAGGCAGGCCGAATTCCAGCTGTCCATTTTCATTAAAATTAAGAGATTTATTTTTTTTATATAAAAACCTTTCAAATGGAACTTTAAATATCTTAGCAAACATGCAGCAGCAGTCTTTGAAAAACAAACACCAGTTTGTATTGTTGAGAACTCCCTACCTATTCCCTATTTTCAAAGCTAAGTTTGCTTAGTGGTTGAGATAGTTACACATTTTCCATTTAATATATAAGGCTAGTCTGTGATTTCAGGTAAAAAAAAAAAAAAAAATTGTATGCTGATTTTTCAGGTAGGTAGGTAGGCTCTCTCTACTGGGAAGATTTGGGGCAAAACAGTTTCTCCTTATTCTATGTTGTACAACCTGGAGTGAAGTTTGGTACCTGAGGTTATCAGAGTCAACTAATTTCAATGGCTTCAATCGTCACTGTGGGCTTTATACTTATTTAAGATTAAGAAGAATGTTTTCTTTTTATACAGAGTGATAATGAATTAAAAAAAAAAAACAACTATTTAGTTGGAAATTACAAAAACATTTCATTATCTACTGATCTACACTCTCTACGGTTTTATTTTAAAGGAAATTTTAAACAAATTGAAACAACAGAATAAACAACTAAAAAGTATATTTTTAACAGAATCTTTCACCAGTAAATATTCCAAAGGAAAAAGATAGAGAAAAATGAAACTGGTAGATAAAATGTTTGGTGTTTGCAAGGAACAACGACAAAGATAACATAGTGCTTTGTAGCTATTATTATTGTTCAACGCTACAAAAGAAAGCAAATAATAAAATTGAATTGAAGGGATGCAGTTAGTAACCTGACTGTATTGTCAGAGATAGTTCAGATTTTAGCTGGCCCAGGAACTAACAACGTCTCCCCCCACCTTTTAGCAACCTGTCTTCGAGTCCAATCTGTTAAATTTACCAATACCCATATCGATTTTTTAAGTCATCTCTCTCACTTTTTCTAGTCTAACTTACTGGGTTGGGATAGTCTGCTTCTTGGCTTTTTTCTGACTTGTATTTGCACGATAACCATTTATTTAATCTCAACAACAAATTTAAAAAATGAAGCTTTCTGCGAATTACAAAACAAATTAATAATCCTTCTATTATTGACTAACAATAATAACATACATCATCATCCGCTGTTTTGCTTAAACCGTTTTAATAACGTTCCAATTATTAACAAAATGAGAAATATCCTCCTTTTATTTAAAAAGTTATATGAACATGCATAGAAAAAACTAAAAAACAAAAAATTAATTAATTACATTAAAAATAAAAATTGCTGTCTTTTTCTTTTAACCTGAAGTGACATTGGGACGAAATAAAAAAAAAATGAAGTGACGAATAATGAGAGAACATACAAAAAATAAAAAACTGAGAACAGATGTTTTGCAGGTAAATGACAAAAAAATCCACCCACAGGTTTCGAACCTTTGTGGGTGGATGGAATGTACACTTTTAGACTCAAAGTAGACGAGAGACTTTCGCCTCCAAATCGAATTATTTTTCAAATAGTTGCTGTTAACTTTTTATTTTATTTCATTATTAAGAGGGAAAATATTAGATTTTAAAAAAAGTCTTGTCTATATGTTTAATTATGCAAAATTATTTTTCTTAAAACGAAATTAACCGGGATTTTCCTTCAGAAATGAAATTGTGTCCAAATAAAAATCGCAAAAACAACTGAAATGTCATATTATTTTTTTGGTAAATTAAGAGTGCGTAATAAAAGACGTGGATATCGCTGTGACTAACAAAATAAAAATCGTAAATAATGAACAGAAAAAAAATGTAGACAGAAAACAATCATTTTTTCTTATTTTCTAAAATAAATACTCCGAATAATCAAGCATCAAGAAGGCCGAGCAAAAAGTCATAGCAAAATAATCACACAAAAAAAATTGATTCTACAATAGAGAAAAAAAGACCCGAGAAAAATAGTAAAAGAAAGTTATTAAGAATTTCATTTAAATCGAAAAATCCCACCCTCTTTGCCAGGTAAAAAAAAAATAAAAAATAAAATAACGTCGAAAAGCAGATGAAAGATAAGCTTGGTTTACACATTTACAGTTTCACTTTCCAAAGTACGGATGTTCAATAGCGCTAAGAAAGTTGCATGAATTTTATTTTCACTGATACATTCAACAAGTTAAAATTTGAATCTTGAACATAATAAAAATGTAAAAAATAAACACGCACACAATCACCCACATTTTCTTTTTCACCAAAATTTTAAAATCGAAATGTTTAAAGTTTAAACATAAAATTCAGTAAAAAGAGCGTTTAAAAATAATTCGCAAATAATCTTTTTAAAATACAAGTGATAGAATCTTTAAAATCTAAATGGGAATTTTTTTTTAATTTTCTTGTCAAATTGAAAAAAGTCTTACCTTATTTATTTATTTTCTGCTAGATATTCTGATCGAATAAGAACAAAATAATCCGAATAAAAACAAAAATAAAATGCTACGATCCTTCTTCAACTTTTGAAAAATGATGAGCAACTTTTCATTCCATTAAAAAATTTAAGCAAAATCAGAGTAAAAATAAATAAATAAGTAAATAAGAAATAGCAATTAAATAAAAAGTTGTTTTATTTAGACTACATTCGAACTATTGTCCTCATCTTTACCTTGTTGTTATTACAAAAATCCGAAAGTGTTTGCGTAGTGTTGTAAATGATAATTAATTTAATTAATTAAATAACTAATAACTCCTCAGAAAATTAGACAGAAAAAATTGTTTTCTTCAGTTAAAACAAATCGAAACTGATTCACGTGAAAGCATAAAAATGTTTAATGAACGATGTATTCATTCTGGTTGAACTAAGAAGAGTATAGGCGCGTCTATCGTCCAGTTCACACTCCTCCACAGTCTTTTGAACAGAAGTAAAAGTTTAAATTTATATACCATGTTTTTTTTTTTTTGGAGGGGATGGGGTTCAGTTCCTTCTAAACTCTTTTCGTTCTCTTTCGCTCTCTTGTGTCTTAGTGGCATTATCGCCTTGCTTGGGGTGTCTGATTAAAAAAAGAAATCAACGTCTTATTTCTAAAGGGGCATAACGGGTCAGCACTACACATTGTTTTTAAAGAAAAACTTCGATAAAAAATATCTGAAGTAAATTGTAGAAAAACAGTATAACCCAATTTTTTTATTAATGATTTTAAATCATTTTTAATAAAAAAATTATTGATTTAAAAGAAATACCTACTGAGGCAAAGAAATTAAAAATTGGCTCATTATACCCCACCATATTTTAAATCACCCCCCCCCAAACATTCAAACAAGAGAAAATTGTCACTGATAACATTTTTAAATAAAATTTCATTTTTAAATTTTAAACTGATTATTTTTTATAGCTTTTTAAAACTTTATGAACAGAGTGGAAGAAAGATTCAATATTCAAAACAAGAAATGATTAAAGAAAAACTTAATAGGAAAATAAAAAAAATCCTTCTCCGGAGATGATTAAAAAATGTAAAATTCCACAATTACTGGAGCAGGGGAGGTGGTGCTAATTATTGATTTCTATGAAAAAGTTTAAGAAAAACATTTAAACAAAGAGAGTTTTTTTTTATTGATCATTCATTCATTAAAATTTAAAAATCAGGTTAAAAAAGAAGAGTTTTTTTGTGAAGATGGAAACAAAAGTCAGAATTTTCTATCAAAATATTTTAAAAATTTGCACAAAAATAATCGCCTTTTACTTTTTTTGGGAGACCAACTGTGAGAAGGAAAATTATTGTTTTTTACTGTCTCATACAGCAAATAAGATGAATTAACTTTTCTTTTTAATTTTATATTATTATACATGAAGATGGCGGGGGGATACAAAACAATAACAAGTCCATTTTAGAGTTTCAAACAATTTCTACACACCAGATTTTTAACCTGATCTACCCAAACAAAAAAATCAATATCTACAAAATAAATAAATAAATAAATGAAAAATAAATAAAAAAATAGTTTAAGTACTAACAAACCAATGGAATCTATTTTGGTGTCGGTTTGCTTATTTATTTATTTTCGGCTAGATATTCTGATCGAATAAGAAGAACAAAATAATCCGAATAAAAACAAAAATTAAATTTACCATGTTTTTTTTTTGGTGGGGGGGTTCAGTTCCTTCTAAATCTAAACTCTTTTCGTTCTCCTTCGCTCTCTTGTGTCTTAGTGGCATTATCGCCTTGCTTGATAAATTTTAAAATCGAAATGTTTAAACATAAAATTCAGTAAAAATCTATGAAATTTCATTTTTAAATTTTAAGAGAAAAAGTACTAACAAAGAAGAGTTTTTTTGTGAAGATGGAAATTAAAAATTTTTATACAGTACGAATTACAACAAACTGGTCAAATAGCTTTGAACACGTTGTCAAGAGAAATATTTTCTAAATTTTCATAACATACAAAAATGCTGTTAAATGTTTCAAATATAGCAATATTTACAACGAACAGAATTTAGGAAATTTTGCGATTTTTTAAAAGAATTATTTTAATTTCTTAGCCGAGAAGAGAAACCTTTGAGTTTGATTCCATCGCAAAAAATTTAACCATTTTCTTACTATGGGTAAAAAAAGAAAAAGTATTTCTTTATTGAATAAAGAAATTAATGATAGAGGCTTTGGTAATCTTTAAGAAAAATCAAGTAAATAAATATTTAAAATAAAATTTAAAATGCCCATCTAAATAAAGATTCAGTGTTTTTGTCTTTCAACATAAAACATGTTGCAATTTTATCATCAATTATATTTTCTCTAAATTCAAAATAAAAATCTTTTTGTAGTCTTCTTTATCAATAAATAAAACTAAATATATTTAAAACAATGCTTCTTAATTTGATTTTTTTAAAAAGATAATTTCAAACTAGTTTTATAAAAATATTTTAAGCGCGATTGTCCATCCGTAAAATGAAAAACGGGTCAACAACGCTTTTTCCATGACTGGTACTTTAATCAAGGAGGTTCGTTTATGTTAACATGCCAACAGGTGTAAAGTGTCATTGAAAGAAAAATGACAGTCGACACTTACCAGAAGGGTTGTAGGACGTGTGGGTCAGTGTTTTAGATCCATTTCAGGATAGAACCGGAGAGAAAAACTTCCCGACAAGCGGTAAAGGTTCCACAGCTGGTATACAATAAACAAGATCGAGCGCTGTCGCCCTCAACATCCGGGCTTCTGTGCCACGCATCAATTCTAGCAGACAACGTCGAGAATAGCCGCATATTCGTAAAAAAGGTAAACGCATATAATTTTCTTTTAAATTAATTTTTTGCTGAATAATCATTAAAGTGATAATCAATACGGTCACTAATCCAAAACGAGTGGATTGCTACTGTAAAATTAAATTAAAATACAACCACTGGATGAATAAAAGAAAAAATTAAAACGGTTAGAGAATTGAATCGAACCATTATCCTGCCTATTCCGAGAAAAAAAACGTGCGTAAATTAAAGTGTAGGCGGTTTTCATGAAGTTTGTCATTGAAAAATATGTTAAATTCTCCTGGGAAAATAGTAATACCATGCAACAATATTTATCTGTCAGCATTTTCATCCCCGAAAAAAAAAAAAAAAAAAAAAGTGAGAGAGAAAATTTCTCAAGTTTTTACTTTCAGATTAACTCAAAAAATGGTTTGAATTATTAACTTTATGTTAAAACTAAAAAGTGATTTTTTAACAATAAAATTTTTAAAAAGATACTTTAACTTTTGATTATTTCACTGAGCCTCATTTAAAACATAAAAAATTCTACTAAAAGATGAAAATGTACAAAAATAAATACAATCATTTGCAACTATGGTTAAAAATTCTATTGAAAACTGGTTTACAAGTGATTCCAGCAAACAAATGAAATGAAAATAAAATAGATCTATGTTATTCAGCAGACAAATTCACATATAATGTTTATTAGATAAAAAATTATTTTTAATAAAAAGCGTAATATGAAAATTGTATGAGAAAAATAATTTAGAGATTATTTTTATAAAAGGAAAGATAATATTAAAAATTGTATTTAAAATTAATAAAACTAGAAATTTACTAACACAGTTTCTTTTTCTAAGAAACTGCCTAAATTAAACTAAATGGCTTATATGAATGAAAACAGAATGAAAATTGATGTATAAAGATTTGAATAAAAAAATACTCCAAATTGATGCAATAAAAACATCTCCAGGGTGGTCCGAATGTCTTGTCACCTTAACCCTATCTTCCAAACTGTAAGCTTGTGTCAGCCACCTGAAATAGATTATATTATGTAGGGGTGACAAAACTTTCGGACCACCCTGCATATATATATATATATATATATATATATATATTAGAATTGGACATAGCCCGACAATTTATTTAAAGACATTTATATATGAGTAGATATATATATGAGTAGACATGTATGTGTACAAGTATACAAAAAAGGCTCTAATATATGTATATGCCTGGAGAGGAGACTGAAAAGTTCTCAGCCCAAACAAGTAGCGATTCCCAACTAAAATTCTAATGTCTGGTATGTATTCAGGTTTTGGGTTTTGACAAGTTTTCATCATCCCTTTATATATATATATATATATATATATATATATAATCATTATCATCATCATTTGACCTCCCTATGATTGGTTGGAACTCCATTGATAATCCCTTTCCACACTGTTCGATCATGCATTGCTGTCCCCAGCTCCCCAATATCCAACCCTGAGTCCCAAGCTATGGTGTCTGGGAAAGTCATTTTTCATGAGAAGATGCTTCCAGAGGATGCCATAGGAGTAAGGATTAGACGATTTCCCTGTTTGCTTGGTGGCAGTAGCCAGCAAACTGTAAAATTTTTTGTTTGAGCTTAAGCGAGATTGGTTTCAGTTCTCTGTAAATTGTACTAAGTGTTGCATGGGATCGCCAACGGATGTTCTGGATTTTTCTAAGTATATATATGTGTGTGTGTGTGTGTGTGGCAATACTAATGGTAATAATAACACAAAAGTATTATATATGCTGACAAGTATAACTGTATTCGAGGAATTTTTTTAAAAAATTAAAGGGATAAAAGTAAAATAATAATTCATGAATGTCTGAAACATTTTCATGATAATTTTTCATAAGAATCTACACTTCAATGGTATCTTTAAAAATGTGTACTTGGATAATAAATATAAAATGTTTTTAAGGCTGTGGCTGAATGATAGTCCTCATAAAAATCTCTTAAACATTTCTGCCCTAATATACTTTTTTGTATTTTTAATTTATTTTTACTGATATAAACCCGGATTTGAATTTCACCATAGTCAATTTGTCAAGGTGATATTGTGATAATATTGGCCTGGAGAGATGATCCCAGTTGTGGCATCACCATTGGTGAAGTGGCTGAGAAACACACCACAGGTTGATCCAAGCCTTGTAAATTAAATTGGATATACAAAACTGTTTGGAAACTGTAAATGGTTGTACTAGGATGAAGTCACAAGTCATCGTGACTGAGGGTTTGAGTATATTGGTCATGCCAAGTTATGTGCTCTCTCTCAGAAACAGTAAGTAAAGTCCACTCAGTAAAGTTGCAATATAAACCACAGGAAGCTGGTTCAGTGGATGTTGAACAAACACAAATGTGCCTGAGCAGGAGTCGACAATAGGGATTAGGTAGCCAACTTTGCAGATGTGTATATATATAAATGGCCAGCCCTTATATATATATATCCACATTATCTACAAATGCTCTATCCTTGATATTAAACATTCTTTCTCTATAAAAAAAGCAAATTTGAAACTATATATGTATGTATATATATATATATATATACACATACATACATACATACATATATATATATATATATATATATATATATAGATATATAGAGATATATATTCATGCATGTTTCATTAAATAATATAGACAAGTTTTGTCTATTTATTTTAAGCAAGTTCCTTTCATATTGTCTGATAAGCTTAATAACATTATCATTGAAAAACGGAAGGAAATCACCATATTGATACATGTTTTAATCCTATCTAAGCTTTCGGCTTACATAAGCCATTATCAAAGATGACAATTACATTTCAATATATCAAACAATACATGGACAAAACAATAATGATAGTCTTTGTTGCATGAAAAGTTTCAAAGCAATGACAATGACAATGTTATTAAGCTTATCAGACAATATGAAAAGAACTTAAAATAAATAGACAAAACTTGTCTATATTATTTAATGAAACATGCATCAATGAAAAATTGCTGCCTAAATATACACAATATATATATATATATATATATATATATATATTCAGTTGTATAGGTATGAGTTTGTAACCTTGGGTTTCACGCTTTTGCATATGACACACACACATATATATATATATATATATATTTTAAATTAATTGATTTAAAATATGGGTTTTTTGCTACACAGTGATAACCATGTTTCAAAAATGGAAGCTTACTGTTCTTTCTTTTTATATATATATATATATATATATATATATATATATATATGTCTGTCTGTCTGTTGAATATTAATGGGAAATAGCCTATCTATGGTAACATTGCCATGGGGATTACCCAAGCTTGTCTGACATGATACCTATTAGGTAGTGTTTTATTCAGGACTATAAAAGGAAGGGATATAATTCCTCTCTTTCTAGAATGTGGTAGATAGGAGACATATCTAGTCTTCCCTTCTCAAGAGACTTAGTTGCATGTCAAGCCAACTTCTTAATTTCACTCAACCATGTGACATATCACGCATGCACACATTTATATAAAAGAGCAAAAATGTTATTGGTTTTTAAAATATTTTAAGTTTAGGAACTTAAAAATTTTGAAAAACCAATAACACTTTTGCTCTTGTATATAAATACTTGAACAAAATAAAATCCTTGCATTTTTCCCTTAGAGGACAAAACACGTCATCTATGATAAGTTTTTTTTTTTGGTCTTTATTCATATTGTATTTTTATGGATATACTCTATTTGAAAATTTTTTCACACATGAATATATATGTGTGTGTGTGTGTGTGTGAAAAACCCATGAATATGCTGAATTCATTTATTTTGAAAGAAAACCAACTTATCTGGAACAAGTTGTAATCCCTCCTGCTACAGTGTCCTTCAAAGTACTCTTCTTGGGATCTTTTGGACTATTCCCAACATCCTTTCCACTTTTAAAACAATGAGCAATGGGTTCTTTCATGATCATCATTTCAGTGATGAGCTTTATTTTGGGGCAAGCCAGAAGTTGCAGGGAAACAAATCTTAACTGTAGGCTGCCAGAACTGGATGATGCAACACTTATTTAATTTTATGTTTTAATGTCTTTTAATAATTTTTTATTTTTTTGATTGAGTTGATACTAAATTTATGTTGCAGACAAATTTTTGCTCAATTAATCTCATACATTTTTTTCCTGTTACAAAATCTTTCCACATAAGTAAGCAACTTGCATAACATGTATTATTCACTGAATTGACATCATTTACAATAACAACAGGATTCCTAATCTAAAGAAAGAACCTGTTAGAAATGGACAAAGTAGTTTTGAAACCAGTGGTTAATTTTCAAAACCCAGATTAAATCCCAAATTTGAATGCTGATCTTCATTGCCAATTGACACACCAAAAATCATTTTTTTTATGACACCTGGATGTAAGTTGGCATCATCAGTAAAATAATTGTGCAATCCCTCTGGTGTCAGGAGATTGTGTTCACACCCAAATAAAATTCAGATTTTTGACTACTGATTTTCAAAGCTGATAGACTGTCCTTATTTGATAGATTGAAGCAACACAGTCTTTCAACCATTTTAATTGACTTTGTACCAGACTAAGCTAGGCTTAAACTATACCAGTTATATAACTATGCTAGGTATATAATATTTTTAAAACGTCATAATTTTTTATATATTTGAATATCAATTCATTACTTTTTCTTTGCAACTTGTCACTGAATAATTTTAACTAATCAAAATTTAATATGAAAATTAATGATGAAAAAGTACAATAATTTTCTATAAACTTCAGCTTTTGTGAAATACCTTCAACATACTTCTTGTATTTTTTATGAAATATAAATATATTTATCTAAATTTCATGATTACTTATAAAGCATTTATAGAATTGTAAAGTATTTTATAGTGTTTTGTTAAAAAGCTAAATCTTTTTCAGATTCAGAAAAATAAAAACAATTTTCAATCATGATTATATTGGATATTGCTGCCATATCTGGTCTGGTGCTCCTATTATATTTCTTGAGATTCTCAACAAAATCCAAAAAAGAATCTGTAATGTTATCAGTTCTGACCTGGCATCTTGACCTCAGTCACTTTCCCACCACCATCATGTGGCTTCTCTCTTTCTATTCTATAAAGATTTTCATGGCAGTGTTTCTAATGATATCTCCTCTTTGGAACCTTGACTGCATGAATTTAAGCGTGCTACCAGATTGGCAACTAGGTCTCATCGTTTTACTGTTGAAATAGGTTGATGTAATTAAGTTCTAATAGTTTCTTTTCTTGCACTGTTCATTGGTGGAACTTCCTTCTGATTTCTTGTTTCCTTACCACTTATAATCTTCAAAAATTTAAATGCCATGTCAGTGGCCATCTTTTGTCTTCCTGAATCCTGTTTTTTTATTACCCTTTTTTTGTTTAGGATTGAGTTTCCAGTTTCTTTTCATTCTCTTTCACTCCTAGTAACCCCTTGCATCTTAGTGACATTATCTTGGGATGAAATGGTTAAAAAAAAAACAATATTGTGAAGAGAGTGTGTGTTTGTTTGTTATACAGAATCAAACATTTTTGTATCCAGCCCTCAAATTTGGTGTGCATACTTTTTTGGCCTAGATATAAACATAAAAAAAGTTTGTTCATCATAAAGAATGAAAGGGACTTTAACAATTTTCTGTTATGTGGAAATATATTTTATAAGAATTATTACTGTTTGCAACCATTTAGTTTAAGGTACTGACCTTGGCCCAGTGGATAAAAGTGTTGGTCAAGTAATCCAAAAAAGAGACTTGATTCAAAAAGTTGTAAGTTCAACAATTTTTCTCCCTGGAATCTCTATCTTGCATATCTATAAGTCTACCATTCGTCCATGCTTGGAATATTGCTGCCATATATGGTCCAGTACCCTACTACTTACCTGGAGTTCTTTGATAATATCCAAAGAAGAATCAGCAATATTATTGGTCCTGATCTGGCAGCTCAGCTTCAGTCACTCACCCACGGCTATAAGTTTGCCTCTGTGCCTTTTTTTATAAATACTTTCATGATAATTGTTCGGATTAACTTTTCGCTATGGTACATAGGCCCCATGAATTTAAGCATAATACTAGACTGGTGGTAAAATTTCATCAATTTACAGTTGAGCTAGCTAGATGTAGCCATAACTTCTATGCTAATAGTTTCTTATCTCGCTTGTGGAACTCCCTCCTGGATCTATGCTTCCCAGCCAACTTTAATCTGCAAAAATTTAAATGCAATGTCAATCGCTATCTACTGGCCTCCTGATTGCTCTTTTCTTTCTCCTCATTACTAATGTTTCTGTTCCTAATTCCTCCACACCCTGTAACCCCTTTGTTATATAGGAATAAAGTGTCACTGCCAACACTGGAGTTTGAAAACAGATCACCAGAGAGCGAACACAGGCAATCTCATTTTGAATAAGTAGATCACGTAAAGGAAATGTATATATAGGAATTAGCGTGGCGTCTAAGTGATACTATACGGATTACTATTCAATGGTTACTTTTCGAGCAAGTATTATCGAGCAAATACTATTAGTGTGAGTGTTATTCAAAGGCATCTGACATCAGTGTTGTTCGATGGCGTTACTATAATTGTATCTCTAGTCTCTACTACAATGAGCATTACAAAAGTGGCAATGAGTGTTCATTGACATCACAAAACCCTTATGTACTAGTGGCTGTACTCCTTGCTTGGGGTGATACTGAAAAAAAAAAAAAAAAAAAAAAGGCATGGCACATGGAATTAGAACAATCTTCCCCCACGGACTAAATAAAGGGATCAGTTTGAAATTCCAACGTACATCACCTGAAGGTCAGAGTGTACAATGGCCAAAATGTTGTGAATATGGCAATAAAGATGAGGACAACAGAACAATGTAAATAAGTCTTTTTGTATTCGTCATTTGTGGCTTTTTCTGTGCAGCATCATTTCAATATTCTACAAATTGTTAAGACGTATACATCTGGTTCAGGATTCTTCATATCTGCCTGGAGATCCTTTAGGTTAGACTTCAGGTTGACAGACTTTCCATGTGATTTTAGTCATCCTTATGTTTAAAACTTCCTTAGACAACCCAATGTTGCAAGCATTGACATAGTACCAACTTCTTTCCTTTTATGAATGATGGAGAGGATAGTGGAAGAGGGTCCATCAAACTGTTTGGAAATTTTCTGATAACTGCACACCCTCCATAATTACCAGAAATATTTAGAATATACATTTTTTTTTTTAATTAACTTTATAAAATATCTTATTTTTTGTTGATTAAAACAGAAAAATGAAATCACTAATCTCATTTGCAAAAAAAAAAAAAAATCAATATTTTATGCAGATCAATCATGGCTGTTACCAGATCTGTATTATGAGTTACAATCACTTGACAGAGGCTACAAACTGCACTGACAAAAGGGGTTCACACCCAATGGTAAACCAATGATGCCTTTGTGGTCTTCTCAAAGACGTGTACCATATATATATATATACATACACACACACACACACACACACACACACACACACACACACAGAGTAGTAACCACAAATCCCCTAGTCAATAAGAAAGTGTTGCAATTCGTATGCAGGTTAGTTGCTACAATTGCTATGCAAATTTATCAACAGTATTAACTAGCCACATTTCTCTAGACAGAAATGTATTGACAAACCTAGTTACACCAGGTGAGGCAGGGAGTCTCTAATCTCATTGGTTTATTCTTCTCCCACAAAATTTAGGCAAGTTTGTCCTTGAGGGTGTGAATGAAGTCTTAATTCCATTTCTTGTTGACTCCATTACTGCCCAGTTTTTCCCTGAACTCTGTTGCCCACATCTATGGTGTTTTGACATTGTAGACAATGCACAGACACACCATCTTGGGAATGTTTTTGGGGGTTCAGGCTTGGGTCATCACAGTTTATCAAGATATGGTGTACAATGTATGGATTTAGATATGCCATACAAAGTGGTTCTTTATTTTTTTACTGATATCTGAGTGAACAAGAACTAGGGAAAGGGAAAGGAGGTACAGAGAAAAAAGGGGGAAAAAGAAAAAAAAGAAAAGCAAAAGTAAAAGGTATGGAAATGAAAGAAAGATAAGGTTAATATTTTTATTATTCCTTTATTTTTTCCTTGTTTCCTGTTTAAGATTGAATTTCCAGTTCCTTCTAAAGTGTTTTTCATTCTTTTTCACTCCTAGTAGTCCCTTACATCTTAATGGCATTATTGCCTTGCTCAAGGTGAATTGATTAAAAAATAAAAATACACTACAATATGTTCATTATACAAATTTGTAGAGAGATAAAAAAATTATTTCAATTTATTTTTTCCTGTATTATTTACATATATGATTTAATGATCATTTGCAAAAATGAGTTTGCTAGATTAGTTTTTTTTTAAGCCCTTTTAACAGTTACTAATGATACAAATAATGACTTGTAATGAAGAAAATTAAAAAGAAAAAGCACCTAACGGTGAAATGTAAACTAAAACATGAAGAGACTGTTTTTCAAAATTTTTCTAAAATGTATTTTGTAAGACTTGAAAGTCTGGTTCATTTCAGTTGAAGGAATGTTACTTCCAGTGGGCAGATTTATTCAGATAGAAATGATAGCAAGTCTGATTCAATGGTTTAAATATTAATTGTAAAGGTGTAGATAAGAAAATGTTCAATTCATTTAGTAACAAAGGAAAACAATCTAAATGCTTATATTTTAGAGCAAAAACTTTATTTTTTCGTATTTTAACAATATCTTATAGATTATTGAATAGAGACGATAAAGCAGCAGCAACTGACAAGCCAGTGTTAATTACAAATGATGGGTAGGGGTTGATGGAGGAGGGTAACAAAAAAATTTAATTTTGCAGGTCATAAGAAATGGGATGGGACTGAAGGCCAAAAATGTAGATAATATAGATATAGACAAAAAAGAAAAAAAAAAACCCTACAAGGAGGAAGATAAAGATTAACAGATAGAAAACATTTCACTGCATTAATTGAGGTCAAAGAGACAAACTCTCTTGGTTAACAAGGAAAATTTTTAGTGAGAATCAGGAATAGAATCTTTTTAAATAGTTTGGAAGAGATTTTCCTAGCATGGATAAAGGTTTGTAATATCTCGAGCATATCAGTATGAAAGAAAAAGCAGTCCCTCTCTTTTTATTAACACCATACTGGTATGAAAGAAAGAGATTCCTCCTGGTTTCCGTTTTTTTTAGGATATCAGCATGAAAGGAAAGAGGTATTGTTATTAGAACTGAAATAGCCAAAGGAAATGGTCATGTATGTCCTTATGTCATTTATTTTGGTGATGCCGTAACAATTTGATAATTTATATATTTGAGTTGAAACCATAAACCTAAGACGGAGAAAAAAAATAATAAACGCTTTCAATAGCAACTGATGACTGATTTACGGTTTCATATTGTTTTTATTTTTGTTTTGGTCAGTAAATTTGCTGCTGCTAAAATTCTAAGGGAAAACTGACTGTATGAATTTCTCCCTTAACCAACCGCAGATACAAGGATTTCAGAAACAATTGGGTCTGATGATCTGACTGTGAGTTGCATAGTAACTCCGCTATCAGCCAGAGCCAACTTTGCCCGCACTAAAGCATCATGGCCTCCACGGAACACTCCTGCTAAGAAGAGAGAGTGTGAGTTTTTATTGGGTGGAACCTTGTCTGACCGCTCACAGGGTTGCATGCCAAGATACTGGATTATATTCTTGACTGCTTCTGCAAAAGAAAATATGTGAAAATGAAATCAGAGAGTAAATATACATTTGCATCTGCATAATATCAATTTGATTTAAAAAAAAAAAAAATTAAAAAAAATAATTCTTTGGAAAATAAGTTAAAAACAACCAGTTGAAAATTCATGTTCTGTGGCTTATAAAATCAGCCACACTTTTTTTTGTTAATTATTGATTAACTAAGAGGTTGCTTTTTCACAGTTACTTCATTCGTTTCTGGACATTATGTGCAGATGATGGTAACATACATGAAAATAGTAACAAAACCATTCACATTTTGATAATTGTATATTAGATAATTGCATTTAGTTAATTATATATTACATTATTAGATGTTTTTCTATTTAGATCAGCATCTTCATCTTGTTATACACAAATTACTTTGTCCAATATAACCTGCTATACTTCTGAGAATTTCAAATCAAAACTTTTATTCAACTTGTGGGAGTAGAGTATTCTCATTCTGCTTTCCATGGTTAGGGAATAAATTTGTATCAATTATCTCAAGTCTTGTCACTTTTCCATTTTATGGAAATAAAAATGAGAACAACCCACCCACATGGTTTCAATAAAGTGTTTGGTTCAAAATTGCAAGAAAGTTATCAAGACAGACACCTGAAGAATGAATGTTGGACGGCTGTGAGCATAATCAAGACAAGAATGCTAAAAAGGCATGTAATAACAATAATTCTTCATCTCATACATTCTAACAAATTATCTACAAGCAGGTTTTTCAGAGTTATTTTCTTGTATGCAAGCAAATGCTGATAAATACTTTTAATATTTGAATTGAAAAATGAATTATTATTATTGAGCTGAAATAAGATAATTAAACATGAAAAACACTTAATGAAGGCTGGAGGGCACAGTGGCTGAAATATGATAACAACAACAAAGATGAGGACAATAGTCTGAATGTAAATAATAACCAAAAAACAAAAAACATATCTGATATCATAAGCACTTATGGTCATCAACAGAAATTAATCTTATTTGAAATTTATAAAAAAAAAAAAAAAAAAAACATTTCTAAGACAGTATTTCTTGTTAGTTTGTCAAATTGATAACTTTCAAATTATTAAAGGCTAAGCTCAAAAATTATACAATATTTAAAAGTGTCAAACCTTCAAGTGTTTTGACAGTTGACAAGACAAAAGTGTCTTCCAATTCATTAGTCACTCCTACTTCTTCCCAAGAAGCACCAAAGTTTGGTTTCATTACTCGTTGGACATGGTCACCAACACTGACCTCAATGTCTTCAAGCTTTAAAAAAAAGAAAAAAAAGTCCTGTTAACTTTTATGGAGATTTAAACAAAAATTTCATACACAAACTGCAGAGTCTAAAAAGAAAGCAGTGAAAATTGCTTTTTAAAATCTCATATTATTATGGGTCTGTTATAAGAACTAAGTATTCATTTTTCTGGACATGTGAATTGCCAGATTTGGGACAGTATGACTGAAATTAAATTATATCTATGGCCCAAACTAACAAATGTGTAAGGAAGAATTTAAAATCCGTAACTAAACACTGCATCATTTGTTAAAAAAAAGTCACAAATTTGAAGCTATGATGTTGACTGTCTTCAGGCTCTTTAAATGCTCTGTGTGTATAAAGGGAAGTCAAAGTTTAGTGAGATTTAATCTACATTTCCAATCTGTGAAAGATCAGACCTCATGATGCCCTCCTCATCTGATCCTGAATTGCTGAAACATCAGGAAGCTGTTTTCAAAATGTGTGGATAATTTCTGTGCTACATGATTCTGGCAGTGAACCGAGAAATTATATCTCTCTAAAGTTCTGACCATGAAGTTGTCAGGCATTGTGTCCATAATCATCTTTGTGATTTCCAGTGCCTTGAGACACACATGTCAGCATTGCCCCTTCCTCAATTTATACCCCACCAAAAATTTTTAAAAAGTGTGTCAAAAGGTTAGTTATTTCTTTAACCCTGCTATTACTGTATACACTTTTGACTCCCTCAGCAAAATTTACAACATTATAAAAATAAATGAACCAAATACAATGTGATATTTATTATTTACTATTTTATAAACAAATTTGAAAAGAAATCTTTTTATTCTTATTTATAAAAAATTACAAAATTATCAAAATATGTAAACCAACTACAATGCAATATTTATTATTTACCATTTTATAAATAACTATAGAACAAGAAAATTTGAATAAACATATGACAAGTGTAAATTAAAAAAAATGTTTGCTTCAGGAGGAGGAGGAGACACTCTTAACCTATTTTAGAGAATTTATGTGGTGAGGGCAAATAAAAAGAAATGTCCAGAAAACCATTTTTTTTCCCAAATTTACAATTACATTGATTTATGTGTTTATTACATTTTCTTGGTCACATACATTTTTATAAATTTATGAATAAAAAAAAAATTTCTTTTCATATTTATTTCTATATGAAATGATAAATAATAACTATTTCATTATAGTTGGTTCAAATGAGGCTCTACTGAGTTATATGCACTTAACCCCATTGCTGAACTTGGACATCATTTCTAAATTAGACTCCCATAAGGCAAGTGGGGGTGATGGGATACCAGTAGTCTCCCTAAAGAAATGTACTCCCGAGTTAGCTCCAGTTTTCTCCAAACTCTACAACTATTATCTTGATGCTTCCTGCTTTCCAGCTTGTTGGAAGTCCTCAACTGTAGTCCCTGTTTTTAACAACTCTGGAGAACCTTCTGACCCCACTAACTACTGCTCTCTCAGTCTCCTACTGCCTTTCAGCAAAGTATTTGAGGCTTTAATCAATGCTGATGTAGTTAAGCATCATGCCCCTCACAACCTGCTCTCTGGCAAACAATATGGATTCCATTTTGTTTGTTGTACCGCTGACATGCTTACAGCCATAAATGAATATGTATATCAAGCTGTTGATAATAATGGCGAAGCTTGAGCTGTGGCTCTAGATATCTCAGAGGCATTTGACAGGGTTTGGCATGCTGGTCTTCTACGTAATCTTCAGGGCTACGGTATTACAGGATGATTGTTTGATTTAATTCAATCATTCCTATCAAATAGTGAAATGAATGTCATTCTGAATGGGCTCGCTTCCAGATCCTTTCACACAAACACAGGTGTCCCCCAAGGCTCTATCCTGGGTCCTACACTGTTTCTGATCTTTATCAATGATCTTCCTGATGTCATCAGTTCCCAAGTAGGAATCTATACAGATGACACTACCATTTACTCCTGTTTCAATACTAAATCTGGCAGTGCCGACAAAGTGGTTAACTGGGACAAGAAATAGCTTGTAAATTTTAATGCCTCCAAAACTGCTCTCATTTAACCACCACAGAGAAATTTCCCTGCCCACCATCAGCATGGCTGATGTTCGACTCCAGGAAAGCATCTCACTGCACCTTCTTGGACTCACATTTCCAACTGACTTGAAGTGGAACAACTACACTGAATCAATAGCTGCATCGACTGCAAGGAAAGTTGGTTCACTGTGGTGCCAGGTTTTTTTTTTGTCAGAATCCATCTTACACATCTACAAATCTATCATTTGTTTGTGCATTGAATACTGTTGCCATATCTGGCCTGGTTCCCTGCTGTTCATTTCGTGGTTATCGACAAAATCCAAAGAAGGATCTGCAATGTAATCAATCCTGACTTGGCATCTCGACTTCAGTCATTTTCTCACAGACGTGATGTGGCTTCCTTCTGACTTTTCTACAAATATTTTCATGGCAACTGCTCTGACAAGCTTTTTCCTCCATGGCACTCCAACTACACGAATTTAAGTGTGCTACTAGATTGGCATCTTCTGTTATTTTGAACCCTGTTCAACTTTTATCCTTTCCTCAATCGCCCCAATACCCAGTCTTTTCTCTCACTTTCACTCTCTGTAACCCACTGCATACTAGTGGCTCTCCTGCCTTGCTTGGGATGATTTTACTTAAAAAAAAAAATTAAAAAAATTATATATATATATTATATATATATATATATATATATATATATATATATATATATATATATATATATAAAAAGAAGAAGCAACAACTGACCACATATTCATCTGGATAACCTTCATCATCAGGCTCTCCTGTGTTTGGGTCACAATCTTTCACAGTGAATTTCAAACTGCAACTGAAGGTGCCTGTAACTGGAATGGAAATAAAGAGAGTCAAAGAAAAAAATTATAACAGAATTTCAGCAAAGAATATCTCTGAGAATAATATATCAATTTGTTGTTTTATGAAATTGCTACATGAAAAAGAAATTATTTATCAAAAACGTTTTGATTATGCAAAGTCAATCACTCGCTTGCCTGCCATTTTGGAAGAGATATCAAACATTTTAACTTTTATAAAATTCGTTATAAATCAGAAAAAGTGATAAAAAAAAAACAAATCACCAAAAAATACTCTATGCCAAACATTCACTCAGTTTATGGAGAGGAATGTGTGAATGAAAGAACTTGCAGAAGATGGTTTGCAAAATTCAGAGGTGGAGATTTCACCCATGAAGATCGAACCGGACGTCCAGTTGAGTTTGATGAAAAGCTTCTTGAAGCAGCCCTTGAAGAAAATCCTGCTTTATCAGTTGAGGAATTGGCAGTGGTTCTCAGTTCAAACCATACAACTGTTCATCGTCATCTTCAACAACTTGGAAAAGTTCATAAACTTGGAAAATGGGTGCCTCATGAATTGTCTGAAAACAATCTCAAATCCCAAGTTGACATCTGCTCTTCTCTCCATTCTCGCCAACTTGTTTCACCTTTTTTGGATAGACTTGTGACTGGCGATGAAAAATGGATCTTTTATCGAAATGTTAAGCGTTGTAGACAGTGGCTTGGTAAAGGGGAAGGACCCCAGCCACAGCCGAGAAGGGAACTTCATGGGCAAAAGGTTCTTCTTTCAATCTGGTGGGATTGCCAAGGAATAATCCACTTTGAATTCTTACCACCTAATGCAACAATTAATGCTCAAATATACTGTCAGCAATTAGAGCATTTGAACCAAGCTTTGAGGAAAAAAAGACCTGCTCTAGTGAATCGAAAATGGGTGATGTTTCATCAGGACAATGTGTGACCACACACAGCAAGAATCACGTCACAAAAGATCGAAGAACTTGGTTGGGAGGAAATTCCTCATCCACCTTATTCTCCCGACCTTGTTCCTTCAGACTACCATTTGTTTCGTAGCTTACAGAATCATTTGGAAGAAACAGCTTTTGTAACACAGGAAGAGGTTAAAACTGGCATTTGTGAGTTCTTCGAATCAAAGCCAAAAGAATTTTACATTAATGGAATTAGTAAGCTTGTTAATAGATGGAAGGAAGTCATAGATAATCAGGGAAAATACATTGTTGATTGAATCTGTAATTAAATGTAACATTTGGTCACTTGTTTTCTTTATTCAAAATTTGGACAGAACTCATGGGATGACCTGATACAATAAAAAAATTTCAAGTCTTATTTTTGATAAATAAACATTTTTCTTTTAAATTAGAAGACTGATAAAAGGATTCCGTGTACACATTGAGGTCTATCATGCGTGATTTTGTTTGCTGACCACATTTTCAACATGTAAACATTTTTTTGGTAAAAATCAAACATCTTGTACTATAAATGAGTATCATTGAATTTGGCAATGTCTATTAATTCTAGAGAAATGATTTACCTTAATGTCTTTTAAATGTTATTCATTTGCCTAGCCAAGATGACAGTCAATTTCTTTTAAGCATGTGATTAAAAATTTATCAAAACAGCTACTAAACAAAGATTCAAACTTGCCTTAATGCAGTGTTGGATATTTGGTGTATAAAAATATCCTGATTTATAACTACAAAAAGTGATTTCAGTTTGCTAGGTAAGCAGGGTGGTGAGGAGGATTTGGACTTCAATTACTTACCAACAGTTTGGTCATCTGGGAGGCGTACAAGAGCATAAGTTGTGCCAGGCTGGTTGTAAGGCAAAGAAGGACATGGAATGGTCTTGAGAATTTCAAAGGAATCAACAGATTCCATTTGGACTGTAACGGCTTCCAAAATCTGATCATTTAGTGTATTGATGCAGTCAAACTGATAGAAAGAGAAAATGTAAGTGGGTTCAATAGCAACACAGACTAAACAATCTACATTGTCATATCATTCAGTTAGATTATATATATGTGTGTGTGTGTGTGTGTGTGTGTGTACAAATAAGTGGAAAAGTTTTTAATGACATGTTTTGCCTTTGTGTGTTAAGTAGGTGTCTTAAAGTCAGAATGAAAAAACTTTTAGTTTCATTTCTCCACTTTGGTTTGGATTTGATATAATAACCATATAAATAGAAAATATATAAAATAATTGTCAAACTTAATCTGTTTCATTATATGTTGTCATTGTTTACGATAAGATATGTTTCATGAGCAGATATGATTAATAGAGAAAAATTGTAGAAGAATGTATGTTTATAAACATTAATTTGGACTTTGCTAACCAGATGCTTCTCTGTAGCTAAATAGTATAGCACATCAGATCAAATAACGGTTTCCATATCGGAATACAGGTTTGTTTCCTGTCAGAGAATGCATATTTTCTACGAAATTTCTCGAACATTCAGGCTCTAAATGTAATTAATACTGTTTAATTAAAAACAGAGCATTTACCTAAATTGTATCTATAAATATAATGTATAAACAGAAAATATATTAAATAACTGTCATGCTTAATGCATTATATATATATATATATATATATATATATATATATATATATATATAGATAGATATATAGATAGATAGATATATAGATAGATAGATATATAGATAGATAGATATATAGATAGATAGATATATAGATAGATAGATATATAGATAGATAGATAGATAGATAGATAGATAGATAGATAGATAGATAGATAGATAGATAGATAGATAGATAGATAGATAGATAGATAGATAGATAGATAGATAGATAGATAGATAGATAGATAGATAGATAGATAGATAGATAGATAGATAGATAGATAGATAGATAGATAGATAGATAGATAGATAGATAGATAGATATAGATAGATAGATAGATAGATAGATAGATAGATAGATAGATATTACACACACAACCATGAATTAATAATGGCTAACAAACTTGTTATTGGTGAGTAGCAAAATGAGGCTGACAGTGTCAAATTATTTAAACATTCATACAAAATAAAATTAATAAAAAGAGGACTTCCTTCATCCATCTAAAATCAATTACCATTATTGATTATTTCACTGTGTGTGTGTGTGAGAGAGTGAGAGAGAGAGAGATTTTTGATTATGCAGATAATATACTTTAATCTCTCAGTAAATTTTAATTATAATATTTTATATGACTGGTAACTCCATGGATTTTTTTTTTTAAATTCTAAAAATGTATTGCAATAATTTAAATTATTTGAAATTTTATTTTGGTTTTAATAGCAATGAAATAGCATAAAGTTAATTGAAAAAAAAAAATTTTGTGAACTTGTTGAAAGTCTTAAACAGGTTTTTTTGTCATGTCATCTAAAATTTGACAACTGATGAAAGTATGGATTTGAAATAAATTGTCTGAATTACAACTGAAAAGATCTGTTTTCTTGAATTTGATTTACCAACCTGAAATACGATATAATGTGAGAAAGTGTGTTTGATGCAACGGACAACATATTCAGTCTCTTGCTCTGTCAATTCCACTGGTGTTGTCGAAGACTTGAACAATGGACCAAGGTTACTAAATTCAGGAATGGCTGCCAGTTGTTCTGTAAAATGAGAAAAAAAATAACACTGCATTCTTGAGGGACTAAAATGTCAAAAAGAAACATTATCTAAATTACTATATAAATGTTCGGAATGACACCTCTATCAAGATTTTCTGTATATTCTCTGTAATTGAAATTTACAATTACTAACTCTAAGTAGCATTAATGAAAAAAAAAGATTGTACTAAAATTCTTGGGATGTGTGGTTGGTGTAACAGATATCAGTATGGAAAATGGAATTGGCAAAGAAGTGAATCTTTCTCTTATATCCTGAACTATGATTTAAGTACTAGGACATTAGGCTCTCACTTTAAGTGGCAACCCAGTCTAAGAGAAGAAAAATTGAATTTCACTGTGGAGAAGGAAACAAGAAGCTACACCACTATCTTTCCTAAGAATGCATGGCTATTTAGATTATAAAGAAAAGAAATCTGTTGAGAGTCATGATTGCCTACATCTTGAAGGAACATGGGACTTAAAAATAAAATGCTTATTTTTAGAATGGAAGGTATTGAATTTTAAAATTTTCTTAAAACAAACCTAACAGCTGGATAAATTCATTCTGAGTAATTCATGAATTTGAAAATTTATCACAAACAATTTAGGGGCTTTTAAAAGCAAGCTTATATTAAAAAAAATTGCTATGAAAGACATCAATTGGTTTAATGTCTGAAAGTAACTTACCAGCAAAGATATCTTGCCTTGATGAGGCCACCTTGTCAGCAGGTTTCTGGCTAATAGTCTCACCTGGTTCCATTACTGAATAAGGCAGTAAGCAAATAAAAAATTTTTATATCATATTTTGGCAATTCAGTTTAAATTTATATTAAAAAAAATTAAAGTTTGTCTAATGAAGAATATATCAAGTTGTGATAATCATTTGTTGATTGACAAAAAGTCTTATTTAAAGTCTCGGTTCTGGAGAACTGAGAGAAAGTATTAAAGTAAAGTATTTACCTGTTCTTTGTTCTACAAGAGGTTGAGTCTCCAGAGGCACAGTCTTCATGTCAAATGCAGTTTCTAAAGAGTCATTGTTAATATATTGATGCAGAGCTCTTTCCAGTCCAACCACTGAGACTTGTAAGCCTGAACAAAAATAACATAAAATATATTTCAAAGACAGTGCAAGTATATCAAACATCAAAAAAATAATCTGGAACATTTTAATTTCTGAGAAGCTGATAGGGTTTCATCAAATTTTACCAGTAAAAGCCTTGTCAAAACACAAACCATTTTTTGTACACTTGTACATAATACCCATGTCATGAATTAAATCTGGGAAGTTAGAAATTGTTCAGTAATTATAGTAAAAGCCAAATGTATTTTTTGGGTTTCATTCATAAAGAATATGGCAATACACATCAGAGCAATCTATGTAGCCTTACAGTAAAAAAAAAAAAAAAAAAAAAATTTACTAACTTCATATGAGGATTGATTTGATTTTTTTTTAACAGCTTATCAATCGTCTGTGGGTTATTTAAAACCAAAACATTTTGGATTGTAAGAATGATTTTTTTGCAAGTGAATATTGCATTTAAAATTTTTTTTTTAAGATATTTTTTTTCCAGATACAAATTCTGCTATTTAACCCATAACTGGAGAAGATGGATTCATATCTTTCCCAAGGGCATTTGCATGTAAGTGAATGTAATGAACATGACCGAAATTTGAACTGAGTTCTCCAATTTGTCATTCCAAGCCGATATCCATTACACCATCCTCACATCACTTTGAGAAAGTAGCAAAGTATATATAAGCAAGTCATGCTGCACTGAATAATTCAAAGTGCCATTACAATATGAAAGAATGTAGAACATAAGAGTTACTATAGTAATTTGCAACAATTGCTAACTGTCCTTGATTTTATTTCACATTTTTCAATTTTTGTTGTTTTTTTTTCTTCAAAGTGTTTATTTTTGAATGGAGAGAAAAGTGGAGAAATTCCATTAAAATAAACAGACATCCGTCTATTTATAGATTGGTTGAATTATTGTAGTAGCAACAAGAGGAATGAATTGAACAAACTCTTACAATGATAATGACTACACAAAATTATAGAATTTATCAGAATATCTGAAGAAGGTTTTAGAATGAATCAGGCAAAATGTCATAGCAACAGAAACACAAACAAGATTAATAGCGTGAATAAATTTTGGAAATATAATGATGTTTTTTGAATTAGTAATAAAGAATAACTACATACTCTTGGACCTATTTGTAGGTTTTAAGATCAATGCAGTCCCTGCTTAATTTGGCCATTTTGTTTTTTATACACTGCCTTTGGAATTGTCTCTTACTGAAAGCTGTACTTTTGCGTCCAGAATAAAAGTGTCTGGTCGGGTCATTTTTTAATTTGATTCTTCCCCACCAATCTACCCATTTTTATTCTAGACTACTCGAATATTTTATTTCTCATTTTTTTTTCTTACCTGTTCAATTATCCTAACCGTCTCTCCTTATGTTGCTTGGAAGACAAATTAATTTTGAATAAATTTTCCAACCTACACTTTTATTCCAGACTTTAGCATAGGGTGAAATGATTAAAATTCATTCAACATATAAATGTACAGATTATCCAATAATAATAATTATTATTATTTAGCTCAAGTCCATTTCTCTTTAATATATTACTTTTAAAAAATTTTCATTGTGTATAGATAATGTCTATTTACCAGTGCATGCATAAAAATACAGTATTGTATCAATTTTCAATAAAACCAATTGACAAATTGGAGGTGGAAAAGAAGTATCTAAGTACCTTTCTTTGTACTCACCATTGAGAATATAAGCAGAATTCAAAGCCTTTTGGTATTGTTTAAGGACATTTACATAAAATGTTGCACGGTCCCTGACTTCATCATCAGTATCAAGCTGACATCTGTATTTCAAAAAAGAGGTTTGTAAAATTGGTTAAAAGACCATAGACAAAGGGGAGAGAGCTGAAAATTTTATATTTTAATTTTAGCAAATGAGATTTAGGAAGCTTATTAGTTTGGATTATTACCTTTCTCTTTGTTACTGGATTTGTTAAGTTTACAATAGTTTTTATCATTGATATGGGTGATGCTCCTTTTGTAATTGTCAGTATTAATGAATCAGATTGGATTCGCTTCATTAATACTGACAATTATTAAAGTTAAAAATTCATGTACGAGAATATCAGCTCTCTAGCTCTTCCTTATTAGAAGATGGATTTAGAGAGATTTGGTTGATTTTAATTTTGAGTAAACATGTAAAATCAATTTTAGTAGATATAGAGAATGCAAATCATATATTGTATATTATAGACAGTTTTGAGTTCTGTATTGATTATAGCTTCGTAGATCTACAATCTGAGGGACCATGTGACTCACCTCTCTAAAAGTACAACACAACTAGGAAGAAGATCTTCACACTGAGCACCAAATTTGGCCAGGGCAGTGACTGCAGCTGAAATGGAACACCAAATAAGTCATCTCTATATTATTAAGATCAAAATCATTACAAAAACATTTGTTCCCTTCCCTTGCTCAGCTGTAGTATTCAAAGAAAATCATTTGGGGTTACAAAATTTTTCTCCCAACACTTCAAAGTTAATGTTATTTTGGTAAGTCAAATGTAAATAAAAGCCATAAGAGCTGTATTACCCTAAACAGATATGAGCTGTCTGCGTGCCATCTGTGGAGTTAGCCTTCAGGACAGGACATTCAATGTAGACCTGTTTAACAGGTGTAATATTGGAGAAATCAAGACTTTTCTCATAGTCTCAGTTGTGGTGGACTGGTTATGTCTTGAGTGTGTCTGATGATGGGATATCCAAGATCCTAATGAACAGCCAGTTAGATCAGGGCTACAGGAATGTAGGATACCCATGGCTTAGATACAAAGACAAGCTGAAGAGCAGCTTGTCAGCTGTCAATATACTTCATAAAACCCTCAAGTGCTTAGCCTTGGAGCGGGTAAAGTGGAGATTGTGTTTAGTAGACTGCTAATCTGAATAGTTTCCAAGAAGTGAGAGCAAGATCTAAAAAGTCAGCCAATCTAATAGAGACCTTATCCCACAATCTTCACTCTTGACCCATATGCAGCCACCTTTGTAAATCACTTGCGGGTCTTAAGTGCCACTCAAGATTATCGCACAAATTCATAACTGAATCAATTAGTTAAGTTGTCAGATCCTCATACGTTGAAACTGATGGGAGAGTCCATTATTATATATTATATATATATATATATATATATATATATATATATATAAGGCAGTTTGGAAATCTTTGAAAAATACTAAAGATGGCATTAAAATTTATATCTGAAGCTGACATTGTCACCTGAATAAAATAAAGGATTTCTAACTCATCAATCAAAATGTGTTTTTCTACTGAATAGTCTAATAGTGGCTTTTATATCTCCCTTTTGTAAGTGCTTTTGGGGTTGTGTGTATGTAAGGGGGGGGGAGGAAGAAAAATAATACCCCAAGTTATATGAATAATAAAACTCTCAACCTTAAAACAAGGACAAACCTGTAGTGATATGCTTACTAGACACTTATAGGATGCAGTAAGGAATTTATTTTAACTACAGGTAACTCATTGACAGAGTTCCATATAATGATTACAGTTTATGAGTGCGGTTCTTTCAAAAAAAAAAAAAAAAAAAAAATTCAGTTAGTTGTCCTCAAAATAAAATTTAGCCAAAAAGAAAACAAATATTTAAAATGAAATGCGATAAAAAGAAAGTTACCAGCTCGTACTGCAGCATTCTCCAAAATGACTCGGTTATAAATGAAACGGATATATTTGGAAGGTGTTGGAGTTCGAGGCCCTTCACGTCCAAGTAGGTGGAGGATACGAGTGGCTAAAACTGTGTGTTCACAATCTTCAATGAACTCACACAGATGAGCAAGACCTGTACAAGTGAAAGAAAATAATCATGAAGGTTAATCAAAACAGGGAAAAATATATCCAAACAGGCTAAGATATTGATTCATTTTACCATTTTATATATATATATATATATATATATATATATATATATATCTCTATCATCCTAATTTTGAACTTAATTTTAAGGGGGGGTTGCATCATATATGAGATATAAAATTAAGTGTATGTACTTCAGGCCCTGACTACACCATTGACTAATCTATAAATCCATTTACTGTAGCCAAAAAGTGCAGCTGTATTTAAAGTAACCATGATTTTGATAAAACTGATGTATCCAATAATAATGCATGTAATATTCACATAGTATCATATTATTAAAGAGAAACACAATGACTATGCATCTTTTCCATTGTTTACACTTATAAGAGGTGTTAGCTATTTCTTGTTCGGTTGTTCCTGGTTGTACATGTTTAAGCAATGAGTATAGTGCTACTAACAATATTTTAATCATTCTCTTTTACGTATTTAACTAGAAGATGGGATAAAGAGATAAAGGAAAAGAGGTTAGTCCTATGTAATTTGGTCTCTCAAAAAAGGAACTTTCATTTTATAAATGAAAATTTGGTGGTCACACATTACACAAGTATATATATATATATATATATATATATATATATATATACACACACACACACACGTGTGTGTGTGTGTAAAATATCAGATACAACTAAAATATATATCTGTAAAAGGACAATATGAATAAAGACAAAAGAAAAACTTAGCTGATGTGTTTTGTCCTCTGAAGGACTTTATCAAGGCAATATAAGTATTTTATTTTGCAACAAGTATTTATAAACAGAAAAAAAAAATGTTCATTTTTCAAATTTTTAGAAGCACTCAAATATTCATCAGGTTAACAGAAAAGTCTAGATAAATTATGGCGGATTCTAAGTAATGTAATTTAATGTCTACTAAATGAAAGTGAGTAAATGATGTTGAATTTTTTAAAAATTTTATGGAAATTAAATTACAATCTTAAAAATTGCTTTACCTGCTTCTTTGGCTTCAGGGTTTTCATCAATAATGACAATAATGTTGTTCACAATAGCTCTCTTGTATTCAAAGCCACCCTGAAATAGAAAGGGTAATTAATCAAAATACAGACATTTTTGATAAATAAATTTCTACAGTGCAGGAAGATTTTAGTAAAAAATTGTAATAAAGAATGAAGACATTACAGAACCTACCAAGAATCTGACAGATACAACCCACCATTTCTGTCTAAATTTCTAACATGAGGAATTATACACAAAATTATTCTAATTATATCCTCATCTTGATTGTTATAGACAACATTTCAATTATTTCTGAAATGAGATATTATTGTTATTAACAGACACCAATTTATCTGAACTAGTGTTATAGTCACAATGTTCAGCTATTCCAACTTCTTGCCTTCTGCTTATTCCTATTCTTCCTATGAAGACATCAGTTCAAATAAGACAATGTATAATATTAATAACAGAATCAGAAATAGATTAAATTTTATGACAAAAACAAAGGTGAGGAGATTAGTTTGAATAAATCAGTGTGTAACACTAATACCATTGATTGTTTTTGTAAATTAATTTCTTGAAAGAATTTCTCACTTCATAATATTGCAATTACCTTCTGATATATTCATATAAAAATATATTGGATTTAACTCTAACCCAGACAGTAAATATTAATCATAATAATAATAAAAAACATATTACTGCATTTCAATGCCCAGTACACTGAGAGACATGATTGATTGATTTATTTTTTTTATGGCTTATCAATCATTTGGGAGTTATTTAAACTGTAAACACATTTCAGATTGTAATAACATATATTATTTGTGAGTGAATATTATGGTAGCAATTTTTGGAGAATAACAATGATTTTTTTTCTTGATACAAGTTCTGCTGTTTAACCCATAGCTGGGAGGAGGAAATAGATTCATACCATTCACAAGTGTATTTGCATGTAAGCCTATTCAAATTTGAAGAAAGGTTCCACATATCAATTATTAAATCTAATAACTTCCACTCATTATGCTGAGGAATAGTGTCTATTTGAGTTATATATCAGAAATATAAATGAGACAAGAAACAATTAAAATACCATTTTCACATGTGTATAGAATGATAACACATTTGGTATTAATTAGGTATTTTGGAACATTAGTTTATTTCAAACCTATCTATCAACAAATTTAAAAAATCATTAATTGAATCATTTGATACAGAAATTACCTGTCTACAATGAATCCATCTTTTACAAGAGTCACTTAATGGCAGATTAAAGATTTCTAATTGCAACTCACATTCCAAAAGTTAACTTTAAAAAAAAAAACAAAGAAAAAAGCTACAGTATTGTTACATATTTTAATGTCTCTGTAAAGTTATAGTAGAAAACTATTTCAAACATTTTGGCTAGTAATACCTAATTGCAGAATTGGAACTTACTTCATCTCTCAACATAGAAGACAAGAAATTCATCACAACATTGTGCTTGCGAGGGAATTTGAGGCAAAGAGACCTGGAAGTAAAAATTGGATTAAATCTTAAAATTAAAAACAAAAACAATTCTATTAAATACTCAATTCTTTATATGCTGACAATTATAATGAATTTAATTGTTTTACTGAAGTTTTTTTCATTGCAAATTGTCATGACAAATAAAACATTGGCGATTTAAAGATAAACACGCAAGAAGAGGAGACATTTGAAAAAGTCTGGGATTATAGAAACAACATGATAGACAATCTGGAACAGCAATTGGAGAAATGTTCAGTGAGGTGGGGGGAGAAAAAAAAAAACAAGATGAAGAAACATTCTACCTGATGGCCTGAACCACAACAATCTTAAACTCATCGGAAATTTCATTCATAAAATTTGAAATTTGTTTCATCAATCTATCCACACTGCTTTCACTGCCGGTCTGCAAAGACAAAAACAAGTCGGTCAAACAACTGGTTTTGCTTTATTTTTACTTGTACATTTGAGTGTACAAATTAAAAATTATTTGAAGATCAAATTCAGTCAGAAATATATAGGTAGGAAAATTGAAAATGAGGAAACCTGGGTAAAAAACAATGAATTTTATTTCATAACAAGATTTTTTAGAAGTGTTCAACTACTCGTCTTGTAATATGTCATAATGAAAGTTATAAAGGACATATGTAAAAAGAAGTATAGTAAATGGTTGTGTTATGTATGGCAAAACAGTCATCTCCATTATGTGTCTATTAAGAGTCAAATGATAGAAACAGAAGGCAAATAGATGGCAACAGATTTCATTATGAATATGACAAACTACTGATCACTTGATGAGTGGCAGGAAAAGTCTCCAAAGAGTCAATTAACAGTGTTGAACTGAATATTGATTTTTAGTAAAAACTTAGAAATTAAATATTGAAAAAGGTGAATAAGTCAGTTTAAATATACACTGTGTAAAAATAGTGTCAATAATTTTGAGAAGAGCTGTTTGAATGATTGAAAATGTTTTTTTGCTATTATTGAGATAATGTTTTGCTAGATTGACTCTAAAGTCTTCTACAAATGTATAAATGATAGTGATGTAATGGAATAACCTGTCACCCCTATAGTTAGTAACTACCTATAAGTATCTGTAAGCCAACAGACTACAGAGTCTACCTAGGATCTGTTTAGTACAACTAAAACTTACGTGAGGACTACCGACCTTCCAATAGTAGCACTCCCTACTGGATTGACTTGCAACGACCTTGTGCATAACTGATAACTTTATTCTCATTGTTTTGGTTTTTACAATAAACCTTTACTTATTCTATCCACTGTATTTGTCAAATATATATTCCTATTAGCATGGAATATAACAGATAGATTTATATATAAGTGTATAATAGACAAGAAAAGAGTTTCTTTCTTAAAAAAACAAAAAAAGTATCAGGACTGATGCTATAAGAAAATTACAACACATATCAGTTCAGCATTTAATCTCCTTCGAAGTGGTCCCCTTCTGAAGCCACACACTATATCCATTGACGGAAGCATTCTTAGAACTCCTTTTGTTGTATGCTGCCTTGTCACATTCTCTTGGGTTTCCTAGATGTCTTGAAATCTTATTCCCTTCAAGAGGGATTTGATTTTTGAAGAGGAAATGTTGCAAGGTGTGGGGATCTGGGGAATATGGTGGTTGTCAGACCTGGGGAATGTTGTACTTTACCAAAAACTGCGGCACAAGCCATAGTCATTGATGGAACCTCTGTGGTGTGATGACGATTACACACTTTCCTTCCAAGCACTGCTATAAAAAAAGGAAGCGAGTGAGAATAACTTAGTGTGTATGCGCAACAAAATTCAAAGTTGGTCTGTACCAAGTGACTTTACTCTGCGTATTTTAGCTATTACCATAGCAACAGTCCCAATACCTTTTCATTAGACCTCGTATACTGACTGGTTTGGTTCATTTCCAGTAATGAGAGCCACACAGACACTACCAATCTTACCAACAGGTGGTTCTAATTTATACACAGAGGGTGCTCTATTCACTACCCCCACCCCCAAAGAAATATTGTTATAAAAACAGAGGCAACCAAAAGAACGAGTTCAATCATCCAAACAACAATTGGAAAATAGAGTGAAAAAAAAAAAAGAAAAAAAAAGAAAAATGATTGAAAAATGAAGTGGACTCCTGATTAGAACTCTCAATCTGCTCACAAAAGGGTTTAAATGAATTGCTTCTTGATTGGTTGACAAAAATGTTAATTAGAAATTGTAAACAGTATCAACTATCACTGATTACATTTTTCATAAATTCAAATTCTTCAAAATACAATTTTATGTGATCAACAGTGGACATTAATTCATTCTAGTGTGATGGATACTACAAAACAGGGATAAGAGAGCTTTACTTCATGCACCCAAAGACATGGTCTTGTGTCATTCAAGTAAATCTTAACACTAAGTCCCTTTAAAAAGAAACACTTGCTGAAAATTCAAATAAATAGCAAATGTTATTTGGCTCAACTAAAATTTTTATTCTCTCAAAACAGAATAAAAGCAAAGAGAAAGTGGGTATATGCACAAAAAAAAAAAAAATTATGCAAACTTAAAGAGATAACAACCGCATATGAAATGAAGAATATCACCCAACCAAAAAAAAACAAAAAAACATTACATATAACAAGTGAGAAGCCAACATGAAATTTAGAATTAGTCTAAAAATACTTTTTGCCTTTTCCTGGAAGATTTCTTTTGCATATTTAGAAAATTATGTTCTTTCTTCAATGTCTGACACACACATATTTAATCAGTTTATTATGCAGGTTATAATTGATTTACATAATAAACTGATACAAAGGATTGAGGTTCGTGGAATGTGCAGGCTATGGAATCGGTCCTCCCAACCTATCTATCTTTCATGGTAGATGTCAGCCAGTGCATCGTGAACAATGCAACTAACATGTGCTGGAGCTCCAATCATGCATGAACCAAATGCATCTTCATATTAGCAGGGGTACATCCTCTAGCAGGTCGGGAAGTGTGTTCGAAATAAAGTCCCTGTAGACAGCTCCTGTAAGATGTGCTGGGAAAACATATGGACCTACCAGACAGTCACCTACAATTCCAGCCCACACATTAATCATGAATTGATGCTGGTGTCTAGCCTGTATTGTACAATGGGGATTCCGATCCACCCACGAATGTTGGTTGTGTAAATTTGTTATTCCATTTCTTCCAAATGTTGCCTCATTCGGAAACAAGACTGAAGAGACAAGTAACAGATCATCAGTTTGTGCAATAAACCATTGGCAAAAGTTCTCCTGTGGTGAGTGATCATAGGGCTAAAGACCCTGCACACATTGCAAATGACGGATACAGGAGATGCTCTTGAAGTACCTTTCATGCAGTACTATGAGATGTACTACATGCTAGGGCCACTTGACGTGTGTTGATACGTGGATCATCTCTGACAGCCTGTAGAATATGTTCTTTGTGGTCAGGCATAGAAGCAGATCTCGGTCTACCTTGATCCATAGTTTGTGGTGCCATGGATCCTGTTCTCAGCAATGCGATAAGAAACAGCAGCAAAGATTGGATGACTCGGCTGACTTCAGGCTGGAAATGCAATCTGATAGAGCCTTGCAGCATTTACCATTCAAGCAGCCGTACGTAAAAATCCATCTACTGTAAACTTTAAGCTAAATAACTCAAAAACAAAGGATTTGCAAACATGTTTATATGAGTTTTTGTCCCCGTTTTGGTGCAAGCCCCCTCCCCTAAGTTTGTCGAAGTATATTTGATACACCATATATATATATATATATATATGAAGAAATATAGTCTTCAAGTGTGCTATATTTATGGGATAAGTGCTCAATATCAGAGATAGAGCGTGTGTAAATATAAAAGTGAACATAGAAGTCAACACTTAGAGGCGACAGTGTTTCATGCTAGTGCAATCGTCAGGCAACTCCTGAGTTGCCTGACGATTGCACTAGCATGAAACAGACTGTCGCCTCTAAGTGTTGACTTCTATGTTCACTTTATATATATTATATATATATATATATATATATATATATATATATATATGCATGCTAAGAAAGAGGTGATAATTTAAGGGAAATGATTGTTGAACTGACCTTAAGGAGAGTTGTTATGGCTAATGTAGCAATGCTGCGATTGAGATCAGTGATAAGATTCTCAAGATCCAAGTTACAAGCAGTAACTGCAGCTGGGTGCTTCATAGCAACCTGAAAATAGAAAGAGTGCAAGAAAAATGACAAACAAAAACACGACTTTGCTATAAAGAAGTACAAAATTAAAAAAGAAAGAAAAGACTTTTTAAAATTCTAAATGAGAAGACAAGCAGAATTGGTTCAAACAAATGATAAACTCTAAAGTACAAATTAAAGAGGACTAAAATGCTTAGAAATAGTTTTGATCTGTGCCATTATAACATTTTAGAATAATTCTATTGGTAAAGTCATAAATCTATTGACTGTTAGTCTTACAAATATGTAGACCCATAAAGAAATGTTACAGGGATCTTATTCCCCTCAGAGTGACTTGCAGGCAAAATGAACTTCGAATTGTCACCTACTTCCCTCTTACGTTCTCACAAATTCTTTGTGTCTTTCATGAAAAAAGAAGGTTTCTTCTTTTGGTTTTTAACACAGCATTGTGTATACTCAGCAGTTAGTGAAATACATTTTTTTCACATGATACATAACCACAATCTATAGATATTTAAGTCTGTAGCTTCAGAGCCTAACTAAGAAATGTTTGTATTGTTGCCTTGTGTATGTATATATTACATTGCCTCATGTACATACTTGTTATTTTTCCCCCTTTTTCAGTTTTACTATATACCAATCTTCAGTGTGATTGATTAGGGTGAAAATATTTATTTTAGCTTTTAATGACAATGCATAATCCAAAGCCACTGCAAACATTTTTTTATCAGATTCTACAAAAAACATTTGGAGGAGCTCAAATCTTGTTCTTTTGTAAATCAGCCCACTTGCCACCTGCTGGCACTCATGAGTTTATCACAGGTCAGGAAGAGAACTGGGTGGAGAAGGAGGATACTGCAGAGCCCCCTTATTATAAATAACTAAACACATGACTTACTCTAGGAGCCACTTTATAATCTCATTCTCCATACATGAATCAATCTTAGGATAAGGTATGAATAATTTATTTTCTCGGATAGCATTTCATTTAGAGTGAGGCAGTGCATTCTCCAGTCTTTATCAAGTAACCTCCAATGGAATTTAAACAGAATCTTATTTCATTCAGTTTATTTTAAACTAGCTTAAAAGCTGTACTCAGTGTGGACTTTTAAGCTAGCTCCTGTGGAGGGTTAATTACACCTCCAACCCAAAACTAAAGAGACCTCTGGTCCAGCTTAGAAAAGAGCAATGATAATTTTGAAGAAACAACTTTGAATTTCTCAATTCACCCCATGGAACTTCAAAACCTCACTTTAACTCTGATTCGGGCTATAAGTACAATTATACCCAAAAGACCGATTTGGGCAGAAAATTGAGTTCTTCAAGTCACAAAGTCTATGGAACTTCAAAACCACATGTCACAAAACCTCTCACTTTAACTCAGATTCCTTGGCATTTTGAAGGAATAAAACTGGTTTCCTCAATTCAAAGTTTTGGAGATATTTTAAACTGAATCTAAAACAATTTTTTTTTTTAATTCACAAAGTTTTTGTGTTATTTTAAACTCAATATAAATTAAAAACTTAAAAATCATTAATTTTTTTTCCTCTATTTTAAAATTTGAATTTTTAACTGTTTCCTCCTCATCCAGGCAGAAATCCAAATGTTGTATTTTCAAGCACCAGATGAAGGGCAATTTTCAATCTTGGTATCATCCTGATTCCAAAAAGGTATAATATGTCTATGTAGAACAAGCGTGGCCATGGTTAGACATATTTCAGACACATGCAGAATTTGACACTTATCTATTTAGGAATAACTTAATTTTTGCTTGTTTGTCAAATTCAGTTCTTTTGGATTGATCAGATAATCCATATGAGCAACTTGTTGCAATAAATCACTTTATAGAGAGAACACAGCAACTACATAAAAGGAGTATAGATCCCAAAGAGGAATGACGTCTTTCTTAGTAATAATAAAACAATTTTCAACTAAAATACAAAAGGAGAAGTGAAGATAGTATTACTATAAATGCATTGCCTGTAATATTGTTATCACTGTAGTATTATTTAGTGCAGATCATTTTTGTCCAAACAGGTACTGAAGTACATGAGTGTAAAGAGAGAAAAATTACGTCAGTGGATAAATAAAAAAAAAAATGTAATGAAAAAGCATTTTAGATTGGGAGATTGAGCTTTAAAGTTTCAGAGACAATGATGAGAGTGGAATGAGTTGCTGAGTGAGAAACACAATATTTGCTTGTGAATATCAAAACACACTTGTGTTAAAAGCCTAACATTCATTTAATGAATGTGAATCAATTGAAAAATTTGCTGAGAGGATTGAAACATAATAAAAACACATTTTTAAAACACAATGCCAGATCCAAAGACAAGATGAACTTAACTTAAAAAAAAATTCAGAATCATATCTAACCACAGTGTTACATTTTCTGTAGGTTTTTTTTTTTTTTCTTTTTCTCTCTCTCTCTCCATATCTTCTGTTACATTAAAGTAAACAGATATTAACAAATGAATCCTGCCTTTTTTTATTTTAATTGGAATCACTTCAGGCAAAGCAGTAGTAATACCACTAAAACATAAGGAGTTACAGGAGGTGGAAGAATTAGGAACAAAAACATTCATGAGAAGAGAGTAATCAGATGATAGTGATTGACATTGCATTTAAATTTTTTCATATTAAAGTTGGCCGGAAAACATGGAGCCAGAATGGAGTTTCCACAAGCGAGAACTGTGAGAAAAGCAGTTAGCTTAGAACTTACAATTACACCTAGCCAGCTTAACTGTAAAGTGAGGAGATTTCAACGTCAGTCTAGTGTTGTGCTTAAATTAAAAAATGCTAGGTACTATAGTGAAGTGCTCATTCGAACAATTACCATGAAAGTATTTATAGAAAAGACAGAGAGGCAACCTTATGGTGGTGGGAAAGTAACTGAAGCCGAACCGCCAGATCAGGACCAATAATATTTAATAATAATAGCCTTGATTTGAACATCTGACCTGGATATAAGCAGGCAAATAAAATCCATTATGCCAATGTTCTGCTGCTTGGACAGCATGACAAAATCAATTTGCAAATGCTAAGTTAGAAAGAATGCCCAACTACTAGACTATTTCATCCTAAGCAAAAGTGCTGGGCCATATAATAATCTTTTTTTTTTTCTTTACTAGGTACTATGTGTGAGTATTCTTAAAGATTATGAAGAGAAAAAGAAGTTTAAGTAGAAGACTTGCCTTGTTCAATGTGCGGACAGCAGCAAAACGTAAAGTTGGTTTTGGTGAACTGCAGAAAAGCTGCAAGACTGACACAGCTGGTGCCAGTTCTTTTGGAGTTGTGCTCTTCATGTTGACAATTGCATGGGCTGCCTCATAAATTACCATTTCACTTTTATGACGAAGACAATTGTCAATGAACTCAAACATTTGACTGTCGGAACTGCAATTAAAAAAAAAAAAATACTTTACTCAAACAAGTGTAAATAATATTTTTTACTTTTAGGAAATGGATTAAATCTGACATTGTTATTTTTAATTTATTTTGTTTAAACGTTATCTTTGATGGATACTCATATTTGAGTAGAAGCTTTTTTTTTTTTTTAATTAAGCCTGCGTAGTGCCTTTTGAACACACTTCTCTGCTGTGTATTCAAAAGGCAGAGGAGGATATAGTTGTTTTGAGAATCGACAAAGAAGTATTTGTTCAAAAGACACTATTCAGGCTTTGTTTGACTGGAAGTCCTACGTGGTCAAGCAGTTAGGCACATCAGATTCAATGACAGTTCTCCATATGGGGATGCAGGTTCAAATCCTGTTGGAAGACATACATTTTTCTGACAAGATTTCTTGAATATTCAGGCTGGTAGATGTAGTTGAATAAAAAAAATACTGTTTAAACAAAATAAATTCAAAATAACACACACACACACACACACATATATATATATAAATTACTTAAATGCTATTTTTAGTGGATACTTGTATTAGTAGATGGTTCATTTATTTGTTAATTTATTAAACAGTAAATTTATTTGTATATTCAAAAGTCAGTGCAACATTGTCTCTATTGACATAAAAGATGCCCTGAAAAGAAATACCCTCCTCCTTAAACAAAAAAAAAAAATTTTTAACAGTTCATGAAATCATAACTATGAATGGATTGTTAAATTTTCAAATATGTAGTAAGGATGACATGGTCACCAAATATATGCATCCTTTATGATTTATCTACATAAAGCATAAGCAATCATTTTGTCTACAAAATAAAATGTTGGACAATTTTTAAAAATAAATGGAGATAAATGTGCCAAATTGACAATGTAAATTGCATGAATCAGTATAATTGGATATCATTTAGACAATGGTTTTTGCAAACTAATTTTAACATTCTAATAAATAGACAAACATATCAAAGAAGAGTGTTAAAATTAAAAAAAAAATATCCTACAGAAATCTGCATTAAATTGAGTTTTTTTTTAATTTATAAATTAACTCATTTTATTGAATAGAATCAAAATCTACATGGAATCAGTTTGCAGATGGACACACAAGAATATTAAAATTGAAAAATTAACACTATCATACAAATAACAATACTTACCCACAGTCTTCCTCTTCAATTAATTTGCTGGCAATACGAATCTAAAAAGAAAATGTTTCAAGTCACTAGAATCCTTGAACATGTAAGAATTAGCTTTAATTCGAGATTTAAAACTATAACCATGACTAATTAAAAATAAACAGGATAATGAAATAGATCTTCAATAGGATTTGACAAACTAATCAAATTTGGTTGGCTATTTTATACTTACTTCTTAGATATTAATTAGAATGTTTTTTTCTTGATTTAGATAATCTACAACTTTGATAGAAGCCTTCATCCAGAATAGATACAAATGTTGAACATAGGATATATTGAAGTTTGACCATATAACAAATAAAAAAAAAAAATTTTAAGTGATGTTCATTCTGTACAAGGCCCAAGAGCCACTTGAGGTAGAGAATCAAAAAGTAAGAGACACAGAGGATATCTTGAGGAAGATAACAGTTAACCCTTGGGAGTCAGTTCCACAAGGCAATAGTTCGTAGGAAGAAGCTGGATGAGTGGAAGTTACATCTCACCAATAGAAACACAAGGGGGATGAGGGTGGTTTGCTACAATGTGCATGGCAGGGTGGGTCTTATCTGTTAAGGTTAAAACTGGTGGAACTAAAAAATGTAGTTTATTTGAACACTTTCTATGGAAATAGTGAGAGGTTTGTGACATTTCATCTGTGGGAAATAGATTGAAGGTTGGAAAACAATCCACAAGGATGCAAAGATGAGACTGGGCAGCTCCTGCCCATACATGTCAGCAGTATTCCATTTTCATCTTGATCTGGCTCTTGTAAAGGGCAGAGCAAAGCAGGAGGAGTCAGATACTTGCTGCAGTGGTACAGGGAACTGACCATTTTTCCAGTATCTTTAGCAATAGATCATATATATAACGTTCACTTGAGGTCTGGATTGAGTTTCAGTTCAAATAGGTGTTCAAGGAATGGGGCCACCCTGAGAGAATACCTATTCATTGTGATAGGTGAAATATAGGGTCCACTCAGTGATGATAGAACATCACTAGTTTGGTTTACAAGGCATTGAATGTGAACAGACTTAACACTGTTAAAGCTAGGTCAGAGGAGAGATCAGCTGCCAACCGCTGATCATCTAGAATTTTGGAGGTGCACCCATATTTTTTATTTTTTGAGATAATGATTTAGTGATACAAACCTTACTAATTAACCCATAGCTGGAGGGAGAAGTGGATTCATACCTGTAAGTGAATATAACAAACCCAACAGGAATTGGAACTCAGCTCATCGATTAACAATTCTGAGCCATTATCCGTTACACCACCCACACATCCACACCTACAGCAGTCAACCATCTAGGTACTGACCAGGTTTGAAATTGCTTAACTTCAGTTATCGTATGGGAACTGGTGTTTCAACGTGATATGGCCGTAAGCCCCGAATGGAATTGGAACTTTTTCATTGTGGTCCCTTTGTGCATTTTCTGGTGATTCTTGCTTACAGTAATTTTAATCCTTCACATCAATCTCCATTCAATCACTGGACAAAAAATATAACTTAGCTGATACAGTAAAATATTTTCTTCTTTTGTGTATGTACTCCACAGTAAAATTCATTAGTTGTACGTCTAGAGAGCTATCAACACATTTTTTAATGCTGTCTTTCATTGTGATGAATTTTATTTTTCATATTTTTTTAAAAATGTTCCTATATCATAATTTCCTGAGAAAACATGTCAATAGTCATCTAAACAGAGGACACTAGCAAATTCCACTGTAAGGTACTTAATATGTTAGATGATATAACCCCGGAGATATTAAGCTGTATGTGGGGTCTACTAGCAGACCTTTTAAGGATAGGTATTACAACCACTTGAACTCCTTTACAAATACAGCCAAACGAAATATGACATCACTTTCGAAATATTTTTGGAAACTCAAGGAAGAAGGAAAAACACCTAAAGTTAAATGGAAAATCCTAAGACAAGCCAGAACCTGCAATTCACTGAGCGAACCTTGCTTCCTATGTTTACAGGAGAAAATATGTATCATTGAACTCTTAAATAATAACCAATTATTAAACCAAAGATATGAGACTACCGTTTTCTGTAGGCATACTAAGGATTTAACACTACAATCTTGCTAAATTCTCAATCCCATAACTATGAACCTTTTATAATTATATATACACAAAAAACGCTCTTTCGATTACAAAATAAATAGTGATAACCCAAACAAAGAAATGCAATCCAACTTTAGAAATCTTATAGAAAAACCTAAAAATAACTACTAATAATTATAAAAGATAACTCGAAAATCTTTTTACCTACTCAAATGTAATATTATCCCCTATCGCTATCTTCCCTCCCCTACCTCTCAAACATAGGACGCTTGTGAGTTAACGTACCTAAACTTTGACCGATGTTTATCATCGAGAAAATGTTCACACACCATTCAACATTAACTACCCAGTCCACCCAACACCAAACTGCTGTCAACAACTACTATTGTTTCACTTAGATACTCTATGTATATTTTGTAAGTACATTTTTCTTCTCAAACAATGGAAAAAAGAAGTGATGTTTTACATCCGGGCTTGCCTACAAACAGGATTGTTCATAACCATTTCCAACTCTCACCCGTAGATGTGCAGTTAAAATGCACTGAAACCAAGTTGCATTTTTGTTGTGAGTAAAATGGTTTTGTCTATATGATAAAATTATAATAAATAAATAATTAATTGCTCTACTACCTGTATCGAGCTCTTTTTTTAATTAACGCTGCGAACGTTAGAATTTATATATTACTTTCGTTCTAATCGTATCGGATATATATATATATATATATATATATATATATATATATATATTATAGATAAATAAAGACAAGAGACGAGGAGAGAGAGGCAAGAGACGAGAGAGAGAAAGAGAGAAAAAAATTGAGGTATCTAGTAGGTTAATGTTTACCGGTACTTGTAACTAGACTAACCTCATAATATTCCAATAAATATCAATAAGGTGATGCCAAATATGGTACATAACACTAAAGAAAAAAATAGTCAATGAAATAAAATTTTTACTGTCAAATTATTTTCTTTTTTAACCACTATGGAAGTGGACCTTGGAAAAAAAAAAGATGAATGCAACACACACATGTGAAAAAGGCTAGAGAACACATTGTTGATAGTATTTTTTTCAGCTTTTGTTGGTTATTTAAAACTGGAACATTTTGGATTGTAAGAGTAATTCTTTTTTTGCAAGTGTATTAACAATTTTTGGTGAATAACAATCATTTTCCCAGACACAAGTACTACTATTTCATCCATAGCCGGGGGGATAGAGAAAGATTCATACCTTTCTTAAGGGTATTTGCATGTAAGTGAATGTAATGAACTGGACTCTCCAATTTCTCATTCAGAGCCCCCATCTATTATACCACTAGCACATTCAATTCCACTTTGGTCAAAATGCCATGATTGAAACAACAAAATATAAGGACAGTAAGTTTGATTAATTCACTATGTAATAATGATGATGATGATGATGATGCTATGGTTGAAGATCTGTTAAAGTATTAATTGATGATTAATGATGAAGATTATAAATACAATCCATTTCATACTTACCAACAAGCAGTAGGCATACGGGGACCGCAGAGAATGCTTGCTGAACTTGCTAACTAGTTTATTCACAGCCAGCTTATCATTTTTACGAATGTGGTACAACAATCCAAGAGCATGATACTACAACAAAAATAATCAAAATGGTTAAAGCAAAAATGTAGAAATTGATAAAGTTCAAATTATTGTATTCTCAAAAGGCAATTCTTAGTCTATTTGCAGTCTTTGACATTTCAGAACATTTCATCCGTTTCCTGGAACACCTTCCTTAAGGAATGCATGATCCAATTCCTTCAGCCAATCATAGATCTCTCCAACTATTCATACATATTGGTATTCAACTCTTCTTATAGAGGAATATACCAACAGGAATAAAGCTTAAATCCTCTTCATCATTTCCTGACTTGGAACAACTTCTATACTAACATTTGCAGAATTTGGAAGTTGTGATCTATTAAGAATTCAAGCAAAAAATTCACAGCTCACTCATTTTTACTCACATATAGGAGAAAGATCAAACAGAAGGATGATCAGTTTCGCTTGCCATTATTTTTTTTTTTAACTGTTAGTTCATCCAATACAAAACAGAAGAGCCCCTCAAGGTAGTGTTACTGAGTAAGATTGTAAGTAAGGAGGAAATAAGAGAATATTATCAAGATGAGTAGGATATATTTTGGATGACCCATGATCAAGATTGCAGCTGCCAGGTAAGCATTCTCTCGGGAGTTTGACAAAGTAACAGTTCTAGAGAATAAGCAAAGGAACACAAAAGGAATGGGGGTGGTTTACCACCATGAATATGGTATGGTGGGTCCTAGCTGTGAAAGTCTGAGATAGTGAAACTAAGGAATGTAATTTGTTCAAACATCTGCCATAGTAATAGTGATAGAGTAGAGAGAAAAATTAAAGAATTTTTATTTTTATTTTTGAGAAATGTTCAGACTAAGTGTAGCTTTGTTATGACAATTACTATAAAAAAATAGATGAAAGTTTCATTTTCAGTGAACTTTGAACTTTTCTTTAAACAAGGCTAACAGAAAAACCATGAAGTACAATTGGAAATGTCTTTTAGTACACTTTTGAGTAAAGAAAAAAACATTTTTAAACTTTACTAATTTGTCCCTTCTCTATTTTTAGAATGCAATTAAAAGCACCACCTGTGTATGCTCACACATTGAAATTTAGTGTTCTTAGTAACCTTTTTGATTTTTTTCCTGAAATTTGTGTACACACACATTGGAAAGATTATACACAGGCATTTCTGAGATTAATGTGTCATGCACAAAATAAAGGATCCCCTCTGTCTATGGATTAAGTTTGGTTAGGTTAATTTTGTTTTATGGCATATCAACCTGAGTGAATTATTTAATGTTGACAAAATTTTTAGGATAGGTTCTTATGAATAGAATATGTATTCTTTGTAAGACATTAGTTTGTAGATCAGGTTGACATTTTTGTAAGGAAGGTTTTTGTTAAGTCTGGTCATTTTTTTTTTTTTTTAAATGTATTGCTGGTAATATTTATTTATTTAAAAATGTATTGCTGGTAATATTTATTTATTTAAAAATGTATTGCTGGTAATATTTATTTATTTAAAAATGTATTGCTGGTAATATTTATTTATTTAAAAATGTATTGCTGGTAATATTTATTTATTTAAAAATGTATTGCTGGTAATATTTATTTATTTAAAAATGTATTGCTGGTAATATTTATTTATTTAAAAATGTATTGCTGGTAATATTTATTTATTTAAAAATGTATTGCTGGTAATATTTATTTATTTAAAAATGTATTGCTGGTAATATTTATTTATTTAAAAATGTATTGCTGGTAATATTTATTTATTTAAAAATGTATTGCTGGTAATATTTATTTATTTAAAAATGTATTGCTGGTAATATTTATTTATTTAAAAATGTATTGCTGGTAATATTTATTTATTTAAAAATGTATTGCTGGTAATATTTATTTATTTAAAAATGTATTGCTGGTAATATTTATTTATTTAAAAATGTATTGCTGGTAATATTTATTTATTTAAAAATGTATTGCTGGTAATATTTATTTATTTAAAAATGTATTGCTGGTAATATTTATTTATTTAAAAATGTATTGCTGGTAATATTTATTTATTTAAAAATGTATTGCTGGTAATATTTATTTATTTAAAAATGTATTGCTGGTAATATTTATTTATTTAAAAATGTATTGCTGGTAATATTTATTTATTTAAAAATGTATTGCTGGTAATATTTATTTATTTAAAAATGTATTGCTGGTAATATTTATTTATTTAAAAATGTATTGCTGGTAATATTTATTTATTTAAAAATGTATTGCTGGTAATATTTATTTATTTAAAAATGTATTGCTGGTAATATTTATTTATTTAAAAATGTATTGCTGGTAATATTTATTTATTTAAAAATGTATTGCTGGTAATATTTATTTATTTAAAAATGTATTGCTGGTAATATTTATTTATTTAAAAATGTATTGCTGGTAATATTTATTTATTTAAAAATGTATTGCTGGTAATATTTATTTATTTAAAAATGTATTGCTGGTATTTTTAATATAAAAATTTATTTTTATACTTTCATAGTATTTGACCCCAGTTTGTGGGTTAACTATTTGTCCATAACTGGGACCCTAACAGGTGTTACCTCTCAGGGTCAGGGTTAACCTAGCAACAACAGTAATTAAGAGGTGGTTCCATGCACCTCAAAACTTCCAATCTCCTGATCAGAGGCCTTGCTGCCGGATGTAGTTTATCGTCATACTCAGGATGTCTATGGAGTAAGAGGAAATAATCTATTTTAATAAGATTTTCAGTCTTTATGCAGAATCTTATCAGTTATATCAAGTTTGACATCTGGCTGCCTTTTGCAAAATTCAATCCCCCCCACCTTCAAGATTTACGCCTCCGTGTTGGAAAAGCTATTTAAATTACAAGTAAAGAGTGGGGAGGAGAGAGTAATTCTAGATGACTCACCTGCACCATGACATTGTCACTGTTGACTGCTTCCTGTGCTTCATTCACCCACCTCTTCACAATATCAGGACTGGTTTTGCACAGATGCTGAAAAAGAAAATAGGTCTAGAACAGAAAGGTACAACACATGGGCTTCAGCTAATCCTGTGACTTTCTAAAGCAGCAGATGTCACATCAATTTCACTTGGTTGAAGATTGATTCCTGGTTGACAGCTGATTTTTCACTGAGAAAGGCTACAATTTTTTTTGTAGAGATATTAGTGATTTAATGAATTTAAACAGACAAAAAAAAAAAAAAAAAACATCCTTGTCAAAAATGAAAAGCTGACTTTCTGACAGTTAAAAAAAAACAAAAAAAAAAAAAAAAAAAAAGTGTGGATTTTGCCATACTTGACTTGTTAAAATCTGAAAGAATTTTCATCCAGTCTTTATTATTGGCCTTTAGGCTCATTTGACTCATAATAGATATTTCCTCCTTCAAAGAAAGAAAAAGAAAAGAAACGATTATGACTTACCAGAGATGACGTAAGGGCAGCACTAGACACAGAATGGACCTTGTCAACTATTGCTTGTTTCATGTACCTCTCAATGGCTTGTAACATGCTACTCTGTAATAGACACAGATTTCATTGCAATAGGCATAGATATGATTTAAGGAGAAGCAGAAATAAAATAGAAATTGATATTGCAAATAAAATATTAATTTTTTTCTTCTAGTACATATAAACTTTTGATTAGTAAGCATCATTTTAGGAAATATCATTTTTCAGCAAAAAGTTACTTTCCAGAAAATATATCATTAAAAGGTTTGGCAAACATCTAATCTACCAACAGGCAATGTGAATAGAGAAAACAAAATCTTACAAGCATAATATTGACCAAAAATTTAAACTAAAAAAACTGAAAACATTTGTAGATAATCAATATTTTTGATATTTATTTCCAATGTTCCAAGAATGAATAAAAAAAAACAAATATTAAAATAAGAATTCAACTACAATTATACAAGTCAATTGATAAGACACTTATCAGGATTACTTCATCTGTTATGATATAAAATTGTTGTGATGAACAATTTCATTGATTATAATTGATATAAATGATAAAATGCGTGTGTGTGGAGGCTGGAGTTCAATGCATTTTAAGATCCATTTCCCTAGCACAATAGGATTTTTCATCTTACTTCTGTTTATAATAGATTATTAGTGTATATATTTTCAGGTCTTAGTTGAATTATTTACAGCCTGGAGAACATTACTGATAGAATTTGTATCATCACATTTTGCCTTTTCTTTTTATTCAAATGCAATTTGGACAAATGAATGAATATAGTTTCACACGGATTTCTATATAACAAAAAAATATTTTAAAAGAAAATTCCCAGTTTCTTTTAATGTTATTATCTAAGAGTAAAAGTTGTTCCTATATTTGGTTAGTACATGTGTTTCTAAGACTCACTCAAATGTCTACTCAGAAAATGAAAGGTACTTTTCTTATCTGTAAAAAATATTCTTTACTAAGTGGACCAAATCATTGCTAGCCAGAGTTGTCTATGGAAATTTTAAAGGACAAATTTTTAGGTTTCAAAACTACACTTACATCAGTGATGGAACATAAAGCCCTTATGGCTGGCCCTCGGAATTGGTCTTCACGTCCAGTCATATCTTTCATTAAGCTAAGCACAAAATAAAAAAAATTTAAAACAGAATAAATTATTTTTATACATATTTTTACAACTGTTTTTTATGGTTATTCTGAAGGTTAACCAATGCAATTATATTGATAATTGCATAAAAGAAATCCCCTAAGATTATGTGGTATGAGAAAAAAAATAGAAAAAGAATAGCTTAAACATTCATAGTTGCAAAAGTATAAGAAGAAAATGGCTGAGAAGACAAAATTCTTTACATACCATTTGAGAATATTTAAAGAGTTTTTGTACTTTTACTAAGAATAAATAAAAAATTTATAAAAGATACAAGAAAGTAAATTGCACCTTTTATGACTATAGTTTAGTTGAAATACTTTCATAATATAAACATTAACTGACAGATATTTTGTAATTGTGTAAGAATTCTTTTCAGTTGTAGACAAAACATTAGTTGATGTTTATAACTAAGTCCCCAACAAAGTCTTTCAGTAGAAGAAGAATAGTTTGAAGACTTTTTCAAAACTTATATTTCCCTTTATATAACATTGTTTACGATGAAAGTTAACCACAAAAGATATAAACAAAATGTGTATATATTTTATGGAGACAATCTATATATTTATTTTTAAAACTAAGTGAACTTTCATTTTAATCATAAAGAGTTTTTTAAAGCTGCCATCTCATTGTTAATACACAGTGAACATGCCTTTTCTTTCTAATTTGAGAATTTCAAAGTTTTTAAAAACAAAAATTTGATAAACAATATTTTACATTTTATTGAAACATATTTCCTTGTAAGGATAAAAATAATGTCTTTTATCTGAATTTATACAAGTAGGAATTTAGTTTTTTTAGTGTTTCAGCCATTGTTCCCTCTAGACTTATTCAGGTGTCTGGTAATTCAGTCCATGGGAGCAGATTGTTCTCATTCTGTTGTCCATGCTAGAAAAAGATTTAATCTTGGTTATTTCCATTTTGTTAATTTATCCTTTTCATGTCTATGAGTACATGATATTTTGTCCTCCTTCCCAGGAATTGAACATAGGGCCATTAAGTAACTAGTTTGTTTAATCAATGTTTTATTCATGTGACCATGTATCTTGTAAGACAACTTATTGGTAGAAACTTGAAGTCTCAAACCTAAAGTCATAACTATGGTTCTTCAACTGAACCAGAGTTAAAAACTTAATGCTCTTTGTTATTTGTATTGGGTAACCAACAAAATGAAAATGGGGTGGTGTGTGGTGGAAGGTCATATAAGAAGAGACGAGCAACATAACATCAATCCAAACAAATGTGTATGTAATAAAAATAATGATTAGCAACAGACAATCTTAAAAAGATATTTTTGAAAACATCTCATGAAAATGGATAGAGAATATTGAAGTGAAATATATTGAAAATTAACTTGCTTCAGGAAAGCAAAAGCAAAAAAAAGTAAGTACAGACTTACCTGCTGGTGACAATGATAACGTCATCAGCAATTTGGGACATCTCTTTAATCCCCAAGTAAACAAGTCGTCTGACTGTCACCTTTAATGACAAAAAGAGAGAGAGAGATGTATTACAGATAATTAATTTAAAAAAAAAAAAAAACATCTTTAATTTACATTTATTTTCTGCCCCCTCAAAATGTTATGGTCAATTTATTTGCCAAAAAAGAAATTTGACACCAGAAGTTTCCTTTGTCAAAGGCTAAAGAAAGAATGAACCAGTCAAAAATGTTAATGAGAAAATAAACATTGGACAGTTTGAAATATTAATTGAATATTAATAGCAACTCAAAGTCTTAGACAAATTTTAAAAAAACAAACAAAAAAAAACGCATCAGCAATGATGTTCCTTATTCTAACAACTGACACAAACAAAAAAAAACGCATCAGCAATGATGTTCCTTATTCTAACAACTGACACAAAGTCCAATGAACAAAGAATATAAAATATTTCTCTCAAGTCCCATAAACTGCATGTAGAATATGGGTGAGAGGAACCACAGCCTCAACATTGTTGTTGCTACAGTTTTCATGGCAAGTAGGTTTTTCATGGGATGGAATTGTTAGCCCAAGGGCCGACCAGTTTTGAATTTCCGAGTTGTTATTCTCCTATACTGGTTGCCAACCAAGGATGAACAGTCCAATCTGCCCTATTATTTAGCCAATAGCAGGTGCGGAAGGAACTGGATTCATATCTTTTCCAAGGGTACAAGTGAATTTAACTCAACTGGAACTGGACTTGGTTCAGTGATTTCTTGTTCAGAGTCACTAGCCAGTACATGACCTGTACACCCACATGAAATATCTATGTAGTGCGTAAGAAGAGACAAGATAGCAACATCAAATGACATCAGTTTAGTCCAAACTATTACATCCGGCAATTATTGTTATAATAAACAGATAGCCCAATGAATTAGCAGCAATATATAACAATCATAGCCAAAAAGTTGTCAATCAATATATCTATGCAGTTGACAGAGTAACCTATATGTTTTCAAAAAGTTCGAAGAACCAGTTTTAAAATGAAATGACAAACCTATTTGCAACCAGCAAAAGCATACCCCCCCCAAAAAAAGCCTGAAGAACCAATGCATAATATAGTCATATATCATGTACTTGATGTACAACATCCACAAATGCAACTGAATTATAGAAAAAGTTAATAGATACAAGCATTATTTTATGATTAATCTAGCACAAGGCCATGAATGCAGAGAATACAGTGAGGATTGAACTGCTATACCAGCCATCCACAAATATTATTTTATTGTTTTAAAACGTTTGGAATATCTCACCCAAAATAATTTGAATTTAAGGAAAATTTAAAAAGGACTTACATCTTTAGACTGGAAAAGTTTAGTCATAGCAAAAAATGCTTCAGTTGCTTCAGTGCGACCAAAGGATTCACCCTGCAGAAATAATGATAAAAAGTGAAAAAAGAAAAAAAAAAAGTTTGATAATTATTAATAATCAGTATGAAGATTTTCATATGAAATTGTCAAATTCTTTGCTTTAAGAAAAGGAGGAAAAAAGAAAGGGAAAAAAGGAAAGAAAAATAAGAAAGCATATTTTGTTTAAAATTTAGTTAAATTTTTGTTAATTTTCAAATGGATTTCGTGATACACAAGGAAGAGAAAGAGAAGGAGTGTATAAAATATAAGTGAGCTTGTCAGGAAATATTGTTTTATTTATAAATGAATAAAACATTATGATTATGACAGGTTTTAACAATGCCTAAACATGTTCAAATGTTTATTTTGTTTTGGAGTAGGGAAGAAGAATTTCTTTATATTTGACAGCATATGGAGTAAATAAAAGTGATAAAACTTAAGAGATTTATTTTCAGTTTACTAAATTAGAAAAGTATGTTTTTTCCTGCTTTACCTACTCAGTAAATCACACACAGAGAAGGGGGTGCTGAAAACTCATTTTCTAAAATCTGACCTTTTTGAAAGGGTTTCTTGAACAAGCAAAGAACTTTTCATCACCCAACCAATATTAATAGAAGTGGAAATTTAGTAACTTACCTGGTTCAAAAGATAAAGAATTTTGGTCAGAATTTGACCACATTTTCGTGGATTTATGGGTGTTTCATTGAAAGTTCTGGCCTGAAAGATAAAATAGATTATACCAACTCAGATTACTACTTTACTTGGCTCTGCAAATGATATTTAATAGCAAACACATGAATTATTATAAATATTTCAGTGTAATAAAAGTTTAAGCATGGAAGTGGAAAAAATTTAGTTCAAATGAAGAAAAAATATCCAAGGAAAAGTTTTAATTTTTCAAGAGGTATAAAAGTCAAAATATAACTATCCTATAAAATGACATTCATGCCTGAATTTCAGGTTACAACAACTAAACTTGTACAATAGGTAGTGCCTTATTCTGAACCTGTTCTGAAATGGCTGCAAACAAAATTTCAGTTTTTCAACCAAAGTTTTCCTACAAGCAGAGACAGAAACACAAAACACAGACTTTATTTCATTCTGCTATTTGAAAAGAAAATCCAGATATAAAGTGTGATACACTAACCCATGTGTAATGGTCAGGCTGTGCCATACATATTTTTTAAAAGTCTCAGTTTTTAATCACATCTAAGTATTTAAATTGAAATACTTAGAACAGCAGAGAGAGAACCAGGAGGTAACTACTTTTTTTCAAGTCAGGCACATTTATCTCATATATATATATATATATATATATATATATATACTAGCAGCATGGCCCAGCGTTGCCCGTGCTTGATTCAAAAATCGTACGACTCATACAGCAATCGCTATCACTTGACTTAAAATATTTTTGCCCTTTCTTGCCTTTAAAGGTGTGCCATTTGCCGTGCTGATGTTGCTACATGCCTTACTTCTTGCCTATCTCATACTGTGATTTTTTTCTAAGCTCTATACTAAACATTAAATCTGTTACGAAAAAAGAACTAAACAAAATGAACACAAAACGATCAGCTTTAAAAAAGGACTCATAACTGGAAAAACCGAATGAAAAAAGAATGTTAACAACAAATACTTTTTCACACCCAATCCAGTTCTGCGGAATCAGAATCAACGTTGACTTTAAGCAAGCGAATGAGCCAATTGGAGTAAAGTGCCATGCAGATTTAAATTTTTCCCACTTGTGACGAATGCAGCCATTGATTTTTTTTTGCATGTTAGTATGCTAGTTAACATTCATGTCAGTCAGCTGTTGGCTCTCACGCTGACCAACAGAATCTTCCTGCCTATTCGTGGCAGCCAGCTATAGGCTGTTACTCTGGCCAGTAGAAAATGGCTGCAAACTACATGAAAACTGCTGTAGAAGCATGAAAAGATTGATTTCCACTATTGATGGGAGTTGGGAAATGCAAAGTTGGTCTTGGCCTTCCTGCTAACGTGGAGCATGTGCATGTAAATTTTTGTGCAAATCCGTCGAAAATTGTGGCCGTGCATTCGTTACACACACATCCTGCCTTTTATAGATAGAGATATGAGACAGAGAGCACATTATCTGGCTTGATCAACAACCTAAACAATGTCAGCATGCTTAAACCCTCGAACACAATGGTTTGTGACGCCATGCCAGCTCCCAAAGAGTTCCGTCTACCCAATTTCACTCACAAGGCTCATATCAATCAGTGGTATGTTTTTCAGGCACTTTCCAAAGGTGCTGTACTGTCTCACTTCACAAAAAATGATAACATCAAGAAAACACTTTCCTGACCAATTGACCATGGTGAGATCTGAATCAGTTGTGTGTGTGTGTGTGTGTGTGTGTGTGTGTGTGTGTATATATATACATACATACACACACACAAAGATTTGTCCTCATCAACTTGGGGACCAAACTGAGAGACTATCTTCACATCCATGTAAGAAAGCACAATGAGATTAAAAGTAATAATCATTATATAGGAGTAACTTACCTGATTTCTTTGAAAATAATTCATAAGAAATCATTGTGGCACATTATCTTATTGTCAGATTAAATTTATCTTAAAATTATCCTGTCACAGTATTGAACAAGAACATATGCAATTTATAATCAAATTCTTGATTCATTAACTGATATCCTAATAAAACCACAAATGATTTATTCTTACTGGCAATTTTTAATTTTTTTTTTTCTTGTTCGAAAAATAATTCAAAATTCTTTAAAATTAAAGCAGGGTTTTCTTCAGATTTCTACACTGGACACAATAAATGACTGACATAAGACACAGAAGTCATATAAAATGTAGAGGATAGTTTTAGATTTTTAAATTTTGAATTTTAGCATATATTATTTTTTACCAATGAAAAAATAGAATGCACTTAGCCAACACTTTTTTTTGATGCAGTCATTCTCTATAAATATCAAGATGGTTTTCTTGCTATACACTTTAAACCCTCGGTTTATCTCTAACCCCTGCATGAAATGACAACCAACAGTAAATTTATATTTCCTCATTACTACCAAACTACTTTATTTATATCTTATGCTATAATAAAAAAAAAAGCCTTATACCTAAACACTGTCTTTTTAATATTAATTTGTTGAAAGTTGTTCAAATTTTATTCATTTTTGCTGCTAAATGTATAACTATTCTGAATATTTAAAATGTAAAAGTTGAGAATATACACTCAACCAGCCACAAAAGCAGTAAATAAAACCACAACAGCTGACAAAAGTTTAACAAACCTCTTGAAGAACAGTGGCTTTTTCCAGATGATTGTATGGGTTACTTCCTCCTGAAAATATAACAACATCAGAAGCATAAACATGTTTAAAAAAAATCTTGGATAAAAATATTACCACTCATTACATACATATATTAAATTTTAAGATAAGTAAATGTTTTACTTACATTATCTGAACATTATATTTAATATCTTAATTTTAAAGCACTTCTGGCTGACTGGTCATGAGATTTTGTCAGAGAAGAAGCAAGGAAGTTAATGTAATGAGATATTGACATTTTTAACTTTTTTTTTTTTATATAAAAATCATGATTTAAAATTGCTTGAAATGGGTTTTAAATGAGTTAAACAGTAACAATCTTTTGATCTGACAATAAAAGAATACTGAAACTCATTTGGAATTGTCTATAAATTGTTGGGTAAATAGTGAAAATAATTATTAATGGCATTAAAAATTAACCTTTTTTTTAAAGAAAATATTATTTAAATAATTAAAAACAGAGCTTAACAGTTGCATTGAATCAGTGTCAAAATAACATGTGACCATTAATACACAATATCAATTTAGGATTTTGTAGTAGAAATTGAATTTTGACTTTCAGATATAACAAATTTTGAAACAAATATTTAGGTGAGTAAATGCATCTTGTTAGAATCCTAGGAATTTGAAGTTATGATGAGGAAATTCTTTTTCTTTCATCCACAAATGATATCAATACATCTTTGAAATTTGATTTATTTTTTTTCCTGACTATACATTTAATACACTCATCCATGCTATTATTTTCTTAAAAGGTCACACATCATTATTTTCTTTTCAAAAAAGAAAAGAAATTACAACAAAGTGGTTCACAGATTTTACAAGTAGACAACTAAGTTTTTGTGAGTGAACAATAAAGTAAGGTTTGTCTTCAAATAACTAATTAATTTTGATTAAAGTAGACATTATAAAACTTGGAATTATATTACTTTATATTGATTTTTATTGTCCCTGCTGTAACTGTTCAGTAACCTCCCTTAACTGTCAGGGTCTCAATGCTATTTCTAGTATTGGATGTCTGTCAGTGGAAAGATTTGAAGACAATTATTAAGTACTATAGATGTTTTGTTAATTGATCATCAAGTAATGTGAAATATTGCCATTAAAATCAAATTTGTTGTGGTTTGAAATTTCAACAAATAACACCTGAAGAAGGCTGGAGCGTACAATGTCCAAAACATCATGACAGTAAAGATGACAACAGTCCAAACAATGTAAATAGTTACAATACCTCATTTCAGAAATATAGACAAAATTAAGGTATATAAATCATAACTCTTTTACCTTAACATTAGTAAAACACTGCTATTTTGACTACTTATTAATGCAATCTTTCAAATTATTTCTATAAATTAAAATGTTAGTCTTTTTCAAAATTTATATAATGGTTATTCAAACATGAAGCTTATTGTCTCATGAAAATAGCAGTTAAAACAAATAGAAAGAAAGACGAAGTCCTTTCTTCATTTAGCCTTCTAAAAAAACTAAAAAAAGTCTTGACACACAATTTCAATATTAATACCTCAAAAGTATGAATATACTAGTATTTACAGTCAAGGAAAAGATAGAGATTATTTGGTGGCTTTTAAAAATTTTTCATGCTGTTTATCAATTGGTTATCTTTCCATTTAAAAAAAAAAAGCAAAACAGTTCATACTTGATAAATGCATTTGTTTACTTGTAAAACTTCCCAAATTTAACTCACCACTGCCAGTCATGGAAATTGTTCAGAAACACAGACATTTTTCTAAGTCAATTAACTCATTGAAACTGTTAAACAATTAAAAGTAATGTTCTTGACCCAAGTAAATAACAAAAAGCAATATTTCTGTCTGAATTCATGGTACAAGAAGTTATTTATTAATGTCCTAATCTTTATGATAATTACAATGTTTCAGCAATTGAACCCCCCCCCCACCTTCCACAGATGTCAGTCAATCTAGGCAACCACCAGGGAATTTCAAACTGAATACTCAAGATTCATTTAATCTACAGAGGTCTCCTCATTCTACTGTTACTATATCTAGGGATATCTTAGTGAATTGTTCAGTCCTGTTTCCACTGAATTGGACTCACTAACCAAAGTATCTAATCCTCTAGGCCAGTTGAAGTAATATCTTTATCTTTGTTGTTATGATCACAACATTTTAGTCACTCTGTTCCCCTCCAATCATTCACTTTAGGTACCTGCCAATCCAAGTGACCTTCAGATAATCTCAACAACTCAAGCAAGAGGATTATGAATTTAAATGTTGGTTAGTGAAAGGTTACATAATTGGAAGTTCAATCCCAAGGGAAAGTAGTATGGATATGTTTTGACTCAATGGAAATAGAACTAGCAATAAACTGAGTAATTAAGTAAGACAAGACATCCCTTGACACAGCAGAATTAGAACAATCTACACCTGTAATTTGAAATTTCTTGTAGGTTACCTGGATCAACAGATACATGAAGGCCAGAAATGGGATCATAAAAAAGATGAAGGCATCCATTAGTTTGACTGTAAATAATTTAAAAAACAAACAAACTAGGTTATCACTTTTTAGCCACTCAATTTCACTCATTGTTATTACTTAAAAAAAAAAAAAAGTGCATAGTTTGAAAGAATTATTCATTTACTACTTGCTTTAGAGCACAATTTCTAACGAATTTTATTTAGTATATTTTATAATAATATTCAAGAAGGTGCAATGTAAATTATTTTCCCTCAACCCTGGAATGCTATGCTGTGCAATAAAAATGACATATCTTGAATTTTACAAGATAATCATTGTACTGACAGTAACACTAACTGCGAAAAACTTTGAAGGCCTTGGTTAGATTTTGAACTTGTCAGTCTTGCAATAGATACAAACAGAAATTAAAACAAATAATCAATGTCATAAAAAATAAAATACTATAAGAAGATTTAAAAACACTTGTTCTATAGATATTTTTGTTTGTCAGATTTCATGGGCGACTTTGATAATTTACTTATAAATTTAAAGTGAATTCATTGCACTGATTATAACCCTTTTTTAGCCATTGCATTTAAAATAAAAGTACAAACGTGTACGGAAAACATTTGACGAAAATTACGGGCTCGGAGTGTAAAAGTATCAAATAATAAATGAAATGAATTGTCATTGACTGTGACACGTATTTAAAAAATGTTCCTTTGTTTTTAATTTTCTGTACATTTTTTGGGGAAGTCTCTCGTATCATTAAGTTTTGAAAAACGTTTGACAGTATCTCCGGTTAACTATCATTTAGCAAATAAGATAATATTTCTTTTTTAAGTAGTGAAAAAAAAAAAAGGTATATAGTTGGATTTAGCGTTTCAAACGATTTTTTTTACATAAAATTGGTTTATGTCCTTTACATCGGACAAAATTTATTTTTAATTCAATATTTATGACCAAAGTTACAAGAATTTGAAAAAAACAAAGAAGTAAAATGAAAATCGAAAGAAAACGAAAAAATATTGTAAGGAAGATTAATTTGTGTTATATTAAAAGAAAATCATTTGAAGCGCTAAAATCAACTATACACATATTTTCGAAAGATTTTACAATACAAGTGAAGTCAAATACACTGTTCACCGAAAATGTTGAAATGACAAAGTTAGAACCAGAACAAGAAAAGTGACATGTCATCATTTATTTAGGAAATTGAATCAGATAAATAAACAAAACAGGTTATTCAAAATAAAGTTGTTCGTGATATTGAGGAAACATTTTTTAAATATCCAAATTATATTTTTTGTCAATTTATAAAAACTTAAAGAGAACTGAAAGATTTTCTAAATTCCAGCTGGACGAAGACATACATTAACTGAGTTTAGCGACAGAAACAAACAAGATGGGATAAACATTAAACAATAGACAAATATCCAAAATAAACAAAACAAGGGATCGAAATAGATAATAAAATAAATGTCTAGGTAACTCGTCTTATTTTATCCACGTCGTCCACACCTTCGTTAAAGAAAAAAAGTAAAAACATAAGCCATGAAAACATCTTTTTTTAGATACGGGAATTATAAATTCAGTAATTTTTAAAAATATATTCTTAAAAGCCTCACTTACCATCCTCCTCATCTTTTTTATCTCTCCTTAACATGTGCATAATCCTACTTTAAAAATAAAAGTCGTCTTCTTCCTTGAGTTATGGATCGCCACTTGCTCGGGCAGTCCACGTCACTTTAGACAACTGTGCGCAACTTCCGGTTCAGTACAGACACCGGAAGCTTACGGTTCCCTACCTACGTTTCCCAGTTGGCACACATGTCTCTATTTTAAAATTTAACCTTATTTTAAGATTATTAGTTTCTTAAAATTAATATTATCATTAAAATACTAACAATGATGAAAATCACACAGCATACATAATTCGTAACGCATATTTTCAGGGATGATGAAGGTAGTTGTGTTTGATTACATTTTGCACAACTTTTGACGTCAACAATTCAGGAGACAAGTTAAAAAATGCCTCTCTCGGCGGAGAGAGCTAAAGTTTTCACACTTAAAATAGTTATTGCTTTCTCTGGCAATTCAGGAGAAGCAACTTTAAAAAAAATTTAAAATAGAATCCTTATCAGCTTATCAACTCATCGTGGGAGCTTATCTGTAGTGCAATTCAAAATTTAATTAAAATAGCTAGCAGACCCAACTGTATTTTTGTGGGCATAAAGGCATTGGACTGTGACCCTTGTTTTGTTGTTATTGTTGGTTTACCTTTAATAGTTTAAAAACAATTCACACGTGTTGTTGTCGTTGTCGTTATGACTGAAGCAGTTATGAACCCACCTGACTTATTATAAAACAGGCACTAGGTCCCTTGTTAAATATGTTATTTTATTTTCTACAGACTTGGAATGATGGTTTAGCCAGTGTTCCGTTTACCGGGCACGCTGCAAAATGGCAATAAGTTTCAAGATGGCGGTTATTTATCGTCTGCTTATTAAATACCTTTTAATTCCTGCAAAACAAATTAATTAAATTGTCTAAACGGGGAAATCCTTATTTATTACTCTTAATCGAAACTGATTGTCTTTGTTTTCTTATTCCTTCTCTTTCTCTTCCTTATTTGGTTGCACATGACTGACCATGACCTGTTGCAAAGACTTGTACACATTTGATTTTTTACTAGTGGATAAAATATCAAAGGTTTTAAAAATTCAAACAAACAGTGATTGTTTTAAAATTCTATTTTTTTTAATTATTATACTTCTTAATATGCATTCTATGATATTTGCAAATGTTAAATTTTATCTTGAACTCTACTTTTATGTTGTTTTTACTAGCCTGTTGTTTATGGTGATTATCTTTTTATGTGGCTTTTTTCACATGCTTCCAAAATCACATGTCAACAAGTCCAGATTAAGCTCATTGAGTGGTACTGCCTAAGCGGAAGACTCCCCCCCCCCGCCCTGGAGATTAAGCTTATAATCAATCAAATAAAAAAATAAAAAACTGTACAAATGAGTATTTACAAAAATTAAAAAGATTATGGAGATATGTTATTAGTATTCACAATTTTCAGTTTGGCTTTACATTAATTAAAAATGTTCTCTAAATATGTATATATATAAGAAAGATTCAAATAGCTCTCTATAAGATACCAGGATGTATCCAATGGAATGTTTCCTACCACACTGACAACACATAGTTCTTGATAATGACTGCGATGACCACAAGTACTTAAACAAAAACAACAAAACAAACATGAACTTTGAACATTTTAATCCTGATATACATCTTATTAAAAAATTTGAAAGGTACAATAAAAAATTAAACAGACCTTGTCAGTTGGATTGAATAAAACTTGTTTGAGTGTAAGAAAGACTACATGCAGATAAGAAAACGGAAGTTTGTTCATATACATATGTTCAGAAGGAAGAGAAGAATGACAATTAGCAGCTAGTGTCTCTGTGTCTGTAATGGTAGTTTGTGCGAATCAGTCAACAAGATTTTTTTCAAGTTGACATGATAGCAAGTCAGTCCTGACTTTTAGCATTTTTTTTTATTTGTTTTCAGATTAACCACTGAATTCTAGGTTATGAGTTTTGAAAATGTTATAAAATGTGATTTCTTTTGTATTTTCTCAGTCCAGTGGTAGTCGTTAATCTTGCAGCTCATATTCTGCCCTTTCCCTTACTGCTTGGACACTTATATAGTCTCTATGCCTTAGCTATGCTAATTAGGCAGTCATTTACATATCACTACAAAAGCTAAACAGAATCATTTGATTGGTTATTCTATCTGAATGAACGCATGATGTGTTCTCTAACATGGCTGACAAAATCAAGCCAGCTCAAGTGAAGCTGATTTTCTTTTACTTCTAGAAACCAGACACGAGCATTAGGTTTATATTTAAGAACTTTTTTGTTGGTTTCTAATTGTTTGTGATGTCTCCTGCAATTGGCCAATAGTTGTGTGAGAGTGAATAATAAAAAATAGAAAAACATTTACCCATGATGCTAAGAGTAAAGGAACCAGAAATATGATTACCCCACTTGGTTTTGTCAAACACTGTTAGGTAGCACTGCTTAAGTCTATAAAAAGAAAAACAATTTCTTGCATCATTCTCTTTCTCTTTTTTGCTCCAAAATGTAGAACCATATGGTAATTACATTTCTGTTAGGGAACATTAGTTTCCCCGGTCTGATGATGACTGAACTCTCTTTTCACTTTTCAATGCATGGCATTCACACATGTCGCCCAAAACTTTCAGTAATAAAGTAAGTACAAAACGATCTTTGGTTGTTCTAAATCTGTGCAAAGCTGACTTGAATTTGACCATTAATACAATGCTTATACATACTTACCCGACCTGCTAAACCAAGAAAAAGAAAACGGGCATGCCCAAGAGACATTGAGAACTTTGTTTCACTACAGTCACCATAGAAAAGAATAAATGATTTTCATGGTAGAAAACCAAGTTTTTGTATACTTCCCTTTAATTGCTTATCATATGTGAACACACACACATATAACACCACCTGCCAACAGGGTCATATCCTTGGTCACAGTCACCAATTAAGGCAACACCTTTTGCTGCTGCCTACACACGGTGGTGTAACCATGTTTAGTGGTCTGGTCCTCAGAGTCTTAGAATGATGTTTTAACCATGGGCTAACTCTGTGCTGGTCAATGCTGACTCTGGTCCAAGCTGGTTGACTACTTTGATCCACACCAAATCTGCTCATGTGTTCTTGATCTCAGAGCAGTGGAAGATTGAATGTCGTCATATCGTAGCACCAGTCCAAGCTGTGGCGGGTGCTATAATAAGGAAGAAAAATATCTTCATGATGAAAAAATAAAACAAGAGATTCATGGGGTTAATCTTCAATTGCTTTATATAGCTCTTGATACAACAAAAAGTAACTCTTCCCATATCAATCTCTATAGTAACACTGGGCATTATCTAAACTTCTGGAGGAGCTGGGTTCAAAGTCTTAGAATCAGGAAATCTGATGGCATCTGATATAGATTTCAGAGGTACTTGATGCAGGCTCTCCAGCCCAAAGTCTCTGAGCTCCCCAAAGTCATCTGCTTATATACACTTTGGCCCAAAACTGGTTTGGAGCCAAAGGGTTCTGAGGTCTTGGTAATTCAGTCCTCATTAATTACAATAAAGGTTTTTTGTTCCTTATTTCTGCTTTCTTAATGAACTTTCCAAACTTGGAGAATTATCCACCTTCCTTGGAACTAGTTACAGGGATTGCTCCACCCTTAACTCCAACCTGCCTCACTTCACATCTTGCACTGCTACTCTGCACAGGCAGGGCTAAAATCTATCCTTTCCTCCTTCCTTGGCAGTTATGCCAGCCCTGAGAATACTTTCTCAGGGCTGGCATAACTCTTTGTAACAAATCTAATTTTTAAAGTTTGTAGGAGAAAGGGTATGGTTTATTCTCCTCAGTAATTTAAGTTCTCTGACTTCTTTCCTGGATTCACCTGTACAGTGAAAACACAAACCAGATCACCTTCTCATATTAACCTTCTAAACGATAGATAAAAATTATTTCCCAATTTGTTTTTGTCAATGAAAATATATTTGTTTTCCTAAACTCTCAAGAAAGAGACATGCTGTTTTCCATTCATGAGCTGGTAGCCATCTTAGCAAAAACATAAACCAGATCACCTGCCTGTTATGACAGATCAATTTTCATAATCCTAACCCTCGCAGTGGGTTCATTCTCTTTTTTCATTTCACAATTTGTTTTCACTAATGAAAATATAATTCCCATTTACTTCTCTTTTCACCAATGACATGTATTTTTCTAAATTCCCAAGAAAGATACAAAATCATTTCCCAATTTGCTTTATCTGCATGCCAGATTTTTGATAGATAAAAAAAGTAAACTCTTGGTGCATTGTTCCAATTTGTTGGGGTGAGGCAACCCAGATGGCCCTTTCTTCACTTCCACGTTACCAGGGAAAATGTCTTCCATTCTTTCTCTCAATTTTTCTATCTTCTAGTTTATATTTTATTTTGGGCTTAACTCTTTTTCTGCTTAGAATTAATGTTTAACCACCCCACAGCCTCAATGTCACACAGACACACACACACTTAAAATACACATAAACATGTAACATTTTAAATTTCATAAATTTGTTGAATGTCATGATTGACTACTTCCTGAATTGACATTTTATTTTTAATGAGTCAAATCTGGGCTTAAGGTTTTTGAAGGTTGCCAAAAATAAATAAAAACTGATGCAGAGTCATGATGTCATTTGTGAAAAAAGAAATTACAGTGTATTTATTTTCTAAATGTTTTGCAGTATTTATTAGGAAAAAAATAAAATATTAATTTTAAAAAGTGAATTAAAAATAATATAACAAAAACCAAATTTATTTAAAAAATAACGAATAATATTGAGATATTTTACAATATATAAGCACTATAAGAAATCCATTTTTGGATAGAGATTTACAAAAAATAAAGAATTATACAAAAAATAGTTATGTACTTTTTAAAAAGAATTTTATACATGTCTGCAAGTTCCAATAATCTTTAGCTGACACCACATGAAGTTACAAAACCTATTTTGAAAAGTTATGATTTGAAAGCTAGATTTACTAAAAGCAATTTGTTAATAATAACAGAAAATATCTATTTCAGGTAGAAGTTCATGTTTGATGTTCATTTGAATGAGATTGTTTAAGTTATTTTTGAGCCATGGAGTTCATTGTTTTTATCTTTTTCAATTCTGAAAAAGAGTGTTCACCATTGCAGGTGGTGACCATGAGTGACATGTCTTTTCTTACATGGTAAAGCCGTACCATGTGGAAAATCAATTTTAAGTAGTTCAGTAAACTATAAATTCTTCACCAACACTTTCTTTCTGATCTTCTGGGTATGATTCAGTAAGATTTGATGACCTCTTTACAACATACCAGTTAAAAAAATATCTAAACTCTTAGCTGTATACAACCACTTCCTAAGATCAATGGTTAAAAAATGCTTTGAATGAGTAAAACCTGAGAGTCTTGGCAGAGATCATCCTTCTTTGAACATTGTGGACTGGTGCTACAGAACCACAAAGAAAGAACTGTACCAAATAACAGAAACCACATCAGTTGATGACTACCAACAGCAGCAACAAATAAAATAGATAGCACATGTAACTGGATGTTGTAACCCAGGGAAACTTGCTGAATAGAATAACCACATGAAGGTTGGTAATGAACAATAATACTTAGGACAAGAACAACACATATAAGATTCGCCAACTGCGTGTAGAAGAAGTAGTCAACTGCTAGAAGTGAGTCAAGTGAATTTCACAATGAATCTCCATCTGCAGACCAACATACAGTATTTACTACTGTATTTATGTGAATGGGGACATACCCATTATCGTCCATAGGTATATGCTACAGCACTGGAAGAGAAAATAATGAAATAATCAAGATGTTAACATTCCACACCACTTCAAATAAAAGGTTAGAAAGAAAACTCCAATCAATACAGGAAAGAGCACTAAAAGCTACTGGACTCTAGAAATGTGTTTTCCTAAAAAAGTGTTTTAATAGAAAAATGTTATAAATTTCAACAAAATGTTGTACTGGCTGCTCATTCAGTGAATGCCAAATGTTTCCTTGTAGGAAAACAGGTAATATTACCATTACCATTACAATCTCTTCAGGTGTCAAAGACTGTAGCCAATGAAGAAAGTGTGTATTTGTTTATATCTGTACAATTGTTTATGGATCCATATCTGTATTTTAAATAACATTTATATTTTCGGCAATTCAGATTCGGGGATTTTATTTAAGAATGCTGAATAATGAAATAAGTTAGAAGTTCATAGGAGGTATTCCGAGTGTTAGGTTAAACACATAGATTGTATAGCAAGGAATAAACCAAAGAAGAAATTAAAACTTTGCAACAGGTCACTTGTCAGCCTCTCTAAAGAATTCTATACAAAGTGGTCCCTTCTCCATCAAAGAGGTAATTGAAGCAGCTAATGATCCAAAGTGAAAGTATATACCAGCTTCACTGAGTCAATATAATTTAATTTCCTTTTCTCCTGTAAACTGAGTAAAAATATTTATGAAAATGTATGAATTTTTTATCCATATATCTATTTCTATGAATATTTCAAATAATAAAACTATTTTTTACTATGAAAAGATACATTTGCAGAATACCAACTTACACATACCTTTACATGAAAAAACATATGTAAATAAATTGCAGTTTTAAAATTTAATATAATTTATAGAAATTTATTTGCTACATTAGTTGTGACTATTGTGATAATGCAATTCTGCACACCATTGCACAAGCTGTGATGACACCCAAGGTTGGCAGTGTGCAAATGCACTGGTGCACACTATGTTCCACAGAAACGTTTCAATTATGGCTGTGATTGCCATCAACAAAACAATAGAGACAAATGCTTTGCAAGACACCTGTTGGGTCAGGAAGTAGCAAAAAAAAAAAAAAAAAATACAACCAGCAATGTCTTCCTTCTGCTACGAGAAAGCAAACTTTTATCTGACTTCTCACTAAGTACCAGCCACAGAAAACAAACCCTTACACACCCATTGCCTGGCTGTTTCACTGACTGCTCCTTCACTCAGTATATGAATACTGGCTGGTGGACCCACCACCACTTTCCATCCACATGTGTTTCTCCAACTGGAAATTTAATTTAATTTAGACAGTCCAATTTATTTAGTAAAAAGAAAACAAAAAAAAACATTTTAATATTTTATTTGAAGACTTTTCTAAAAAAATAATAAAAAATTATGGTCCATCTCGTTTGTCATTTGAAGTTTAATTAATAAACTGATTCTCATATCATCTTAAATGCCCTTTATCTCAATGTATATAAAAAAAATCTGTTAAAGCCCAATCATAAAATTTCAAAGCCATTGTTGGCCCCTACTCCCTCCAAATGATTTTCATTTAAATTCTGCTCTACACAGTGTCAAATTTAGGCATAAACAAAGCTTCACTCCTCATAAATCACAGGGGCTTCAAAATATTTCCTTCCATGAGATGATCTTCAAGTGCATTTTTTTTTTTTTAATAAGGAACCTCTAGTCTTTATATAGCTGAGGTCTTCACTAAATCCAAATTTGGCACTGACTCCCCACTATTAATAAAAATAATTTAAAACAGAAATTATTTTTACTTCATACAACCCAATAAATTTTATTAGATAAATGCTTGGAAGTGTGTTTAGAGAAAAATGTTAGTCTTTAAACTAATCTCAACATAATCATAAATTGAATAAATGATACAAAATAAAATGAAAAAAAATATTTGAAAAGAACTGAATAAAAGCAACTAGTAGTACAGAAGGTTGTGTGTTGGTTGCACACGCCTTTGACAGTAAGCTTGATTCTTGTAAGCTTGATGCTTGTAAGCTTGATGCTTGTAAGCTTGATGCTTGTAAGCTTGACGCTTGTAAGCTTGATGCTTGTAAGCTTGATGCTTGTAAGCTTGATGCTTGTAAGCTTGACACTTGTAAGCTTGATGCTTGTGTTGAGTGGAATATTAAAGTGATAGGAGAGTGTATGGACGTTTTCTCAAACAAAGGATTAAAAATGAATATACAAAAAATTATATACAATTAACAACAACAACAGATTTTATTGCCTGAACAAAACAATGACAGGAACAAAAAGGGGTGAAGAAATGTGTGAATATAGAGATGTCCTTATAGTATGTACATGTGTATGAAGTTCCTATGACAGATTGTGTGAGACTTATGTTTGTGAAGAGCTCTTTATTGGTTTGGCAGGATTATTAGATATATCAGTGTATAAAGTCAAGTAAGCTTAGGGTAATTGTATGCTGTGTATTATCCTCTGTTGTGTTCTATGCAACATAAGGTTCGCTGCAGACCAAAGGTCTCCCAGTGGGAGAATGAGACATGTCTTACTTCTAAGGCATCCAGTAGGAAAAACAGATGAAAGAGAATGAAACTTTTGTACCCATCTCTTATTTATTGCTTTAGTAGTGCCATCTCGAAATGGTGGAGTAATGGATAGCGGCTCGAATTGAGGAATCAGCGAGATGAGTTTGAATTCCAGTCAAATCCATTATATTCACTTACATGCTAATACTGTTGGAAAAGGTATGAATCCTCTTCTGCTCCCCCCAGCTATGGGTAAATAGCAGGACAGACTGGGTTCTATAGCCTTGGATGGTAACTGTTCTACAGCAGAATGAAATGGCAACCTACTGGAAAAAAATCTGCCTTATCAGTCATGTATCGAATGATACATGTTTGTCTAAACATGTATCACATATGGCACATAAGTAACTAACTGGTGCCACCTAGTGATTGTTATACGTTCTTTGGCAGACAAGGAGGGTAATTTCACACTTGCTTCCTTGTTGAGTAAATACTTATTAAACTAAAATACTTATTAAATACTTACATAGATAATTAAAAGACTTTTAACATAAAAGCTCATTCTGTCTGTTTTTCAAGGAAAAGGTTAAACAAAAAGAAGTAATTAGATGATTTAAGATATTTATTTCTGTTCGAAATGTCAAGTAATTTATGGTCTTTCAATCTATCTGAAAGAAATGCTATGCGCAGTATGAAATGAAAAATGGTTTAATCATTGTGAGATAAAAGAAAAAAACACTTTATGCAATGTGAAATGAAAAAAAAAAAATCCATAGCTGCTAAATAGTTAATAAAAAAGAAATATTAATCAGTAACGATGTTAAATTGTTGTGATGTAAAGCATCTGTAAAGGTTCAGTAAACAAGAATTGATACTAAAATCAGTGCATAAGATGAGAGATAAGTGAAAAGCAAGAATATGGTAGAAGACGTAATTCTATTGAAAAGAGTCTGGCTCTCTGAAGAGATTTTTTCAAAAGCTCACATTTAAAATAATCATGAAAATGTTGTTAAAAAATAAATCAACAGTATCACGCTAAGAGATAATAATGAGAATCTATTTTATAATGAGAAACACCTGACTCTATATATTTATTAATCGTACACTCGAGTTCACTATCTTAATGATATATTCCATTGTTATGGTTACATTACTTGACACCAATGAACAAACATGCCTCATTTTACAATAACAATAGAATATTTCATTAAGTAGGGGAGATCAGTATTTACATTAGTCGGACTATTGTCCTCATCTTTGTCGCCATATTTGTCACAATGTTTCGGCCGTTGTACGCTCCGACCTTCTTCAGGTGGTTGAAATTTCGAACCGAACCCTTTATTTCGATCACAGTTCTCCACTTTTGAAAGTTCTCCACTGCCTGAACCGGGTATTGAACTCACACTCACAGTGGATAAAGGCGTTGGTTAGATCCAGTGACAGACCCAAAGAGTGTGAGTTCAATACCCGGTTCAGGCAGTGGAGAACTTTCAGAGGGAAAATTACCAGGAGATAACTGATAACTGACATCCATCAAACATGGCTCGTGGAACTAGAACAGTCTACCCCAGTGATCGAAATAAAGGGTTCGGTTCGAAATTCCAACCACCTGAAGAAGGCCGGAGCGTACAACGGCCGAAACGTTGTGACAAATATGGCGACAAAGATGAGGACAATAGTCCGACTAATGTAAATACTGTACATAATACCTCATCTCAGAAATATAGACAGACTCAGGGGAGATCAGGTTACTAATATATTAATTTTCATTTTTTTGGTTTATGTCAGTTTTCTTTGGATATTTTTACTTTTACTGATTTCAAAAACAGAATTCTTTCTTACATATGACAATAGAATTAATAGCGGTAAAAATCTTAGATTTCTTACATAGAAAATATAACAAATGCAATTATCAGATTCCATATATATATTACCATCATTTTTGACAGTATTGGTCGAGTTAACTTTCTTTTGACATTTTTATTTATTTCTAATGATGTAAAACATAGAATTTTTTTTTTACCTGTAAACAGTAAAAACTAAAATCAATATTTCTAAAATTCCTCATATTGAAACTGAAGGAACTAATTTGATGATAGGATTAATCTCCAAGAAACATTTTATGGATCCAAATAATGCCAAAATGTCAAATGTCTGTGGAAACACTGTCCAAAAATTGAAGGAAACCAAAAATTGGTACTAACCAAGAATTATTCTCATCCTATATAAAGAAATTCTATGTGGATTGAAGATGTTGCCAGAAGTGAAAACCTTAACATGTACTTCTTTAACTAGCCTCATATAAAAACATAAGAAATTAAAAGTCCAAGATTACCCCTGCAGAAAATATAAGCAATTCAATTTAAAAATTACTTAAATATTGACAATGTTTTTATGCTACAAATAAACTACTACTACTAATAAAGAAAGTTACTTGAATTCTGCAATACAACTTAATGGGATGAATGCAAAATAACAATGTTTACTAGTGTGTTATAGTTAACAAGCTGAATTCACCAGCTAAATTGCTTGTGTAATAAGTTCAATCCTCAATATTGTAGCATTGTGTCAGATTTATCTCAACTTAGTATATTATGAGCACAACCAGAAGCTGTTTTTAAGAACAGGAAAAATAAGTTAAATATCAAGTCCTTGCTTGAGGGCTACTGAAATTATAGGATATCAAACTAAAGATTAAATTCATAACCTTAGTGTGTGATAAATGTTTCTAAAGATTCTTGTCAAAAGAGACTAAAATATCTTGAAAATCAACATCATTGAAATTGACAAGAAGACAAAGGATACAAAAGTTTTGAGGAGGTTTGTTATTATTTAGTCTCTCATATGATAGAAATTGAGGGTCTTTGAATTTGCAGCCGAGAGCAAATGCATTAGGACCAATTAAAACCAATGCTAAAAGAAGAGACTGCACAATGTATTGGCCGTTGAGCCCTCTGGCCTTCATCCGGTGTATATGGATCTGAATAACCTACAGGGAATTCGAAACTGAACCTTTTATTTAATCTATGTCAAGAGATATCTCATCTAGTTCTTATTTTTTTGCCCTGTTTCCACTGAGTTCAAATACACACTTTGAAGCCCAGGGATTTAACTCACAATTACTACATCACTAAATTCACAAACCACTGCTTGAATCCATCAGGCTATTGTCCCAGGCAGTTGTGTACTTGGACTCATTGGAGACAGGGCAAACAATAAATGAGCAGTACTAACAAAAACAACAACTAGACGAGATATCCCTAGACATAGGCAGTGAACAAGAACAGTTTACACCCATAGATTAAATAAAGGATTCAGTTAGGAATTCCCTGTAGGTTACTTGGACTGATATACAACTGATGAAGGTCGGAAATCACAATGGCTAAAATATTGTGATAACAACAAAAAAGATGAGGACAGTAGTTTGAATTTAAATAAGATTGTAGTCATCAGGATAGAGAGTAAATGGAAGGGAGTTCCACAGGTGGGAAGTGCAAGAAAAGAAAGTGTTAGAGTTAGAAATGGTGGTTGCATTTAGCTATTTCAACAGTAACTGGGTGGGACCTAAATGCCAATCAAGTAGCACACTTAAATTCATGCAGTCAGAGATAAAAGCTTGTCATAGTAAAAATGAAAATATTTGTAGAAAAGACAGAGGGAAGCCACATCATGTCAGTGAGAAAGTGACTGAAAGTGAGATGCCAAGTCATGATCGATTATATTGCAGATCCTTCTTTGGATTTTGTCAAGAACCTTGAGATGAATATCAGCAGCACCAGACCAGATATAGCAGCATGAAAGAATGGTAGATTTGTAAATGTGTATGATGGACTCTGACGAGAAAAATTTTCTGAGGTCCAAAGAGTTGCAAAGCCAAGAGTTGCAGGTCACAAAAAAATAATTAACACACAGCACATGAACAGCAAAAATAATTTCCTCAATTATCCATACCTTGATTTTCCAAATTTTGATTATCTGGATGTGAAATGAAGAGAAAAATTGAAAATCATTGAAACATTTTTCAATTATCCAAATTAAACCCATTCTAATATTTCATCTCAGACAGAGGATTTTGAAAATCTAGAAAACCATACTCAATGTTTAATAAAAACTCTGGTAAAATCAGTTTAGTTAATTTGTAGTGAGTCCTGATAAAAAAATACCAAATAAAATATGAAAAATAAAATATGAAAATAAAATATATAACCAAAAATAAAAAGAATTCAAATTAAAATAAGACATTTGCTCTTTCCTTAAAAACCCTTATCTCTTTCTTTCTCTCTCTCTCTCTTTCTCTCTAAAATTCTCTTTCTAAACTTCTACCAACCTATGAGAAGGCAACCATCAAATAAAAAGAGGATAAAGAAGAAAAGACTAAATCTGGCAAAAAACCTGTCATTGGTATTCTACAGAGATTGCTAGTGAAGAATTTTTGTCAAGACAGAGTTTCTTTCTTACTGCTGAAAGAGTGTATCCTCATATTTACTAGAGAGGAGTCAGGTGTAGCCAAATGACCCATTGTTCTCAAAGATCTCATTAAAGACCAAGGTATGACATGTCACCAGTTGACCTTTGCATTATGGGACTGTAATGAATCCTGATGAAAAGAAATTCAAATAAAATATATATGAACACAAAAATAAAAAGAATTCAAATTAAAATAAGTCATTTGCGCTTTCTTTTAAAACCCTTATCTCTTTCTTTCTCTCTCTCAACATCTAATGAGACAGCAACCCTAAAAAACAGAGGAAGAAGAAAAGACTGAACCTGGCCAAAAAATGCCAGAAGTTTGCAGGAGTAGTACCTACTTATTTGTAATTGAAATTTCCCTTTTTCATTTTTTTTATAATGGAAGTTACGTGTGGAGCCTCCCTGATTTTTGGTATTTTACAGTCATAAATAATTAGGCTCTGTTCCTGCAAAATATTTTATTTTTATTGGGACTCGCTACAAATTCCTGTTAATTTCCTCATTTGTCTGTTTCTATACAAAGAACATACATTTGAATTATCACAGCTTGCTTATGCCAGAGATTATGGCCGACACAACTCAGATGCATGTGACACAAGCAAACCATACTTCAATGGGAAATGGAATGGAAACAAAAATTAGTACATTTTTTCATAAAAAATAAACATATATGTCCAGCCCCTGTCCCAAGGTGTCAAGGAAGCACTGTACACTTTCCAATTCTCTGATTGTTAACTTCACAAAAACAGGAGCTTATATACACCGGAGATGCCCATGATACATCAAATAAAAAATTGAACGAGCTACTGAACTCACTATGAAAAAGCACTAGAAACAGGACCGTGAATTTACAGCCATTTTTAGCTGAGAATACGCACATATGGATGTTTTGGTCAAAGAAGCAAGCTATTATTTTCTTTGCTACATTTAGCTTTAAAGATTTAACTTGGTAGGAATGGTGACCTACTGGAAATTTTGCAAATGATTAGGATTTGACCAATGACATTGTGCATAAACCAGAAGTCTGATTTACAGAAAAAAAAGTAAATTCTATTGACTTTTAAATGTCAAGCATATCACTTAATTACCAGATCTAGTCAATGTAAGCAAAGAAACGAAGATTTTTCAGATGATAGATTTAGTTGTTAAACCAGAACACAGAGTAAACTGAAAACAAGTGAAAAGCTGGAGAAAGAGAACTAAAAAAAATTGTGGAATATAAGGGTGACAGTTGTACACATAATTATAGGAACACTTGAAAAATTTGAAAGAATGTTCTGAAGGAGTTGGAATAATTGAACATTTGACAAAAAATCAACACATCCAGACAACAGTGTAACTGAGATTGACTAGAATGTCAAGAAGAGTACTGGAGTATTTAGCAGAATTTGATGTCATTTGATCTCCAGTGAAAGGAAAAATGCTATGAGTGCCAAATATAACAGCAACAACAACAATAAACGGAAATAATGATTATATGATTTAAAGTTAAAGTTATTTAAAGTTGAACAGGAGCAGAAGAAATTGGAGGAGGGGGATGGAAGAAAAAATAAAACCCTAAAAAAAGACTTTTCTAAGCGTGTTTAATGATAGCTGACTTCTGCTATGAAAAAGAAATGTTGACTAAACGAGAAGATTCTTAACATTAGAAAGTAGTGTCAAGGAAAGGAGAAGAAAGAGAAGGCCAAAGTTGAAATGCGAGAGAAAAAAAAAAGATGAGTAAACTGAATAAAGGAGATTGGGACAAGAAATAATAAATCCAAAATTCATATGGTTATTGAATAATCTAAGGGAGATAACCCCGACGTTACTGTGTAAATGAATCTCCCTGCAGTCTTATAAAAAACTAAAAACAACAAAAAACAAATAGCAAAAATACAAATTTACATTAGAAACAGTTTTCTTTATAAATATAAATATAACATGAAAAATAATCTATAAAAGATAAATATACAGGAAAACATGTTAACGTTTGAAAAATCGTAAAAATGCAGTTTGGACAATTTGATGTGAGTGACGTGGAAACGGGACATAAAACTTCCGACTTCTGTTATTTTGCTTTTTTTTCATATACTGGGAGAGCTCTCTTGTAATGTCATCTCATCAACTATGACTTTGCTTTGTTTAATTATTTACTTATTTCTGCATTTTATACAGAATATTTTGCATTTCTGAAAAAAGTAATGCACAACTCTATAAGTTTTTTTGATAGTTAAAGCAGTTGTTCATTTCCTACCGAAACCTTCGCTTAGTGCCAGGTTATCGAATACTGGCTTAAAACAAAATGCAAGATTAGCGCAACGCAACCATACTATTTCTTTTGCGATACCCGACCAAAACAACTTGAGCGGATGCACAGTTCAAGGGAAGTAACTCCTGGGTCCCTTTTAGATTTAAAACACACTCACATTTTAAACATTTTTTTTTTAGAGTTTCTTGGAAGAAAACAGATTTCTTTCGTTTAAAATATAATAAAATATTTTTCTACAAATGTGCAATGAAAGAAGATGTTATTAAGATTGTCAATATTTCCTAAACGGTAGGTTTCCGCAAATTTTTAATGCTATTTTTTTTTTTTGAATAATCAGACTTTTTTTTTTTTACACCAGGAACGGTGCTTTTTTAAAAAGTTGGTTTCTGGGTCCTAATCTGCAATTTTACCAACTATTTTTAAAAACATAATCCCGTATGAATGCGTAAAAATTTGCTTAGTCAACTGTCTGTAGTGTACACGCATCTTGATTGTTTTTAAGGTTGGGCCATAAATAATTTCCATTTTTCCTTACCAAAATTCTTCAAAAACTAAAGTACAATTAGATTTTATTCCATTATTCACCGTTATTTTCAGTGACTTGTTGCCATGCATCAGGCAGCTCTTTGATGCCTTTTGAACTATTAAATATGGTTTTCATTAGAGATAAAAAAAAACAACGTTTTCTCCATGAAAGCATTTTGCATTGCGAAAAAAGGTAGTTGTGGGAAAATAAAATAAAATCAATAGATAAAATAATAATGAATAATTAACAAAAAGGAAAAAGATATACATTTTTTCATGATGCTAGTAATAAAGAAACCGGAAAATTTATTACCCCATTTAGCTTCGCCAAACGCCGTTAGGTGGCGCTGTTTAAAAAAAAAAGAAGACATTTCTTTCCTCTGTCTTCCTCTTGCTTTAAGACGTACTAGTATGTAGTTGAAGACGTCCCCGCTGGTGCACGTTTGTTTCTCCAGTCTATTGACGACGGAACGCTCTTTCCACTTTCCAACGCATAGCACTCTCACGTGTTTTCTAAAACTTCCACTAATGAAGTAAATGAACCTTTACTTTTGTCGTTCCAACTCAGCGCAAGGCTAACTTAAGCTCGACCATTATAACCACTCTTCTCGTTACTTAACCTAACTTATTTCTGGACCAGAAAAAGAAAATGGACATACCCAAGAGACATTAGGAACTTTGTTTCGCCTCAGGTACTATAGAAAAAGAATAAACGGTCCGTAGTAGAAACGCAAGATTTGTTTCTTCTACATTAATTGTTTATACGTGAACACGTACACACTTACAATAGACACCAACATAAATCTATGTTATAATAACCAGTTGGTGCAAGATCAAGTGAATATGGTGGGTTGGGTAGAACAGACCAGACAAATTCTAATTTTTTTTCTGGTTTATTCTTGCTGTATGCTGCCTTGCGTTATTATAGGGGAGAACAATATTTTTCCTGTTGACGAGCGCAGGGAGCTTTTCGCTCAAACTTTTATGGACACGTTGCGACTGCTGGACATATAAATATGCATTTAGTGTTTCATGTAATTTTAAGAACTCTAAATTATTAATACCCTGACGATCCTACTACACGCACAACATTAATTTTCTTTATTTACATTATTCGGACTATTGTCCTAATCTTTGTCGCCATATTTATTACAACGTTTCGGCCGTTGTACGCTCCGGCCTTCTTCAGGTGATTGGAATGTCGAACTGAGCCCTTTATTTCGCTCACTGGGGTAGACTGTTCTAGTTCCACGTGCCATGTTTTTAATGGATGTCAGTTATCAGTTATCTCCTGTTAATTTTTCCCTCTTAATTTTCTTTCATGGAGCTCAGCTTTTGGTGCCTTTTTGCATTGAACATTGTCACATGTTAGTGTACTTCAAATTTATTCTTAACTACTACGTATGATTATCATCATATTTGACGACATGTAAGACATACGGGTGTATAAGGCGCACCCCAATTTCAGCAGGGTTAATCAAGAATGTTATGATGTTGGTTTGGGGTTTGTAGAGACAAACGACAAATAACACGTAACAATAAAAAGGGTTTTAATAGGTTGGTAAAAAGGTACAGAAATCGCCTGAGTAGTCTATAACTAGCTCAGACAGGAACGTCTCGGATTTCTGTCTCTCGACGTGCCACTATTTCAAGTCTTTGTTCACAGACGCAGACAAGTTCATCTTCAAGAGGGGTGGTAGGTTTCCAACACAACAAAGAAAACATTAGTAATTAGTAAAATTAGTAAAATTATTAGTAAATGGTACAGCCCAAGCTATATTTATGAGGTATTATTTTGGTTAGACAAGCCATGATAAAAATAATAGGAAAAAGAACACGAGCCTTTATTATATCATCTATATGATCTGCGTCTTGTAAACGTCTTATTGGAATAAATATTTATTTGTACTTATATACAAAATGTGGCACAGGGCCAAAAGGGGACTGGGGAAAGGACGGCCTTCTTCTGTCTTAATTCTAAACTTAGCTAGTCACAAACACTGATCCAAACATACCAACAATAGTCCTATCACCAAAACAACACATTCTCTCCTACCTTTCTTACTACACCCACCATAATACCACAATGTCTCTATGAAATCCTAACTAGTCCCCATATGTACATTTCAAAGTCTGTGGGAGGAGGGGAAAACAACAATTTAAAAAAACCCAATGATTATTTACAATATGAATTAAATACTATTTACATGAAAACAAAATCAAATAAGGTTAGTAATAAAACCCCCCACAATCCCTAAATGTGGCAGAAACATCAGTTAACTGGACGAAAAAAAACTGCGAGATTATAAAAGTATAAATACAATCATCCATCCAAAAAGCACCCACACAACCACGCACTCATTTAGACACAACAGCAAATACGAAGATACACACGCGAAACGAAAGTCATCCCGCAACTACCGGATAACTGACATCACTGACCACCTAAAAGAGGGAAGGGATGGGGAATTAAACTAAAGGAAAAATAGGGACAGAAATAAAGGGGGGGGAATGAGCATACCTACCCTAGCTAAGTTAACCGCAAACGGGAAACTAAGGAATCAATCTAAAACCTAAACTAGCCTAATATCGGGACGGGTTGCCCCTGTTCAACCCAGGATGGACAAAATCCTGTACCTAACCGACATCAAAGTGCCATTCCAGGTCAGCCCCTTTCACTCTACACAGTCGCGCAAGATTTACCCACCTTTTTGCCGAATTCTGATGAAGAGAGTCGTCGCCTTTCCGTCCTAATCTTGACTTTAAGCTGATGCCTAAAGTACAAGATCAGTTGGGAAGAGGTGAACTTCTCACCTCCATAGAATCCCTTCTGACGTGTCGACCAAATCACGTCTCTCATAACTCCTAGCAAGTAGTGGAACACATAAAGTTCAGCCTTCGTCAACGGCGGCGCCACATTGCCACAAACAGAAGAGGCCTCAAGGAAAAAGAACTTTCCCTGCAACATGCGAACCATGAGGCCTTCAACAAACTTACACACCGGTGCTACCAACTTGCAATGAAAGAAGACATGACCAAGGATCTTGACAGCGTCGGCAGTTTGGAGATTTCTCCAAGCCCGCTGCGCAAAGCTTTTTGGCAACCTAGAGGGCCCCACGCATCACCAGCCAGGTGAGGGATGCCTCATCGTTATTGAGACATTTCAACCCGGGAGCCCAAGGCCAGATTGAGCGAGCCTCCCACTTCGTAAGACCGAGCTCGTCAATCAGATCATCATGAACGGACTCCCTGACTAACACTTGATATAATTCCCTACGAGACAACGCCTGGACGTTGGAGAGGCCATCCGACGCCCGTAAGAGGTGTTTCAGAGCAAGACGACATTCACATTAGAAGGAGCACTCGGCACGGGGCAAACGGTGGGCCTCCTCCTCGCACAAGTACACACTTCTCAAGGATGGGAAATTTCTACGGGAGTCTTCCTTCCAGAAGGCGCCCCCCTCATCCGAATCGCGACACAAACGATCCAGGAACCCGATGCGAAGCATATCGAGACGAATCTCAATGCTAGGCATACCTAGATCGCCTTCAGATGGATGAAGGCAACAGATCTCCCGACATACCCCAGCGGCTTTGCCTCTCCACAAGAAAGAGAACAAGAACTTTACTAATAAAATTAGTGTGGTAGACGAAAGTGGAAGTACCGAGAGTCGGTAAAGTAGAATCGGGTAGATATGTGAAACACATACCTCCACCCTCCCCTTCAAGGAAAGATTCCTCCGAGACCACAAATTAATTGCGATCTCGGCCTTCCCTTGTACCTCCGACCAATTCATTTTCAACTGGATATCAGGACCGAACCAGACGCCGAGTATCTTGATCGACCCATCCGTCCAGTGGAAAGGTCCGGGAAGAGAAACTCCCTTCCACGCACCCAACCGCAAGCCAACAGACTTATCGCAGTTGATCTTGGCCGCTGTCACCATCTCATAACCACTGATTTCTTTGCTGACTTCGTTAATCTCGGCTCTGCTCGCCACAAGAACCGAAACGTCGTCAGCATAGGCAGAATACCTGGCCGAGGTGGTAGCACCAGGTATGGAAATTCCGCGCAGGACCGGATTCGCCTTTAACTTGCGAAGGAAAGGTTCCAACGCAAGAACGTAAAGCATAGGCGAAAGCGGACAACCCTGACGGATAGATCGAGACAATACGAAAGGTTCCGATCTTACCCCGTTCACTTCCACCAGCGCACCGGGAGTCGCATACAGAAGACTGACCCAGGAGCGAAAGTACTGCCCGAAATCGGCAGCCGAAAGAACAGCCTCCAAGAATCGATGGTCAACCCTATCAAAGGCTTTGGACTGATCCAAATTGATCAGCGCGGCTTCACTGTCGACTTTCTCTATGATCAAGCGGACCATATGAAGGTTGTCCTGAATAGTCCTGCCCTTCACAGTGCAAGTCTGTTCGGAGCCAATCAGACTAGACAGGACAAGCTGCAAACGGTTGGCTAAGATCTTGGCCAAAATCTTTAACTCTGTATTTAACATAGTTAAAGGGCGAAAATTACCTATCCCATCCCCACTGTTTTTGTCCTTACGCAGCAACTTGATCACACCCCTGGTGAAGCGTTGAGGTATAGACCCCTGTTTCATCCAGTTGTTGAAGATCAGTTCCAGCAAAGGAACAAAAAACGGGCGACTGCCTCAAGTAGACTTCGTAGGGAAGACCATCTAATCCCGGAGATTTATTCAGGCCAACCTGTTTCAACGCTTCCCAGATTTCCGATTCTGTGATTGGACACTCGCACCAAGCGGCTTCAGCTGCCTCGAGGCAAGAAAAGTCGGCTAAATAGGCGTCGAACTGAGCAGGGATCCCTGGTAAAAAGATCCCGAAAGTAATCCCGAAAAGCCTCATATGCCCGAGTTTGTAGTCATGGTCCGCTTATCCGGCAATGTGACGCTCGCGATATGCCGCCGTGATGCATTCCTACTTTCCTCTGCACGCAATTCTGCGGCCATATTCGTCGCCTCAGAAGACATTGATCCTTCTTGATAAGCAAGGAGGCCAACTCTGCCTTAGCTAAGGCTACTTCCCCACTATCACGGGATTTAACTGCCCGATCAACTCTTTGCTCTAAAGCCGTTTGCGCCGCTAACCTATCTAGATTGAGTCGACGACTAAAATCGGTAGCAAACATTCGAATTTTAGATTTCAATTGGTCCCACCAGGCATTTCCAACCACAGCCACCGTCAGTTCCCTTTGTAACATTAGTAGCAGCTGGTCCCGGAATTCCTGCTCGCCAAATAACGAGCAGTTGAATTTCTAGTAGACAGCCATCCTAACCTTAGGCTTATCTAAGTTTACACGGACCCGGACAAGCCTATGATCCGAATAAACTATATAATGAAAACTTGCACACCCTAAGAGCCCTACATCGACTCTCCTAATTAAAACTCGGTCGAGGTAACTAGCACGCATACCTACAGCCGAGCTGCCACTATTTGTCCAAGTCCAAACTACTCCATGAGGGTGCTCATTCCGGTATTTGTCGACAAGATCAAACCTGTCGACAAAGTCGCGAAAAGGTTTCATGTTTGTACCCGAATTTGAATTTGACCCTATACGATCTATGTCGGGGTCAAGGATTGCATTCCAATCCCCCGCTAAAACTACCCGACGTGATGTCGTCATAAACGGCTCGATCCGCCGAAACAAGGCAGACCGCTCAGCCTGGATATTGGGCCCATAAACCCCAATGAGACGCAGAGCTTTATTCTTTATGGTAACATCCAGCACGCAAAGTTTGCCCGCCGGATCTGCAAAGATAAGAGCACACACAGCCTTCAAAGATTTGCTCACCAATCAAGAGACACCTCTCGAGCGTCCATCAAAACATGCCGAATAAAGAGTAAACCCCTTAGACAGAATGCCTTCATAATCGTGAGAAGAAAAATGGGTCTCGTACACAACATATATTCACCCCTAAGCTCTGAAGGTCGTGAGCGAGCCTCATCCTTCGAGACTCCGATCTCAGGCCTTGGGTATTCACGCTAGCCAACCAGAGAGACATTATCAAATCAATTAGGGTTGTCCTTCAGGGTAGAATATGGCTCGGGTGAGGACACCGACAGCTCGTCCCATTGAACCAGACGCCATCTCAATTTCGACGGTATCATCATGAGACAAGCCGCCGATGTCCGCAGGATATGTTAATTTAAGTGCTCTATAAAGGGATGGGTGAACAAAAACGGGGACACTCCCTTTATACTCTTCATTTGCTTCCTCCATCTTCGGGTCAAATAGCTGTGGGCACCAATTTTAGAGATGCTTTTGCCTCCTCTATCATGCCCCAAATCTCCCGCGTACCCGGGCCAGTTCTTACGACGGTCAACACTCTCCGAGTCGATTTGAAGTTTTCGGGCACTTCGATGTCCACTCCATTGATGTGCCTAAAATTCCATAAAATTTTTAAAGCCTTCGGGTTTCTTGTTTGCCCGAAAACTCCCTCCGCTTTTTCCCGGGATACGCGGCAGAAGTCTTCCCCTGAGAGATATGGCGGCTTGATTTTCATATTCCTCTTGTCTATTGCGGCCTGTAACTCGGGGCTTCTATTCCTCTTCTTTAGAGGAGATTGTGTAGGTGTCGGTATAGGTGTGTTTATGGTAGTAGTAGAGGGTGAAATGCCAGAAGGGGTCTTAAAAGGGGAAGGTGTTGTTGATGGATAGTCAGATTGTAATTTGGATTTAGATGGTGTGCTTGTCAGTGATTTGGGCGGAGGTGGTTTAATAAAAGTTTTTTTTGTAGATGAAGGGGAAGACGGGGCAGAGGATAAGGTGCCCCTGGCGATTTTTGTTTTTTTGCCCGCTTTGCGTCGAGTTTTTCCTTCATTTTTTTAAGGTCTAGTATCTTCTGCCAGCTAGGCTCGTTCATTTTCTGCGTGGTTGAAGCTGTTTTGTCATACGACGCCGAGGCGTCGCCCTCAGAGCTGGTAGAGGGAATGGGGCTGTAGGTGTTCTTATCCCCGGGGTCATTCTGGGACAGAGGCCCCGCATCGGCTTAGTGGAATAATTAGGATATAAAAATTCTGATTGTATTTATACCAATGCAACCGGAAGTTATCGCAAGAAAAATATTAACGAAACAAATATATTTTACAAATATATAATTTGAATTTATTGCATATAATTTTAGTGAAACAATGTACTAATATTAAACGAGATGAAATTAATATAATGAATATTATCAATGATAACACTTTTAATCTGCATCTGCCTTTTAAATAATGACAATAGATATATGAAAGTTACTCTAAAGTCTAAGCTAATAGGAGTTACCAGGTAGCTAATTTCGGCCGACTATGTCATATGTCATATAAGACGCTGGGGGATTTTAAAAGATATTTGTAGTAAAAAAAAGTGCGCTTTATATGCAGTCAAATACAGTAGTTAAGGTGATGCATTCATCATTACAATTGGTTTTAAAAAAAGCAAATTACTTATGACTCAGTCCGACATTTTGGCCGCTATTCCATTCGGCGCTCTTCATATGTTTGTCTGCTTTTGTAATGACACTTCTGCTCATTACACCTGATTAAAGTGAAATAGAAAAAAAAAGAAGGATATCACAGAAATAGGTATTTTTATTAGTCGGGGGTCACTGCTTATTTCGGAATGATGTCCCCGAAGAAAGTTTGAGTGTCTTCTTTTATGTCCAGTTTCTTTCAGGACGTGGCCAATTATGGCTCTCCTCATCTTGCTGATCCTTGTAGCTTGAAGCAACGTTCGAATTTAATATTAGTTCTTTATTCCTGCTCTATTATCCATTCATACAAACTTGTTAGGCAGGTTTATCGCTGTCTTCATCTGCCTCTTTTGTCACCAGCATGTACTGTGAGTGTTAAATTCGCCAAATCATCTTTCTTCATTATGCGTCCCAGAAATTTCAACTCTCTCATTCAGATTGTAAGTATTAATATTCTTTTAATTCCTATTTTCTTTAAAACATCCTCATTTTTCTCATGTTCAGTTCATGGTAGTCTCAATATCCTCCTGTAGAACCACACCTCTCTGTCTCTCCTGGTCTCTTCTTCATCTGTAAGTATTCACTGCTATATAAGAGGATAGATATTAAATAGCAGTTCAGCAGTTTTTCTTTGTTTCTAACGAAATTTTCCCGTTTCTTAATACTTTGCTTAGTTTCTGGAAAGTACTTTTTATTATTCCAACCCGCCTTCGAATTTCTGTGTCACTTTGTAGCGGACCGTGGGTTTAATACGCGTTGTGAAATGAACACGTGTGGTCTCCTGAAATAAAGTCCACTACAAACATGACGGACTCAAGATGAGCCAACCCAAAAGAAATGTAAAAGAAAACAACCAAGAACCGATATATATGTACAGACAGGTATATGTATGTTGAGTCTTGACTCATTGTTGAATCTCGCCTATTGCATGGAATAATAATGCAACACAAAATGTACTTAGAACAAGAATGTATTATAACAAGAAAGTGTACACAATAAGTACATATAGTATTTCTGTATATTTCTGGGAAGACGTTCCTGGAGAATGTGTTGACTAGTCGCAGTCGATCAGAGTCTCTAGTTGGATCTCGTGATTCCTCCCCCTCGTCTTCCGGTACCATCCATTATTTATATAGTTGGTAGTCACCTATGCAGATTAGGTGGATCCTACCACAACACCCCCCTCCCAAGCCTTGGAATCCTTTTGGATTTCAAACTGGCTTCTATATGGGATGATGATTATGGTTATTTCTTTGTAGATCCCCTTTGCATAGTTCATATGTATATCTGTTTTTTTTTTTTCAATATTTTTTTCGTTTTGGATTCACGTCCAATGGGTCCGTGAACTTTCGTTTCCTACCGGATCTTCTCGGTTCATGAGCACTCTGCGGAGGTTCTACTTGAAAAGTATCATACATTACATCAATGAGATCTTCCTCCTCATCCGGTATACTCTCTTCATGCTCTAGCACGTAGCATTTTTTGAGTTGGTTCTGGTGCCTCTTATGAGTATTCTTCGGCCCTTTTATTATGTAAATCAGGTCACCGATTCTCTTGTCCACTATGCCTCGCTCCCAGAACTCAATGTTGTTTCTATAGCACTTGAAAAAGACCTTCTCTCCGGGGTTGTATCTTTTTCTAGCTGTATACATAGTGTTCTTTATTCTATTTCTTCCTGGCAAAAGCTTGTCAAACACTGACTTAACTTTCCTAGCGAACATTAGTTCAGCTGGTGCCATGTTTGATGGTGTTCTCTGGTTAGGCGTGATTCTGTATACTTGTAGGAATTGCTGAAGCGCCTTTTCCGTTGGAACTCCTGAGGCTTTCTTCAGAGCGCGCTTTAACGTATCTACAAATCTTTCTGCGAGTCCATTGGATCTCGGATGATACGGCGGCGTCGTTATGTGGTTAATTTGATATAACTCACAAAATTCCTTAAATTCGTCAGAAGTGAATTGTGTACCATTGTCACTCACAATACACTCTGGCACATCGAACCGTGCAAATAGTTCATGCAAAAAAGTTGTGGTATTGGACGTAGGCTTTTTGCAGCGTAGTACTTCCGGCCATTTTGTAAAGCTATCTACTACTATTAAGTAGTAATAATCTTCTACTGGACCAGCGAAATCAATGTGTAATCTTTCCCACGGATGATCCGTCTTTGGCCATGGTTTGTGTACTATAGGTGGTGCCTTAGCTGCTAACGCACACCCTTTACATCGATGAACCATGTTTTCGATATCCACATCCATTCCTTTCCAATATACAAAGCTTCGCATTAAGCTTTTTGTTCTATTAATCCCCGGGTGACCCATATGAAAGTCCCGTAGGATTCTTTTCTGCAACTTTTTTGGTACTACTACTTTCTCTACACTTGCGAAAGGCACGTTACGTTTCTTTTTAAATATAGGCATAGTATTTTCTTTTAATTCAAATTTAGCTTCAAACTTGTTACATCTTCCAAGACCAGGTGTAAAGGTTTCCGGAAACTTTTTCTTTAATTCATCTTTAATGTCCTGTCTTGTTTGCGTATTACTTTCTACTTTTCTGCAGAATGAGTTTAACGGTTTATCCCACAATTCGAATGTTTCAATAAAATCTGTACCCAACAAGTTTTCTCCATTTCTCAGAATGAAAACTTTTATTTTTTTAACGATCCCATTCACTTTCATTGGAAGTACAACCTCGCCTTCGAAGTTAATTTGCTTTCCAGTTACCGTTCGAGCGAGTTTCGTTGACTTCATTATTGTAGGCCTTTTTAAAATTTTCCATGTTTTATCGTTCATTATTGTTAAATCTGACCCCGAATCGAGTTGAAATTTGATATTCTTTTTGAATATTTCAGTCGTCACATATTTCCTCAAATCTCTATCTGATTTGATATTCGAATTTGTTTGTCTAATTCGGCTCTTGAATTTTTTCGTTTTACAACACGATCCTTTGTGACCATTCTTTTGGCACACGAAACATTTCTTATTTCTATATGGGCAATTTATCGCCCAATGTCTTTCGTTACAACGTCTGCAATAATATGGTGGGACCTTTTTATTTTCGTTCTTTTTATTTTCTTGTCTATTATTAAAATACGCTGAATTTTTTCTCCAATTTTTCTCTAATGGGTACTTTGACTGCTTTTTTATTTTTTTAATTTTAAGCAATACCAGCTTCTTCGATTTTTTTCGACTCTTTCTTTAAACTTACGGCCCGTTGACACTCCTCTGCTAACTTTTGCAGGGTAAGGCCTTGTTCAGATTCGAGTTCAACCGTAATCTCTGCCAATCTGAAATTGTCACAATGTCTATTCCCTATAGATGCATATGTTAAGTAATCCTGATCGTCGGATTTAGAGACATTCATGCATAACCATCGCTTATGCCAAAGCGACATATTTGCTCCAAACAGCTCTTTTAGCAATTTCACTGTTTCCGAGAATTCCAATTCAGTTGTTTTTCTCGGTAGAATAACATCTACAAATTTGCTATGTTCTGCTGTACCTAGCTTTCTTAGTAATAGACTGACTTTTCTTGAATTCGACCAGTTTTCACAGTCTGTGTAGAAAATATCTTCATATCGTTTAAAGTACGCTTCAAACGTTTTTTCTTCGTCTGGCACATAGTTGAAAGTTTCCAGCGAATTAAATATGGTGTTATTAGAATATGAAGAATTTCCCTCTTTTGCCTGATAGTTGTTTAATTTCTCCAGTGTTAACTTTTGAATTTCCAAAAGTCTTTCCTCTTGACGTTCTTGATTTTTTTGCATTGCTATCAGTTGTTCTTGCCATATTTTTTCTTGATATTTTTGCTGTGCTATCTGTTGTTCTTGATATTTCCGCATTGCTATCAGTTGTTCTTGCTGTATTTTTTCTTGATATTTTTGCTGTGCTATCTGTTGTTCTTGATATTTTTGCTGTCCTATCTGTTGGGATTTGAATAATTCCGATATGACTTTGGATAGTTCATCCATCTTTAGCTGATAGTGTTCATGCAACAAGGAATATACTTTTAATTTGTGTATCCACGAATATCATATAAGCTGACCAAAAAAAACCGAAACAACGTACGACTTTTCTATTTTATGTCTTGCTTTTACATTCACGCCCGTGCTAATCAACTTTGGTATTTTTTTTTTCGTGAACAGAGAGCGACGGACTTTTTTTTTTTCGACTTCTGTTCGCGTATTTCAATGACAACGTCTGATTTTCTTATCAAAGGTAATTCGTCACTATATTGTTGAACAAATAATTTAAAAAAAATAATTTTTTAAAGTTTGTTACCTTTCAAAGTCCACACGGTGTATTTGTGCTCCTTTTAATCCATGCATGTTTTTGTAATCGGCCAATATTTCTTTTTAGAGGGTGTCTCGTTGTAGATAATTTTTAATTTAAAATTACCGTTATTCGATTACGACACCTTTCAATTTTTCTGAGTGAACGTTCCTTTATGCTTAGTCGTCTTTTAACGAGTTTTACATATCCAGAAGTTCAGAATCCTTCGTCGTTACGTTAACGTTGGACTTTGAATTAATAGTTTTTTTTTTTCAGCCTGGGTTCTTCAATGACTTGTCCCAATTGTTGAAAACTCTCACTATTAATTCTTTCTTCTTTCCGTATGGTTCGTTCTACTTCTTTGCCATTGTTGAAACTTGGCGTATAGTTCGTTCTACTTTGTGGCCATTGTTGAAACTTGACGTATGGTTCGTTCTACTTCGTCGCCATTGTTGAGTCTTGACTCATTGTTGAATCTCGCCTATTGCATGGAATAATAATGCAACACAAAATGTACTTAGAACAAGAATGTATTATAACAAGAAAGTGTATACAATAAGTACATATAGTATTTCTGTATATTTCTGGGAAGACGTTCCTGGAGAATGTGTTGACTAGTCGCAGTCGATCAGAGTCTCTAGTTGGATCTCGTGATTCCTCCCCCTCGTCTTCCGGTACCAACCATTATTTATATAGTTGGTAGTCACCTATGCAGATTAGGTGGATCCTACACAACAATGTATTAAATAACAAAAAGGGTTTACAAAAGACAAAAACATTAACGTGTGTGTGTGTGTGTGCATGAACGTAAAGAGTTCGTGTTTCGAAGTATGTTCGTACGTACGTGCGTGTGTGTAAGTGCATAATGTTCATGGCGTCTTCCCACAAGTAGGAACGCGTATCTTCTGCGAGAGCTTACATGGTCGTAGTTAGTTTGTGGAAAATGAGAGCGAGAGAGAGAGAGTGAGAGAGAGAGAGGGGGGGAAGTATTCTCAAGTATATATAATTTAGGGATAGCGCCCCCCTAGGAGCAATTTGGACAATTAGGAAATTAAGATGGAGTTAACCCCGACAAATTTTTCCTTTGGTCTGTTAATACACTTCGCTGATATTTAACCTTCTGTATTTGATTTTGAGATCTCCATTTCGTAGCTCACATCAGTTAATAGTCCTTTCTTCACGCTTTCCTTGTCAAGGATTTTTTCTTCTGAAGATGCCATGTCGAAACTATGTGAAAATAAAAATAATCAATATAAGGATAACAATCTGAATAAAACGATAATTGCTAGTCTAAAAAAATCAGAGAGAAAGTGATTGGTCAAGTCTACTGTAACTTCGATATTTTTTATCCCCTGGTTCAAGTTTTTCAGTATAAGTACAATTAAACTATTGTCGTTATGAATTAAATAATTTATTTTCTTGTTTTTTTGCTGAAATATTTTCCATTCTTTCTTAGAGCAACCGCAGGATCCTTTTTATTTATGTGTATTTTTTATTTCTGCTTAATTTACTGGGCAGATCAATTACAGTGGTTATTCAAATTACGCTAAATTATTTATGGGCATGCGTGCATGCGCATATTAACGGAGGTATGTCAATAAATCTGGATGATGAAAAAAGCATTTATTTTACACAGCAAATATTATTTCTTTGTCATGGCACATAATTTAGTAGAAAATAATAATTATTAAACTGAAAATTTCAGCGAATAAATTCATATCATAATACGAACTTATAGATGCACCTTCGTACATATATATATATATATATATATATATATATATATATATATATATATATATATATATATATGTGTGTGTGTGTGTGTGTGTGTGTGTGTATGTGTGTGTGTGTGCGTCTGTAGGGTCAGAGCCCTAACTAATTTATATTTACGCAAAATACCACAAAATATGAAACAATAAGAAGAAACATTCAACAAGATGAGTTGCATAAGTAAATGGAATTTATATATGCATAACAACAATTGTACAGACAGTAATTGAGTTGTGTTTGAAATGCTGAAATTTGCTTGTCCTTGGAATTTTGAGCGAGAAAAATGTTCTTGTTGATAAACTGTGATGTGTATTAAAAAGTGTGTGAGTTTTGTAGAACTTTTTTTTTATGTATTGTTACTTGTAAGACACAGTTTGTTACTCAATATGTTATGTTAAGGGTTTCTGTCCTTGTGGTTGAAGGAGTGAATGTTCGCACGTGTTCGTAGATGTTCGTACGTACGTGTGCGCGCATGTGTGTGTGTGTGTGTGTGAGTCATGACGTTTTATAGCGTTTTCCCCAAAGTGACAAACGCGACCTCTCCACTGAGCTACATCTTGTATGTGAGAGAAGGCAAGAGAGAAAGAGTGAAGATATGTCCAAGTATTTATAATTAATGTGAACCACGTGAAAGGCTCGAGAACACATAACCAGATTTTGGCGGTAAATTGACTTTGAACACAACTGCGTAGGCGTTGTAACATCTTTCACATATGTTAGCCAATCAGAAGTCGGAAATTTATTCGAAGTTTCTGTGATCCACTTGGCGTTTAGTTTGCACAAAAATTGCAATCAAGAGAAATATTACATGAAAAATGAATTGAAGTATTTTAAAGCCAATAGAATTCTCTGAGTTAAAGTAATATTATAATTAGGTAGAAGTTGAATACTAAATATATATATTTACGGATGTGTATGTATATATACTGGAATATATAAATGTAATTCTTAGGTATGACGATAAACTACATACGGCAGAAAGACCTCTGATTGGGAGATTGTAGGTTTTGAGGAGCGAGGAATCACCTCTAAATTGCTGTTGTTCCCAGGTTCACCCTGACACTTTGTGGTAGCATTTGTTAGTGTCCCAAATAGTGACGCCCCAAACAAAACAAAACAAAACCAAAAAAACACTATGAAAGTAAACGTTATTTTTTAGTGTATACCGGTATTTGAGTAGACGCTTCGTTTATTTATTAAACAGTATATTTATTTATTTTCGTCTACCGACCTGAATGTACTCAAATACGAATATCCACTAAAAATAACCTTAAAAGTGACAAACTGTACCGGATTAATAAAAAAAATCCATTCTAATATATATATATATATATATATATATATGTATAAACAACGAATCAAAATAAATATATTGTTCTACCCACTAACTCTGTCACAACTAAAATCGAAAAGAATTTATCTCAAAACAACAAGCTTAAACTTAAAGGGAGAATTTACTGTATCAACTGCAATGATTGCTGGAAGAATATGTTGGAAAAACCTCAAGATGTTTAAATAAAAGGTTATATGAACACAAAAGAGACATTTAAAAAAGAACAACATATTAAACGCATTAGTAACGAAATTGACCACAATTTTGACATAAAAATGGTACTCTGATTATAAGAGAAAATAATTCACTTACACAAAAATATTTAGAACGTGTTTTAATCGTTAGTTTATTTAGAGAAAATGTGCGTCCAGGTTCCTACAACGTTTCACCATTCTTGGCAGAACTATTATCTATTATGTGGGATATTTGATAACAAAGCTGATGAACACAAAGAAAAAGAAAAAAAATCTAAAGGAAATTGGCTATATTATATTCCCAAAACACATTATTAAAAAAACAAAACTCAAAACACTCTCTGAATATGGCGTATGAGTGAAAACTTTCCCACCAAGCTATAACAGTTGCGCCATTTTCATTAATTCTGGGTACTTTCCGTCAATTTCTGCCACCGTTTGGTTTAATTAAGCACAGGACTTGCTGGAATCAATACCTGAAAAGATCTCATACAGAACTTCCATCCAACCCCACCATATACGCATCATCAGCTTCTTTGAATGAAGACTTACCTTTGATTCAGTTATTGGTGCGTCATTTTGTTTGAAACTCGATCTCTTGCTTTCCTCCTTGTTGTAAGGCATCCACTTTTTATCACTTGTTTCAAAGGCGGAATAACTTCGTCAAATTTAAATTTTTCTTAAATACCCTTCAAAGGGATCACAAAGCCTATTTTTTGTTATTGTTAACAGGAACACGACTCTTTGGTTGAAAAATGTCAAATATTTATTTTCGATGCATTCATTTTTTAACCGGAACAATGCGCAATCCTCCGACTCAGAAACCATTTTTTTGTCATTTTGTTTTTGAATACCTTGTTATTTATTTTTGTATTCGCTCCACAGATACATAATGCGTACAGACAGTAATACTGAGGCTCATCATATACGACAAAAAATGTTAAACTTCCAACTTTATGCTTATTAACAACACTTCTCCATGAAAAAATACTTTGTAAAAGACCAATGTTGTATAACAATTCTTTTTTTCTTTTAGGATTATGTGTCTTGGTTGATAATAATTATAATAAAAGCAACATATATTGCTTTTACCAAAACATTTCTCTCGAGAAATTTGACCTGTCACCACTTTAAGCAATGTACAATACGCAAACATAATACAAATTCATGGCACCCTTTCTAATTTCCGTCAGATTTTTGTTGACAATACAACAGTACTTTATTAATCCAACTTTAAAAATGATTACAAATCTTGAAGACCCTTTATGTCAAAAGAAAGTAATTTAGTTGCACACGTGTTAAAATACCTTTGAAGTGTAAAGTAATTTTTGACATGAAACGTTCAAGTTTATTTCCCTAGCATAGCACGTGAACACACGTTCATTTCAAACTTTCATTTCAGACTCTTAAAAAACCTATAATGGCTACTTATGGATTTTCTACCTTGTTTCCTTGAAAATGACCAATGATGTTTGAAGGTAATTGGAACATTACACACAATTTTGGCAAGTTCCTTTATAAGTTTCTACCTGACATCAAATGACTCATTCGACATCAGGTGAGACTTCTAAAAAGGTTGAACAGACATTCTCTGCCAGTTTTATTTAAGAGACTGTTTAAATAAATGGTTGCTGCCTAAATATACTATGTTTAATATTATCTCTCTATCTCTTTCTTTCTCTCTCGTTTTCTTTCTCTCTCTCTCTCTCTCTCTCTCTCTCTCTCTCTATATATATATATATATATATAAAAGTGGACACTGAAATCATCACCGAGCGACGACAGTCTGTTTCATCCACGAATGCAATCTTCAGGAAATCTGATGGCCTGAAGATTGCGTTTAAGCTTGAAGCAATACTTTTGTATTTATATACTTTCTATCCCTGATATTGAGCACTTTCACCAATTAATTTAGCATAGTTTAAAACTATATTCTTATCATTATATATATATATATATATATATATATATATATATATATATATATATGTACGTACCCGAAAAAATAAAATTTGGTCGAGCACTTTAGAGGGAAAAGCGCGAATTTGTAAGCAGTGACTGCTGATGCAAAAGCTCTTTTATGAATAGAGCACTCTGAGTCACTGGCGTGTTTATGCTAAAATACGTAAAATTTCACCTTCCTCTCTGCCGGGAGCTGATAGCTCAGGAAAAAAATCGGTTGGGTTTCGCTCCTGGCTTGAGGCAATCGGATGTCTAACTACACTGATGAGCTGTGATAAAGCGAAACAATCTATCTATGGATGACACACACACACACACACACACACATATATATATATATATATATATATATATATATATACATACTACATTACGGTAATAGATAACTGATATGTCCCGGAAAGGGATATATTTGTTTGAAGTAGCTAAGTGGTTTTGGCTACTGTAACCGGGTAGGACAATCTAGCAGGTAGCCGTAATGGACTGGTACTCGTCGTAGTCGTAGGCAATATGCTTAGGCCATAGGCGTAGGCGATGTACCTCCACATCAGTCTGTATTCATGGCTGACACCAGCCAATCATACTACTGTGAGGGGGAACCCAGGTGTATGCATATTCATTACATCAATAACAAAGCACAACTTTGTATAAATACTTGTACTAATGAACAACATATTGTTTCGTACTATTTACACCCGTGAAGATGAACTTGGAAGACGATCGAAAGTACTTGGGAAATGAAAATAAAAGAAATGTCAACTGCTATAGCACATTTCTCCCATCCTTTAACATCAATACACGGAAGGTAAATTTGTGAGTATGAACGGATTTTGGTAAAAATTAGGAGACATAATGTCTGTAATTTATTCAATCAGGCATGCCTATATATATATATATATATATATATATATATATATATATATATATATATATATATATATATATATATATATATATCGTGTCACCCAACACATTACCTACAATTTCAGTTACCTGTTGTTAACCCACTGATACACAATCCAGAAGTCTTACTTAATAATGGTGCCAAGATACTAGTGTAGTTTAGTGAAAAGTTTAAGGTTTTGGGTTTAATCGTCTGCTGGGAAAACTAAAATCAACGGTAAGAGCGATTCTTCTATTCATCATGATATCTAAATAAAACTGGCTAGACTATGTATCCAAAGACATTAAAACAAAATTTAAAAGCTTAAAATCTCTCCTTCATACGCATCAATCTAAACCTCACTTTTCGTCCGATGAGAAACCCGTCACACGAATAAATTTTCTATTTCCTCATGACATTTACTAGCATTGTTCTCTTATATAAAAAATTATATATCATTTTCTACCATACTCTATCCATTATATAATTTCTTATTACAGTATACTGTTATAATTTTTCTATATATTTTTATATTTTATTAATTGTTATTATTAATATTATTATATTATTTATGATTTATAAACTAAACTTTATATATATATATATATATATATTAAAATAGTTAAATAAGGTCCGGTATTATCCGCGCCTTCAAGTATCCGCTAGGAATCATGGAACATATCCCACGCGTATAAGGGGCGGGGCTACTGTATATATATATATATATATATATATATATATATATATATATATTAAAATAGTTAAATAAGGTCCGGTATTATCCGCGCCTTCAAGTATCCGCTAGGAATCATGGAACATATCCCACGCGTATAAGGGGCGGGGCTACTGTATATATATATATATATATATATATATATATATATATATATATATATATATATATATATATTTAACCACCCCCACATCACATCCAAATAATATCCGGAAGTGTATGTAACAGAAAAAGAAAGGTATTGATAAAAGAATGCATGAAAAAGTTGAAGAAGAAAGTCTAAAGTAGGAAGACAAAGGAAGCCAGAAAAAAAACTACAGGTGCGTAGAGACATGCCACAATTGTAAACTTACAAAAAATGTAAATATCTCGCTTGTGTAGGCTTACAGAATTTTTCTTTTTTTGATTAATTTCGTTTCCGGGAATGAAAGTCTATTGTATTTTAACGCCTCGATTCACTTTGGCCATTCACTATTTCCTTTTCTGATTTAATGAACAGCTTAAGTTAATAAGAGTAAAACGGACAACATAAGCAGAAGACCCCGAAGCATGTCCGATGACGGCCCACGTGAAATCAAACAATAGTTTGCACAAGTGCTGATAAAATTGTAGATTGCAAGTTGAAATTCAGGTTAAAAATTACTGCCGATGAATAATGACAATGATTGGGTCCTGTAAAGGTTAACAATAGGTGTAACAGCTGTTATATGCCACTACCAGAACAGATAAGTTAGGATAGCGATCTTCCTAAATACACGTTTATCTGTTCTATTTTTGCTATCTGTTGTGGCATACCAGTGATGTGATGTTTTGACAAGATAATTATCAATGGAAAGAAGTGGATTTATGCCTTTTCAACATGCTGGGCCAATCAGATATTTGCTAATTAAGTCTTCAGTTAATGCATATATATATATATATATATATATATATATATATATATATATATATATATATGCATGCATTCACGATGTTTGGCAACTCGTTACACGTGTATGACCGTCGTTGACAGGTTTTTCATATACCTGGGTTTTTCTTCTCCTAGACCGATTTCCAACCAAGGCTGAAGGACACAGTCTGTCTTACTATTTAACCCATAGCTGTATTTGTGCGAAAGTGAATGTAGCGAACGACTGGAATTCCAACTCGGCTCGCTAATTTCTAATTATGAGCCCCCCCATACAGTATGAATGTCAACACTGCAGGATGATTATTAGTTTCACGCCTCAGATCAAGTGCACTTAGGCATGAAAATGACAGTAACCATTCAGTATTGATTCTTATATTCACTCTCTCTCTCTTTCTACGTATATATATTCTCTCCATCTTTGTTTCTATATCGTTATCTCTCTCTTTCTTTTTCTTTCTTTTTCTATCTTTCTTTCTCTCGCCACACACACACACACACATTTGTGTATTTAGTATATATATATAGATATATATATATATATATATATACTCGTATTAGTATTCAAAACAACACAAAAATAAAATACATCTTAAACAGTCAAAGCAGAAAGAGAAACTAACAAAATCTAAAATAAAAAACCCTCGAAAATAGCTAAAATGTGTGAAAGCGCTTAGAACAATGAAAATTATGGAAAATTTTTGTACTCCCTTATTCCCACCAAAAGAAATAACGTAAGAACGAAGGAAAAACTAAATAAAAAATAATGAAATTTTCCTAGTCTGCCATATTTAACGAAAGATGTTTAAAAGGTTGCTGCCCATATATATATATATATATATATATATATATATATATATATATATATATATGATTAAAAAAGGTTCCAGGCCATCACAGTAGCATGTATTTTATAAGTGACCAACTCACAAATTTGCACATGATGAGGTTCTCTATTCATTTCAAGCCAAATAATCTAGTGCTCAGTATTTTGTATGACTTCCTTTGCTTTTGATTACTGCTTTGATTCGGTGGGGAATGCTGAGAATCAAGTTGTTACAGTAATCGGTAACTCGGTACAATTAGTTCATTATGCATAAAAAACTCAGGAGATATTATTAATAGATTAAAAAACATATAAAAGACAAATGTATGGTGATAGAGGAATAAATAAATAACAAGAAGACTAAAATTTCACTGTCTCTATAAAAATAGACGGATAATAAAATCGCCAGGAAAACAAAGCCATAATTCGACCAAACAATCAGAAAGTTTTCACAACCAGGATGTAAGAAATTGAATAAATACAAACAATGAGACTAAAATTTTACCATCTCTAAAATTAGATAATTTGACCAACCAACCAGAAAGCTTTCATAACCAAGATATAAGCCAATGAGAAGCAGAGTGCACTTTTTGAAGTTGATCTAGAGATGTGTTATATAACCAGATGGAAAATCAACCAAAATCAGACGATAAATAAATTTTGCCTATTCTCCGATGCTGTGTTCATTGTAACATACCCAGATACGAAATACGACATTTGCACAACTAGCTGGTGAATTTAGACATCTAAACCGTTCCTGATACATTGAAAACAAATATACATTCTTCACATTGTGAAGCAGCGGCTATTTCATTTGTATATATATATATATATATATATATATATATATATATATATATATATATATATATATATATACAGGGTGACCCCAAAAAACGGGAATTTTTGAAGTGCGAATTGCCAGACATGAGCAAGTGACAACATTGCGAGACAGTGACCTTGAGCAAGTAAACATTTCGCCATTTTAGTAACGAGAATGAAATTGGCAATATCCCAGCTGAGATGTTGCAGCAGTCAATGAGGAATCTCAACAGCAGATTTCAAGAATGCATTCGTACAGGAGGCGCCATCTACAGCAGGTAATTAAAAAAAATGAAAATTCCATCATTGTTTCTTAAATGGCATGTTTTAAGGTTTCAATTACTATGAATTAAATATTTTTCTTCCATCACTCTTGGTTTTATTGGATTGTTAAAAAGTTCCCGTTTTTTGGGGTCATCCTATATATATATATATATATATATATATATATATATATATATATATATATATATGTACTTTTTCTCGGACTCTTTTTCTCTCCCTTTATCTATCTCACGTATGCATCACGAATTTTCCATTTAACTCTTGAAACTTCAACTTTCACTTTATCCTTCTGTATTATTATATTTGTGTTATATAAAGATTTATATTGTATTTATTTATCAACACTGTACATTTTCTTTTAATTATTACTCGAGACCAACATACACCCAAACAAAATATACCGAAATATGGTGGGAACGGAAGTTGTCATAAAATAAACAACTCACACATAATTGATAAACTCTTAACTACCATAAATGTTTAGTCAGTTTCGACATAAAATCATTGCCTACAAATGTCTTCGTAAACAAGCGATAAAAAAATTTACACAAAACCTACTAAACGAAATCGGAAATAAAATTCCCTCTCTCCGCACGTAAGAAGATCATACAAATTTGCCAGTTAATTACTAATCAGTGTTTATTCACCTTCGACAACAAGTGTCATTAGCAAAAATTTGATTCGCCGATGGGTTCCTATCATTACGGCGTTTTAGATTGTTTCTTTTTAGAATTTCTAGACAGTAGTCCTTTCCAAAAATATTTTACTACAACGTTCTTATTTTAGCAGGCATCTCCAAAAATTTGCTAAAACAAAGGATACATGATGAAAAAGAAATGTCTCAAAAAAGAAAAATCGTCAAATCTTTGTGTTATTATTAAGAGGAAAGATCAAAGATGTTTTTTTGTATGTAAAATATTTTTTATGCCTTTTAGAACCGTAAACATTTTGGTTAAAAATCTTATTTTTATTTTTTTGCGCCAAAGCGGTCCCTTACGAGAAATTTTAACATATTTTGCGGAGAAAAATATTGAATTGGAAATTCTTGCAGAAATCAAATAATTGTCAAATCTTAATGAAACTTCCCTAACTTTCAAGACCTATAATTACAAAGATTGTTCGTCTTAAAAATGTTATCTTCCAAAAATACCGTATTTTTAGTCGAAACTCAATCGCCGCTGTTAGATTAGATGTGATTATGCATAACTATAAATAAACTTATATATTTCAGTTGTTGTCAGATTGCCAAGCTGTATTACACGTTCCTGGTTTGGAATATATATATATATAAAAAGAAAAAGAGTACCATGATACAACTCACTCCGCCATAAATTTTGAAACGGCATGTTGTACTGCTTGGCATTCGCGCCGGAAGCTCCAATACGAACATTTCAGAGTGTTTAGGTGACAATCTGAGGACAGTGCAGAGGATTAAAAAAGAGTTGCATGAGTCTAAGGGTGATTACGAGGTGATTGGAGTGATCACTAGTGATGGCGACGTTATGCCTCCATTTCAGACTCAACAGGGAGGCCTACATCAAGTACCTTGAGGAGGTAGTGCTGCCCTGGCCCAAGAGGGTGGCTGCTGAAAGACCCTATGTCTGGCAACAGGACTCTGCACCATGCCACACAAGCAGGAGAACCTCGTCATGGCTGTCAGACGATTTCCGCGACCACATCACTCCTCACATCTGGCCACCTAACCCCACAGACTGCAACCCCCTTGATTATTATGCGTGGGGGGCATTTGAGCGAGAGACCAACAAAACTCCTTGCAACACCAAAGATGAACTGAAGGCAAGAAGTATGGCAGCATTCACCAACTTAAACAAGGAGACCGGCAAGAAGAGTTGCAGGAGATTCCGAACTGGTCTGGAGGCCGTGGTTGAAATCAATGGTGATTTTACTCTTTAGTATTTCAAGATATTTTTGTGTAATTTTGGTATATATATATATATATATATATATATATATATATAATTTTCCATTTAATTAAGTTCCCATGAACAAATGATTTTACGCAAATTTCAAATCAGCCAATGAGTTGACAGTAATTTAATAGATATACGCATTTTAACGTGCTTATGATAACCTGCTAAATTTCATTTCATGCATTAGTATGAGAAACAAGTTATTTAAGTCTGAATGTGGTATTATCGTTGTTTCCAGTATTTAAAAAAACTGCTGATTTACTAGGTTGTTGGCGCACAACCATCCCTAACGTCTACAGAGAATGGTCAGACAAAGGAAAAAATCTCGTGAGAGGTAGGTATGTGGGAGGATATTTATTATTGATGAAAGAGATCAGAGGAGAATGGCCAGACTGGTTCCAGCTGATAGAAAGGCAACAATAACTCAAATAACCACCCTTAACAATGGCAGTGTACAGAAGAGCATCTCTGAATGCACAACATATCTCTTTGAAGCGATGTGTGGGTAGTGTAATGGATATTGACTTGGAATGTGAAATCGGAGAACCAAGTTCAAATTCCAGTTGGGTTCATTATATTCATTTATGCACAAATACCTTTAGGAAAGGTATGAATTCCTTTCCTTGCTCCAGCTATGGGTTAAATAGCAGGACTTGTATCTGGAAAAATTGATACCCCCAAAAGAATTATTGATGCAATATTCATTCAAAAAAATCTTACAATCCAAAATGTTTTGGTTTTTAACAACCCACACAGACTTGATAAGCCATAATAAAAACAAATCAATTAATCAAACCTTGAAGCGGGTTTGCATAATGGCCCAAAAAAAAGAAAAAGAAAAAAAAAAGGAAAAAAAAAACACAACAAAAAACAAATTCCATTGTGTAGCAATTCTTTAGGCAGAAATTCTTTATTGATAAAAGAGGTCAGAGGAGAATAGCCAGACTGGTTTCAGTTGATAGAAAGGCAACAATAACTTAAATAATCACCCTTTACAACGGCAGTATACAGAAAAGTATTTTTGAACGATACGATAAACCTTGAACAGTGGCTATAGTAGTACAAGACCACGCCGGATGCCACTCGCTAAGGATCACAAAACAAATTACACAATAGAAGATTAGTAAAACGTTGCATGGTCTTATGAGTCTCGATTTCTACTGTGGCATTCGGATGGTGGGGCCGGGACAGAATTTGAAAATATGGCTTCATCCTATCTAGCATTCAAGGTCCAGATGCATTGCGGTCTTGCTATTAATAAAATATTGTTTAAATGCTGCAGACTACCTAGGTATTGTGGCTGGCCACGTTCCCTCAGTTTATGACTACAGTGCGTCCAACCTCTGGTGACCGCTTCCAGAAAGAAAACGCAGCAATCCACAAATCAAGAATACTAGCAAACTGGTTCATAGAACACAGTAATATGTTTTCTATGTTAAAAGAGGCCTCCACATTGAGCAGTACTAAAATAAAAAAAAAGACGAGATATTTCTAGACATGGACAGCAGATTACCCCGGCAGATTATATACACGGATCGACAAGCATCTGATGAAGGCCGGAAGGCATAATGGTAGAAATGTTTTGATAATAACAACAAAGAAAAACTGACACTTTCATTTCAGTTCAAAGACCGCATTTATTAATTAAGGAAAAAAAGGATCTCCCATGGAACACAGGGTGAAGATGAAAAAAAAAAGGAAAAACTATAAAAACAAATAGCAGGACCACACTTGGGAATTGATAAAAACACGAAACACGATTAAATTCGAGCCCATAATAGTTGGGACATATAGAACTGTACAAGAACATTAAAATCGAGATTAGATGACTTACAGATTTGAAGACATGAGAATATCCAAGCTTGACTTGATCGACTTAATAGCAACAATACATTAGATACATCAGTTTTCTAAATAAGTTATATCTTAACACCCCTAAAATAAAAAAAAAAGATAGAATTTTCCTTAACCCCAACATCTCAAAATATCAAATTTGTCTGGACTTATAAATTAAGTAAATCAATTTATAAAAGGTTATTCTTAGTATCGCTTGATAATGGAACGGAACTTCGTATTTTAAGTTTAATTTTTATGATTGAATTTGAATTGAAGTTTCAGTTTTGAAACATGGTAATTCCGGTGTCGCGATGATTATATATAAAAAAAAACACAATTATAATATATATATATATATATATATATATATATATATATATATATATATATATATATATATATATATATATATATATGTATATACAGTAGCGGCCATAATATAAGGAACGGAAACAACAAAGACATAAATATGTGTATTACTTAAAAAGTAATGCATGATTAGCAATGAAATTTTTACCAAATAAAGATTAGGGTGTAATGCAAAAATTATTATATAAAGTTACAAAAATTTACATAATAGTTTTTTTTAAATAAAGATTAAATGGAACAAAGGAAATAAGCTACTGGACAAAAGTTAAGGAACGATGTTAATAGATTGCATAAACTTTTAATTTACATTGTTAAAAAACTCGATGGAGCTTTACAACAATAAGTAAAAGTTCATTTATCATTAGGACTTTATTTTTAAGCAATATGGCAAATTCTACACGCAAAACGCCCTCTTTTGAAGAAAAAAACTCATTATCGCTAACTATCAAGAAAAAAAGTCAATTTCAGAAATTTCTGATATTGTTCATAGGTCTAAAAGTGTCGTAATTAGCAGGTATAAAACCGATAAAACGTTAGATGCAAAACCAAAAACCGCCAGACCTCCAAAAACATCGCAAAGAGAAGATCGAAGAATTGTTAGATTATCTACAAAAAACCGTTTTGAAACTGCTACATCAATTGGCCGTAAATTTAACGAAGAGACAGATAATAAGATCTCAAGGAAAACGGTTGCTAGCAGGTTAAAAAATGCAGGATTGCATGCCCGTATTCCAGCTTCAAAGCCTCTCATTTCAAAGCGAAACCAAAGGGCACGCCTGGAGTGCGAGAGAGCATGTTGTTTGGACTGACCCACATGGGATAGAGTTCATTTCAGTGACGAGTCCAAATTTACTATATTTGGTTCTGTGGGCAGAACTTATGTACGCCGTAGAACAGGTGAAAGGCTGCCTTCTCAATGTGAAAACCGTTAAGTTTGGTGGCGGCAGTGTGATGGTGTGGGGAATGATTTCATCTGCAGGAGTTGGCCCTATCATCCGCGTACATGGCAATATCAATGTTGAGATTTATAAAACGCTTCTTCAGCAGCATGTGGTACCAAGATTACACCATAATCTTTATGAATCTCCTATTTTCATGCAGGACAATGCACCTTGCCACAAGGCTCGGAAGGTTATGGCTTTATTTGAAGAAAAAGGAATCGCCCTAATGAAATGGCCAGCCCAGAGCCCCGACCTGAATCCAATAGAAAATGTTTGGAAGATAATTGGAGAAAAGGCACAGAAAAGAAACCCGAAAAAACAGGATCACCTATGGGAGTTATTGAAAGACGAATGGGAGGGAATTACTGCTGATTTTTACAAGAAATTAATTAGATCATGTAGTCGACGATGCAGAGAAGTCATTGAAAATAAGGGGATGCTTACCAAATATTGAATTTTGTTGATATTTTGTTCACAATCAAGTATTAACAAGATTGTTCCTTAACTTTTGTCCAGTAGTTTATTTCCTTTGTTCCATTTAATCTTTATTTAAAAAAAAACTATTATGGAAATTTCTGTAACTTTGTATAATATTTATGCATTACACCCTAATCTTTATTCGGTAAAAATTTCATTGCTAATCATGCATTACTTTTTAAGTAATACACATATTTATGTCTTTGTTGTTTCCGTTCCTTATATTATGGCCGCTACTGTATATATATATATATATATATATATATATATATATATATATATATATATATATATATATATATATATATATATATATGTGTGTGTGTGAGTGTGTGCACGCGCGTGCGCTTGTGTCTTTGTCTGATGTATAACAGTATCCAAACCAAAAGTGGAAAATTTATAAATGGATGTGATAAAATAATCTAATTTAATCTGATTTATGGTCCTCCACTTATCCTAAGAAATCCCAATGCATTTTTCCTCACAAAAAATTTTTGTCTTTCATTATTGAAGAAGACAAAGAGAGTAGTCACTTTGTCTCATCATTTTCACACACACACACACGCACACACACACACACACATATATATATATTATGAAATGGACTAAGTCTGACAATTATTTAATATATTTTCTGTTTATAAATGCTCTGTTTATAATAAACAGTATGAACTTTACTGGTGTGAATTTATTATAAACAGAGCATTTACTTAAGTATTTGTATCTATAAAAATAACCTATAAATAGAATATATATATATATATATATATATATATATATATATATAATATTAATAGATTTAAAATATGGTTTTACCGCTACACAGTGATGACCATGTTTCAGAAATGGAAGCTAAAGCCCCTGAATTTAATTATTAAACCAAAGACATTAGTTCCATTTCCTCATCAAGCGAATTTTGGAGTAACTTACTTTTTAAAATTTACGGTTGTTAACGGCACAGGAAAGATTCATAGTTTGAGGGTTTCCAAGGTTACCGATAAATCCATTCATCTAGACAAGGGGTGGTAGAGGGTTCAATTTTTAATTTTCGTTGTCTCAGTTAATATTAACTGAGACAACGAAAATGGATTTATCGGTAACCTTGGAAACCCTCAAACTATGAATCTTTCCTGTGCCGTTAACAACCGTAAATTTTAAAAAGTAAGTTACTCCAAAATTCGCTTGATGAGGAAATGGAACTAATGTCTTTGGTTTAATAATTAAATTCAGGGGCTTTAGCTTCCATTTCTGAAACATGGTCATCACTGTGTAGCGGTAAAACCATATTTTAAATCTATTAATTTATAATATTAATGCTCTGTAAATTTAAATTTACATAGAGCACTATTGTGTAAAAATAAAAATATCTATAAGAACACCGGATTTTATATCTTACTGTTCTTTCCTTTTTATTTATATATACATATATATATATATATATATATATATATATATAAACAAAAGTTTGGCAACAGAGAACATATATTTGAAAACACAGGAAAGCTTTCTTCTTTAAGGATCCATTCATACTCACTAGGAACCCTTTACATTGGCTCTTTTACCAGTATAATCCACACTCATTTTTATTAATACATTTGTTTTTTAATACATTTGTATTGTGGTTCCTTATATATGTTTAATCAAATGGATAAATATAGGTAAATTGTATTTTAGTCGTGGTTCCTTATATATATATATATATATATATATATATATATATAACAAAATGGATAAATATTGGTAAATGTACGAGCATACGTTCATACGCACCCCCCATATATATATATATATATATATATATATATATATATATATATATATATATATATATATATACCCTATAATGCAAGAACAACAGTGCTCAAGGTTAAATAACAGAGCTATTTAATATATTAAAAATATACATAATACCCTACATTGATTGCACAACTCGGAGTTTCATGCTGTCTCTAATCAGACAGCATGAAACTCCGAGTTTCAGAATCTGAAATTCACATAATATATTTATGATATAAATATAAGTACATTCTCTAGATTTTTATCAGTAATGGTTGATTAATTTGAATTTTATTGGGGAAACACAAATAATAAAATCTGTTATGGCATTGATGAACAGAGGTAGATATAAAAAACTGAGAAGAATAAACACATGAAGTCTGAGATAGATAGATAATGAGCAGATTGTAACAGATAGATATATAATAAAACAACTGCAATAGATATATAGATAAATAGAGATAAAGAGAGATAGAGGTAAATACGAACAGACTGAACAAGATAGATAGATAGATAGCAGACTGCAATACAGGGTGCTTTTGGTAAATTGTCGCCATTTTATATTTTTTAAATTTCGCGCATGCGCGTTGTTTGATTTTGGATTTTTCGACTGCTCATTTACAACACGTAGGATCAGTTGGGTACCGTCTGTGAGAAAACGAGCACCATGACGCAATCCACTTCGCCAAAAATTTGGAAACTGCATACTGTACTGCCTGGCATCCGCACCTGATGCCCCAATGCGAACATTTCCTGGTGTTTGAGAGTCAATCTGAGGACAGTGTAGAGGATTCGGAAACTGTTCGATGAGTCTAATGGTAATTACGAAGGTATGCCAGCTCGAAAAGATCACTCTGATCGTTCTGATAAGAAAATAACTCCAGAATTTATTGCCTCAGACTCAACACGGAGGCCTACATCAAGTGCATTGAGGAGGTAGTGCTGCCCTGGGTCAAGAGGGTAGCTGCTGAAAGACTCTATGTCTCTGCACCATGCCACACAAACAGGAGAACACAGTCATGGCTGTCAGACAATTTCTGCGACCACATCACCTCTTATGCAGTGGGCTATGATAAGTTTTTAGCCACCCTTGATTACAGCAATTTTAACTTGTATAATAACGTCTGTCCTTTTTTCAGACAATACCGTGTTAGTATCAAGCTACTCTCATCTATGAACGATAGTTGACTTATATTTTCCAATGAAAGTTCGCAGAAGTAAAGAAATTAGTGAATTTGAACGAGGGCAAATAATAGGAAAGCAACAGTGTGACAAGTCAAATAGAGAAATTGCTAGGTTTTTCCAGGTTAATCATCAAACGGTTAATAATATTGTCAAGAAATTTAATGAAGGCCATTGTCTTGTGGAACAAAGTTCAGAAGACCAAGCATCATGTCTGAGGAATGTAAAGGCGCTGAAGACGGAAGTCCAGAAATCATCGCCAGAGCGTCAAAGATGTCGCCAACAGCATGGAAATGTCGCCAACAATATGGAAATGTTGCCATATGCGGTGAGAAAGACTCTGAAAGAGGTAGGCTATCAAAGAAGCCATTGATTTAAGAGATTAACAGGAACAGGCGTATGGACTGGGTGAGAGAATTCGAGAGCAAAGATTATGAATTTTGGCAGTCTGTAATTTGGTCAGATGAAAGTAAATTCTGCCAATATTCGAATTCGAGACAGGTTTATATTTGGAGAAACCAGAATGAGACTTGGAACACTGAATGTCTGCAGGCGACTGTGAAACATGGAGGGGTTGATTTAATGGCGTGGGGAAATCTGAGCTGATTCTTGTTGACGAGCGTTTCAATAGTCCAAAATACTGTCTACTCCTATTTGAAATCAATCAGATTGTCAAGAATGTCTATCTTTTTCAAGAAGATGGAGCGTCATGTCATACGAGCAAAGTAGCAAAGGTCAGGAAGGAATCGCAAGGAATCAAGTCACTTCCATGGGTAGCCCAAAGTCTTGACATGAATCCAATAGAGCATGTTTGGGAGCACCTTGACCGAAAACTTCGAGAGCATGCAACTAAAATCACGTCAGTGGCAATCCTTGAAGTAACATTGTTAAAGGAGTGGCAAAATATGGATCAGACAATTGTTGATAACTTGATCAAATCCATGAAAAATCGAACACAAGCACTAAAACTAGCAAATGGAGGACCTACTCCATACTAGTTCCAAATACTGCTTATTTACGTTGAGTTGGGATTACGTAATTAAATTTTGAAATTGGATGTAGTGTACAGTGCTGTTCGATAAAAGTGACTCACCTTATCCTTTGAATTTAGCTCAACTTTCGTTTCATCGGAGAAGAGAACATTCTTCCAGTCTTCTACGGTGAAAGTTTTGTAATAGTGAGCCCATTCAAGTCTCTTGGCTTTATTGGCTTTGCTTATTAGCGGCTTAAACCTTCGTGTACAAGATTTGTAGCCTTGTTCTAACAGCCGCCGACGAACTGTTGAAGAGGCAAGACTAACACCTTGCTCTTCGCTTAGACTGGCTGCAATTTCTTGGCTAGTTATAGTCCTATTCTTCGCAACTTCTCTCTTGATTACCTTGCCAGTTCTATCATCAACCTTTTTCTTTCGTTCCCTTGTTTCCTTCCTTTTTTGCAGGAGTAGCATCATTATGTGCCCTAAGCACTCGAGAGACAGTTGATTGCGAGGTTTTAGCAATTTCTGCAATTTCTCTCGTAGACTTGCCTGATTTTGATAGGGCAATAATAGATGCCTTAAGTGGTTCTGATGCGTGTTTGTACCCTTTCGTCTGGTTAGTGACTAGAGTGGCTATTTCAAGCTGTTTTTATACTGTATTCTGGAATATTCTGGAATACTCTAGATTTAATTTAAGCTGTTCTAGAATTCTCTAGAATATTGTTCTGAGTGTATTGTAAAATAGTTTTCAATATTTTGTCAAAAGCTCTTTAAATTTACCAGTTTAATCATTAGAATGCGATATCTGAGCCACTTTTTTGCACAGAGTTTTTTCCTGAATCTCATTTATATCCAAATTTATAATTATCAATAGAATACCTTCGAGTGAATAAACTTTTTTCCTAGGTGGTCGGGAAGGGGTCTTTATATTAGTAAGATTAAAAATTATTTTAACCCCAAAAACAATAGACAAAAAATATTTTTAATGAAAAAAAATCAGGTGAGTCATTTTTATCGGACAGAACTGTATTTATCCTGGCAAAAAAAAATTCTTAGGCCACTGTATGGTTACCACGGTTGAGCGAGAGACTAACAAAACTCCTTGTAACACGAAAGATGAATTGAAGCCAAG
>OZ038493.1:49532231-49697231 GCA_964036315.1 Acanthosepion esculentum | reverse complement strand
TTGTGTAGATCAATTCTCGTCAAAACAGGAGGATATATATATATATATATATATATATATATATATATATATATATATATATATATATATATATATATATATATATATATAGTGTATTGGGGGGAGCAGATCATTATTCAAACATATATTGTTAAATATAACAGACAACGAATGTTTGATCATGAGCCGTTCTAAACTTCGTATAGTTTCTTTTTCCACGAAATTAAAGAAAACTATACGAAGTTTAGAACGGCTCATAATCAAACATAATAGACATTCGTTGTTTGTTATACTTAACAATATATGTTTGAATATATATATATATATATATATATATATATATCTTGGGCGTGGCGGGAAAAGGAGGATGTTTTGATGTATGTAAGCAGGGAATATACTTTATTCACATTGCAGATACAACTTGGAATGAAGACTTATTATTATTTCCATTCGGACTAATGTCTTCATTGTTATAGTAATCACAACGTTTCGGCTGTTGTACCTTCTGTTTTTTTTTCAGGTGTCCGTCGATTAATTTTCAGGTAATTACTTCAATCCACGGATGTTGGGTACATCCAGCAGCAAGGCCTCTGATTGGGAGATTGGAGGTCTTGGGGAGCGTGGAACTACTTCTAAATTGCTGTCGCTCCCAGGTCCACCCTGACCCCGGGTGGTAGCACCTGTTAGGGGTCCCGACTATGGGCAAATAATGAACCACCAAACAAAACACTATGAAAGTATAAAAATAAACCTTCATAATAAAAATACAAACAATACATTTTATATAAAAAAGGACTAACTATATTTATTTATAGTAAAATGACCAAAAATACATTTTTAAAGCAAAATAATCATCGATACATTTTATCTGTAGTTGAAAGGATACACTAGCGTTCAAAATATATTTAGTTGAAGGCATGAAATTGCGTTCAAAATATTTGGATTTCGGCATTAAATAGCCTATAATGAGAAGAATAAACACATACGAAGACTTTGATAATGAGCAGACTGTAACAGACAGATAGATAAGGAACTAAAAATAAATAGAGATAAAGAGAAATAGAGATAGATACGAACAGACTGAAATAGATAAATTGATAGATAATGAGCAGATATGCAATAGATAGATAGATAGATAGATAGATAGATAATGAGCAGATATGCAATAGATAGATAGATAGATAGATAGATAGATAGATAGATAAGGAGCAGACTGTAATACAGGGTGCGATGGGCAAATTGTCGCCATTTTATATTTTTTGTTTGATTTTGATTTTGTCATAGGGTCAGTTGGGTACCGTCTGTGAGAAAAAGAGCACCATGACGCAGTTCACTCCGCCAGAAATTTGGAAACTGCATGCTGTACTGTCTGGCATCCGCATCTGATGCCCCAATACCAACATTTGATGGTGTTTGGGTATCAGTCTGTGGACAGTGCAGAGGATTCGGAAACAGCTGGATGAGTCTAATGGTGATTACGAAGGTACGACAGCTCGAAAAGGTCCCTGATCGTTCTGATAACAACTCCAGAATTTATTGGTGAGGGCCTCAGACTCAACACGAAGTCCTACATCAAGTGCCTTGATATCTCGCGAAACAACTAACCAACCAACCAACAGGAAATAATTCTTTCATAACATTAATCTACATAATATCCGACAATTTCTTAAAGAAGTCAAACTGTATTCCAAACTATAATTTCAACGAAACTCCAACATAAAACACGCATATCACCGCCTCTAGTAATTATGTCCACACAAACAGGTATATGCACAAAATGTGAGTATCATCTACCATGTAATCAATTGTGAAAGCAGAATAATATATATCATATTTTATTACTTCAAAGCTCCCATGAAAATTAAATTTCGGCATTTAATGATCCATGAGTTGTTGGTATGCCGTTAAACAAACAAATCAATCTACGAGAGTAGATTGTTCTCATTCCGTTGCCAATGTCTAGGGATATCTGCGTCTCGTATTACTTATTGTTGATCGTCCTGTTTGCATTGGGTCTAATTCTGTACTACCCGCCCAAGGATTGAACTTGCAATTACTATGTTACCAAATTCACGAACCAACACTTTACGTCTGAGGGAATTAGCGCATATACTAGGCTATGTGGACCTGCTGATTAGGCCTAGCATAGAAACAAATACAGTTTGGGAGCGATTAATAAATAAAGAAAGCGAAGTGATGGCAAATGTTCAGCAACATCAGTAAGAAAGGAGAAGTGGCGGGGATGGAGGTCAAGCAACAGCAACCGGAGAAGATTCGATTTAAGGCTTCATGTCTTATAGGTCTAGGAATGGCGTACGGGACAATAGCCTAGATGAGATATCACTAGACATGATCAAATGAATGAGAACAATCAACCTACGAAGATTATATAAAGTGTTCAGTTCGACATTCGCACAAAAGGTGTCCCCGATCGACAGCCACGATCAATACGTTGTGATAATTACAACAAAGATGTGGACATTAGCTACCGAACGTAAATTATGTAAATAATTAAGATGTTGGACAGTGTTTGTTTTCGTCGATTCACGGAGATTCAGAGGGAGTAAACGAAATCAAACCAATCCAAAAACAAAACTTCTCTCATTTAACGACCATAGAGAACCTTTTCTGCCTGCCATCAGAGTGGCTAACACAAGACCCCTGGAGAGCAACATACTGCGCTTTCTTCGTTTTACGTTTTCAAATGTTTGAAGTGGAGCGACTACTGTAAAGAAATTTGGGTCACTGGGGGATTTTCGAAAACAAGAATACTAATGAAAGTGCTAGGTAATGAAGTGATTACCGGTCATTTAATTTTCAATATTAACCACAAGTTACTATAGCTGTGAAAACTCAATTAAGTGGGTAACAACAACAACAAGAATTACTCTATGTGAATATGTATATTTTTCTGTAACCTTTTGCTGTACGAGAATTACCTCTTCACATTGGCGACAGCAGGCGTCAGTGTCTTCATTATGACAACGACGGACTCTTCTAAGATTCTTACTAAGCTAAGAGGCTGACTCCGTGAAAGGGTAGAGTATAAAATAATAACAGGAAAAATATGTTTAAAGATTTGCATGTGAAAACGTAATAAGAGTAAAGACAAAATATTACTTTTGGAGGCCATGGCTTAATAATAATAATAATAATAATAATAATAATAATAATAATAATAATAATAATAATAATAATAATGATGATGATGATGACAGCAACAACAAAAATATCTCTGTGTATAAATAAAAATGAAAGAAATATCTGGCCATTTTACTTTTATTTTTAACAAATTCTAAAAATATTCATTGGCTATAAAATATATCTGGAGCTTAAGTTAATACTTTGCACTTAAAGCAAATCAAAAAAAATCAAAAAAATCAAAATACTTCAAGTCATTGAAATATATTTTCAAGGCATTAAAAAGATTGATGTATACATTTTATCATACATGCATATTGGAATTATCTATCTATCTATCTATCTATCTATCTATCTATCTATCTATCTATCTATCTATCTCTTTCTTTCTCATTCTCTTGTTTTTTATTTTCTTCTAATTATTTTCTATCAGTCTAAGTTTTTTCTTTTTTTCTTACACATTCTCTTCTTTTTTCTATCTATCTATCTATCTATCTATCTATCTATCTATCTATCTATCTATCTATCTATCTATCTATCTATTTCTGTCGGTTCGTATCTATCGAGTCGACATACTTGTTTTTTTTCTAAACAGTGAAATTAATATCTGCCGGCCTAGAGATCGAAAGTCTTGTTAAATAAAATTTTCCTCTCCGTCGTAACAAGAAATAATGTCAGATTAAAAGTCCATTACCTGCTCACACACACACACACACACACACACACACACACACACACACACACACACACACGCGCGCCCAAATATATATATATATATATATATATATATATATATATATATATATATATATATATATACACTGAGGTGCCTGTCTCAGAAAGACGGTGAAAAGTGTCGTCTCACAAATAATTATTATTAAATATAGTTATTTTTTTTATCCTCTTTGAGTTTCCTACAATCACGGTTATGTGATCATAAAATATCTTATGTGATTCTCGTCGGGCAATGGTTAACAAGATTGTATGAGTTCGACCATCACTGGGCCCTTTTCTGTAATTTCCCTGTGCCAAGCCAAGGTCAGCTTAATAAATAAATTTATGATTTCAAATATATACCCGAAAAATATATTCAGATATTTTCTTTTTCTTTCTTTTTCTTTTCCTTGTTATATAAGTAAATATATAAAATCATATATACTTTTGTATATCAATCATTTCCAGATGTATTAGGTTGAGTCACAAGTAATTTCCGTTTTTGGGAATCACTTGAAATGGCGAATGGATCAACCTAACAATCATATGTGGCACTTAAGAATAAATTTAGAGTAATCTAACATACCTTAAGTTTTGCATCCTAGTGGCAGAGTACACTGTGGATTAAAGAATAAATTTTCTGAACCCTACTAATAGCGTTATGGTTGGTTGATTTTGTTTAGTGGTATATCAACCTCCATGAGTTATTTAATGCCGAAATCTAAATATTTCGCCCATAATTCTATACTTACAGGTAAAGGTATGTTTTTTAGACGTATAGTTTGTAGTTCATAAAATGTATTGTTATTTTTTGTAAATGTATTGCTGGTACTTTCACTACAATTTTTGTTGTTGATAAAAATGTATTTTTATACTTTTTAGCGTTGCACTGATTGCTATTTTGCTATAAAAATATATTCTTGGTCATTCTAATACAAAAATGACCTGTTGATTTGTTTAGAGTGGTCACTATTTGCCCATAGATGGGACCATAACAGGTGCTACCACCCGGGTCAGAGTGCACCTAATAACAATAGCAGTTAAGAGGTGGTTCCACGCTTCTCAAAACCTCCAATCTTCCGATCAGAGGCCTTTCTGCCGGAAGTAGATGTCTAATAATCTTGTACATCATTTCGATGGTAACTATCTCAGTTTGCGTATTCTTATGCTCTATGCAACTATCTTCACACGCCCGTCCATGCAGTTAGCACAAAGTCTGATCAGAGTAAAAAATCTAAATGTTTTATATGTAAATATAAAGCCTCGCTTTGAAAGTCCAACATGTCGCGTTGTACATTCTGCTGCGCTTGTGTCAAAATAAAAAGATAATATTAGGTTGGTGCAAAAATAATGTCGTTTTCTCACATGAAGTTGAACGTCAAAAAACGACATTATTTTTGCACCAACCTAATAGTAACCTTTCTGTTTTAGTTGAAGTTTGGAACGTGAATATAATGAAAGTTTCATTAAATATATATATTTTTTATTTATAAATATTTAGATAGATATAAACAGTGTGAGCATAGAAGTCAACAAAGCCTTATGATTATCAATTTCATGCCTTAAGTGATACTCAAACCATAGACTGACGAATACTTGAGGCTATATCTATAAACGTACTACCTCCGATATTGAACATTCTTTCTTCAGTAATATAGCAAATATTAAACAATATACATCTTTATTCTTAATTATTTATAAAATTACCATCAATTAACAATTTGAAATCTAAAAGGATATTTTGCATTTTGAAGACACAAAATTATGCAAACGGATTGAAGCTTCTAGAAAAAGCGTACGTGAAATATGAAACCAAGTAAAAAATGTCTTGATCGCAATGCATCTGAATTTTATATTGAAACGTCATTTCTTTTTTTGGTAAAATCCTGTAAAAAGTCATGCATGTATAAAAAATAAAATATTTGCACAAAAGTTCTTTCTGTTCAGAAGTGAACTACTTATAGATAAGTAGACGTTTTTTTTTTTTTGGTTTCTACCGCTATCAATATCTATTACAATCTCTTCCTTTTTTGTTCATGTCTAGTTTTCTTTTTGTATTTCTCTATGTTCATATCTATCTATCTATCTATCTATCTATCTATCTATCTATCTATCTATCTATCTATCTATCAACTATTCCTAAACAATGGTATTAGGTAAAAAATACCGAGCCTTCTGTATCAAAACTGTGATCGTAATACTGAATATATATATATATATATATATATATATATATATATATATATATATATATATATATGTATATATATATATGTGTGTGTGTGTGTGTGTGTCTGTGTGTGTGTGTGTGTGTGTGATGGCTGCTTTCTCATTTCTGAGTGCAGCCATAGCTTGATATCTTCATTGGCGGATTGGGTCTAAAAATATATGTTGCTAGGAGAGACAAATGGGGTCCACCCACAACTACTATACTAACATTTAATTCTCATAGCGAATTAATAAGATTTTCAAAAAATACATATGGAAAAAGGTAGGATTAAAATTTATGTGGAAAAATGTGTATTTCTTAGCAATAACAGAGTACATGTACTGCACACATTACTGGAGGTAGATACCAAATGTAGATACCGAATGTTATAATTGATTGATTTATTTATTTTTTATTTTAAATAATTGGTTGGTATTTTTAAATAGTTTACTGCACAATTTACACATTAACAGAGAGTTTAAAAGCTCAATAGATCATTGCTTGCAGTCCACTATATTAAGGACAATAGTTTGTGTTCACTCAGTGATTGTTGGGATAGGCCAATGATTGCTTCTGCATCCAATTAATCTAACAATTTATTTTCAATGGATAACAACATGTATGATTCCAAATTTTCCTCAGACAGCGAATTTCTTAATTTTGTTTTTATGGTCTTTATTTTTGAAAATGTCCTCACATTGAATTTGAGTAACTGATTGTGTGCAGACAACTTTATTCGTTATTATTACGAAAACAGTTGTCTGTGTTTGTTTCTTTATTGCATTTTTGTTTGATATAGGGAGCCCACTCCACCAGGGGTCACGTGATATCGGGCAAGCTGATATCCTGGCCTATCCTCCATTGGATATCCTTATCATTCCACTGTTGCACCAGTATGCTTCAAGAATGTCTTTTGAGTCCAGTCTCTGCTTCAAACATTACATACGTGTCTCTTCAGCAACATTAGTCTAGGGTATGACGATAGACTACATCTGTCAGCAAGGCCTCTGATCGGGAGATTGGAGGTTCTGAGGAGCGTGGAACCACCTTTTAATTGATGTTGTTCCTAGGTACACGGGGTGGTTGTACCTGTTAAGATCCCAGCTATGGGCAAACACCATAGAAGAATAAAAATACCAAATGTGCATATTTATAGTAAAATGACAATACATTTTATCAGTAGTTGAAGTATACAAATCCAGCAAACTTTGCCTGTGCTCAACTCCAGTTAACATTGCTTGTGCTCAAATCCCGTAAACATTCACCAAGCGCCGGTGAATGCATTTACCTCCGCATGGAGGAATTCAGTGACATAGCTCTGCTTCGTATACAATTTTATGTCAGACGACATTCTGACAGACTGCCACTCAGATGATGTCTATAACAAAGCGCAAAAATAGGTTATTGGTGGAAGGTTCAATTTCTACTGCCCCAAAAACCAACGTCTGACGTCGTGGGCCAGCACAATAAAAATATAGACATTACTTTGGGAATGACATATGAAACGGCACTTCAAGCGTCTGTTCATAGACGCGAGAAGCGGCATTGAGTAAGCACAAATAGAAAAGAATCTAAATGTTATTTTTTTATTCAAACATTATGGCTATGTGACAATGCTTTAGTTGAGACGAGACAAAACTTCGGGAACTAAGAACTCGTGCATTTTTAAAGGGTGTTAGGCGCTAAGTAAACACTCTCAGGTGAAACCGGAATTCGAACCCAGGTTTATCGATTCCGTTTCCTCAGCAGGCAACCTTTAGGCCCTCGCTGCGAGGAGGTAAATAAGGAACGAACGATAAAAAATAAATTGGTAGAAGTTTTTGTTACCTGGCTTTTCTTCGTTTTTTTTTTACCGCCATTTAGTTTGTTTCAACCTTTTGTTTGCATTCTTTTATAAGTCAACAGGGACGTAATACATTATTTTCCTCTAATGTGAACAGAGACTTTAACAAGTAAGAATTTGAAAGACGACAAATAACGGACGAAAGAAAAAATATGAAGAAAAAGAAATAAAAAGGGAAAGGAGCAAGAAAATTATATATATATATATATATATATATATATATATATATATATATATATATAGGGAGAGAGAGAGAGAGAGAGAGAGAGAGAGAGAGAGAGAGAGGGTTTATTTCAAACTGTCTGCACTTATCGGCCCGTAACTATGTGACATCTTTTGCTAGTGAAACTTGACCTTTGAAATGGACGACAAAAAGCTTAAGCTTAAACAAAAGGAACTTGAATAGAAAGGGAAGCAGATTTGAATTGTAAAAACGCCAATTAAGGCCTGCGATACGACACAACTGCTAACAAGCAAAGCAAGGGGACTTTTGTTTCCAGGTGAAGCAATTATTAACAAGGATTGTGTCCGTAGATTTTATTGTCACCCCGTTTCAGATTCTCTGTTTAAGTTGAAGTTAAAAATGATTATAATGCTGATGATATTGACTTTTGTTAACTTTTGGTAGCGTAAATGGTTGATCTCCTATTTCTATCTATCTATCTATCTATCTATCTATCTATCTATCTATCTATCTATCTATCTATCTATCTGTGTGTTTGTGTGTCATCCGTTGTAGTTATGGAATTTTTTACAAAACATACGTTTCAGTATGAGGGAGCTGATCAGGAATTGGTAGAAATGTAAAATGACATTAGTATATCAATGTTATATGTATTTTAATATGTTGTTGCTATATTGGTAAGAGATTTTGTTGAGTGTTGGTTGGTTGATTTTAATATAGAGGGATCAAATTTTTGTGTTTGTTGGACTTGGGTGTATTCAGTTCGATTATTGACAAGTACAATTGGGTTCAGTGTCAATATTTAAATGTAATTATAAAAGACCGATAAATTTTCATAAAATATATAAAGAATTCCATACGAATACAGATATACAGTAACCACATCAAGTTGACAACAACACAATGAGAGCGAGAAAAAGGATCTTTTTTGTTAATTCACCCCAAAATATTAATTCACTCCAAAATAAAAAGAATTTATATTTACTAAAATTCACACCAAATTATCCCAGATCGAGTCCCTTCCATTGCACTCCGGTTGGATTGGCCTTTGCGATCGCTCCAAATATGTGGGAGGGTTGTATCCGCACTCACCCCGACAGACAAGACAAAAAAAAAGAGATTTAGAAAAAATTTTTAAATTGTAAAAATTCCTTGTATCCTTTCCCCAAACATGCCTCTTTACTCTTGTTCTCAATACTCTGTAACCCCTTGCGTGCCAGTGGCACCCTCGTCTTGATTGGAGCAAATTGCTTAAAAAAATCAACAACAACAAAAAAAAAAACAACAAAAAAAACCAAACAAACTCGAATATAATAAGCACTTATAAAATGTGAATAACTCTTTGATTTCTGGTAATTTTTCATTCATTTCAGAGTTGGAGTTGTTGCGAGACAAGCTAAACAAATTTATAATTCCAAAAGAGTGCCAAAAATTGAATACAAGAACTAACAAACTTTGATTTAAAATTTATAATTTCTTGGGGTGAATTAATATTTGTGATAAGTAACTTTACATTATTTGGGCTGAAATAACAGAAAAGATCCTCAAAAATAATAGCACAAATAAACTGCTAAAATGTTCAGACAGTATATTCAAGCATAGACAAAGACAAGTAACAGTTCTTACACACTCCCAAACTCCAGACACTAATTTTCTACACTCTCAGTCGGAAACTCAGTTTAGCGCATGCTCATATATCTGAACGTTGCGATTGGAGCTTGTCTCACTCAGGCTGTATGTCGGCCTGTAGTAATTATTTCGAGAATGCATAAATACTTTTTTTCTTGACTCGTTTTGCTAACATCTGTCCTCGTCACAAAGAAAGCACATACAATAGAATCTCCCTACAAATATTATTTGCATTTACAGTGCTACCATTCTGCTTTGGCAACAATTACCACCCTCTGTCTCTGTTGGACAACAATAGAATGGCGGCCATTTTGGCTTGATTGTCAGATTTGTTTACCGAAAGAAAAATCTCGAAACATTGTAACCAGACTCAATTCAATTCGATCTGATAAGAATGGTTTCAGAAATGAACGGAGCAATATTTCTTTTTTTCGTCTTTATATTTAAAACAATCAGATATCGCCATTTGTTTTTTTCGCACAAATTATGGGAAAGGTTGCGGTTATAGAAATGTTATTTTGATATACGAAATGGATCCAGCGGCGAAAAAATTTCACATCATGTTTATGACTTGCAAATGAATTTAGTGTTGTCTTTTTCCATCTAACAAGATATGTGGAGATTTTCACCAGATGTTTTAAGAATGGTATATATATTTTGATGATACTCTGATATTAGTGTTAATAAGAGTGTAATGACAAATGTACGCAGATGTAGGCTTTAAGAAAGCTTTATTCAACTGAGAATACAAGGTTCGCGTATAGTCCTTTTATAGTCCCAATAAACAGAAATAGCTCTCTCAAAGAGGAGAGTAACAAAACAAGGGGTGACCACTTTTGATTATTCATAACAAAGGAGAAGGACGTTGTTAATAACTTGACTGAAATAAAGTGTAAATACGGAATAAACAAAGATTGGTACTATAAATTCGCCATACTACACCAAAGTCAGTAACTTAACATCTGCCTGAAGAAAGAATTCACAAAATTAATAGCACGAGATAGAAAAAAATGATGAAATTGTAACACAGATGAGCAACTACAGACTAATAACTTGCCTACTCAAGATAAAGTAAATCTTGACTGAACAAATAGTTGAAGAAAGATATCACTCTACGCAGAACCGGAAGAAAAAGGCAGGATGATTCTAAAAGAGAGCAAATCAAAATGAAAAATCTCATGTAATGAATTGACTAAAGGGAAGAATACAACATGGATAATTCCATAGAAAACATAATTTGACTATTGAAGGGGAAAACTTAGCAGATTAAGAGTCAGTTTTTCGGCGGGGGAGGGGTAAATGATTTTACTTTTGTTGAACATAGATATGACACGACCGAATGTAATCTTGAAAAACACGAAAGTATAGCATTTATAAAAAAAGATAAACAAAAATTCATCTTTTTAATCAACAAGGATGAATTCAATTTGTAATTTTAGAACATAAAGAAAAAGCAATGTTGATGAAACTAGGACATCAACCAAAATGATGACATCGAACTGAAGTTTGAGATAGAGAATGACACACTATTAGTTATGTCTAAAAAGAAAGCTCACGACTACAGATGAAATTAATCAGCCAGTCAGAAAAAATAGCGTTTTAACCACAAATGACCTTTAGAAATAGACACAACATATTATCCATGAGAAAGCTGATAATTAAATATATACTCTAACTTCCAGACAAGAAAATAAAATTTTAACCTCAAAGGACCCTTTGAAATTCTCAATACTAGTTATACGTAAGTGAAAGCATATTGCGAAACACCAGGAAAGAGATGAAAGCATTAATCAGAAGTAACCCTTAGAAATGCGTAAACGAAAACAGGAAATAACACAACAGAACGTTAGAAATAAATAATACTAGTTATATGTGAGAGATGCAAATTACTACAGTTCAAGAAACGGTGCTAATCACAAAAGTTCCTTCAGTAGAAATGCACCCTCATTGAAAGCTCAAGACTACAGATGGAATTGAACCGCCAAACTAAAAATGAAGGTGTTAATCCCAAAGGACTTTTGGAAATGCACTTTACTGTTTATGCCTTAGGGAAATCTCATGGCGACAGATGAACTCGAAATGACAAGCAAAACGCGACTGTGCTAACCCCAAAAGATATTTGGAAAAGTAAACTACGAGTTTTATATAAAAGAAATTTTAGGACGACAGATGGAATTGCATTTTGTATAATAGAAACAAATCAACAGAAGGAACTGAACTAGCCAATCATAAATCCTTTAAGCAGAAAGGTATGAAGGAAAATGTCTTCAAAGAATACCTAAGACGAACAATGAAATATTGCAGACCAAACTCTATGACATAATATTAAAGAAATAATATCTGAGTTGCTTGTGAGATGCTTCAGATATTTTTTAAATAGAGGAACTTGATGTTGAACCAGAAAGCAAGAAAACTAATGAGAAAGCTCCGCACTCAAGATATCGACATGCTGTATGATAGAAGAAAATAGAAGAGAATACTTGTCAGTTTTGAGCATTGCGTTGACTCATCAGTCAAGGGATTGGAAGAGTACACGAGACAAAGCAAGAAAAAAATTGCTGAAAACAGCCGAAAATTCACGACAACGAACAGACGGATCCCGAAAACACAACCCAGAACTAAAAAAATGAGTAGAAAAATTCTATGGACATTTCAGAAGACAATTTGAAGGAATGACAAATAAATCGATATTAGCATGGCTAACTAGGTGGGGGTAACTTGAGAGAGTGTGAGTCGCTCTTTAAAATAAAAACAATTCTTCAAGCACCAACTCTCTGAAAACCATGATAGACAAAACAGGAAATGCGCAAGTGTAGACGAGACAACTACATAATTTTTTTTAATACTAATGGGTATAAAGTAATTAATATTAACAAAACTGTTGTGGTAGGATCCACCTAATCTGCATAGGTGACTACCAACTATATAAATAATGGTTGGTACCGGAAGACGGGAAGAGGGAATCACGAGATCCAACTAGAGACTCTGATCCACTGCGACTTTGTCAACACATTCTCCAGGAACGTCTTCCCAGAAATATACAGAAATACTATATGTACTTATTGTGTACACTTTCTTGTTATAATACATTCTTGTTCTAAGTACGTTTTGTGTTGCATTATTATTCCATGCATTAGGCGAGATTCAACAATGAGTCAAGACTCAACAATGGCGACGAAGTAGAACGAACCATACGCCAAGTTTCAACAATGGCAAAGAAGTAAAACGAACCATACGGAAAGAAGAAAGAATTAATAGTGAGAGTTTTCAACAATTGGGACAAGTCATTGAAGAACCCAGGAAAAAAAAAACTATTTATTCAAAGTCCAACGTTAACGTAACGACGAAGGATTCTGAACTTCTGGATATGTAGAACTCGTTAAAAGACGACTAAGCATAAAGGAACGTTCACTCAGAAAAATTGAAAGGTGTCGTAATCGAATAACGGTAATTTTAAATTAAAAAATTATCTACAACGAGACACCCTCTAAAAAAAAATTGGCCGACTACAAAAACATGCATGGATTTAAAAGGAGCACAAATACACCGTGTCGACTTTGAAAGGTAACAAACTTTAAAAAATTACTTTTTTTAAACAATATAGTGACGAATTACCTCTGATAAGAAAATCAGACGTTGTCATTGAAATACGCGAACAGAAGTCGAAAAAAAAAGTCCGACGCTCTCTGTTCACGACAAAAAAAAAATACCAAAGTTGATTAGCACGGGCGTGAATGTAAAAGCAAGACATAAAATAGAAAAGTCGTACGTTGTTTCGATTTTTTGGTCAGCTTATATGATATTCGTGGATACACAAATTAAAAGTATATTCCTTGTTGCATGCACACTATCAGCTAAAAATGGAGGAACTATCCAAAGTCATATCTGAATTATTAAAATCCCAACAGATAGCACAGCAAAAATATCAAGAACAACAGATAGCACAGCAAAAATATCAAGAAAAAATACAGCAAGAACAACTGATAGCAATGCAGAAATATCAAGAACAACAGATAGCACAGCAAAAATATCAAGAAAAAATACGGCAAGAACAACTGATAGCGATGCAGAAATATCAAGACCGGCAAGAGGAAAGACGTTTGGAAATACAAAAGTTAACACTGGAGAAATTAAACAACTATCAGGCAAATGAGGGAAATTCTTCATATTCTAATAACACCATATTTAATTCGCTGGAAACTTTCAACTATGTGCCAGACGAAGAAAAAACGTTTGAAGCGTACTTTAAACGATATGAAGATATTTTCTACACAGACTGTGAAAACTGGTCGAATTCAAGAAAAGTCAGTCTATTACTAAGAAAGCTAGGTACAGCAGAACATAGCAAATTTGTAGATTTTATTCTACCGAGAAAAACAACTGAATTGGAATTCTCGGAAACAGTGAAATTGCTAAAAGAGCTGTTTGGAGCAAATATGTCGCTTTGGCATAAGCGATGGTTATGCATAAATATCTCTAAATCCGACGATCAGGATTACTTAACATATGCATCTATAGTGAATAGACATTGTGACAATTTCAGATTGGCAGAGATTACGGTTGAAGAATTCAAGTGCTTAATTTTTGCTCAAGGACTGGTATCCAGTAAGAGTGCCGAAATAAGACGTAGAGTTTTGTCTAAACTCGAATCTGAACAAGGCCTTACCCTGCAAAAGTTAGCAGAGGAGTGTCAACGGGCCGTAAGTTTAAAGAAAGAGTCGAAAAAAATCGAAGAAGCTGGTATTGCTTATATTAAAAAAATAAAAAAGCAGTCAAAGTACCCATCAGAGAAAAATTGGAGAAAAAATTCAGCGTATTTTAATAATAGACAAGAAAATAAAAAGAACGAAAATAAAAAGGTCCCACCATATAATTGCAGACGTTGTAACGAAAGACATTGGGAGATAAATTGCCCATATAGAAATAAGAAATGTTTCGTGTGCCAAAAGAATGGTCACAAAGGATCGTGTTGTAAAACGAAAAAATTCAAGAGCCGAATTAGACAAACAAATTCGAATATCAAATCAGATAGAGATTTGAGGAAATATGTGACGACTGAAATATTCAAAAAGAATATCAAATTTCAACTCGATTCGGGGTCAGATTTAACAATAATGAACGATAAAACATGGAAAATTTTTAAAAGGCCTACAATAATGAAGTCAACGAAACTCGCTCGAACGGTAACTGGAAAGCAAATTAACTTCGAAGGCGAGGTTGTACTTCCAATGAAATTGAATGGGATCGTTAAAAAAATAAAAGTTTTCATTCTGAGAAATGGAGAAAACTTGTTGGGTACAGATTTTATTGAAACATTCGAATTGTGGGATAAACCGTTAAACTCATTCTGCAGAAAAGTAGAAAGTAATACGCAATCAAGACAGGACATTAAAGATGAATTAAAGAAAAAGTTTCCGGAAACCTTTACACCTGGTCTTGGAAGATGTAACAAGTTTGAAGCTAAATTTGAATTAAAAGAAAATACTATGCCTATATTTAAAAAGAAACGTAACGTGCCTTTCGCAAGTGTAGAGAAAGTTAACGAAGAACTTGATAGGTTGGAAAAAATGGGAATTATTTCAAAAGTAGAATCTAATTCATGGGCTGCGCCGATTGTGTGCATAAAAAAGAAATCAAACCAAATCAGAGTCTGCGTTGATTTTTCGACAGGGTTGAACTCTGTAATTAAGGACTACCATTACCCGTTACCGAGTCCTGAGGAGATTTTTAACAAGCTAAATGGCGGAGTGATTTTTTCAAAGATCGACTTATCAGATGCCTATCTCCAAATTCCCGTCGAAGAAGAATGTTCGAAGTTACTAGGGATAAACACGCATAGGGGTTTATTCCAGTACAACAGGCTTCCTTTTGGTATTAAAGTGGCACCAGCCATTTTTCAACAAGCCATAGACGTCATGTTGAATGACTTAGACTTTGCGTGTGCCTACTTAGATGATATTATAGTAAGGAGTGCAAACGTCGACGAACATCGTGAGCACCTCAATCAAGTATTTAAAAAGATTCAGGATTTTGGATTTAAAGTCAAAGAATCAAAGTGTGAATTTGGTTTGGAGGAAATTAAATATTTAGGTCACATAATCAACAAAAATGGCAGATTTCCAGATCCGGAAAGGTCCATTGCGATTAGAAACATGCCGACGCCCACTAACGTGGCGACACTACAGAGTTTTCTGGGGCTCGCGAACTATTATCAAGCGTTCATTAAAGGAATGTACAATCTAAGAGCTCCGTTGAATGAACTACTGAAAAAAGACAAGGCATGGGAATGGACGGTAGAATGTCAAAAAGCCTTTGATGAAATTAAGAAAATGCTTACGTCCGACCTCTTTTTAACCCATTACAATACTAAACTGGATATTGTAGTGGCAAGTGATGCTAGTTCATACGGGGTAGGAGCATGTATTCAACACATAATGCCAGATGGTTCTAGAAAACCGATTGCGCATGCTTCGAGGGCATTACTCACAGGAGAGCGAAGTTATTCACAAATAGAAAAGGAGGCGCTGAGTATCATTTTTGCCATAACAAAATTTCATAGATACATCTACGGCAGACATTTCAGGTTAGAAACGGACCATAAACCTCTGATCACTATTTTTGGGTCAAAGAAAGGGTTACCCGTTTACACGGCAAATCGACTGTTAAGATGGGGAACCATTCTTCTCAATTATGATTTCCACATAAAACACCTATCATCCAAAAATATAATTCATGCGGATACCTTATCAAGACTCGTACCGAATAAAGATGAAGGATTCGAAGAAACAATAATTGCAAATATCAGAGCAGATTATGAGGTGAAAAGCATGGTAAACAACATTGTAAGAGAGCTACCGGTTACATCAAAGGAAATCAAAAAAGAATCTGAAAGCGATGATTTCATTTTGGGAATAAAAAGTAAAATGGTAGCAAATGACCAAAAAGTTCAGGAGATCTATTCAATTTGTGACGGAATTTTATTATATGGTGAGAGAGTAGTAGTACCAAAAAAGTTGCAGAAAAGAATCCTACGGGACTTTCATATGGGTCACCCGGGGATTAATAGAACAAAAAGCTTAATGCGAAGTTTTGTATATTGGAAAGGAATGGATGTGGATATCGAAAACATGGTTCATCGATGTAAAGGGTGTGCATTAGCAGCTAAGGCACCACCTATAGTACACAAACCATGGCCAAAGACGGATCATCCGTGGGAAAGATTACACATTGATTTCGCTGGTCCAGTAGAAGATTATTACTACTTAATAGTGGTAGATAGCTTTACAAAATGGCCGGAAGTACTACGCTGCAAAAAGCCTACGTCCAATACCACAACAACGTTTTTGCATGAACTATTTGCACGGTTCGGTGTGCCAGAGTGTATTGTGAGTGACAATGGTACACAATTCACTTCTGACGATTTTAAGGAATTTTGTGAGTTATATCAAATTAACCACATAACGACGCCGCCGTATCATCCGAGATCCAATGGACTCGCAGAAAGATTTGTAGATATGTTAAAGCGCGCTCTGAAGAAAGCCTCAGGAGTTCCAACGGAAAAGGCGCTTCAGCAATTCCTACAAGTATACAGAATCACGCCTAACCAGAGAACACCATCAAACATGGCACCAGCAGAATTAATGTTCCCTAGGAAAGTTAAGTCAGTGTTTGACAAGCTTTTGCCAGGAAGAAATAGAATAAAGAACACTATGTATACAGCTAGAAAAAGATACACCCCCGGAGAGAAGGTGTTTTTCAAGTGCTATAGAAACAACATTGAGTTCTGGGAGCGAGGCATAGTGGACAAGAGAATCGGTGACCTGATTTACATAATAAAAGGGCCGAAGAATACTCATAAGAGGCACCAGAACCAACTCAAAAAATGCTACGTGCTAGAGCATGAAGAGAGTATACCGGATGAGGAGGAAGATCCCATTGATGTAATGTATGATACTTTTCAAGTAGAACCTCCGCAGAGTGCTCCTGAACCGAGAAGATCCGGTAGGAAACGAAAGTTCACGGACCCATTGGACGTGAATCCAAAACGAAAAAGATATTGAAAAAAAAAACAGATATACATATGAACTATGCAAAGGGGATCTACAAAGAAATAACCATGATCATCATCCCATATAGAAGCCAGTTGAAATCCAAAAGGATTCCAAGGCTTGGGAGGGGGGTGTTGTGGTAGGATCCACCTAATCTGCATAGGTGACTACCAACTATATAAATAATGGTTGGTACCGGAAGACGGGAAGAGGGAATCACGAGATCCAACTAGAGACTCTCATCGACTGCGACTTTGTCAACACATTCTCCAGGAACGTCTTCCCAGAAATATACAGAAATACTATATGTACTTATTGTGTACACTTTCTTGTTATAATACATTCTTGTTCTAAGTACATTTTGTGTTGCATTATTATTCCATGCATTAGGCGAGATTCAACAATGAGTCAAGACTCAACAAAAACAAAAGTCATTGAAACAAAGCAAGTTCAGTCGACCAATGATGACAATTCCAGAACAACGTAACTATAAACAATTTTTTCTATCCTCTGCCAGCCGCTATGATGGAGAAAGCATTACCTCGAACCGTCGCCAGTGAGACACGCTGCAAGAGCCACTCCGTTTCGCGAGGCTCGTTCCTTAATCGAGACGCAATCGCGCCAATCCTCCGAAGGAACACCATCGAACGAGGGCCAATAACCCCTGAAGTCTCCACTGCCACAGGAGTAAAAAAAAATCTATCAGCAAGAGAAGAATATTTAGCTATTTTTTTTATCTCTGCGTCTCGGGCGACGAACCCCGGCTCAACCGCGGACCTGATCAAATTACCGGCCGAAAATGTATCTGCACAGGTCGGCGAATGTCGCAAACTGACCTAGACATAATATAAGAATATAGAATAGGCATGGCTGGGCGAGGAAGGTGATTTACTGTGGAAAATGCAAGCGTTTGTATTTTGGCTAAATAGACGAATGATATATGTACAGACCAAAACTTTTTTAATGAATGAAACAAAAAAATCTTTTAGGATTTTGAGATTCAACCGGATCACACCATCCAGGCCAGAAGACCAGATCTGGTAATAGTAAACAAAAACACGCAAACATGCCAGATGCTGTTTCAGTAGACCAGAGTGTAGACCTAAAAGAAAGTCAGAAACTAGATGTCTTCATCTTTTGGCAAGGACCGAAGTAATTTGTGACAATTATGACAATTAGGATACTCGAAACGCCCTGAAAATGTATGGAAAAAAACTGGAGGAAATTGGAATTAAGGAAAAAATTGGAATAATCTAGACGATGGCATTATGGAAAACAGAATATCGAGAAGAGTGCTGAATATTTTATATGTTCACTCTTGACTCCTAACGACTTTGCAAAAACATAATGAAGACAATAAAATCTTCTTCTTCTACGTGTCATGTCCCTTCAGGACGTGGGTGATCATAGCTCTCCACAATTTCCTGTCCTTTATAGCCCTTAGTGACAGAGGAAAGTAGTAAATAACCTACCTAATAAGCTCGTGTAAATAAAGACAAATATTATTAAGAACTACAAAGAACAGGAAATTGTGGAGATATATCATAGTCCACGTCCTGAAGGGACACGGCTCATAGTAGAAGACTGAGCTTGAGTAAATGGATGACATAACAGGCTTTAATAGGAGAGATAACATAAAGACAGCATTTCGTAAGAGCTATAAAGAACTAGAAATTGTGGAGAGCCATAATCGCTACGCTCTGAAGAAACACAGCATGTGATTCATGCTAAGACAAATCAGATGGTCTGAACTGAATTTAATGTCAATTAGGAAGCATTGTTCTAAGAGAGGTTGATCTGCGATGATCCCAGTACGCCCTGAACTCACTCCAGATGATACCAAAATTAACTTTACACTTAGTATTATACCAGAGCTTCAGAAAAGCCAAGTACATCAGTGGGTTAACAGAAGTTAACAGGTAGAGATCTGCATCTCAACTGGATGTCAGTGGTTACCTCGACAAGGTGGTCGACCTAGCTGTACTTAGAATGTGCACATGTCGGACAACCGATGATAGGAAGATTTATAATCACTCAACTGAGAGGAAAAAGAGGAAATGTGTTTCTCACATCCTCGCGAGAAGAATCCACACTCGGAGAAAATTCCCCAAACCACACACACACTTGCGGATATTAATTGACAGTGATGAATAAATAATAATTTCACGTACGAGCGGGTGACCGTATATTCTTATTAGCCTTTATGACGATAATGTTACATTGCGTTGGAATAAGATTAATTGCAGCTTTCTTGTTGCATTAGTGCGATCAGTTTATTGGCATCGTTCCCGTCTATTTAGACGTATATCAACACTGATGAAAAAATAAAATTGCGACATTCTGAAGGCCGATGCTGATTTTAATCTGGGAACAGTATCTCTAACGAATCGAGATATATTATTCTACCCACCAAATCTATCACAACTACAACTGAAACGAATTTATCTAAGCTTAACATAAAACCTGTTACAGCTACTTCTAAAACAGTACAAAAAAGATAAAATAAGTTAAAACATGAAGAATGATTGCCACAAGGAATACATAGGAAAAACCTCGAGGAATTTAAATAAAAGATTATATGAACATAAAAAAGATCTTTTACAAAACAGCACAATACTTTAGTCGTTCACCGCAATGAGTCTGAACATTATTTCGATTTCAAAAATGCTGTTTTAATTAAAAGAGAAAGCAATTTACTAAGGTAAAAGTGTATAGAAAGTAATTTGATAACGAAGTCATCCACGGAGAATTTCTGTCCAGGTTTTTCCAACATTTCACCTTTCTTGGTAAATCTTCTATTATTGTAATCTGAGATATTTAATAATAAAAGTGATAAAAATAAAAACAAAAACATAAAGTAACTAAATGAAATCGGCTACACTACATACCCATACACGTCTGAAAGAAAATTCAGCGTTCCAACATCTTCAGCGTTGCCTGTCGGGGACTAATTATAACCGATGCTTACGTTTTTATATCTTCCTCCTTCTTCTACATATATATAATTCTATCAGCAAAAACATTACTTTTATCCGATGATGTCCGAATTTTTTCCACTTTCTCATTCATTTGTCTAATATATATATATATATATATATATATATATATATATATATATATATATATATATATATATAGTCAAACCTAATGAGCCAGACAAACCTACCAAGGTTTCACTTAGGCAGATCGTCAGAGCCAGCTGACCCTGACGATCTGCCTATGTGAAACCTTGGTAGGTTTGTCTGGCTCATTAGGTTTGACTAGGTTTGCTCTACGTTTGTATTGAGCTCTTTAGTTAGTTGTTTACTCGTATCGGGTTTTTTTCTTTGGGCCTTGAACCTGTATCTGTGCGACTATTTTCGACAGACTTTCAAGTTCCTGGCTCTTTCTTTTTTAAAACCTTTTTTCCCTTCGTGATTGATTTGGTTATTGTTAAATCAAGAATTCGAAGGTTTTTCGACACGAGTATAGTTACCTATATATATATATATATATATATATATATATATATATATATATATATATATATATATTTGGCATCTCTCGGAGATTCTAACCCCTAGGCTATCGACGCCCAGCAGAGTGAAAAGCGAATTTTTACGTATTTATTTTTTCATAAACATGATGGCCTGACGATTGCGTTTAGCATGAAACAAACTGTTACATCTGGGTGTTGACTTTAATGTTCATTTTTATATTTACATACACACTATTCCTGATATTGAGCATTTTAACCCATAAATATAACATACCTTAAAACTATATTTTATCATATATATATATATATATATATATATATATATGAATAAAAAGACAAGAGGAAAACTATTCTTAGCCGACGCGTGTCGTGTTCTGAGGGATTTTATCAAGGCTATTGTATGGATTTATTTTGTTGCACGTGTTTATGTACAAGAGCAAGAATGTCATTGATTTATCAAAGCGTTTAAATTTGAGAACGTTCATAAATATTCATCAGGTGGCTGAAACTTTAGTCAAAACATGTGGAATACATCAAGTGCCATAAGTCAAAGTCTGGTAAGATTTTTGAAAGCCTCCAATGACATCCTTGCTCTTGTATATAAACACGTGCAACAAAATAAATCTTTACTTTTGTCTTGATAAAGTCGCACAGAGGACGAAACGTATCGGTTAAGAATAGTTTTCCTTTTGTCATTCTTGTTATTTGTTATTTTGTTCCTTCATAGATACACTCTATCTGGAAACAATTTACGCACACACACACACACACTCACACACAGTTATATATTGTCATCCACAGACAGACTTATATATTGTCATCCACAGACAGACTTATATATTGTCAACCACAGACAGACTGTTCCGCCGTATCACAGCTAATCAGTGTGGCTAGACATCCGATTGCCTCAGGCCAGGATCGAAACCCGACTGATTTGGCGGATATTTTCCCCCTAAGCTATCTGCTCCCGGCAGAGAGGAAGGTGAAATTTTACATATTTATTTTTTAATAAATACGCCAGTGACTCAGAGTGCTCGATTCATAGAAGTAACACTGTTTACAAATTTGCGCTTACCCTCTAAAATGCTCGACTGAATTTTTTTCGGGGGCGTATATATTGTCATCCACAGACAGACTGTTTTGCTGTATCACACCTCATCAGTGTGGCCAGACATCCGATTGCCCCAAGCCAGGATCGAAACCCGACTGATTTTTCATTTATCAACCTATTTCAGTCCCTATAGATATCTGCCATGGAGTAACAGTCAGTAAGTTTGATAGAACCCGGTCTGTCCTGCTATTTACCCATGGGGGGAGAAGACTATTCATACCTTTCCCAAGGATATTAGTACGTAAGTGAATGTAATAGATTCGACTGGAATTCGAACTCGGCTCTCCGACTCCTCAATCCGAGCCGCTCGGTGGAGTAATGGATAGCGGCTCGGATTGAGGAATCGGAGAGCCGAGTTCGAATTCCAGTGGAATCTATTACATTCACTTACGTGCTAATACCCTTGGGAAAGGTATGAATCCTCTTCTTCTCCCCTCTAGCTATGGGTAAATAGCAGGACAGAACGGGTTCTATAGTCTTGGATGGCAACTGGTCTACCGCAGAAAGAAATGGTAACCTACTACGGGAAAAAATCTGCCTCGTCAGTCATGTATCGAAAGATACATGATCGCCTAAGCCTGTATCACGCATGGCACATAACTTAGAAAGCTAATACGAAACAAAATAAAATTAAAAGTACTGTATGTGATCTTCTCTATTTACTAATGGTCTATTCTATTACAGGAATAGAGTAATAATGTATGTTACCATAATACTGGCGTATTCCATTAATAAGAAGTGGGGAGGTAAGGTCGCTTGACTTATAAATGCAGTAACATTGTATTTTACATAATAGATGATGTATGTAGACAGATTGATGGCTGAAGAAGAGAAAGAGGTGGTAAAGGAGGAGGAAGAGATAGAGAGAGGTGATAAAGAAGGGATAGCAAGAGGTGATAAAAGGAGGGGGTTAATGAGAGTGGTGATAAATAAGGAGAGAGGAAGAGAGAGAGAGAGAGGGTTGATATATGGTAGGAAGAGAGAGGGTGATTAAGAAGGAGGAAGAAAGAGAGAGAGAAGCGTGATAAAGAAGTGGGAGAAAGAGGTGATAAAGAAGGAAGGAGGTGATAAAGAAGGAAGAAGGAAGAAAGAGAAAAATAATAAAAAGAGGGAGGATGAGATAAAGGAGGGAGAAACAGAGAGAGGAGGTAAAACACAAAGGTGGAAGAAAACGAGAGGAGATAAAAAGGAGGGAGGAAAAGAGAGATGCGACAAAAGAGAGAAAAAGGAGATAAAGAAGGAAAAGAGAGAGAGGTTATAAATAAGTAGGGGGAGGAGAGATGGGATAAAAGGAAGAGAGATAACGAAAGTGTTCAGAGAGCGTAATAGAGGTGCGGACGGAGTAAAAGAATCATAGAGAGGGAAGGAGGGAGAAGATAATGTTTATTTTTTTTCTCTGTTTCTAAATGCTTCTAGTTTTGAGTTGACTCTTCCACTGGCACCAGCAAAATCAACGAAAAAAAAAGAAGCAAAGTAACGCACAGTTGAAATAAAATAGATAAACGCTGCTCACATCCTGATGGATAGAGACACACTTCGAATTTCATTATCTTTAGATCATTCAAATGGATTCTCTGTTCTTGCAGGAGAGAGAAAAAAACAACTATTTTGTCATCTCAATGGTTGCAAGCAGTTTGCGATGCGCAGGTGACCAAATTACTTCATTTCATACGAGCGATCACGCGAAGTTTCGTGAAGTTGTCGCGAGACAATCTTCTTCACTGCGTCCATTGCGCTGACGTCACTCGAATGATAATCCAAATGTCAAACAGGTGTTGCGTGCCGGCCTTTCTCACGCAAACACCCGTCCATTCTGAAGAGCACAAACGATATAAGTCACAACCATGATCAAAAATAGGGTCACTGCTTCAAGTCGAAACGATTTGTGGTTTGGGTCAACACTCAAATGATTCATTTGCGTTGTTCTCTTCATTTGAACCAATAACTAGTCGTTATCGCCATATTTGATTTCCAATGGAGCAGACAATGAGTGAATATTTGCTGCTAGGATAAACATACTATTCTTATTCTAATTACTTTTAGAAATGTTACATGATATTTTGAAGACTTGTTTAGTGAGGTTTGTAAAGGTAGAATTGCGCTGAAATGAAATTAGTCCTCATATTTATTTCCCTGTCCCCCCAAATATCTCTACAGTTTTCAGAAATGAAATATCGCAGATTTTGGGTCTCTTGTTAGCACTGAAGAAAATATCCTTGGGAAAGGTATTAATCGATCTCCCCCCAGCTATGGTTTAAATAGTATGACTTGTATCTGGAAAAACCATTGTTACTCTCAGAAATATTAATGTAATATACATTCGCAAAAATAAAATTATTCTTACACTCTAAAATATGTTTCGGCTTTATATAACCCACAAAGGGTTGATAAACTGTAAATACAAATGAATCAATCAATAAAACGGAAGTAATTAATTTCATTCGAGTGGGCTCTCACCGAAACAACTTTTTACGCTACTGTGTGTGTAGCGTAAAAAGTGGTTTCGGTGAGTCGTGTTCAAATTCCTTCTGAGGCCGTTGCATTTACTTTCGCACAATTTTAGCCAGATATCTCTCGTCATGATCATCAAGGACCCGTGGTTGGCTACTGCATTGCTCCCTGTGAGCGGTAATATCTTCCATCAGGTATTATCCCGACACCTTGGAGAGAGGGACGAGGAATGTCTCCACAATTTCAGAGACGGAATGTCCAATCCGTCAATCACCTACAATCATGTCCCATTTGAACTCCAGTAATTCACGTCGTCTTGCCATGATCTGTCTATTCGGTGTTCACATTGACTCATCACTAGGTATTTTATGACTTAAATTGATTGGTTGATTTGTTTTTTTACGATTTATCACCCTTTTGCAGGTCATTTAAAGCCAGAAAATATTTTAGGATTGTAAGAATTTTTTAGAAACAATAATGATTTACTGATACAAATTCTACTATTTAACTCATAGATGCAGGGAGAAGAGATGGATTCATACCTTTCCGAAAGGTATTTGCACGTAAGTGAATATAACAAATTCAACTGGAATTTGAACTCGGCCCTCAGATTAACAATTTGGAGCAATTATTAATTACACCACCCGTACATCCAAGTTTACACCACCTGGTATTCCCAAGCGGTCACCCATCTAGGTACTGACCAGGTTCGACGTTTCTTAATCCATGACTTCAAGCCACGGTGTTGCCACCTAACATTCACATACTGTCATCCCATCACCTTTGACACGTCAGTGTACTTCCGGTTAATTCCTAAAATTATTTTAAATTTGTAATCGATCCTTAAACTTTCCAATGGATCCATATAATTCTGTTTTTCTTTTCAATTGAATTTTCAGTTGTATTTTATCCACAACCGAATATTAAAATTCTTAAGGTTTTCAATTGAACTTTAAAATTATCATTTCCTATTATTTATTAATCTTCTTTTTCTATTTCCTATTGATCCTTAAATCTGTTTTTCCATTTGGCTATGAGATGCGTAAAATTTGCTAAAGGCCTACATGGAGAGATACGTAAATATGAATATCGTAACACGCAGAAGATTTTTTCTGGTTTGAATTTTAAACTTATAATTATGAATGAATCATTTCATAGTTGATATTGGAACATTATTTTATGGGTGGGCGGGCCAATTAAACCTCAGTTTGGAAAATGTATTGTTAACCTGTAAAAATGTCCTGAAGGAACGTGAAATAAATTGTTCATAAGGAATTTAAGTTCAGACGTTACAAAAGGAGCAAGACAAATTGTGATTGGTGGATAATTATTTGAGCCCGAGGAATTAAATTCCATAAAATTTACTTTGAATGCAGATTGACGTCAGAGATGATGTAATATAATTTTATATAAACAAAACTATAATAATAATAATAATAATAATAATAATAATAATAATAATAATAATAATAATAATAATAATAATAATAATGTACAGCTCACACATTATAAAGAATTTTGTCTATGTAAATTAGGGTTTTTTTTTTTTTACAAAAATGATAAGGGAAAAGTCATGAAGCCATTTCTGACCTTAGATCTCTGGTTGGGATCCGAAAAGAAATGTATATACAACAGGAATCAAAGGACATAATAATAATAATAATAATAATAATAATAATAATAATAATAATAATAATAATATTAAATAACAAGAACATTTGACTTATGGTCAACCGCGGTGTTTAAACCAACAAGGGGACCTTTCAAAGATAAGGCAAGAAAGAGTCGTGTGTTTTTAAAGAGCCGTAGTCCGTAACTCTGTAAACATCGCCCGAGCCGTAATAACAAAACCATGTTAACTTGCAACCATCAAAGTTTTGAAGAAGTTTCATCTGGAATAAAACGATGAATGTCCCTGTTAAAGAGGAAATAAGCAGAAAAATATTAATAAAGAAAGAAATACAGATGTGAGCTAATCACTAGTTTTATTCTGAATTTATGTGATTTTGATTGAAGTCTTTTCACTGATTACATTATTTCTCAATATCTTAATCATTTTAAAACCACTTGAAAGTTTCTTTTCTGTTTATAAGTAACCGAAAATAATCATAGACTTGAAAATAGGGACCAGTGTTATGACGGTGAATAGTTTTACTTGATAGTGCTTTGTAGATAATCATTTTATTTGATAGTGCTTTGTAGATACTCGTTTTACTTGATAATTATTCGTAAATAAACATTTTACTTGATAGTGCTTTGAATATTATCATTTTACTTGATAGTGCTTTGTAGATACACGTTTTTACTCGATAGTGCTTTGTAGATAACCGTTTTACTTGATAGTGCTTTGTAGATAACCGTTTTACTTGATAGTGCTTTGTAGATAATAGATGGGTGACCGCTTGGGAATATCAGGCACTGTAAGCTTGGATGTACGGCTGGTGTTATAAATAATTGCTCCGAATATTTCTTTAATATACTTAAGTAAATAATTAAAATCTGCACATAGCAGTGAGAGAATGTATTGACATACGGACAAGTAACAAACCATATATTTTTTATTTTGTAGAGGCTTTAACGAAGATTTAGAAGGATTTAACCACAACTGTTTCAAGCCCTCTTGCATCAGTTGCAAGAGTTCTTGGAACAGCATCTCTAGGCTTTTGTAAAATTATAAACGTAATACATATTACTGACACTTAAAAGGATGGGATAAGTAATGCACATGAGAAAGACATAATATAGGGAGGATGGACGATTGAAGTAATTTTTTGAAGCCATAGGTTTTCTACCGGTCTGGCATCTCGCCTACAGTCACTTTCTCACAGACGTTCCGTTGATTCCCTCTGTCTTTTCTTCAAGTACTTTTACGGTAACTGTTCCGACAAGCTATTTTCGCTGGTTCCCAAACTGCATGAATTTAAGCGTGTTACTAGGTTGGCATCTAAGTCCCACCCTTTCACTGTGGAAACGCTTAAATGTAGCCGTCTCTTCTACTCTAATAGCTTCATGTCTCGCACTTCCCGTCTGTGGAACTCCCTTCCTCTTATTTGCTTCCCTGACAGTTATAGCCTTTAAATATTTAAATGTAATGTCAATCGACATCTGATGCCTTGATTTAATTCCCCTCCTTTTCTTTATCCTTTCCTCAATCACGTCTCTTTACTCTTGTTCCAATGTTGTAACCCCTTCCGTGCTAGTGGCACTCCCGCCTTGCTTGGGTTGAAAAATAAAAATATGACCGAGGCGACTGGAGATATCTGCCTCTCCTTAGACGGTGTACCGGGTGCAGCATTTACCTATTATTCATTTTATCATAGAATAAAAAGATTTAGTTTTTACTTAATAAAAGTTTACAGATTGATTGTTATATCTATGGACAATAGTTTACATATATTTATCATCGAAACTGACCACGATTTGCTTTCAGCATCGCCCTTAATTTCTTCTCAACTGAAATGCACGCTTTTTTTCACTATGTCTTCTGTCAAACTGAACTAAAATCTCGTAAGTCTTTCATACTCAAATGTGCCAGACTTAAAGTCTGACAGTTGAATATGAGAGACAGGAAACATCATTCTCCAATATGGAAGATATCGCAAAGTCCATAGGATTAATGTCAGGGCTTGATGGAGGGCAAATTGAATTATCAAAAAATTAATGGAAATGTCTCTTGCAACAGTTTTGTGTCAAATTAGTTTGTGGACGGGAGCTCTGTCTTGAGCGAAGCCATGGCGACTTCCAAATGTGACAACATAGTCCGCTCCAACATTTGCTAGTAAACTCTACTATTCATTTTCACTTCTCCTTCAATGAGCACTAAGGACGACTTCGAACCACCAGAAGCATAACAAACCAAACCAGGATATCAGTTGGTTTCTGTCGCGAGAAATGTGTTCTGACACATTCGGGAATGCTTCCTGATGAAGTGGCGTAGACCCTATTTGACCACAGCCTTCATAGTGGACAGTTTTTTCGTTCGACCAAACGAAGACTTTGTCTGCGGCACGTTCATCTCTTCCCTGTCCAAGCCGCTTTTGATTGGTGTTACTTGGGAGTAGCTGTTGCATGGTTTTAGCCCCAAAATTCTTTTTCACAATCCTCCTTAGTGACATATTCGAAAATATCCAGATTTTTGCCATCTTTCCTATGCTTCTTCGGGGATTTCTTTTCACCCTCTTCTTGACGGCTTCAATTACTTTGCTGTTCCGAACTGAAGGGTTTCTTCCTGGAATTGAATTTTATGAGGTTGTTTGCTCCTCTTGAAAGATTTTACCAGCCATTTTATATGCGACAATTTGATAACATTTTATTTGAGTCGTTGTATTTAATTAAACTGTAAAAAATAAAATAAAAGAATGTTAGGAAACTTTATGCAAAATTTGAAACTATTTTAAATGTTTAAATAATGGGTAATTATTTATGTCTCATCCGGCACCCAGAAAGTAATAGAAACTTCAGTAGATTGAAACACCCGTTCTAGTCGTATTGCTAAAACTGATAAATATTTTCAGATTTATTTTGTTCTATTATAATTCTTACTATTAAGTTTTAATTTATTATTTTATTTATTTAAATTGTAGTGACTTCACTTTAAATTTTTATTTATTTAAATTGTAGTGGCTTCTCTATATAATCGATTATCTCACCCGTTTTTCACCATCACCACACTAATATTTTGCTTTTATTCCCGCCGTCTGTTTATGTCTTTCAAAGTACCTATTGTATATAATGCGAAGGGTGTTCCAAAGATTTTGAGTTCAGCTTTCTAAATGACGGGACAGTAAGGAAAACTTGTTTTTATTTTTTTCAGCAAAGGTTTCTTCCTCAGAGCGCCCAGACCGTGGTTCGATTTCAAGAGATCTCCTTCTCTGACAACACCTAGCAACCCAACAACTGACTGATGAAGACAAATGAGCGTTCTTTTGTTAGAAATTTTGCATGTGATCTCAGAATTTCCGCGGCACAATTTGTTTCAGAGTCAAAAAGACAATAAATCGCGATACTTTAATTTCTGACTCTGATCTTCGTCGGTCGTTGTCAGTTGCTGGAAACTTTTTCATTGGTTCTGAAATGTAAGTCTTTTCAAATATCGCGAGCAAAGAAAGTGTTCAATGTTTGTGAAAACAACAACAACAGACACACACACACGCACACATAGATACATACACACACGTGCACTTTGGGCACCTCGAGGTGGTGAAATGGTTAGCAAGCTTGTCTCGCTAAAACTATTACGACTGAGTAGTGAGTTCGATCCTCACTGGGCGCCCCATACTTTCGGCCTTGTTCCACATCTGAGCTACGCTTGGAGAATCACTACACACATGTGCACGTTTCATTAAAAATCAACGAAATTTTGTTGATTTTTTAAAAATTTACTTTTTCATTATTTAGCCATTTTTGAAGACTCTTTGTTGTTTACTATGTCATCAGTTGTTTTTCTAAACATTGAGTTTTGCCTGTTGGCTTCTATCGCGATTTACGTGAGTCTTGAAAACGCAATATTAAAAAAAAACTGATATCAAACAACAAAAAACGTTTTGAAAATGGCTAGTGTTAGTCAAAAGTCTTTAGACGTGGAAAGATCTATTTACAAATATGAACCGGAAATCAGAAAAAATATTAGAAATATTGAAACAGTAAATAAAAAAATAATCATCAAGGAACTTCCGTTGATTTTTAATCAAATGTACATCAATCAAAAATTTCTGCCCAAATGCATCCCATATCGTGAAATCCATCTTTTGATGCTTTGGTACACAACATCAGTGGTGTTTTTAGCCAAGGATCATTGGAGATTTAGGGTCTTTTAAAAGCATACAACCTCTTCATGGTGATCCAGTCGATACCGATCGGATATCTAACATGTTTCTCTTTTATTCATTATAAAAGTGAAACATGTTAGATCGATAAATGTGTCATATTTGTTCTTTATCCTATCATTCTATTGGATTCCGTTTCATATTTGATCTGTATTTGATCCTAATTCACACACACACACACACACACACACACACACACACACACACACACACACACACACACACACACACACACACACATATATATATATAAGTTTAGTTAAAAACGACTGACAAGGTACTGCGGTTAAGTTGAGTTCTTGTATTACAATTATTTCTTTTCTGGACATAAATTATGTAGAAATTGTCCGAATACTCTGTATATCCGAACGCTTTCAGCTATTCTTTTAGCCATTATCAAGGATGATTTTATTTTTACTTTGAACTGAATGTATGAATTTCTTCTGTTATCACACACACACACACACACACACACACACACACACACACACACACACACACACACACACATATATATATATATATATATATATATATATATATATATATATATATATAGAGAGAGAGAGAGAGAGAGAGAGAGATATTTGCTATCTCTTCGTCGGGTTTCAATTCTCGGTAGTGGATGCGCACTGCTGATGAGTCCCAAATATAGGACGGAACGGTCGTCCAGTGCTTTCTGCATTCTGTTGAGGTTTCTTTCAGACTCAATGAATTACTTAATTATATATATATATATATATATATATATCTACACAGCGGACATATATTTTAGGTTGAGTAACTTTTTTAAATACCTTGTTTTCAACATGAGACATAAATTTTTTAACTGTTATTTATCGTAAAACAAGTTCTTTTTTTCTGAATGTTGTGTTATTTACCTTGTTGGCTGCTGGGTCATGTAATTTGAATACACAAATATTAAATACATAGTAGAGTGTTTTCCTCTTGTCTACTCGTTGGTCTTGAATTCAGAGTTTTCCCTCTCTTAGACTGGTTGCCAACGAAGGATAGAAAGTTCAGTATAATCTGATATTTAACCAATAGTGGTCTGCGGGGGTGGGGGTAGAAGAGATAGATTCGTTTCTTTCCCAAGGGTATTAGTGCGAAAGTACAAATGCTATAGACAAGGCTGAAATTTGAACTCTGTTCGCTGATTTCTCGCCGATAACCTTCACGCTCCCCGTACATCCAGCCAGTATTTAAAAAATCTACAACACACGCACGATCACTGTTCAATGATCAATTTATATAACACAATCTGTTCATATTTATCGCACAATCATTATTTCGAGCCTTGCTTTGTCAAATTTATAGAGAAAATAAAGAAAAGATTCGTGAATTAGTTGACCGAGTTACAAAATTTTGCCGCAAGTGTTTAGCTACGATTTCAGTACGGATGCATTAAATTGCAAAAATTGTTTACAAAAATATAGACTGTAAAATTGCTTTTACAACATCACGGTGCTGAAGTCTCCATAGAATTATTGCTCTTAGGAAAGAAATGTTCCTCAAGCATACAAACTATACAATTTCATAACACTTGCTGTAATGTAACAGTTGGAAAATTAGTTTTGGAAGCCATTAAAAGTTTAAAAAAAGATATCCATCTGCGACAGACTGCACATCACGCATGATTAAGAATTTCACTCATTGTACAGTATTTCAGGCCGACACATCCCCACAGTTGTCCAAGCCTGATGGAAGATGGGTTTTTATGGAGCCGCCATCTTTATACTGGTTTCCTACCAAAGCTATAGATTTCAATCTACCCTGCTATTTAACTCATAGTGAGTTCCTTGCTGAGTACTGTATTATTGCGTTCGTACACGAGACGAGTTAGTAAATATCTCTCTGAGTAACTACTGTAGAGTGATAATTAGCAAGCTAGTATCACTAGGCATTGCAAGTGAGTTCGGTCCTCACTTGACTATTGTGTCTCTGCATAAATTAGGCTAATGCGAGTAAATATCTATAACAAAATAAATGTCTCTGTACCGAACGGGATTTTTACAAAAAATGATTGAAGGGAAAGTTGTGTGGAAAGCCACGCTGTGTTTCCCCCCCCCCTACTGGACGCATGCACCAGTGGCTGGCATAAAATATAAAATCAACAGATGAAATGAGCTGGATATACAAAAGTGAATAATTTGGATCTAAATTTGAAATGTTGATAGATTTCGAAAGTGTTTGGTAAAAAAGTGAGATTTTAAGTTTTCATTTCATGATCGACTTTAAACTATTAAAGAAAACTGGACTGAAAGGGTAGGAAATATTTAGCCTCTTTTTGAAATCGGTACACACAAATAGGTGGCGCTGATGTGAGAACTAAGAAGCTCCAAAATGGATGAAAATGCAAAACATCAAAGAAATCAAAAGCAACATCTTCCAGTTGTCTACCCGCTCGATAAATAATATATGCTGATTGGTTTAAAAAATCTCTTAACATGAAAACGAGATAAGCCAGCCATTTAAAAAAAAACAAACAAAAAACAACTGATTGTAACTCTGAGCCTAACAGTAGTATTATATCAAATACAAGCACATCACTTTTTCGGGATCCTACGTTCCAGAACAATGTTGGATTATGTAGTGAGTATCACAGATCAAAAAGGTCACGTGACACTTATTCTATAATACACTGCTCAACCAATATTATTCACGTCACATATCTTTAAAGAATTAAAAAAATACCATGTCCTTTCATACTGTCGGCATTCATGACTTTGCACGGATTCTTTTTCTTTAATATGTGTGAATTACTATGACGTTTTGGGGAAAGATAGTAAAGTGGTTTCCCTTTGTATTCTCTACGATTTCGAGATCAGATCAGTGTGTCCTTCTCCTAGATCGGCTGATACTCAAGGCTAGAGAACCTACCCTGTTATTTAACCGGTAGCTGGGGTAGAAGCTATGGTACTGACGCCTTACCTAAGGTCATAGTGCTAAGTGAACGTATCAGAATTCGGACTTTTCTCGCCGACTCCACTTTCACGCCGATAGCCTTTATTCTACCCACACTCCTTCTCTAAAGCATTAGGACTGTTAGAAAGTCAAACGAATATTTCTCATAATAAATTCTTTGATAAAGATCTCAACAGCCTTGTCTAAATTTAACATACGTTTCACGAAAAGGGGGCGATACTTAACCTTCACTGAGCGCAGTATTTCTTGGGGTTGGATAAAAAAGGCATTATTTGATTGTATTTGATGGTATGTACACTGTATATACATTATTCTTCCATGGCAGTTCATCTCCTCTACGGTTGGCTGAACAGTGGAGTGATACTTAGCCTTGTTCTTGTGGTTGGACAAAGAATGTACTAAGAATGGTAGGTATGCTATATATATATATATATATATATATATATATATATATATATATATATATATATATATATATATATATATACATGTGTGTGTGTGTGTGTTTTTCTTACATACCTATTCAGTTCTAGGATACTCCAGAATAAGAAATTCTACCGGAAGACGCGCAGGTGTGTTGCGAGCTCGCATTTTCGTTAGAATTAAAAGCAATAATTGTAAATCGGTGGTCTACCGGCAATGTCCATAGCAAATATAATAAGATGCGTCGTTAATAAACACCATCGGGCTGCAGATTCTAGTTGTGTTGCATTGTTTTTAGGATGCAAAACCTGATCGGACCGAAATAAAAGTTAGGATTTCGGGTGTCGTTGCTTCCCCCACTTTGTCGTAAGCGCTACACAATCGTCCTTTCTCGAGCAGTTAGTAAATTAATGTATTTACAGAATCTACAATACTTACATGATCTCTCTCATATGATCAGTTTATCTAACGCAATATTTTTGTTTACTATTGTTCACGCAATAAAATACCCGCGAGCCAACCAAGAGACGAAAACAAAACGAAGCATTTTAGAGAATTTCTCATGCAAATCAGTTCTAATCATTGAGACAAAATTTTACTGAAGGGCTTGACAAAAATATTGGTTCTTTATCTCGAGTGACGATTAGCGAAAATAGTATTTAGCAAAAAATCAATAAAATTGATGACTGTATGATGAAGAATCAATGATAAATATTAAATTATTTATAGCTTGTTAATATGCTTAAAAATATAGAAGTCGCATAAACGGATACCATGTTTGAAACAAACTTTCAAGTGTGGTTGTATCAGCGCCACCTGGCGGAGATTCAGCATGTCTGAAAGACTTCACATCTTGTTTCTTTTTTATTTACATGTGAAAAGTTGTTGTTTTTTTTAAAATTTATTACTCTAATCAGTTTTTTTCTTTTTTTTTTGATTGAGATCACATTTTGAAATATCGATTGGTTTGCCTGCCCATAGCTACTTCGTTTTTGTGATGGAGGCAATAAAGATGATCGATAAAGATAAACCCAACATCTCTTTTGTTGTTGTTGTTGCAGTGCCACAACCGTAGCAGAGTGATAAAAACAATTCCTACCCCCTTTTTTTAGTGATAAAAACAATTCCTACCCCCTTTTTTAGCCAAGTTCAGCATGGTTTTACTTGTTCAGAAAAAATGAATTGTAATCATTACTAAAAAGTTAATTTTCAAATATGAACTCTAATCAATACTAAAAAGTCAGTGTTCAACCGTAGAACCCCAATCAGGGTAAAAATAATATGCTAGGAGGCTACCCTGCCCCAGGCAGCAACTCTCCCATTACATTTAAATACGGATGGGTCAGGGTCAATCACTGATACCTGAGGCGTCACAAATGTGAGTTGCCGAGAGAGCAAGATCAAATTTTATTACTACTCACATGTGTAACAGAATGAATCGTTAGCTGTATTTCTATGCAAAAGCACGGGGATATGTTTCTAAAATCCTAAATCGCCATCACCTTACATACGTTATTACCGCATAACCCATGAGATTCTAACTTTAACCTATATGTCCACCAGGTGTCGGTTTAAATTTAAGCTTCCATGTTTCTATTTATCTAATTTTTAATTATAAAATATAATTTTGTAAAGTGAAGATTTCACTGGAGTATGTTCGAAAAGTTCTTTTCCCATCTAAACACAATAAAATAGGTACTTTATGTAAAATGATCACAGTATATGGGAAAACTGCTGCCATTTTGCTTGATTTGGTTTTACGGCTTATCAACCCTTTGCAGGTTATTTAAATAAAATATTTTTAGATGTAAGAATTTTTTTGAGAGATAATAATGATTTATCGATACAAGTCCTACTAATTAACTCGTAGTTAGGGGAGAAGAGGTGGATTTATACCTCTTCCCATATACATACATATATATATATATATATATATATATATATATATATATATATATATATATATATACACGCACGCACACGCGCGTGCGCGCGCACACACACACACACACACACACATATATATATATATATATATATATATATATATATATATATACATACCAGTTTGTGATTGCAAGGGATAATTCCGAGGAGGATATAAATCCAGGGAGAGCTCAATGTAGACTACAGAACATTATAACGATAATAAGAAGATGGATATTTTAACTATCCATATATATATATATATATATATATATATATATATATATATATATATATATATATATATGTAGCCAGTTTGTGACTGGAAGCGATAATTCCGAGGAGGATATAAATCCAGAGAAAGCTCAATGTAGACTACAGAGCATTATAATGATAAGAAGATGGAGATTTTAATTATACATTTCGATTATAATTTTTATTCCGTGAACACCGAGATGTTCATCTCATCAGAACTTTCTCCATTCGCAGAGCAGGATTACATGAAAGCGGTTATGATATATCTCTTGCTGGCTACATGGCACTCCATACTATGTTTTATTTTCAGTTGGGAATTCAGCCTTGAAATTCCGTGTTTATATTTAGCAATAAGTGCAACGATTTATTCAAAGTTATCCTGATAAGGGAAAAACGGAAAAAGAACACGAGAAAATGTTGTTGATATCTGTTATTAACATCACTAAGGTATAATGTCATTTTTTATAATATATATGGATATATTTTTTTAATCGGTATCACCCCATGCAAAACAGTAAAGCCACTAAGACACAAGGGGTTACAGGGTCTGGAAGAAATAGGAACAGAAATATTAATAATGAGCGGGAAGATAATAGAATAATCAGGAAGATAGTAGATAGCAATTTACATTGAATTTAATTTTTTCAAATTAAAGTTAGCTGGAGAGCATAGAGCCGGAAGGGAGTTTCCACAAGCGAAATGGGTGAGAAAAGAAACAGTTAACATAGAACTTACGGTTACATCTAGCCAACTGAACTGTAAATTGATGAGATATCGACGCCAGTCTAATATTGCGCTTACATTAAAAAAGTTCAGGCACGATAGAGAAGAGCTCATCCGAATAATTACAATGAAAGTATTTATAGAAAAGGCACAGGGAGCCAACCTTACGGTGGTGGGCAAGTGACTGAAGTCGAGCCGCCAGATCAGAACCAATAATATTGCTGATTCTTCTTTAGATGTTATCAAGGAGCTCAAGGTAAATAGCAGGGGCGCCGGACCCTATGTGACAGCAATATTCTAAGGATGGACGAATGGTAAACTTATATATATATGTAAGATAGATTTTGGAGAGAAAAATGTCTACATCAGTAGCTGAACATTGATATCGACGAAGTTACCTCACATCATGCAATCCACAGTTTTATTCTCTTCCACTAATTATTTATACACCGGGATCGATATTTGCAGCGTTGACGTTCTTCGGGGGATTTTGTCAAAGCCAGTTGCCAATGAATGCAAAACTGCTTCACTGCACTGTCAGCGTTTGGGACGCGTGACATGAATTCAAATCAAAATGGCAGCAGTTTTGATTAATGCTTAAGTGTGATAAGATTTGCAGATTGTTTCCCAATCTCTCCCCACCTCACTCTCTCTCTCACACACACACAAACGCATACATAATTTCAGACATTAACATATTACATAAATGTGTCTGTAAACAAGCATAACGGAAAAAGAACTAAAAACTAAAAGGATTTATTGATATTTGCTTAGTTTAGTCTGGCGCAATCATCTGGCGTTCCAAGTGTCCTTGGACCAGACTTCGGAGGATTGGCGAGATTGCGTCTCGGTTAAGGAACGAGCCTCGCGAAACGGAGTGGCTCTTGCAGCGTGTCTCACTGGCGATGGTTCGAGGTAATGCTTTCTCCATCATTGCGGCTGGCAGAGGATAGAAATTTTTTTTTATACATGGTAACCAAAAAAGTTCTGTCTGTTTTTAAAGGAAAACAAGAAAACGCTTCACAGTATGTGTAACTTATATTTAGTCTTCGAAGTAATCACCATCGGCATCCAGCACCTTCTGCCAACATGTCTCCAGCTGTTCAATGCCCTTGCGGTAGAACTCGGGGGGGGGGTGATGCAAAGAAGTCCGTGAGGGCTTTGCGCAAGTCTGTTTCATTGGTGAAGGATTTCCCACGAAGATGATTATCCAGGGAGTGGAAGGGGTGGTAAGCGGATGACGCAAGGTCAGGTGAATAAGGTGGATGGCACAAAGTCTCCCACCCAAGTTGCTGTATGGTATCCCTGACCACTCGCGCGACATACGGCCTGGCGTTGTCATGGAGGAAAAGCACACCTTTGCGATTCACCAGTGCTGGCTCCTGGCGCAATGCCTGTTGCACACGTTTCAATTGCTGCGAGTATAGGTCTCCAGTGACCGTTTGGCCCGTTGGTAGCAGTTCATAATGAATCACTTGACGACCTGTCCACCAGACACAAATCATAATCTTGCGTGGGTGCATAGGCGGTCTTGCGGTGTGAGGGACAGCATCCTGAGGAGACAACCAATGTCTGGAACGCTTGGGAGTTTCGTACAGACCCCACTTTTCATCACTGGTAAGCACTCGATTGAATAAGGATGCGGTACGGTGGCGAGAAAGCAGCGATACGCAGGCTGCCACTCGTTGTCTCTTGCGGACCTCCAACAGCGTTTGCGGAACCCACTTGCTCAGTTTGTACGTCTTACCTAGGCGGTGAAGGTGAAGTCTAACTGTTTTATCGGAAACGTTGAACTGTCTTGCAAGTTCACCACACGTTAGACTACTGTCCTCTTCAATGGTCGCCTTCAGGACTCCGTCATTCAAGACCTATGGTCGTCCACTGCGAGGCTCGTCATGGAGAGACAAATCTCCCGACTTTAATTTTCGAAACCAACGCCTCGCAGTATGTTCATCCACAGCACTATCCCCAAACGCTTGACATGTGCGGCGACTTGATGCAGCTGCTGATAAGCCCACTTTGAAGCCGTAAAGCAAACAGCCCCGAACGAGATCTCTAGACACTTCCATCCTTCTCACAGCTGTCCGGCTTATAACTGATGGCCGGGCACGGTGTGCGTGTTTTTTTTATAACGTCTGATGTTCCTACTTCCGGCTGTCCGAATTTGAAAACAATTGCTACACACATTTCGTATATATTTCAACTTCATTCAATGACTAAACAAAAAACGGACAGAACTTTTTGGTTACCTTGTAGTTACGTTGTTCTGGAATTGTCATCAATGGTCGACTGAACTTGTTTTGTTTCAATGACTTTTGTTTTGTTATTATTAGTTACTTTGTCCAGACTAAGTAAAGTAAATAATTAACTATCATCAAGAATTAACAAGACTCTAAGAAATTTATAGATATTTTTATGTTTATTCTGTTAAACATGTATTGTTTGTTGCCGGTTTATTAAAATGCGTTTATCAAGATTTCGTGATTGCAAGACGCAAGTAAACTTTTTTGTTTTCAACCTTCTGACTCTTGCTCGTACCTTAATTTTATTTTATTCTCTTTTTCTGAGAAGATTTTATCGCTTTTTCCAACGAAGATGTCTTCTCGTCAACGTTACCAGAGAAAGAAAGAAAACAGAAAAGTAAAACAACAAACAAAGGAGGTGAAAGAAGAAAGGCCTATATAGACAATTCAACTTTATTAGAGAGAAACAAGAAGTATAAAAAAAGATGAGAAAGAAAAGGGAAGTTCACAACTGCACTGCTAAAAAAGTCCTCTTAGCTCATAAGAATTCAATCTTATGTGGGTAACAAAGAAAGAGTTAGAGAGAAGATAGAGAAAGAAAGAAGAGTCAAGATTCCACTTACGATATTGTGTCACAAAGTCGTTTTAAAACTCTTTCTCGACTCGTTTCTTTTTTGTCGAGTAAAGGGGAAAAGAAAGGGAAAGGGTTGACTCCCTTACATTCGAATATTGTAGATAACAGTCCTTTGGCTAGTGACAAAAATTGTCTATTTCCCTTCTTTTGGTAGTTCGAGCAGCTCCTCACAAAAACTTCAAAATGGCTGCCTCCTTCCCACGTGTAGCAATATTCAGAGGTTAGATGAACCAAATGTCCTTTTTCTTTAGCCGCAGATAAATTCTACCTGGTTGGTTTATTCTACCGCGCCAAGGTATCTACCAATCCTTTTAATTATTGAGAGTGTCCTCAAAATTCCATTTATCCAGTACTTAGGATAAATAAACAGTCATGGGAGAATGCTGCGCTACATCTCAGTCTTCACACGGAGACTATAACTAAACACGCCTAGCTTTTTAGGCGAATTTTTTCTCTCCTCGCAACTTGAATACTTGCGACTAATTCTGTCTTTGTCTTAGTCGACTTGCTGGACAACTTTAACGTCTTATTTCGACGGAGAAGATAGCTCGTCCTTTCACTGTCGTCGCGAATCTCCCACTAACTTTCCACTTTGAATTTCTTCTGTCCAGGCGGGAACTGTCATCAGGACCAATCAGGAGACAATATTCGAACACGTGACATATTCATTGAAAGGGAGAGGAACAACATATAGAGAGAAGGAGAGAGAGAAAGAAAGGGAGAAGAAAGAGACAGGAATATAACGAAGTGTGCCAAAATAAAATTTCAACATTTCTTTCACTTCGAAGCTTTTGTTTTTATCTTTCACATTTTAATTGCCAATTAGAATCAAAATTTATCCTTGCCATCCCAACCACTTTCGGACGCAATTCAGTTAGACAAAAAATACCCGCCACAAAAACAAAAAATGAAAGCCCCCCCCCAAAAAAAACCCCCTATCCTAAAAAGGCAATTTCTCTATTTTAAAATAAATACTCTTTATGACCTTATAATCGACCTTCGTGTTAACACATAGAAAGATGCAATATAATTGTAGTGACAGTTAAATTAACTAATTAACATATCCGGAATACCCGGACTATACAATGACTCCGATGATTATTATTATTATTAGTAGTATTAATAGTAGTAGTAGTAGTAGGAGGAGGAATTACACTTGCGCAATGAGCAATAACACGAAGAACTTAGCACTTTACAACAATAACAATGCAATGAACTGACATCATTTTGAGGTTAAATTGGGAATCGGATGTGGACGTCGTGGTAGCCGGCATTATTGAACTTAGCCTGTCCATTGCTCTGTCTACACGTCAGGTGTTTTTCTAAGCGTAGCTTAGATGTGGCACAAAGCCGAAAGTATGGGGCACCCAGTAAGGAACCAACTCACTATTCAGTAATAATTGATCTAGCGAGACAAGCGTCTAATCATTACACCACGTCAAAATGCCCTTTTATTTACTAAGCGTAGCTTAGATGTAGCACAAGGCCGAAAGTATGAGACATTCAGTGAGGATCGAACTCACTAGTCAGTCGTAAGTGATCTAGCGAGACAAGCTTGCTAACCATTACATCACGTCAAAATGATCCTTTATTTACTAGTCGTAGGTTAGATTTGGCACAAGGCCGTAAGTATGAGGCACCTAGTGAGGATCGAACTCACTAGTCAGTCGTAATTGATCTAACGAGGCAAGCTTGCTAACCATTACATTAATTCAAGGTGCCCCTGTCTACCTGTAAGGCTGTTAAGTCAATAAAAGTTAACGGCGACAAACTTCTGTATTAATGCACACTTTGAACATAATATAATGCTTAACATTTATTCATATAAAACGGGTTATTGTTTGCATGTATGAGTTTTATAGCTGATCAAATAATTAAACCCTAGGGGCTGAAAATTAGAGTCAAATTATTCCCCTGTACTAATTTTCAGCCCCTAGGGTTTAATTATTTGATCAGCTATTTGATTTGTATTGGCCTTGTCCAAAACTGTTGATCACCCCAGATAATGCGCTCTCTCCTAGAAACTGTAAGTTCTGTTCAGTAGAGTTGCAGTATAAACCCCAAATTGGCCCAGTGGGTGTTGAATAAATACAAATGTACCTCAACATATATAACCTTTATTTTTCAAAATACATTTGTATTTATTCAGCACCCAAGGCCAATACAAATCAAATAGCTGATCAAATAATTAAACCCCAGGGGCTGAAAATTAGTGCAGGGGTGTAATTTGACTCGAAAGATGAATTTATAAATATATGATAGCGGACAGGGAGAAAAATCTGCTATTTCCGGCCAAATCAAAAAAAAAAGAGACATTTTTCACGCAACATCGCATACACCCGAAACGCCCCTGAGGCACTAATATAAACATTTATTTCTTTGCACAAAAAGCCAGTAAATATGGTGCTTGTCAGACGGGAAAAGGAATCTGTGTGTAGAGTTAAAATTCCAGTGGAAATAATCTACGTTCACTACACACTAATGCTCTCGGTAAAGGCATAAACAGGGAGAAATGATGTAACTGACACTGAAAAAAATTGCTGATTGCAAGGAATCCGCATTCGGTTATTCAGTATTTTGAAAAATAAAGGTTATATATGTTAAGGTACATTTGTATTTATTCAACACCCACTGAGCCAATTTGGGGTTTATACTGCAACTCTACTGAACAGAACTAGTTTCTAGGAGAGAGCGCATTATCCGGGGGTGATCAACAGTTTTGGACAAGGCCAGTACACACAAACCCTCGGTTACGATGACTTGTGTCTTCATGCTAATACAATCATCGACAGCTTCCAAGCAGTTCCGTCTACCCAATTTTATTCACAAGGCTTGATTCAAACTATTGTTAGTTTTTTGTATGCCGCACACTGGAATCGTTTCCCAAGGCTGATAACGTCAAGATAAGAATGGTCTGAAAAACGAAGGTTCTAACCATTCGGCCGCGTGCCCATTATATACGTGGTCTGTTTGAAAAGTAACGGGATTTAGCTCTGTGAGCTATGGGTGAAAGAGGGATAAGCGGATTGTGTTATCATCTTACATGGTATCTTGGGAGTATATAGCTGTAATCTTAGCTTTCTGCAGCCATTGCACTTTTTCACATGCGAGAGTTGTGGCTGCTTCACCACGACGATGCATCTGATCACAACTAACTGAGCATCCGTCAGTTCCTAGCCGAGAAAAAAAACATCGCCGTATTGAAACAACCTCCCTATTCACTTGATCTTGCTCCCTGTGACTTCTTTTCATCAAGCTCAAGGGGACCCGTATTGAAGGAGTGAATTGCTAAGACAAAAAATTTAACGTAATTGATAGTTGATTTTTTTGTAAATGCGCATGAAACGCGCTCCGTTATAGTCAATTTAATGTTATAATTTTTCCTTGTCCTCTTCCTCCTTCTCCCTTCCTCCTCCTCCTTCTCCCCATCCTTCTTCTTCTCCTCCTCCTCACCATCCTCTTTCTTCTTCTCTTCCTCCCCCTCTTCTTCTTCCTCTACCTCCTTCTCTTCCTTTCGCCTCCTCTTTCTCTTCTTTAACACCAGACCACCACCACGATAATCATGTTTTACTAATCATTCGCTAACCTTCCACCCTTTTCTCAGCGTTTGACGTGATACCATAAGTAGGAGTTTTACTTTCATTCTCGAGTTTTTATTTCCATTCCCTCCTCTTAATGAACAATTATTGTTTCGATTCACACAGCAACAAACAACCTTCCTAATTCTGTAAGCGGACCAGAATATTATAATTAATTCGGTATGTTGAATAGTAATACATTTATCTTGAAGATAAAGTGTTGAAATCCACCCAGATGCCAAGATTCAATTATTAAATGTTAAAGCTGGCAGTAAATCTCCTACGGAAATTCGTGTTACAATTTTTCTGCTCAGGTAATCCTAAGAGCTTCGTTTTTTTTTTTAGAATCTTCGATATCCGAGCACTCGTTTCTGTTTATTGTTAGCGACCGAGTCTATATATCATGTTTATTATTTTCGCTTTTTTTTATTACTGAATTGATAAAATTCTTTGAAATCCAAAGATTAAAAAGAAATCAAATAAATCTGGAAAGAAAACTGGAGGCCCATTTCCTCAATTTCAAGATTAGTTTCCTCAATTCACCGGTTTATTCGATGAATGAGGTCTTTCAAGAAACAATCATGTCACAAAAAGAAAAAATCAATTAAGATTCTCAATTTCAGGACACTTAATTATCTGGTTGAAATCCAATGGCGAACCGCTTTCTCTTATTTATGGAGAGCTGCCATTACGTGCATTGTTGTAAATGTTTCACTTTCGACGCAGTGCCAGAGGTTAACTCTTTCAGTTGCTGTCCCGTTCAGACGTAAGCGAAAATTTGTGGAGTGGTTTCCTGTTGCCGTTTTCGCGGTTCTGAATCGCAAATTCTCCTTTCCTTAGACTGGATGCCGCCCAGCCTACTCTACTATTTAATTGACGGTAAGAAATGATGAATGAATGCGTTTCCCAAGGGTATTTTTGCGAAAGTGAACGCAACAGACGAAGTAGGGATTTGAACTTGGTTAGTCGATTTCTATTTTCGGTGCCGATAACCGTACATCTACTGTTATAATATTTATTTTTTTAAACCGATGATGAATATCTCAACAAATACATATTGATTAAAATTTGCTATATTTATAGGGGAAATGTGCTCAATATTGACGATAGAGCATTTCTAGACATAGACGGTGTGGACATAGGAGTGAACACTGCATTATGACTGTTTCATGTTTATTTATGGGGAATTTATAGGGGATTTATAGGGGAATGTGCTCAATATTGGCGATAGAGCATTTCTATCCATAGACGGTGTGGACATAGAAAGGGACACTGCATTGTGACTGTTTCATGCTTATTTATAGGGGAATTTATAGGGAAATTTATAGGGGAAGTGCTCAATATTGGCGATAGAGCATTTCTAGACATAGACCCTGTGGACATAGAAATGAACATTGCATTGTGACTGTTTCATGTTCAATTATAGGAGAATTTATAGGGAATTTATAGGGGAAGTGCTCAATATTGGCGATAAAGCATTTCTAGACATAGACGGTGTGGACATAGGAGTGAAAACTGCATTGTGACTGTTTCCTGTTTATTATAGTCCAAACATTTTTCGAATCGTCGTCCATACTTAGAATATTACTACTACATATGGGTTGGTGCTTCTGCTATATACATTTAGAGATCCTTGATAAAATCCAGAGAAGAATCTGCAATGTGATTGGTCATGACCTGGCATCTCGACTTCAGTCACTTTCCCACCGCTGTAACGTAGTTTCTCTATCCCTTTTCTATAAATACTTTAATGGTAATTGTTCTGAAGAACTTTCCTCTATGGTACCTAAACTTTATTAATTTAAGCGAATTTCTCAATTGGCAGCAATATCTAATCATTGTACAGTCGAAAAGTCCTGCTGTAACCGTAAGTTCTATGCTAACAGTTTCTTTTCTCGCCTGTTTCGCTTATGGAACTTTCTTGCTGCTTCTTGCTTTCCAGTCAAGTTTCATCTTCAAAAATTTAAATTCAATTGTTATTTTCTGTCCTTTAAACTGTTCTGTTATTGATCTCGCTTCTTAATAATGCTTTTCACACACAGTAACCCTCTACATCTTACTGACTCTGTTGCCTTGCTTCGGTTGAAATGATAAAAAAAAGGATATTGAGCATTTCTAACTAAGAGCTGAAAAACTTTTGAATTCATCGTACCATTTCAAAAAGAAAAATAATAATGTTTTGTATTTATTTACTCTTCGACAGATTTCTGATTTTCACGTAATGTGTCGGTTGAGGTTTTGATCGTAGTAAATTCAATCAGTTAAAAGAAAAGAGTGAGTTACAATCCGTAAGAAAGACACGTCAAATCACCAACAGCCATTGTGAAGATTTATTGAGAGAATCTTCGATTAGTGAAAAACTGATGTCCTCGATTCGATTCCAGGTGCGCAATACTAAAAAAAAAAAAAAGAAAAAAGAAAAGAAAAAGAAAAGAAAAAGATTGATGAAATAAGTGAAGAAAATGAAAATAAAAACGAAAAATTAAATATTAACCAACAAAATAAAACCAAAACAAATTTATTGAATTCCGTTGTAAAACGATAAATAATTAAATTAAGACCGCTTAAAATAAACAGAAGAAAAAAAATGGATTATTTCTTTTTTTTGTGTGCGGTCTTGTGTGCATGAATAAACGTACATGTGTAACACACACACATATATAAATAAATATAGATTTAAGAGTGGACACTGAGTCAATAGAGTGGCAACAGTCTGTTTCATGTTTGAACGCAGGCCATGTGTGCTGTTAGCTCAAAATTTTAATATACTGGTCAATGGAGCATTATGAGTCACAAGGTCATGTATTTCCGGTTTATTGTGTTTTATCCTAACAGATAATCAGTAGGCGGAAACAGTTATATTTTAAATTATTCTAAAAGATATTGAGTAGAAATGCGGCTATTTTATAGCCATTTTATGAGGTTGTTTGTTAACTCTGAACTCATTTTTTATTATTATTCATTCCTTCGGGTATTTTGTATTTATTCATTAATTATTCGCTGTTGATTATTTATTGTTAGATTTATTTAGTTGTGGTTATACGTGCATTCGTACAGTTTGTTACTTAATTTATTTATTTAATTAATTTAGTTATTTAGTTTTTCCTTTTGGCAGGTTGGTTATCTTATTTGTTTAGATTTAATTATTGCCTTTGTTTGAAGTATGTTACATTGTCAGTGTTATATATAGTACATATATTTGCATTTTTCTTGTGATGCTTTACATGGTATTCGTTTCTAGTAGAATAATCTGATGATTGCGTTCAGGCATGAAACAGGCTGTTGCCATTCAGTGTTAATCTCAGTGTCCACTCTTATATTTATACATGCTCTGATATTGAGCACTTTTGCCCATAAATATAGCACACCTTAAAACTATATTTTTATCATATATTATATAGGTTGGTGGTTGATTTTGTTTAGTAGCATATCAACATCTATGGGTTATTTAATGCTGAAATCTAAATATTTTCAACAATTTTATGGCTTTAATTACAGATAAAATGTATTATTGGGAACTTTACTATAAATACGTATTGGAGGTATTTTTTTTTATATAAAAATGAATTGCTGGTATTTTTGCTATAAAATGTATTTTATTTTTTCATAGTGTTTCGTTTTTGTTTGGAGGTTCACTATTTATTTATAGATGAGATCCTAACAGGTGTTACCACCCCGGGTCAGGGTGTACCTGGATATAACAGCAATTAAGAGGTGGTTCCAGGTTCCTCAAAACCTCCAATGTCGCGATCAGAGGACTTGCTACCGGATGTAGTGTATCGTCATACTCAGAACTAATATATATAGGTACCGCGAAAGATTCGGTAAAAAAATTATCATGCATGATGAAAAATGCCTAAAACTGAATAAAAACAAACTTCTATCGTCAAAATCTTTATGTTATTATTAAGAGGAAAGAGCAAAATAATTTTTATTATTAAATTATATTTTTTAATCCTTTTTAGAATCTTAAAAATTTGGGGTAAAAAAATTGTTTTCTCTTGCGTCAACAGGTAAATTAGTATGGGAAATTTTAGCATCTTTTTGCGGTGAAAAACCCATTGATTTGAAAATTCTTACAAAAATCAGATAATTATCCGATTTTAATGATATTTTCAGAACTTTCACAAATGAATGCAATTATTTTAGAAACGTTTGTTTTTTTGAAAATCTTGGCAAAATATTTTTTACATCTGTTACCTCCCACTTATTTAATTTTATGAAATTTCGAGAAATTAATTTTTGTAGATCTTAAGGTTTATATTACTTATGTCCTCGGAGAATGTAAATCATAATAATTTTTTGTCAACCGGGGAGAAGATCTGCTCTGAACCGTCACATAAAACTAAGACATTATTTAATTGGAAAAAAACTTTTAGTTGCTTAAGAAACAAATTTTTGATTAATAATGAATTTTTACAAGAATTGTTTTCATTTATTAAAAAAAAATTAATTAGAATAATTTGTAAAAACTTAGAGGCCCGAAGTATTTTAAAAAGAAACTTGAATTGATTTTGTGTATGTATAAAAATGCCATTTTTTGTAAATACGGGCATCCATACACGACATTATTAGAAAATAAGTGCGGCAACTATAGTAAATTTTAAATTTATTGGTAATTTTTTAGTATTTCTTCAATGGGCATCTTAACAAGTAAGAGTGTAAAGCCAAAGTATCTAATATTTAATAAAATATTAGATTACTTAGAATACTTTCCTAATTTTAAAAAATTACTGGTTAGTTAAAAATTATATAAGAATGGCGTTCACGTTGCATTCAAGGAATTATTACATTTAAATATCCTTTACTTATACGGGTTATCAATAAATATGTCAACATGCCATAAAAACTTGCACCTTCAAGTTCAAAAATAATTTTTGGCGATATCTTAAACTAAAATTTAGTAATACTTCTTTTAATTCAGATTAATTAAACATTAAATCAGGTATTCTTTCTCAAATAAAATTTCAGAAAAGTAAATTTTATTTTTGAAAGATATTTTAATAACGAGAATTACGTTGTGTAGACAGAATTGTCTAACTGGTAGATTTTACCAATTTTTAGCAATTACAAAAATAATTTCAATCAATATAAATCCGTTTTCAAATACAACAAAGTGTTTTTTTCTTATTGGAAATATTAAATTTAAAATATTAACTAAAAAAACTAAAATGAAAACTTCAAGGAATATTTTTCATTTTTAAAAAGCATTTCAAACTTTGGGTATCGCTTTTCTTTGGAGGGACACACAAATACACACACAAACACACACACATATATGTGTGTGTGCGTGTGTGTTGTGTGAGAGGAGGGGGTGCTAAAACGTTATTGGTCTGACCAACAACAGCAGCCATAATTACTTCTGACGTTTGATCATTAGCTCAGACATTTGGATATATATTCACCCCTGCGTGTGTATATATATATATATATATATATATATATATATATATAGTACTGTTTTTAAAAAATAAAAACAAAAATACTAAAGAACTCCGGATTATTTACCTAACGTGTCCTTTCCTATTTTTCTACATATCTGCATATATATATATATATATATATATATATGTGTGTGTGTGTGTGTGTGTGTGTGTGTGTGTGTGTGTGTGTCTGTGTTTTGTGTGTGTGCGTGCGCGCTCGTGCGTAAGCATCTGAAGTCATTATGAATGTTGTTCTTGGTCAGACCGAGAACATTTAGCACCCCTCCTTTCACACACACACACACACACACACACACACACACACACACACACACACACACACACACACACACACACACACACACACATCTATCTATCTATCTGTGTGTGTGTGTGTGCAAGCATCAGACGGCATTATGGATGGTTTCTTGGTCAGACCGAGAGCTTTTTAGCACTCCTTCTTATATACCGGGTGTAACAGCAAAATTGTCCAAATCATGTAACAGCATGTGATAATTGACCATCCCATATGTTTAATATCTAAAAAATGAGCTAAACTAATTGAGTTTCTTTTTTCCAGATTTTCAGATAAGACGTTTAGCAATTTGATACTTTTTGTCGTAAGAATCACCGAAAAACCTTTTGAGTTATTCAGCTAGAAAGGAAAACAGGTTAAAATCGTTTTGTGTCCGCCTCACTATGTCTTCCTAACTGAGCAATGGTGAGAGGAAAAAGATCATTAAGGCCTTCAGTAATGGTGCCAACATTCATACTCTGGCTTCCATCTTCAAAGTCCATTCAAGAACCATCAAGAGAACAGTGAATAACTTTTAAAAAGTGGAACAGTAAAGAAAAAAAATTGATCAAGAGGTTACAACAGCAAGAGAGATCATCATTTCAACTTAGAGCTAAATACATTCTCATTGTTTAAAGTAGAATCTAATAGTGTTATAAAAAACTCGGAGAATTCCAATAAAATATCTTTAATCATTTCTAAGATACAATGGTTCAAAGGTTAATCTAACTAGTGAACACTTTTGCTGTTATATCTGGTATATATATATATATATATATATATATATATATATATATATATATATATATATATATATATATATATATATATAATGTATGTATATATATATAGAGTAAGCATGGAAAAATTGTGGATTATCAATAAGGAAATTGTCAATAAGCTCGGAAGGAGTAAAAGTAGAGAGTTAGAGGGAATGAGAAAAATGAAAAGAAAGTGTGGGTAATAAATAAAAACAAAGACGACAAGAAGGAAAAATAGAATGAGAAGTCCTACTATTGTCTTTTTTTCTTTCTTTTAGTTCTAATCTAGAAAAAGAGAGAAGGATACAAGTGAAGAGAAAGAGCGTATATGAGAGAGGAAGTGAAAGGGAAGAAGGAGATGAAAAAAACAGGAGAGTGATTTATAAAGAGAATGTGTCATGTGTGTGAATGAGAGTGAGATTAGAGGTGGAGTTGTAGAAGGAGGAGGTGGGAGGAAGAAAATTCACGTGCTCATGTGTATGTGTGCGACTGTGCTGGTTCGCGCGTGTGTGCGAAAGAGAGAAAGATGGAGTGTGAAGCAAAATTTCGTCGGTTGAATGAGAAACGAAATAATCTAATTTCACCGACCCTGACTGAGGCGGTATGAGGTTACAGGTTAAAGGATGGATAGAATACAATATCGACCCACGTTTCCCACTCTATTGTGTTTGTGCCTTGCCAGATGTGTCCATATATATATATATATATATATATATATATATATATATATATATATATATATATATATGTAACCGGGTCGAATGTTGTTGTTGATGTAGTATAAGTTACCCCATTGTTATATGTATTTGTAGTAGTAGATGATAGAGAAATCTGAGAATGAAATGTATAAAATGTACAACAATAACAACAATAAGATTTGAGACTCGTACTGACATTCATAACTGTTGAGGGATCTCCCCTTTTTACACAAATGGACTCACCCAAGGTATACATATACTACTACCAGTGAATACCCGATCAGTCAAGTCGGACAGTCAGTAACAGAGTCAAGTAGTAGTAGTAGAACGTAGCAGCAAGAGTCATAGTAACGAACACTTAGACTCAGTAAGAAGTCATACAGCGATACGTCGATACCAAAGATGGTTGCTCAACAAATGTGACCTTGTGCCAAAATTTGATGGCAAACAGCTTTAACAATTAACACAGTATCTCAAATAGTAATGCTGCTTTGATAAAATATTCCAGGTCAATGTAACTGCAAGTTGTCCTATTTATATCCTTTACAGAGAAATGTAATTTGGGTTTTTTTTTCAGAAGAGGAATTATCAATATTATATTTGGATAAGCAGGCTTATCTTGGCCACAAAACTTCTTGGCTGTATTCAGTCATTTTCTTGAACTTTCGAACCGAACACTTTATTTAATCCACGGGAATAGATTGTTCTCATTTCGCTGCCTATTTTGGAATATTTCATATTAAAAATCACCAGTCTAATTCGCCTTTGTTTGTCCCAGTTTTCAGCACTACCAAACCAGGAATTGAACCCACAACTATCAGGAACCAGATATATTTTAACCAACAATATGTACAATTTAGCAGTGTAATTTTTAAGTATTAAACCTAATGGCTATATAAAGAATTTTACGAGTATCTTCACACAAATGGTGGAATTTCTCTGAGTTTCTTTCTTAATAGGGCTCATCTCTATGCTGAAGAGGTTATCAATATCTAGCATGCACACTGATTCTTTCAGTCGTCTTATTCCTCATCAAGTCTATCTGTCTATCTATTGTCTTACCTTCACACACTGGATTTAATTACCGCCCTCTTTCTTCCATATATGAACAGCCATACCTGATTTCAATATTGCTCCGTTGACTTTCGATGTTCCCCTACTCTTACCTTTAGTAGGTGGCTAGTCTTTCTTTTGTAGTCTACGGCACAACTGCATGGGGTGGAATACACACAATTCTTGGTTATGTTATCTTTTGATGGAGGCTTTTTTCTGGAATGGTATCTCCGAATGGTTGCACTGCTTTTAAACATTATCCTGATACATGGAACACAAATTCTCTGAATCATTTCAGATGCATTTCTTATATATGGTACAGAGATCGTGGAAGATTTGTTTTTATTGTAGTCTCTTTCAGTCTATTCATATCCATCTGTTGGGATAACTTTGCTTCCTCTTCCTCAATTAGTACTCACTGTGTTTGGCTGGTCATGTGACCCTTAACAACCAATTAGAAGAACGTTGTTTTAAACAGAGGGACAGGTTTTTCGTAGTCACCTGATAGAGAAGATAGGTCCTGACTGTTGAGCTCAAGTATTAAATTTAATATATGTAGAAAGGGACCCAATATACATACCGTCTTTCTCTCTCCCACCATATTTTCCAAACGCATTTTTATTTACATATGTAAGCACAAAATCTTTCACATACTTAATAAAGATACACAACTGACGAACATCGACAAAATTGCCTTTCACTTCACAGTCTCCTTCGAATACTAATATCTGCCATTGTTTCACAATCGTCTAAAGATAAATGTGTCTTCATCGTTTATTCAATTCAGACAAATTACACAAACCTTTCGATTGCAGTCAATGACAACGTTAAATCGAACCAATCATGGCGCGCTTTCTGATCAAAATCCGCCATCTTGACTGCTTGACGTTGGTTGTGGGTAACACACTCAGAGAGCGATTGTTTTAAGTTTTCTGGTTTAGTCTTATGATTGAAGAAATATTAAACATCAGTGAGGAAAACCATTCATATAATTACAAATAATAATAATAATAATAATAATAATAATAATAAGATGCAGATTCTGTGACAAATATCCAGAAACCATTGATCATCTTATATCAGGTTGCACGATATTGGCACCCACTGAATATAAAACCCGGCATGACAGAGTGGGCCAATATCTGCACTGGAAAATTTGCAACTCCTATGGGAAGGACACTGGAAGAAACTGGTACGAACACCACCCTGACCCAGTTACGGAGATAGGACCTGTTACAATTCTATGGGACTACACAATACACACTGACAGAACAATCAAAGCCAACCGCCCAGACATTGTTATTAAAGACCACAAACAAAATAAGTGCCTCCTTATTGATATGGCAGTCCCTGCAGACTGCAATGTATCTTTGAAGATATTCGAAAAACTGTCAAAGTACAAGGACCTTGAAATAGAAATCTAAAAAATGTGGCACATGGGAACATCAACAATTCCTGTTGTAGTTGGAGCCCTTGGACTGGTTGGAAAAGATTCCAGTAGGCTGATTGAAAGGATCCCTGGAAGTCCATGCCTCAAAGAGATACAAAAAATTGTTCTGACAAGTACAGCCCACACTTTACGAAGGGCTTTATCTATATAATTATTTTTTATTTTATTTTTTTTTGCAGTGGAAAGTTTCATGATGCCATTTCTAACCTTAGGTCCCTGGGCGGGACCCGGAAAGAAATGTGTAAACGCCAGAGATCAAAGGAAATAAAAATAAAAATAATAATAATAATAAAAGAAAGGAACTCAACAACAAATCATCAAAATCCCTGATGTACCATTTCTCCAAGAAATTCCCCAAATAATTTATATCCCACATCCTGTGAAGACCTTTGCTCATTTAATGTTTTTTTTTTGTTAATAGCTGTCTTTAATTAATGATAATAATAATACACACTGACAGAACAATCAAAGCCAATCGCCCAGACATCGTGATCCAAGAGCACAAAACAGAATGCCCTTTCGTATTGATATGGCATTTCCTACAGACTGAAATATATCTTTGAAGATCTTCAAAAAACTATCAGAATACAAAGATCTTGAAAGGGAAATCTCAAATATGTGGCACATGAAGACAGCAATATTTTCAGTCGTGGTAGGCGCCCCCGGTTTAATTGGGAAAGGTTCCAATAGACTTATGGAAGGGATCCATGGTAGTTTATGCCTTTTAGAAATGCAAACAATTATTCTTACAAGTACAGTTCTCACTTTACGAAGGGTTTTATCAATGTAAAATGTGTGTGTTCTTAGGTTGTTTTATTTCTGTTTTTTTTTTTTACAAAATGTTCTGTGAAAATGTTATGATGCCATTTCTGTCTTTAGGTCTCTGGCTGGGATCCAGAAGGAAATGAGTATACAACAGAAATCAAATGAAAGAATAATAAAAATATTTTAGCCTCTGGCCGATTCCAATCTATGTTCGCGTTTCAATATATAAGCTTTTGAGTTGGGTTTTTTTAAAATTGTATTTTAAGTCTTTTTTTTTTTACTTCATTTCAACTTTAATTTTCGTCTTTTCCTTTTAATTTAATTTTTTTATCTTTATTTTTAAACATTTTTTCACACTTTCTGTGGAAGTTTACGTAACTGAATTACGTTTTTTATCGTAGTGTATTTTTGTCGATGTGTGTATGTGTAAACAGAATATATATATATATATATATATATATATATATATATATATATATATATATATATATATATACATATATATATATGTGTATATATATATATATGTATATATATGTATATATATATATATATATATATATATATATATACACATATATATATATATGTGTATATATATATATTCTGTTTTTATAGATACAAATATTTATATAATAGCTCTATTTATATTAAACGGTATTAACAACATTTACCGTCATGAATGTTTATCATAAACAGAGCATTTACTTAAATATTTCTATCTATAAAAATACTGTATAAACAGAAAATATATTAAAATAATTGTCGGACTTAGTTCATTTCATAATATATATATATATATATATATATATATATATATATATATATATATATATATATATATATATATATATTGATATTGATATTGATATTGATATTGGTTTCTCTAGAAAGTTCTTGTCGATTTTTAAACAAAATTATACCATTAAATATTTATTCAACTAAACATGAACCATTTTGATGCACAACGTTTCTCCATTTTTCCTTCAACTTAAAGATTCTATTTTCCCAGAATGGGTTTGCCCTAAAGAACATAACAAAGAAGTAGATTGGATTACGTAAGAGCTAAAACGGATGAAAAATAACCCAGAACAAGCATAGGCGGGAATCATAGAAGATGATGTTGAATGTGCACTGAAAAAAGCACACAACTGGAAATCTCCAGGAATAGATAAAATTCATAACTGGATCTGTTATCTAAATACGGCATACAAAGAACTAGCCAAAGAACTTCAAGATATGGCCAATGATCCTAATAAAAGTAAGGCATGGGCAACTAAAGGAATTACCCTCCTACTCAAGAATGGTGACACAAATGTCCCCAAAACTACAGAGCAATTACATATATTCCCACTGCTTACAAACTGTTGACATTTATTCTGACAAAACAGATACATTCCTTCTTAGAAAAAGATGACATACTACCTCTTGAACAAAAAAGGTGCAAACGTGGCTCTTAAGGATGTAAGGACCAATTACTAATTAATAGGATGATCTTACAAAACTGCTTCATTACAAAGAAAAATCTCAGTACTGCCTGGATAGATTACCGTAAGGCATTCGATAGTGTACCCCATTCCTGGATCTTAAATTCTTTAAATATGTACAAGGTATCACCTGTCGTCATCAATTTCATCAAATTGTCGATATGGAAATCAAAACTTCACCTCAATTCTGGTGAAATAAAGATCAGCAGAGGAATATTTCAAAGTGACTTTTGTCTCCCTTACTATTTTGTATATCTCTAATAGCATTAACCAGCAAACTTAATAAGACGGAATATGGCCATATCTCAAAAGAATATAGGCCATCTATTTTACATGGATGACTTAAAGTTGTATGCTAGGGAAGACAGTGAGCTAGAGGGTCTCATGAAAACAGTAAAATGTTTCAGTGATGATATTAGAATGGAATTCAGTTTGGATAAATGTGCTGAAGCCACAATTTTACGAGGATCACTTCAACAAACGTTCATATTTTCTGATTGCTTTTCTTAGAAAAAAGCTTCAGAAAATTTTTGACGTGTCTGAGAACGCTTTGTTTCATAATCCTCACCATAAAAAAACTAGCTTAAAGATGATTTAACTCTACACCCTGTTCTGCCATCCATTTACACTCGCTGTTTCCTTCTGTCCATCTTGCTTTCAGTGTGTGTTGAGAGCGTTAAATTCTCCAAGCCTTCTTTTTTCATTACGTGTCCCCAAAATGTCAAATGTCTCCTTTTGATTTTAAGTATAAGCGTTCTTCTTGTTACAGTTTTCTTAAAACTTCCCCGTTGTTTATGTGCACGATATTCTCAGCATCTTTCTGTACGACCACATTTCTCTTGCCTCAAGTCTTTGAGAAAAAAATTCCAATATTCACTGTCATGTAGGAAAATTGATATTACATAGCATTTCAGCACTCTTCACACCATTAATCTACTGAGAGTTGGTAATTACTAAATATATTAGCACAGTACTTGTAGAATTATAGGATTTATATGCGCCTGAATTGGTACTTGTAGTACCTGTGGAGTATGGATTAGTACTTGTTGTTTCTGTGGAGCCTGTCAGTATTATCATAACGGAATATCTCATTACTAAGTGAAGGAGGTGAAGTGATATGACCAATAGATATAGAAGGTAACAGTGTGCTTGCTATAAGATATATATATATATATATATATATATATATATATATATATATATATATATATATATATATATATATATATATATATATATATTTGGATAGCTTTGTTCCAAAACTGAGCTCAGCTGAGTAAACAATGTCATATTTTTAAGTACTTTTAGTTTAGTCAGTTTTTTTTTAGCATAAGTTGTATATGAATGTAAACATGACATATCAAGTATTTATTTTTAAGCATTTGTGGCTCATAATCAGACATTATGGATTTTCTTTTTTTTATGAAAGTCTAAATGAATATTAATTGTCCATAGTTTCTGCAGTTTAAGGAAAATATTAATTCTGAAAAAAATACATATTTATTATTCAGGCGAGACTTCTTATAATTGTTATTGTTTTTTTAATTATTTATATGAAATCTACTATTTTTTAAAGATTGACGGCTGGAGCTTTATTTAACTCGACCCAAATAAAACACTTGCGAATAAAAAACCCTAAATGTATCACGTGATTTTGATGGTCAAGTCAGCTTCCTGACATAAATACTTTGGAACATATATCGGCCATTTTGAATCGTAAAGTAAGAAAACTTTCTTAAAAAAGATTGCTTCTAAACCAAAACCCGTTGAAAAATCGGTTCCCGTACGACCACAGTATTAATCAACGTCGACCCTGGTCAGTACTTAGATGGGTGACCACTTGGGTATACCAGGTGCTGTAAGTTTGGATGTGCAGCTGGTGTAGTTGATAATGGCTCGGAATTGTTAATCGGAGAGCCGAATGCCAATTCCCGTTGGGTTCGTTAAACTCACTTACGCGAAAATAGTTTTGGGAAATGTATGAATCCATCTCTTCTCCTCCAACTATGGGTTAATTAGTAAGACTTGTATCACCAAACCATTATTATCTAAAAAAAATTCTTAAAATTTAAATTATTTTCTGGCTTTAAATAACCTGCAAAGGGTTGATAAGCCGTAGAAACGAATCAGTCTTAAAAAATAGGTTTGTGTTTTGTATGGATACACGTCGGATATTCCAAGATAACGCATTTAAGAAATTTGCTATCTGAATGGATAAGCACATTAAAATCTGCTAATAGAAAGTAAATCCAATTTTAATTTGCTTAATTAAATATAATCCAATAGATGAACCGGCGAAAGTTTTACCTAGACCCAAGCACTGGTCAATGACCGGACCAAGCGGAGGCTTCTTGTTAAGCAAGCCAACCCGCAGCGCCCCTACTAACCTGGCAGGTTATGGGAAAGGAAGAGGAGAATAACCGAGATCGTGAAATAAAGGTTTTTGTTTAAAAATAGAAAAAGCTATTTATTTGTGTCATCTTTGTATATTTACAAACATGTACGCGGGGGGGGGGCAAAAGTAACCAAAATTGTGTCATATAATTTCATTCATTTATTGTTGCATGTTTATATTCTTATCACCTTCAGCGTATTCTCCATTTGAAGCAATGCACTGGTCCAGACGTGTTTTCCACTGTTCAAAGCAGTCCTGGAACTCTTGTGAAGGTATTTTTTTTAATGACTCCGTCGTTTTCTTCTTAACTCTTCCGCATCTCCAAAAGGTTTTCCTTTGAGGACTTTCTTCATTCAGGGGGAACAAAAAAAAGTCGCAGGGGGCGAGATCGGGTGAATAGGAAGGGTGGGTAAGTGAGGTCATGCCATTCTTGGTCAGAAACTGTCTCACACTCAAGGCGGTGTGCGCTGGCGCATTGTCGTGATGCAACCACCATCCTCCACTTTGCCACAGGCCAGGGCGTTTTCGTCTCACCTAGTCTCGCAAACGCTTCAGGACTTCAAAGTAAAAAGCCTGGTTAACAGTTTGACCAGGAGGAACACATTCTTTGTGGAGAATTCCTTTCACATTAAAGAAACAAATCAACACGTCTTGACATTGGACTTCACTTGACGCGCTTTTGGGGGGTTGTGGTGACGTTGGATGCTTCCACTGACTTGATTGCTGCTTCGTTTCCGGGTCGTAGTCATAGCAACAGTTTTCGTCACCAGTGATGACCTTCGAAAAAAGGTCTGGATCAACTTCCAACTGTTCTTTCAGATTACGACAAGCATCCTTTCAGCCATGGTAAACATAAACGAAAAGGCGTGAAGCACTTCAAAACAAATGTGAACTACGGAGCTGTACGTCTTCCCACGATGAACCCAGTTAGCACACTGATGCCTGAGGGTTGCCTCAAGTGGCATCTAGCGGTGGAAGCCTGAACTACTACGGGCTTGTCACACAGAAAACGATTCCGGTTACTTTTGCCCCCCCCCCCCTCCTCGTATAACAATTCGTAATAGAAACAAAACTTTTTTAACTCTAAGTATAAACACGGAGTTCCGGACGTTTTTTTAAAAAAAAATAGACAGGAACGAAATTGAAGTAATAATACGTCATATTATCATGTCCCACCCAAATATAAATAATATGCTACCGTCATTTTATAATAATTTTTAAAATAAAAAACTGCACAACAACAAACGAATTATTTAGAGAATAATTTTGTAATTAGTTCCAGACAATATGAAAAAATAGAAGATATATTTGATTAATAGCAGACGATAGCATGGCTACCATTTTTTTATTTTCGTAACCACGTCTTTGATAAAAATCAAAAAAATGACAAGCGATTTGGGTTTTTATATATAAATGTCACTCGAAATAATTTCTACCCACCACTTCACCGGGTCCAAACATTGATTTAATTTGAATGACCAATTTCCGGAATCTGTATCCAATTTCAACGCATTCTATTCTTCTAAATAAAGAAGAAAAGTCGGTGAAATATCCAATGCTGTTATGAGGTCCGAATTTAGAAACTCGTCATCTTAAAATAAAACAATTCATTTACTGGAACAGGCGCATGACTATTCACCAAATTAATATGCTACTATTAAAGGGATGAAATTTTTTATGAAGTGAGCAGCGAAGCGATCTTCCTGACTTTAATAGCAATATTGCCTCTATTATTATGAACAACGAGAAAATCTACAATAAAATAACTTGATTTTTTTCTTCTTCTTCGTGATTGTGTAAAAACCGAGATAATAATAAAGTCTGAACAACGCTTGAGACGTGAAACCATACAGAGTTGATGCCTATGTTCACATTATATATAAATTCCATGCTAACAGTATTTTTCTATCGCACTTCTACCATGTGAAACACTCTTCCGGCTTCTTGCTTCCCAGTCAACATTGATCGTCAAAAGTTTAAATGCAATGTCAATCGTTATCTTCTGTCTTCTTAATTTCCGTTCTTTTATTTTTCTCTCTCGTTAGTATTGTTTTTTTTTCTCATATCCTCTCACACTGAGTAAGCTCTTGCGTCTTAGGAACTTTATTGCCTTGCTTTGGATGACATGATAAATATATGTTTGTATTCCTTTTCTTATGTATTTAAAAGTACTCTATTTTAAATTCTTTTGAAAGAACTGTTTTAATAGATATAAATTTTTGATATTTACACATTTCTGGCACTGTTTCACGATTTCCAAGGTCGCTTGTACCTGTCACATTTTTTAAACGAATGCATCAACGGTCCGACAGTTGGAGATAATTTTATCAGTTTATGCATGAAGAAGAAACTGCAAATTATAGAATCTAAGAAAGTGAATAATCTAATAAATAAAAGGAAAGGAACCACCTTATTTACTCTTTTTTTCCACATTGTCAGTCCCTATATATATATATATATATATATATTAGGTCATCCCATAAGTTCTGTCCGAATTTTAACTTTTTGTTAAAATGAACGAAATTTAAAGAGTATTTTATTTTTGGAGCTGAACATTATTTTTATGTTTAGATGCATTTAAACTGGTCAAATTTTATTTCAGAGAACAATAAAATTAAATTTTGTTTGATTAAAACCCTGCTAACATGGAAGTACCCAAGAATCATTTGAGGCACATAATGCTTTATGAGTTCTAGCGGCTAGAAACATTCACTCAGTTTATGGAGAGGAATGTGTGAATGAAAGAACTTGCAGAAGATGGTTTGCAAAATTCAGAGGTGGAGATTTCACCCTTGAAGATGAAGATCGAACCGGACGTCCAGTTGAGTTTGATGAAAAGCTTCTTGAAGCAGCCCTTGAAGAAAATCCTGCTTTATCAGTTGAGGAATTGGCAGTGGTTCTCAGTTCAAACCATACAACTGTTCATCGTCATCTTCAACAACTTGGAAAAGTTCCTAAACTTGGAAAATGGGTGCCTCATGAATTGTCTGAAAACAACCTCAAATCCCGAGTTGACATCTGCTTTTCTCTCCATTCTCACCAACTTGTTTCACCTTTTTTGGATAGACTTGTGACTGGCGACAAAAATGGATCTTTTATCGAAATGTTAAGCGTCGTAGACAGTGGCTTGGTAAAGGGGAAGGACCCCAGCCAGAGCCGAGAAGGGAACTTCATGGGAAAATGGTTCTTCTTTCAATCTGGTGGGATTGCCAAGGAATAATCCACTTTGAATTCTTACCACCTAATGCAACAATTAATGCTCAAATATACTGTCAGCAATTAGAGCGTTTGAACCAAGCTTTGAGGAAAAAAAGACCTGCTCTCGTGAATCGAAAATGGGTGATGTTTCATCAGGACAATGCGCGACCACACACAGCAAGAATCTCGTCACAAAAGATCGAAGAACTTGGTTGGGAGAAAATTCCTCATCCACCTTATTCTCCCGATCTTGCTCCTTCAGACTATCATTTGTTTCGTACCTTCCAGAATTATTTGGAAGAAACAGCTTTTGTAACACAGGAAGAGGTTAAAACTGACATTTGTGAGTTCTTCGAATCAAAGCCAAAAGAATTTTACAGTAATGGAATTAGTAAGCTTGTTAATAGATGGAAGGAAGTCATAGATAATCAGGGAAAATACACTGTTGATTGAATCTGTAATTAAATGTAACATTTGGTCACTTGTTTTCTTTATTCAAAATTCGGACAGAACTTATGGGATGGCCTGATATATATATATATATATATATATATATATATATATATATATATATATATATGGTAAGGTAAAAAATCCAAGTGGATCCTAGTAATATAGAAATATTCAAAATGATCCTCAAAAAAGAGTTCGATGCATTTTATTTATACAGAGCAATATAATTAATAATTAGACAAATCCTTTTATCATATATGGTGAATAGGGTATTTCGGCAGACGACGAAAGTGGTCATCTGGCGAAATAGTCCATTTACCATATGAGGCAAAAGGATTTGTTTGATTATTATTTTTACACACACACACACACACACACACACACACACACACACACACACACACACACACACACACACACATATATATGATGAAGTATAGTTTTAAGGTATGCTATATTTATGGGTTAATGTGCTCTATATAAGGGACAGAGCGTATGGCCTCACAATTGTGTTTTTCATGAAACAAACTGTCGCCTCTGCGTGTTGACTTCAATGTCCACACACACACACACAAATATATATATATATATATATATATATATATATATATATATATATATATATATATATATATATATATATATATATATATATATATATATGTATAAAATTAATCTGGACATTGAAATAAGTACTGCATAATTTTCCTACCCGTCACCTTTTATTAAGAACGCCTTTTCATTCTATATTGAGAAAATTTTCCACCTCTTAATTATTAATAATGCTCTTTTATAAGGCACTTTTGAGTTAGCGATGATCAAACTATATTTGCATTGATGATAACTTAAGGCGTGAAAGTTACAATTACTATGCAATGTTGAATTCTACGCCCGGACTGCAGACTGTTTATATCTGCTAACATTAAGATAATGAGCACCCCTATAAACATAGCAGATTTTAAACCACACACACACACACACACACACACACACACACACACACACACACACACACACACACACACACACACACATATGGAGAGATGGATGAATGGTCACTTGTATCCGAGGATACCAATCTACTAATAAGGCTAGCCAATCCCTGTTGCAGACGCCTACTCAGACATATTTGTGTTTGTTCAATGCGCAGAACCCACCTGTGATTTATACTGCAACTATGCTGAGCTGAACTTGGTTACAGTTTCTCCGCCCTGGGTATGACGATAAACTACGTCCAACAGAAAGGCCTCTGATCAGTTTTGAGGGGCGTGGAAGCACCTCTTAATTGCTGGTGGTCCCAGGTTCACCCTGACCCGGGGTGGTAGCACCTGTTAGGGTTTCAACTATGGTTAACCCCCAAACTGTGGTCAAAACACTATGAATGTGTAAAATAGGTTTTAATACCAGAAATAACTTGTAAAAAAGTATTACCAGAGATACATTTTTGAAGAAAAAAATCTTATCAGCAAAAAAAAAAAAAAAAAAAAGTCGGCATTAAATAACCCATTGTGGTTGATATGCCGTAAAACAAAACAAAACAAACAAACAAAATTTACAGTTTCTGGGAGATAGTTCATTATCTTTCGTGATCAACAGGTTGAACAAGGCCACTACGCTCAAACCCTCGGTCACGATGACTTGTGACTTTGTGCTAGAACATACATATATATTATAAATTTTATTATAATTTAATTATTTTTTTTATTTAATTCTATATTTTCCTTTACACCTAAAATAATGTTATCAGAAATTAAAATTTGAATTCATAATTTTCGTCAGGTATACACGATTTATTTTACTTTCCATAACTCTCTTTTATTCCTCCTGCATTGAATTATTATTTTTACATTTATTTATATTTTACGTTTATTTTTAACATTTTCCTGAGTACAAATCTCATTTACAGATATTTATTGTATTTACAAATATTTATTTTTAATTTTACAGGGGGTTCTCGATTTACGGTGTGGGGTTATCTGATTTTCTAGGTCTACATAAGCACACACGAGTTTACATTTGGTAACTACAATAAAGAGCCAAAAGTTCCTCCAAAAAAAACAAAACAACACAAACGAGAGATAGCGAATGTAGTCCAATTCAATATGGCGTAGAGTCTGTGAAGGAACAACGCCGTCTTTCTCATATAGCATCGCCTGACGACGTATTATATTATGGGAGATGGCGCCGTAACTACAAAACGCCGTACGTCGGGTCCGACGTAACCCTAGGACCTTCTGAATTAAGTTTTAAATTTCCAAAGATTTTCATATTAACGACAGCGTTTCGAAGTAGCAAGGTCGCCAAGATAACGATTTTTCCTTAATTTTTTCACATGTTCTGGTGATTTCCTTATTGAACGAAACGTTAGCAACAGAACTGAAAAAAATTAAACGCGTGCGCACACACACATTTGTGTGTGTGTGTGTGTGTGTGTGTGTGTGTGTGTGTTCGTATTCTGTGCAACGCAGTCCGATCGTGCGCTGATACAAATATCCCAGCCCCTTGAGCTTTTAATCACGTAGGTTCAACCATTGATTGTGTTTCTTTGTTGTTCATTCAATTCAATTAAGAATTCAAATCATTCGACTTTTTGTCCCAACAGAAGATTCAGTCAGATATTCCTCGTTTGTTCGTTTTCTTTCTTCTTCTTTTCTTTTCTTTCCGTTTCTCTCACACTCTCTACATCACCATTCTCTCTATTTTCATCTCTTCCTCTGTCTTTTTCTAACTCTTCTCTTCCTCTCTTCCCGTCTCTTTCCTCATCTCAATTCTCAGTAATTATCTTCTTTTCCTCTCTTCCTCTCTCTCTTTCCGTCTCTTCTTTTCCCGTCTCTATCATACACTTCACATCTTCATCCTCCCTATTTCTCTCACTGTCATTTCTACCACCCTCTCTTTCTCCCTATTCTCTTCCTCTCTTCAAGTTTCTCTTATACTATCCACATTTCTTTCCTCTCTATCGCTCCCACTCTTTCTATGTCTCATTGTGCCTTCGGGTCGGTTTGGCTTTGTTTCGCTATGTTATTGTGATTTCTCGAAGCGTTTCCTGCAAACAGTTTTATAAGTTAAAGAAGAATTGTTAGTAAATGTGGCAATGTGTTCGTGGTAGTCACTTTTATCTACCTATAAAAACAATTAATTAGCTCTCGCTTTTTGTTCATTATTTATTGTCAGGGGCCTAAGATTAATATTTAGGATGGCGACAAATATTCTATTTATCAAAAGTGTTTCTTTGAAGCCGCTCCGGTATCAAGTAGGTCTTTTGAGGCCAGTGGATCGCTTTTTATTTGTATTCGAATTGATTATCGACTGTTAGACATACGTTTTTTTTCTGGGAAACTAAAAACAACCGTTTGATTGGTCAATTATTATGTTTGAACGAACACATGATGTATTCTTTGCCATGGCCGCCGAGATCGAAACGGCAGAAACCGATTGTCTTTCGTCTCCCGTTAGGTCTTTTAGAGCTCTTTGGTTGGTTGCTAATTTCCTTTGTGATATCTACTGCCATTAGTCATTTGGCATTACTCACACTATCTATCTATCTATCTATCTATCTATCTATCTATCTATCTATCTATCTATCTATCTATCTATCTATCTGTTAACATCAGTATATCTTTACCTCTGTTAACATCTATCTATCTATCTATCTATCTATCTATCTATCTATTTGAAATGTTTGTAAATTACAGTAGAATTGCAAGTCTCTTCGAAAGTGATTCAAAGAAATAAGTTTTTCCTCCAGTAATCTTCCTCATTACCTACATGCTCCGTCCATGGTATTCTCAGCATCCTTCTGTACAACCATATCTTTGATTTTTGAAGTCTCCTCTTTCACATGCGAGGAAATTGTTCAACATTTACTGATTGATAATTGATATCAAGTGACTTCCTGTTTGTTTTCTATTTTCTTAAGTAAACATCATGAAGTAAACAAAAAAGTAAGAATAAAAACTCTTTGTAATAAAATTTTCTGGAAATATTTAAATATTTTCTTTGTTTCAAATTCATCGCAAAAATTGTTTTGATTTGTGACATAAAAGCCCGCATTCGTTTCTTGAGAATTTTAAAGTATTTTTTTATATATATAAAAAAATGTTTTATAACCTTAACAGCATAATATATACAGATGGCACTATTGATTCGCAGATAGAAAACTGCGGGTGCTATAGTATTCTGAGAAGAAACGAAAAGACATCGATTGTAAGAAGACAGGAAACATTGTTCTTAGCAAGAGAAACAGCCGAAAGATGCAACTGTAAATGGAAAACCTTAAAAGGAAACAAGTAGGGAAAATTAAACATCTGGAAAGTGTTTTAACAGACGATGGGAAATGTGACACAGGAATCCGAAGATGCATTGGAATGGCGGAAATTCAGATATACAAAACATTCGGATAATTTTTACACACTTTATGTTCAGAAAAGAAAAGAAAACTTATACGAATATAAGAAAAAATAAAAAACTTAACCGCGGTACCTTGTCAGTCGTCTTTAATGAAACTTGTATAAATAAGGGATTGCTACCCAAATGCACACACACACACACACACACACACACACACACACACACACACACACATATATATATATATATATGTATATATATATATATATATATATATATATACTCCACCGTGCCTCCTCATAATATATATATATATATATATATATATATATATATATATATATATATATATATATATATATATATATATATATATATATATATAACGTCTTGGATTGAGGATAACGTCTTGGATTGAGGAATCGGAGAGCCGAGTTCGAATGCCAGTCGAATCGATTACATTCACTTACGTGGGAAAGGTGTGAATCCTCTTCTTCTCCCTCCAACTATGGACAGACTGGGTTCTATAGCCTTGGATGGCAACTGGTCTAGGAGAAGGACAACTCTGAATTCAAAACCTGCGGAGGGTCGTTTGGGGGCCTTGTGGCATTCGTTGCACCAGGTCCCTGTATTCGTCCCTCAAAAAAGTGTGGAGGGCCCTGCACAAAGCCTTCACCACTATAATCAAATCCTGTGTGGGTGTCGGGCTTTCAGTTTTTGGGAACTGATCTGTCTGACCCTCATACGTTGAGTTCGACGGGAGAGCCCATCATATATATATATGTATATATGAAGAAATATAGTCTTAAAGTATATATATGTATATATATATATATGGACAAGTTCTGTCTATCAATTTTTTATTGAATTTTCCGAATTAGATTTTTTGTGTTATCGATAAATTTGCCAAAGTCCACACATAAAATATTCATTTTGAGCGTTTATATGACGTCACCTTGAGAGACTTGAAATTGGTTTGAAAAAATAAATAAAAACATTGATATACAGAACTTATCCATATTATTTAAGCATATTTGACAGAATTATGACTGCCGAAATTCACCTTATATGTATAGGGGTTGGACAAAATAATTGAAACACTTGTTAAATTCAAAGAAAATTTATTTAATATGGAGTTGGTCCTCTTTTGGCCTCACATACAGCTTTAATACGTCTAGGAATGGTATCATACAGCTTCCTGACTTCATCCTGAGGAATTTTCAGCCGTTCTTCCATTAACACCTGCTCCAGCTCTTTAAGACACGACAGTGGAGAATAGCGGCTCCTAATTTGTCGCTCCAAAATGCACTACAAATGTTCAATAATATTGATATCTAGAGATTGGGGAGGCCACTTCATGTGTTCTAGCTCACTTTCATGCTCTTCATACCAATTCTTAACCACTCGAGCGGTATGTATTGGAGCATTATCGTCTTGGAAGATGCAGTCACCATCAGGGAATAAAATCTGGGCCATTGGATGAACATCATCTCCAAAATATTCAGGTAATCTTTGCTGTTGATACTACCACGTAGGGCAACTATTGGACCAAGATATTTCCATGACATGGCAGCCCAAACTATCACTGATCCACCTCCATGCTTCACTCTTGAAAGAAGGCAGTCAGTGTTGTAAGCTTCTTTGGGCTGCCTCTACACATAAACTCGCCCTGATGTTGGGAAAAGAAAAAAAACTGGACTCGTCTGAGAATATGACTTGCTTCCATTGGTCTGCAGACCAGGCATTGTGATCTCTGCACCACTTCAACCTCTTCTGAATGTTGTGAGTGGAGAGAAGAGGTTTCCTTATGGCGGCTCTTCCATGATATCCAGCCTTATGAAGCTCATGATGAACAGTTTTAGTAGAAACTGGGCTATTCAGATGATTATTCAACTCAGCGGTCACTTTGGTCGCAATAGTCCGATGATTTTTTGGCACATTGCGTTTCAATGCACGTCGGTCCCTGTCAGTAAGTTTGCAAGTCTGTCCCGAATTGCGACGGTTGTTAGAGGTTTTGCCCTGTTTCTCGAATTGCGTCATAGTTCTTGATATGGTAGCTCTTGAAAAACAAACAGTTCAGCAACCTTAGTGATCGAGGCTCCTGCCATGCGAGCTCCAACAATTTGCACTTTTTCGAACTTGGAGAGGTCACGCATTTAGCTTAACTTTTACTAAATTCTAAAAATAAATAAGACAAAGACAATAAATTAGATAAATAAACGTATTTACAATAGATATAACCTGCAATTATGAAGTTTTAGTTAAAGTTCTTAATATAATAGGTCTTTGAAATATAGGAGTGGAATTTGCACCTGTTCCAATTATTTTGTCCAACCCCTATATATATATATATATATATATATATATATATATATATATATATATATATATATATATATGTGGTAAAACTATAATTTTAATACACGGTCTATTTATTAGTAAAAGCACTCAGTATCAGGGATAAAGCGTATATAAATATAAAAGTGGACACTTAGGTCAATACCGTGCGGTTACAGTCTGTTTCATGTTGAAAGCAATCTTCACGGTCTGAAGATATATATATATATATATATATATATATATATATATATATATATATATATATATATATATATATATATATATATAAATATGTATATATATATGTGTGTGTGTGTGTGTTTTAAAAAATCATTTCACACCAAGACGATAAAGCCGAGCAATGAGCTTAATGAGAGAGAAAGAAAGTTAGAAAACGTTATTGAGTTGAAAGGAGAATAAAATATCAGGGTTCAAGCTGTCAGAAGATAACGATTGACATTGTATTTAAACTTTTGAGGATTCAGGAAAGCAAGAAACCGGAAAACACAAATATTTTAATTATATTTTATCATTTTAAACCATATATTTATATATAATTATATAAAAAAACAGGATCTCTACAGAAACAGATTTGAACTGAATCATATACACCCCATCCACATGCTGGAAATGTATCTCTTCTTGGAATAAATTTTATCAAGTTCTCTCACATATCATTGCTATAGTAGAGAGTTTGATCCTCAACGGTGACATGCACTTATAATTCTAGAATTGAAGGTCGAAACTTTGTGATAAGAACAAAAAGACGATTCTGAAAGAGTCAATATTTTTTCTCTTCTTCCGTCAGTCTTTGACCTCTCCAATCTCCAATGTCCAGCATATTCTGTTTTCATCAATTATTCATTTGATCATGTCAACGTCATATGCTTGAATCACGCCATTTCTTACCTGGTCATGTCATCGTTTAACCGATATATGATCAGGAAAATGTATGCTCAACTTTGCAATATTCTGACACGAAAATATGTTTGAAAAATACTTTTCAAGCTCAAATCTATCTTCATGATATTCTCAATCGTCTTGTTAATTTATCATCGCCAAATCTAAAACAAACCATAATTTTTTTTATTTTTAGAAAATAGCTAAGCACATTTCCTGAAAGCACACTTCCCTGAAATCTTCTAATTTTTAATACTTCATATAAATGAAGATTTCTTGCTACAGTTGAACCGACTAAGGGTATTTTTTTTCAGTCAGCGAATGTGACACAAGGTCGAGGTTTAAAGCGGGTCTAACTGCAATATCGTGGAAAAATTGCCCAAGTACCTCGGCATTTCTCCTTTTGGAGACGATTCAGGCGCCGGGCAATAAACTCAGCCCCCCGCCCCCCGAATTAATATTTTTTTCAACATCCCCGCATAGCAGGTAAGTAGAACCAACTAAGCATGCCAAATAGAATTATATAAACTCTCTCTATGGGTGTCCTCCCAATTTCGGCCTTGTGCCGCATCTAAGCTATGCCTGGTAAATCACTATAAACTCTCGATACTGGAAAGTGTTTTTAAAACGTGCGCGTTTGCATACACTCACAGATTTGTGATAAAACAATTGCTACCAACAATAAAAAAACAGACCTACGTTGTTGTCAGTTGATTAGGATTTGCTACCATTTGATCTTATTTTGGTACAACTGATTGTTGGCTTGTCGTAATTTGTGTTACGAAGATACAATTATCTGTTTACTGCTGTCTGTGTTCGCGGAAAACAAACTCAAGAGATTTCGATTTGAGAATTCTACAGTACAAGAATTGGCGACAAGGATTCGGACTTACATAATTGTAGAGAATATGAAGATTCATATTTAAACAGACTTTATGTTTTTTTTCAGTCAGTTAACTAAACTAATATTCATAGTCTTAAAAAATGATTAATAAAAACCTTGTTGTCAGTGACTGGGGAATATCAAAAGTTAATGAATTGAAATCACGATGCAACTGGAACTGAACTATGAAAACTGAATAAAACGGATCTTTTATCCACGATTTTTTAAAATAATGATCAAAAGGATTTTTTATTGAAAACAATGATTGAAATGGCTTGATCTCTATCTATAAAAGGCAGGATGTGTGTGTGTGTGTGTGTGTGTGTGTGTGTGTGTGTGTGTGTAACGAATGCACGGCCGCAATTTTCGACGGATTTGCACCAAAATTTACATGCACATGCTCCAAGTTAGTAAAAAGGCTAAGACCGACTTTACATTTCCCAACTCCCATCGATAGTGGAAATAATCGATTTTTTCATGCTTCTATGGCAGTTTTCATGTAGTTCGCGGCCATTTTCTACTGGCCAGAGTGAGAGCCTATAGCTGGCTGCCACGAATAGGCAGGAAGATTCTATTGGCCAGCGTGAGAGCCAACAGCTGACTGACACGAATATTAACTAGCATGCTAGCATGCAAAATAAATCGATAGCTGCATTCGTCACAAGTGGGAAAAAATTAAATCTGCATGGCACTTTACTCCATGGGCTCATTCGCTTGCTTAAACTCAACGTTGATTCTGATTCCGCAGAACTGGGTTGGGTGTGAAAAAGTATTTGTTGTTAACATTCTTTTTTCATTCGGTTTTTCCAGTTACGAGTCCTTTTTTAAAGCTGATCGTTTTGTGTTCATTTTGTTTAGTTCTTTTTTCGTAACAGATTTAATGTTTAGTACAGAGCTTAGAAAAATTCGCAGTGTGAGATAGGCAAGGAGTAAGGCATGTAGCAACATCAGCAAGGTAAATGGCACTCCTTTAAAGACAAGGAAGGGCAAAAATATTTTAAGTCAAGTGATAGCGATTGCTGTATGAGTCGTACGATTTTTGAATCAATCCCGGGCAACGCCGGGCCATGCTGCTAGTTATTAACTCATCTGAAAATTTTTCTCCGTCGAGATTTTCCATTAATTCATTTTACAATTCGATCTTTTCTACCAAAATCTATATCGTATGGTATGACAAGTGTTTATTATACAAAAAATAAAAATAAAATTTACTGATGTCATTTGGAAGGATTTGCTATTGTGTATGGTCTGGAGCTCCCGCTGTTCGTCTCAAGGTCCTCGGCAAAATCCAGAGACGGATATGCAATGTGATTGGTCCTGATCTGGCATCTCGTCTACAGTCACTTTCTCACAGATGTGCCGTGGCTTCCCTCTGTCTTTTCTACAAATACTTTCAAGGTAACTGCTCCGACGAGCTACTTTCTGCATGGATTTAAGCGTGCTATTAGGTTGGCATCTCAGTTCCAGCCTTTCACTGTCGAAACTATTAAATGTAGCCGTCTCTTCTACTCCAATAACTTCATGTCTCGAACTTCCCGTTTGTGGCCCCCCCCCTCTTACTTGATTCCCTGGTAGCTATAATATTCAATTATTCAAATGCAATGTCAATCGACATCTTCAGATGCCTTGATCTAATTCCTCGCCCTTCTCTTCATCGTTTCCTATATCACACCTCTTTACTCTTGCTGCCACTCTCTGTAACCCCCTGCGTGCTAGTGGCGCTCTCGTTGAGAGAAATTGTATGTAATTTCATGTGTGAATCATGAATCATCAATTGGTGATTGTGAGAAAAAATAATAGGTTATATTGGTGCGATGATTCGACTATTTGGTTAAAGGACGCCTTACATGACGGGGTGCATCCATTACCAACACCGGAAGACATATTTGAAAAATTAAATAATGGGCGTATTTCTTTTTTTTCCAAAATTGACCTTTTAGATAATTCACCTCACGTAAAAGATGAAAAAAAAAAAATAACCCCCAAAAATTGACAGCCATTACTAACAATAAATTCCCATCGCAGTATTTGTCATTATTATTTACTGAAATTAGTTTGATTTGGAACAATGTTCCAAGTACAGGGGACAAAGGGAAAACAAAGAATTCACTACTAGTAATGGTCATTCAGACTAGCTCGTTAACCATTACCCGACGCTAATTTGGTATTTAGTATTAAGTATGCTTTTCTAATTTTCAAACATTATGATTGATTTATTTTCTACGTCTTTGTTTTCAACACCTTGCAGGTTATTTAAAGACAGAAAATATTTTTTAGATTGTAATAATTGTGAGATGGATATAATAAGGATTTAGTGTTACAAGTCTTACTAATTAACCCATATCTAGGAGGAGAAGAGGTGGATTTATACCTTTCCTAAGGGTATTTGCGCGTAAGTGAATATAACGAACCTAACTGGAATTGGAACTCGGCTCTCCGATTAATTGCGAGCCATTATCAATTACACCACCCACACATCCAAGCACCTGGTATTGCCATCAAAAATTATGGCTGCAATGTTGACAGATTTTCTATTTGATGGTGCCTCCGTCGATGACAATTATTCAAAGTAAAAATGTAATAGAAAATAAGTGTTCATTATTTTTATTAAAGAATAAGGTACATTTCTAGACTATAGTTCACCTAAAACGAGGCCCAAGAGTCACTCAAGATAGGAGGTTACTGAATTAGGTTGTTGTTAGGGCTTACAAAGAGGGAGAAATAGGTGCATATTATGAGGGTATGTAGGATAGTGTTGCGGGCAGTATGTACGTCACATGTTTGTTGGGAGAATAAACACATATCCCCTGGAATACCCACAACAAAAATAGCGGACTCGATATGTGAGTCCACGTGAATAAATATAAAGAAACAACAAGAACCAATATATATACAAAGAAATGATGATATATTAACAAGAAAGGTATACAAGTGACAAACACAATGATGTGTGTAACAAAAGAATGTGAAAACATTTTTGGTTCACAGGATGTGAAGTGAGTGAATGTGCATACGTACGTGTGTTGTGTGTGTGTGTGTGGTTTGTTCATGTGTTTCCCAATGGGAAACGCGTTTTTCCGCGAGAGACTTACATGTTGACGTGTAAACGGAAAATGTAAGAAGAGGCTACGAAAATTTATCGCAAGATATTTATAGTCCGGAGAGCGTCATCTAGTAGCGGTTTCAGGAAAGTAAGTGGAATTAACCCCATAATAGTTAACGATTCACCCTAGATTTGAAGAGGTTAAGATTGTAGTAATCGGAGAATCATCGTTTCGGGAGTTTGTTCTACACTATAACAGTTCTGAAGAAGAATCTGTCTAAATGAAACTTCCTTCTTACCAATGGATTTCAAACGGAATAAGGATGGGTCGACTCTGTCTACATGGCATGGTATGTCCTAGATGTGGAGGTCTGAACTGGTAGAACTAAGGAATGTAGTTTTTCAGAACATCCGCCATGAAAATAGCAATAATGTAAGTGAATGACTATCAACGTTTGGTTCGTGGGAAATCGGTTGCAGGGTGGAAAATAATTAATCGACCACAAGGCCGCGTAGACGCTTTTGAACTCTGAAAAGTGAGGATTGGACAGCTCCAATCGAGATATGACATCAATAATCCATTTTTGGTTTGATCTGATACTTGTAAAATTACAGCATGGCAGGAGTCAGGTATTTTCTGGAGCGGTACAAGGAACCGATCATTTTTCAGGCATCTTTAGCGATGGATCGTATATCTGAGTTCCACTAGAGGTCTGGAGTGAGTCCCAATAGACGTTGAGAGTACAACCGTTTGTCAGGGTTTGCTCAGTGATGATGAAGCGTTTGTGAAATTATGGCCAGAGCGGATTCCTGAAAAAATAAATACAATTAAAAATATAATATCACTGACAACTACTACAAATAGTCCTCCTCGTAAATTATTGTTATAAATTTGTGCCAAAATGCATGGGCTTCGCATGCTCTTTAAAAACCTTTCATTAAGTTACGTAAAATGGCATTGGTCGTGTATATCAAAGAATTTTAACAAATGTTCTCGTTTTTTGTAGCATTTGTCACTTGCGATTATAGCATTATTAATTACACAGTATAAATTTAAAAGCAGAAAACAAAAATCATTGTCATACTTGTCTTTCATAAATTCTAATAGAACAAAAACATAATCAGACTGAAATAGAAAACCGAATAAGTCTTTTATACTGTAAAAGAGTTCTCTGTTACATGGCCAAACATTCACTCTTCAGGCCTTCCATAAAATATGAAATGATACAGTTGGTTAAAAAAATAAGGTGGATATTCTCTTCACACAGATAATGGACTACAATACTGGAAACCCACTTTGATTAATTATAATTTATAAATTTGAAATACATTCCTTCTATTTTGCTGCGGGTGGTATATTGGCCCGCAAACAGATCCTGAATGACGGAAGACAACAACAGACAAAACGAAAACTTGAGTTAAAATATATTGTCAAGTTGATTTTCGTTAAAAATACATCAACAAAAATAAGTTTACAGTGCACTTGGCAAAAAATATATGTGCATGCTCATGTAGAGAGTGTGAATTATGGTGTCTTTTGCGGTGCTTGTGAGGCCTTTTTATATCCTGAATCGGTCTTACAACGACGCTGGTTAAGCTTTCTCTTCCGGTTGTTTTTTAAAAAACGTAGTAGTGCCGACTGGATACGGTACAACCAATCAGTTCTTCTGACCGACTATCATGTCTAATATCAAACTTATACCAACTGAAGTAGTCATTTCACTTTGCAACTTTGGATCGGCAGTCCAAAAGTATACAACGCTATCTGGGTACGACTTTATTACAGATAGAATAATAAAAAGTATTAAATAATTGGAAAAGAATTGTATCGTCCCAAAAAATGTCGGAAAAGAAATAATCACAGGGATTAACATCATATTTATTCACTATGATAATCCCTTTCAGTATTTGATTTCAGTTCTTCAGAACACATGTAAGATGTCTGATGTTAGAATAACTTCAGGTAGAACTGCCGAACATCTGTAGAATGAAATCTATTATATAAAACTCTGTATATTAGCCATCAGATGATATCAATGAAATTGTGTTGTTCCAAATTACATTTTTTTACCCCACCTCTTACCAAATCAAAAATACTATCATAGCCAAAAAACAAATGCGGTCAATGAGTCACATTGATTATATGCAAATCATTCAAGGCAATTATTGTCTAGTTTCTGTCGATTGACATTTCAAATGGCCATGAATAGAATTAAATGCAGTTGGTTTTCAGAAAAGATGTTTTTTTCGTTCGACATTTGTTTCCTAGAATCAACATAGCAATGATGTTTATTTCAAATAATGACGGTTTATTTTAGCAGAATTCACTAAATGTTGCAAAATAAATAGTATTTGAACACCATCCCAACTTCAGTCTCTCGCCCTGCTATCACCATTCAAATGATTAAGCAGAAGATTCTATAGGTGCCTTTAAATAGTGAGTCATGTCTGAAGGAGGCTGTGAAGAAGTTCTATATCTTTTTCTGTTCTTGTTGAGAACATCTCCAGATCCAAATGCACCTGAAAGGAAATCATTAACAGGTCTAGAAGATCGATTCAATCAGCACAAGATGCAATTTACCACAAGCAAAACAAAAAAACAACAGCAAAAAAAAAAAAAGCATAGAAAAAAGAATATAAAAATCCTATGAATTTTCATTAGGAGAGATAAAGATTTTTTTTAAAAACACTCTCTCATTTTTTGGGGATAGGTGGAGGTGGGGGACTTCCATAATCGAAGAAAGTATCTAAATCACATTTTCGGTGAAATTCGGCAAATTTGGCACCGAAATCGAAGTGCCTCGTCAGGAATTTGGTGAACATTAAGCAAAGGTTTCTGTGTGACACGTGCATTTCATGGCCGGTCGAGTACCTGTTCAAGGTGAACAATCACCAACGAAGTAGCGGAAAATTTGGAAATTTCTGGTGTACGAAATGGTGTCGGAAATTTTGCAGATTATTCGTTCAACGGAAATGCAAGCATTTGTACCCAGTCTACCGAGTCAGTCTGCTAACAGGTATTCAATTCGTACTGTGTTGGAACAGCTCTGTGAAGGCTAACATATTCGGATAACGTGCCAGAATTAAATTTTGAATGAAACATTGTTGGAGCCAATCTTTTGTCAGGTTTTCCGAATGTCATGTAGCGTTGTTGTGTGGCAGGATGACACATTTAATCAAAATTTATATCCATGTTCTCTTTCGTTGAACAGTATTTCTGATCATGTGGCTGGAAGTCCACGTGTAACAGATCTTTTGCATCTTAAAACATAGGGGATATCATTATTAAATTCAATATTAAAAGAACCTCTCTCTCTATATATATCTATTTTATATTGTTCAAAGTATGTATGTTGTATGTAAACATTTAGGGTGTATCATAAAACCTGCAGAAAGCACTCCGGTCTCGTTCGTCACATGAAAACCCACGAGCAACACGAACAGAATTTGCAAAACATGCCAGGCCCTCTACAAAACAACTTAGCCCGCCGCGTCTTCAATAAGCATTATAAATCACTATCTATCTATCTATCTATCTATCTATCTATCTATCTATCTATCTATCTACCATACTTTGAACAATATGATAGATATCTAGCCACATGTCGCATCTGTACTAAGCATTGTAAATCACTTGCTGGTTTCAAATGCTATTGTCGTTCTCACGAAAACTAAAAATATTTTGATTAAACTTGTCAGTAATAGTCATACTCGTTTAACGAATCGACATACATAATGTATGTATCTATGTATGTATCTCAGTTTGTTAATATATAATATTAATAATCTATTTATCTACATCTCAAACAGTAACTAGTTTACTACCGACATTAATTGGCAATATCTCTATGGACAGACACACAGCACACACGCACACGCATACATACGCACACGCATACATACACACACACACACAAACATATACACACACACACACACACACATATATGTACAGGATGCGGCAGAAATAACTCACACATATACCTCCCAGAAATACCTCCAACACAAGACATTAGTTGCAATGGTGTCTTCATCTAGCTAATGTCTTAACATTATGTTCTGTATATGTGGGTGGCATTTCTGCCGCACCCGTATATATGAACATCAACATACATACACAAGTATACGAACACACATATACATATTACATTGCATCTCCTGCTTTAAGATGCAAAATCATGGCGATGACAATATACGGGATTTTTGTCGCCTGCGTCTTTGTTTTTCGTCATGTTAAACAAATGACGAGGCAAAATAACAGGTTAAAACCAATCTTATGACGCATCGGCAATTTTGAATTATGAAATGATGGAGAACTGAAGCAAAAAAAAAATTACTGACATTTGATTTCCAAGTTTGTTTGACGTTGCAACGCGTAGGCAGCGTAATCAAGTCACGTTTGTTTGTCCAAATGCTGAAGTACGTAGACAACTTGGAATTGTTGCACGAATCGGTTTCGAAACCAAATTCAATGAATGGAAAAAGAGAGAGAAAAAAAATGCCACAGAATGACTTCGTTAGGAAAGAATTTTCAATAACATTTCTGTTTCCTCCAGAGTCCATGGTTAGCAGAATTAAAAATGAAAGCTCCAACGGATCGTTATCAACTGTGTCTTGATTCCGTTAAAAAATACACACTGATTTATATATATATATATATATATATATATATATATATATATATGTGTGTGTGTGTGTGTGTGTGTGTGTGTGTGTGTGTGTTTCTCATAGGTGTGCTTGTATTAGATGAATTGAGAACATAATAGATAAAAAGTGAATCAGAAAAACATGCTTGTTCGTAATTCATATTCTCATTTTATATTTTAAATGAGAACCAATAAATTGTGATTAATAAATGAAGTATTGACTTATCACAAAACGTTTTATCCCTCACTTATGCGTTTGTGTGTAGTTGCAGATATCCGAATAAAAATATGCATATTAGATACATACATACCATTCGTGTTTTATATATATATATATATATATATATATATATATGCACACACACAGTTATACACACACACACACACACACACACACACACACACACACACACACACACACATATATATATATATATATATATATATATATATATATATATATATATATATAATATATGTATATATATATATATTACAAAGAGTTAATCATACCTTGAATCAATTAAGCAATATTAATGCAATTATTGGAGAAATCCCTTCGCTAGTAGACATAATTATAAGCATTATACTACTAATAATCCACTGAATGATGATATCCTTATGTATAAAATGGATATGATGTATTTTTTTTAAATTCAGCTAGTACTTTTTTCTTTTAGAGTCAAAACTGGAAGACAAAATAAATGTGTTTTTCCGACCGAAAGATGTTTTTAAGAATGAGCTATTTATTAACGGCTATGTAGTGCTGGAGCGTGCAAATCGCAACGCTAAAGTTCAAATATTACAAGGGAGAATTTTTTTAAATTTTGTAATTTTTTATAAGTGTTTTTCGGTTAACATGAAATGAACTAAGTAGATAGTTCAATTAACAGAGTGATATGTCTTGTTGTTTTTTCTCAGGAATTCTTTACTGCAGATAAATTGTTTTTCATGAACATAATAAAATAGGCAGCATATAATTTTATATTACAAAGAGTTAATCATACCTTGAATCAATTAGCAATATTAATGCAATTATTGGCCAAATCTCTTCGCTAGTATATAAACCTAAAGAGCCAGGCGAACCTACCTAGATTTCACCTAAACGGATCGTCAGGGAAATGCCGGACGACCATATATATAATATATCACACATAGAGTGCTGGTGTTAAAACTGTGTTCGGTGTAATATAACAGAGCTATTAAGTATATATTGATATACATATTATACCTTACCGGTAGCACGACTTGAAATTTAATGCACAACGCAATCTTCAGGTGCTGGGTAGAGTCTGACCGTTACATAATTTAAATTTTAATAAAAAATATCTGGTTTTCGCAATGCTGGCGCAGTTTATATATTATGTGAACATTACTGTTTTTAATTTTAAATGCAACATATATCTTTAAAATAAAAAAAATGCCAAAAAAATTGTCTCATAAGAGGCAATGAATCGACTTTCTTGGTAGCTGGCCTAGCAATGGATTCAGTATAGTATTTCCACTTCATGTCAGCTGACAAGATTAGCCCGAGAAGGCTCAACGAGTCACTTTACTGGAGATTAGCATCAGCCATGCTGATGGAAGGAAGAGAGGTGTCTCCCAGGTTCTAGGCTCGACGAATTACTATATGATTAGCCTAAATCCCCAAAATAATCACTTGTATATCCTTGTTAGACCCAGATAATGCTTTGGGATGGAGCGGCTAAGGGTAAAAAAGCAGATGTGGCTCTTGGGGCACTGTTGCGAGGTTATCTGAATACTTGCATGAGTATCGCTGAGTGAGTAGCTGCGCTATATCGAGTCTAGAATGTGTTTACTTCGACATCGCGACCCGTGGTACAGTTGTTATGACGTTTGCGTTATATCGAAACGATCCGGGTTCGAATCTCGGTAGTGGATGCACACTGCTGATGTGTCCCAGAAATGGCCTGTTTAGGATTATTCTAGACTCGACGAATTATTATATATATGTATGTGTGCGTTTCATTGAATGTGACAGACAAAGAGAATTTAATAATTGTCTTTTATTCAGTTTTCTAATGTCCTGACAGAGAATATAGAAACTGTCCTTAATGATTATCGCCTCAAGCGCTTTCAACACATTCATTCGCCATTTTGTCAATGGGTTTGTTGTTAATGTGACTTTTTTTATATGTTTTGTGTTCTAAGTTTTATTGTGTGGTAAAAATTATAAGCAGTGCAATAAGAAAAGTAGTTGAGATTCCATTTTGGGATGTCTTTTAATAGAACGCCAACATGTTACTACCCTTGCCAAATAGGGTAAAGTTGACGTCTTTGAATTGTTATATATAAAGAGCTTCCATTATCTTAAGACGTCGCCGACAATTAGATCTCTTTAGAATGATGTTGTTATCAACATGAATTTTCTAATGAGTGCAAAGAGATGTGTGAGTATCCAGGTGCTTTTTTTAATGGCACTGAGATCACTTAAGTGGTTTTTCATCCTTCTACTGACTGTCGTCGACGTATGACCAATGTCGATAATTGGTTTTTACAAGTGACGCAGTCTTGTACTGGGCAACAAAATTGATATACTCCATAAATCGTCTTAAGGTTAGATTTGATAGGCGTGTTGTTATGGGTAGTTTTTCATTTTCTACCGTAGACTGTAAATCTTAGACATTTGCTGGGGCCAACGGGTGAACTGTATTGTTTAATGATACGTCGCATTTGAATGGTGAATCCATTTTGTTTGTAACTTTTGTACATCTTGTTGCAGTAAGATATATTAATGCTTTGTTGCACGGTATTTTTAATGTTGGTGCCATTTAATTGTTATAGGAATAATTTTATTTGGTTGTCATTATTGTAGTTGGGAAAATTATTATTACCAACGTTTGTTTTATATATTTTAATTCATTAAAATATTTTACGGTAAGATGAAGTTAGGTGGACTCCATTTAGGGAGTTTTTTTTTTTAAATCTCTTCTATTTTATATAGTTATAGTGGATAAGGTAGGAGTTCTTATTGGTGATTCTTAAATACAAATAGGCGTTAAATGCATTGAAACTGAGTTCTATGTAAACCTCAAAGAAAGGGGTTTTATTAACAATGAGTCCGTATGACAATTTTAGTGGAGAGTGTTTTTTTTAAGTTGATTTTAGGTTTGTAATTTCATCAGTATTTCTTGATAACAAAAATGTCATCAACGTACCTTGTGTAGATTTATGGCTTGTTTGTTTTCGACGTGTGCCATGTAAAAGTTAGAGAAGTTAGAGAGTCTCGGGAGTTGTTAATACTAACACCATTGGTTAAGGTGTCGATGTTACCTTTATAGTCAGAGAAGGGGGCTCCAGTTGTACGAGCAAGGAGTAATTTCCAAAGAATTGCTGGTCTCATTATGAAAGGAAGGAATGATGGCTATTTGCAAATGCAATCACTGGTTATATTGATTGTTTCCTGAACTTGGACGTTGGGAAGGCATTTTCAGCGTCATATAAAGCTAAGTTCCCACATATAGTTTTTTGATCTGGAGGAATTTGCTAGTAGACGCTATGTTGTAATTGCTGAGCATGTATGTTGAAATGATATGATTAAAGGTTTTTTTAGAGGTGATATACGGGTGTAGGTATTTGGAATATGATGGGTATGGTTCATAGGGAAACACCTTGATTATGAAGTTTTACATTTCCGTAAAGGTATTCAGGTTGGTGGTTTCCGATGATTTTCTCAATTTTTAAACGTTCTACTCCTGCGTTGTTCATTGTGATAAATTTGTTCACATACTTATTTTTTCATAATTTTGTAAATTTTGACCTATCGTCACGGATTGATTGCAGTTTCTGGTTGCAGTTTTTTCGTTTGAGGACCGCATAATTATTGGCTTTGTCAGCGCGTCTGATGATAATGTTCGGGCAGATAAGTAACTTTTTTGCGGCTGATTTGGTTAGAGAGCATGCCATTATATAGCGGTTACAAAGGAAAAAATTATGAACAGTTTCCACACTCTTTTAGCTCGCACACAGAAAAACTGTAAAGACATTAGAAAAACCGAATAAAAACACAACATTTTCCCTGTTTTCAATGAAACATATATAAAAGAAAGTTTGTGCATGCGGAGTCGCATCAATGCAAATATAAACTTAGTCTGTTAAAGTCCTAAAGGTCGAAACGCGTCACACGAAAACTTCCCCCCACTTTTATATATATATATATATATATATATATATATATATATATATATATATATATATATATGCCTCACAACCTGATGATGCCTTAAGGTTGAAACCCGGGTATTAAGTTGCTCTACACGTTCTATTCTGAACGGTGTATTGAGCACTTTTTTTAATATTCGTTTTTTTTTTAAATATCTGGAATTGTTCCTGCCCTGCTTACTACATCCAATAGTAGAAGAAATATAGAGTTAAACTCATCGGGATAATGAAAATAAAGCAAGCAAAGGTTATGAACCACTATAGGTAACATAGAATTAACTGCTTTCATTGATCAAAGAAAACATAAAATTCCAAAAAATAAATTTATTTACATATTTAGGGTTATTAAAATCATAATCACTATTTAGTATTGTTCCCACTGAAACGAATTACAGCCTTAAAATTATTTCAGAAGGAATATTCCGTCATTTCTTTTGAAAGTAAACCCAAATTTCTTGAAATTTATTTGGCTTTTGCCATTTAGGCCCATGTTATCAACTTTCACCAAATGGGTACGATTATGTTAAGGTTAGAACAAGTCGGTCTTGTAACGCGGCAATGATTTCATCAGTGAGAAACTTCTTTGTAACACGCGATGTATAGCAAAGGGACCAATCATGTTGGAATATTTCATATTCTGCTATGTCTGGTGGGACTTTAGCAAAATAATATATTTTTCACTTTATTATTTCATCAATTTCTTGCGCCATTGATTTTGACATTGCCATGAACCATTAAACTTTAACAAAGTAATATTTCTTGCTGTTCAGTGTTCCCTTGATTTATATCAACTGTTTTGTACCATTGCTTTGCATCGAGCCCCAAACCATTCAACTTCACCGCTGAATTTTACTGTCTTTGCGGCATATTTTGGATTTTTCTTGTTCCACTTAGTCTGCAAGTTTACTTTCTTGCATTAGAATTCATTTCTCTTTTGCTTTCGTCCCATTATATCCCTTTTGTTCATTTCCCTTCCATAGCAAATCTTTCATAGATGTTCTTTTGTCCTGTATTTTCGGCGTTTCCGACCTCTTTTGGTTCAGGGTGGCTCCTTTTATTTGCAACGTGTATCCATTTACATTACTTTTACGCAATACTCTTACGTAGCATGTATGAACTGATAGTTTAGTTGTAGTGTTGCTTTCATCCATTACTTGAAAAGCTGTTAATTGCTTGCATACTGATAACCTCACTGACTTTCTTTGGTGTTATTTCGAAAGTCTACCAGATTTTCATATCCAAAACTTTCCCAACAACAGCGTGCTTCTTCTGGACCACATGGACGGCATGTCTTGATATTCCAAGCCTTTTCGCGATTTCATGTTGAATCATTTTTGGTGACATGTCCATAATTTTCATCCTCTTCTCTAAACTCTTCCAATTTTGAAACTGAAATCAACTAAACGAAAAATTACAAGTTGCAGGCTCTAAACTTTATGCCTTCAACCTGTAATTTTAGTGTGCCTGATCAATTAACCTGCGAGTCGTAATCTTGGATAATAATAATGTTGAAGGGTGGCAAGTGGTTCATAACTTTTGGATGCCCTATTTTCATTTTTACAATGCATTCAGATCTGTATCTCCTTAATACCGTGACTTGCATTATAATCCTGAATGTAAACAGACACAACTTCTGGAAGTACATTGGCAAATACTTAAAACTTGTTAATAAAAATTGAATAAACTGAATTTTACTACCTATTTCATTCATTTCATTTGCTCGCAAGTGTGCGTTAGTTTTGACGATTAAGTTTTGAGCCTGAAAAAGATATAATGTGTTTATACTTATGTTCACAATATATACTAGAATCTCATTGTTAATTCCTGTTTTTATTTCAGAGTGACAAGTTTAGCGCAGAATAGTACAATAACGGAGACTGCAGGAGCGTGCTCAGCTGGCATCCCATTACGAAGTGTGGTACAAATGCAGAGATGGTGGTGCAGTGTTCGTGGACCTCGTGCTCAAAGCAACAGAAATTGTAATTCCAAGTTGATTGGTCGTCCTTCAACATCGTAAGAAATTGTGCAAAGGATACAGGAAATATTCTGGACTGTTCAACATGTTTTATGAAAATCGACCAATAATTAATCAAATTATTAACAATTTTAAATAGTTTCTTTCTACCTATCCTCTCTCTCTCTCTCTCTCTCTCTCTATATATATATATATATATATATATATACAAGAGGGTTTAAAAAAGTTCTAACCCAATATTAAAGATCTAAAGAAATCACCAATTTTATTATCAACTCGTATACACCCCCCGCCACACACACACACACACATATATATATATATATATATATATATATATATATATATATATATATAGCGGGGCACTCGTATTCGTCTACTAGGGCGGCTATAAGTGTTTTTTAAGTTAATGTCCATGTCTTTCTGAGAAAGAACGTATTAGACATATGGTATGATGGTATGATTTTCAGTCAACTGATAACATCAGGAAGTCATAGTTCCTGACAAATCGACCATGGTGAGATTCGAACCCGGTTCTCATGGCGAGAAAGCGAACGTTCTAACTGTTCTCAGCCATGTGTGTATATATATATATATATATATATATATATATATATATATATATATATATATATATATATATATATATATATATATATATATATATATATATATATATATATATATATATGCGATGCGATGCGATGCGATGCGATGAGAACGAAAGTAATATATAAATTCTAACGTTCAATGCTAACCCCATTTATATAAACCCTAATTCCAATCACCCAACGCCAGTTATTAAACATATTCCATCATCCGTTGAACGCCGTATAAACAAGCACTCTTCTAGCAAAGAAATATTCGATAAACACAAAATTATCTATAACAAAATCCTTACCGACAGTGGTTACAGATCTTCCGAAATTGAATATAGAGAAAACTGTAGTTACTGTAAAAAAAACAATAGAGGAAGGAGAATAATTTGGTATACACCTCCCTTCAACAAGTTAGTACCAAATTAGGGCACAAATTCTTAAATCTAATTAACAAGCACTTCCCTAAAAAAAGTAAATTAAACCAGATCTTCAACTGCAATACGTTAAAAATTAGCTACAGCTGTTCTAGAAACTTAGATAAAATTATTAAATCACATAACAACAGAATACTGAAACTACATAGTGATAATAAACGAAACCTAAATACAAGTTCTAATACACCCCAAGAAGAAAGACTCTGCAACTGTAGAATCCCCGATCAATGTCCATTATTAAACAGGTGCTTAACCAAATGCATAGTGTATATGGCCTATATCTCATCAAATGAGAACCCCGGAGATATTAAGCTGTATGTGGGGTCTACTAGCAGACCTTTTAAGGATAGGTATTACAATCACTTGAACTCCTTTACAAATACAGCCAAACGAAATATGACATCACTTTCGAAATATTTTTGGAAACTCAAGGAAGAAAGAAAAACACCTAAAGTTAAATGGAAAATCCTATTTCGATTACAAAATAAATAATGATAACCCTAACATATAGAAATGCAATCCAACTTTAGAAATCTTATAGAAAAACCAAAAAATAACACTCCTAATAATTATAAAAGATAACTCGAAAATCTTTTTACCTACTCAAATGTAATATTATCCCCTATCGCTATCTTCCCTCCCCTACCTCTCAAACTTAGGACGCTTGTGAGTTGACGTACCTAAACTTTGACCGATGTTTATCATCGAAAAAATGTCCACACACCATTCAACATTAACTACCCGGTCCACCCAACACCAAACTACTGTCAACAACCACTACTGTTTCACTTAGATACTTTATGTATATTTTGTAAGTACATTTTTCTTCTCAAAAAATGGAAAATAGGAAGTGACGTTTTACATTCGGGCTTGCCTATAAACAGGATCGTTCATAACCATTTCCGACCCTCACCCGTAGATGTGCAATTAAAATGCACTGAAACCAAGTTGCATCTTTGTTGTGAGTAAAATGGTTTTGTCTATATGATAAAATTATAATATATATATATATATATATATATATATATATATAGTAGCTAAAAAAATGCAGTCAACGTAATGAGAACGTTGATTTAAGCATATTGAGAAAGATGAAGAGTGGCTATTTCAGATTTCACAAATTTACGAATGCAAAGGCAATGATACAAGTTTGAAAGCCGTTGTCGATGCAAGTAAAAGTTATTCGTGTTCGAGTAATTATTTGAACATTGAATGCGTTTAATCTTAAAGCCTTAGAAAATTCTAGGAAATACAATGGGACAAATAGACTCAGAAATAGAATACTTTCCTCAGAGTTGATATATATTAAGATCATGCACGGACATAACATTACTCCTAATTCAAGAAAAATAGTTGCACAATCATTTCATAATACCTCGTACTCCAGGGGTACAGCAGTTGCCATGAATTCTAAAATAGCCGTATTGTTGGTCAGTCAGAATGTCGCATTCAAACAGCATCGAAATCACTTTCAGTTTTTGGTCACGTAATTGTATTATTAACTAATTAATGAAAAATAATAAACAAAACTGTTTTTGTAGTGTTCTGAGATGGAAAATTGAAAGATATCCTGTTTGCAAGGTGGCAAATAGAACAATTTCGCCCGATATTTAATGGCAAGTGTTAAGGTTGGATAAAACAGTGACATTTTCATGGGGAATAGAGAATAGCGCTTCATAGAACATGGCAATTAAATAAATAAAGAAAAATAAACAAATAAATAAATGAAGGTAGAAAGAAAATAAAAAACCGGAAATGACATGGAAGAAAAAAGTCTAAAATAACTGTCCGTGTCAGTGCACGTATTGAAAATGTCTGGACTATTTTGGAATTGTAAAAGGAACGCCACATACCGCCTATAAAAGAAGAATCGTCTTGTGTTTTGAATGAAGGCTCTTACCAATAATGGCTACACCACCACATTATGCTAAACATCCTTCAAAAACAACACACACACACACACACACACACACACACACACACACACACACACACACACACACACACATGTATATATATGTATATATATATATATATATATATATATATATATAATATTGGACACTGAGGTCACCACAAACTGGCGACAGTCAATTTCATTCTAAAACGCAATCTTCAGATCATGTGTGTTTTGTTTTGGCTTGACTATTTATATATGCTTGGCTAGTAGTGCATTATGGGTAGGAAAATCTACCTAACAGTTATTGAGTAGTCGGTAACGATTGTTTCAAATTATTCTATAGGCTATTGAGTAGGAATAACTGTGAAGCCGAATGCGTTTATTTGTATCTTATTTTGTTGTTAACTTTTTAGTCGTTATTTATTATTGATTACTAATTATTTGTTCTCGATTATTATTTTATTTACTTGTCTTCATGTGTGCATTCGTAGTTTGCTGATTTGTTTGTTATTTATTTAACTTGTTTGTTTATTTCAACAGATTTCTTGTTTAGTTTATTGATTATTTATTTGAAGTGTTTAGTTTAAGGTATTAGCTTTGTCTAAAGTAGTTTTCATTATATAATATATATATTTGCATTCATTACAGTGGCGTTTTACAAGGTATTCGTTTTTAGTTTTCGATTTTTTAAGTAACGTAGTAAAATAAATAAAATAGACAAAAAATCTGAATAAATGAAAAATGTGAACAAAAAATTCATTTTATATTTATATACGCTCGATCTCTGATATTGAGCACTTTTACCCCCATATATATATATATATATATATATATATATATATATATATAAAAATATATATATATATGTGTGTGTGTGTGTGTGTGTGCGTGTGTTTCTTTGAATGTGACGAACAAGGAAAATTTGATAAGATTTATATTAATTTTTTATAATGTTCTTACAGTTTTCCTTTTATGGGGATTAAGTAGAACATATGCTAATTGTGCTTGTACTCCACCCGCCTTCGTTAGTTCACGTGACCGTTATACCCTGCCAATACATTACAAATAATGGACTATTCCGTTTTGATCGCGTGGAAAGAGGAAAAAAATAGAAAGAAAGAAAGAAAGAAAGAAAGAAGGGAAGATAAACGTATTTAATGTCTCCTGGCAACACCTAACAAATAATTTACTATTCCGTTTTGATCATGTGGAAAAAGAGGAAAAGTCACTACTTGGTTTCAGTGAGAAAATGAAAGAAAGAAAGAAGAGAAAATAGAAGTGTTTAACAGTTTTGCAGTGAAACGGAAAAAGTAGTCAATTTCAAATCTTTTCATCTGTACCAACTTCTTAAAATAACGACAAGTATTCATATATATGATTGAAATATTTTGTTAAATTTATTAAGCTCAAATATTTAATATGATAGGTTAATTTCTACGGATATTTTATTGTCATAGAACATGCCATGAGCTTATTCAATCATTAACTTAAGAATATTATCAGGAGAATATTCATCAGAAAATTCAAATAGTATATCCGTGAAATTTTTACGGGACTTTCTAGTAGTAATTATTGTCCTAAGTCCTCGGCGAATTCATTAGCCACTTTCAAGGGATTCGTGATTAGTATATTTTCCTGTTTATATACTGTGTTGTCTTGTATAGCAGTAGTAGTAATTCTAAGTGGTGCTGGATAAAATTAGTAGTAATTCCATCTTGTGGGTTTAGTTAACTATAATTTTCCCAACTACATTATCGATAACTGTTGTGACCAAGTAAATGGTTAAAGAAACAACAAAACAAGTGTTGCAGATATATCATATATTAACAGTAAGTACAACAAAAGAGTATTACACGACTAGTGAGTGTGTGTCGGTTGACCCAGCGTTCAATATATTCGACTGTTCCCCAAGGCCTTCTCTCCTACTAATCTTATAGTAGGCGGAGGAGTATAACATAGATTCTTTAGGGGGAGGAGACCACAACGCCCCCTTTTTCAGCCTAACTCCGTATGAAGACATTTTTTTTAATAATTACCACACAATAAATTTTATTCAACCAAATAAAAAAAAAATTCAGAAACAACTACTGTTAGAAGAGAAATATCAAGAAAGACAGAAACACCGACAGGAACAAAGATCTTGTGAGCAAGTAAATGGTTAAAGAAACAACAAAACAAGTGTTGCAGATATATCACATATTAAGCAGTAAGTACAGCAGAAGAGTATTACACGACTAGTGAGTGTGTGTCGGTTGACCCAGCGTTCAATCTATTCGACTGTTATATTTGCCAGCCTCCCCACGAGGTAGGATGTGTCACAAAGCCGAGTTTAATGTGGGGCACCAAAAATTTCCCCATAGACCCCGTATAAAACAGGGTCAGGTAGCTGTTTCTCGAGACGAGACTGCCCCTTCGACATAGCCTCGTTTGGGGATCCTTTCTGCCCGGAGGCAAAGTTTGACCAGCACAGCTGGAACAGATCTATTCGACTGTTAATATTTAACAGCCCCCCCCACCGTCACGAGGGATGTATGTGGCACAAGGCCGAGTTTACCGTAGGTTCTTCGAGCCTACGGGTTCGGTCAAAAATATTCACTTAGAACCAGCATAAACGGGTTCCGGGCCTGTCTACCTTCCCGGACGAAACCTTGCCCTTCGGCAAAGCCTCGTCAGGGTTCCTCTCTGCTCAAGACAGACAGTTCGACAGATGAACAATCTGGTCGATTGTTCTCCAAATATATACTTTACTGCAACTAGACGGACAAAAATTATAAATGAAACAAATTCGTGTATACAACGCATCATTAAAGAATACATTTCCCGAGTCGACTCATGCAAATGTGCAAAACAAACAAGGGAAAATTAAAAACTGCCAACCTCATAATTACCAATAACAATGCGTTTATCAAAATACGACTTCAGACCACAAATGTAGTTTATCAATTTCCCTGCCACGCACAAAACCTGACTCTTATAATAAAAAGAACAAAGTTACATCGGCCACATGATAGCGTTGTTAAGTCGTAGACTCAGAAACCACTTTAGCGATCTCAGTTCGACAAGGAAGCATTTAAACACCCATATACAACTAACAAGCTGCTTCCATAAGAAAAAATCCTTGTCGATAACACTGTCATTCTAAGAACATTTTATTGTAAAAGACGTCTGGACTGAAGCAATTTATATAAAACAGTTTAAGCCAAGTCTCAACCTTACGGCAAAACTACTACTTCCATCCATTCATCCAGTACAGTTTAGAGTTACTACTTCGCAGTACAGTTTAGAACATAAACACAGGAAAATATACTAACAAAGAACTCTTTAAAATATGCAATGGATTGGTCGAAAGCACTTGGGACAGCAATCACAAAAGTAGTGAAAACAGTGACACTGTAAAAGCTGTTACACTCATTGCCAAACTTGACAGGAGCCAGTCACTAGATAATTGTTTTCAACTGTCTTCGATGTTCATGGTCTTTGAATAAACGGTATCAATTCACAAACTAAAGCACCAGAATTTGAATCTGTTGAGTGAATTTCATTGAATTATGTTTCAGCGATTTATTTTTTACATATTCCTATGGATTCTTGGAAAAAGACGGACTGTATCGATTATAACTATGAACATCGATCACGGATTTCTATTTATTGTCTTTCTTGCCGATGTATTCGTGAAAATCTGTCGACGGCCTTGGGGGCTTCGTGTTGGGGTCACCATTTGTGAATCACAGACCACATAATTTGACATCCACACAATAAGCAGAGCTTCATTGAAAAGAGGATTTGAAAAGAAATGGAATCAGTAAAAAACGTTGGGAATCATTAAGACGCAGATATCTATCTATCTATCTATCTATCTAACGAAGAAATAAAAAGTTTATCAATCTAACATGTTTCAGTTTTATTAAAGCTTCATCAGAGAATGAGATATGTAGAATAAAGAAATTCTGCTATTATTTTTATGTTTTCCCTATCTAAATCTGTTCATCTCTCCCTCTCTCTCTATATATAAATATATGTATCTATGCTTATTTCTTTCTTAAGATTGTCTTTATTTCCCCTCCTTTTCTTTCTATTATACTTTCGTTTCCATCATCATTAAGGCTAAATTTACCGTTAACACATCACATCTTTAAAAAAATTAAAAAAAATGGCATAACTATTATGGAACCCGGATGAGATTCACATCCGGGTTAACAAGAAAAAACAAAAACTAAGAATCCTCCATATTTAAGGCATGTACCACGAGAGAAACAACATAAATATTGAATCTGGTCTGACGATCCTTCATTCTGAGGTTGAAACTTCAGTTGCCTCGCTTTTATTATCTTATCCTTTATTTATCTTACATTTACATATATTGTTGATATACCCTGATGAGTGGATGGAGCGATTGATGGAGGGTCAGTCGGGATGCTGAAAGCAACACAAATCAGCGACAAGTGACAACTTTTATATTTGTATTAATTCTACACACACACACACACACACACACACACACATATATATATATATATATATATATTGTTGCGTGTCGTCCCTTGCTTCAGTTCTTAAGATCACAATTTTCTTTCTACTCACTTCATTTCACGACGGAAGTATTAGCAACATCGTTTCTTGGCGGAAGCGAGAGGGGGGATAGATAGATAGATAGAGAGGACGGATGTCAAGCAATTGACGAACTAGCCATCAACACTTGGTGGTGTGTTTCACTAAGGAATTTGGGTGCGGCGAGATGTCAGCCGCAATGTATTCGCTCGTTTTTTGGTTTTATACAAAAACTCAAACAGAGACAATCCATCACCCAGAATTTCATGCATACGGGGATCAATCTATCCCCACGCAGTTCGGGTCGTCAAAGTTCTGACCAGTAGTCTGTTATTTTGAGAAAATTTACGCATTCTTTAACATTATATTAAGAGGAATCTTCGAAAAACATTAATGAATGCAACTGTACATATTCAATAATAAACCACAGAGATAATTGTTGAGTCTTGACTCATTGTTGAATCTTGAGCAAAAATTAAGCACTTGAATTCTTCAACCGTAATCTCTGCCAATCTGAAATTGTCACAATGTCTATTCACTATAGATGCATATGTTAAGTAATCCTGATCGTCGGATTTAGAGACATTCATGCATAACCATCGCTTATGCCAAAGCGACATATTTGCTCCAAACAGCTCTTCTAGCAATTTCACTGTTTCCGAGAATTCCAATTCAGTTGTTTTTCTCGGTAGAATAAAATCTACAAATTTGCTATGTTCTGCTGTACCTAGCTTTCTTAGTAATAGACTGACTTTTCTTGAATTCGACCAGTTTTCACAGTCTGTGTAGAAAATATCTTCATATCGTTTAAAGTACGCTTCAAACGTTTTTTCTTCGTCTGGCACATAGTTGAAAGTTTCCAGCGAATTAAATATGGTGTTATTAGAATATGAAGAATTTCCCTCATTTGCCTGATAGTTGTTTAATTTCTCCAGTGTTAACTTTTGAATTTCCAAAAGTCTTTCCTCTTGACGTTCTTGATATTTTTGCATCGCTATCAGTTGTTCTAGCTGTGCTATCTGTTGTTCTTGCTGACGTTGTTGACTCAACTGCTGGGATTTTAATAATTCAGATATGACTTTGGATAGTTCCTCCATTTTTAGCTGATAGTGTTCATGCAACAAGGAATATACTTTTAATTTGTGTATCCACGAATATCATATAAGCTGACCAAAAAAATCGAAACAACGTACGACTTTTATATTTTATGTCTTGCTTTTACATTGCTTTTACATTCACGCCCGTGCTAATCAACTTTGGTATTTTTTTTTTTCGTGAACAGAGAGCGTCGGACTTTTTTTTTCGTTTTCGACTTCTGTTCGCGTATTTCAATGACAACGTCTGATTTTCTTATCAGAGGTAATTCGTCACTATATTGTTGAACAAATAATTTAAAAAAATAATTTTTTAAAGTTTGTTACCTTTCAAAGTCGACACGGTGTATTTGTGCTCCTTTTAAATCCATGCATGTTTTTGTAGTCGGCCAATTTTTTCTTTTTAGAGGGTGTCTCGTTGTAGATAATTTTTTAATTTAAAATTACCGTTACTCGTTTACGACCCCTTTCAAATTTTTCTGAGTGAACGTTCCTTTATGCTTAGTCGTCTTTTAACGAGTTTTACATATCCAGAAGTTCAGAATCCTTCGTCGTTACGTTAACGTTGGACTTTGAATTAATAGTTTTTTTTTTTCAGCCTGGGTTCTTCAATGACTTGAAAACTCTCACTATTAATTCTTTCTTCTTTCCGTATGGTTCGTTCTACTTCGTCGCCATTGTTGAAACTTGACGTATGGTTCGTTCTACTTCGTCGCCATTGTTGAGTCTTGACTCATTGTTGAATCTCGCCTATTGCATGGAATAATAATGCAACACAAAATGTACTTAGAACAAGAATGTATTATAACAAGAAAGTGTACACAATAAGTACATATAGTATTTCTGTATATTTCTGGGAAGACGTTCCTGGAGAATGTGTTGACTAGTCGCAGTCGATCAGAGTCTCTAGTTGGATCTCGTGATTCCCTCTCCGTCTTCCGGTACCAACCATTATTTATATAGTTGGTAGTCACCTATGCAGATTAGGTGGATCCTACCACAACAATAATATAAAGATTGCTGGTAATGATTTCTTCGAGAGCCTAGAATTTACAGTGGACAATAACTGCCATGTTTTACTCAATGCAAAGCAAAACCTAGTTGCACTTTTAATGTCAGAATAATGGGATAGCAAATGATTTCTACGCTAATTATTAAATGTCTTCTAATTATCCAGTGAAGAAAATGCATTTTAATGCCTCGTTAATAGAAGGTTGATCTCAGTTTTTTAATTGGACTTCATAAGGAATATGAAATCCATGCTTAGATTTATTTTTAACGTGTTTGCACCATTCGTTTATTGTTGAACATAACGTGAATTTTGTTAAATCTTTGTTGCTTTAACAAATGTCTACTTCAGTAGATACTTTCAAAATTTTATTATCCAAATTGGTTAGACTCCCAGAGAAAGTCTTAACGGAAATCGCAGCATTTTTAAAGGCATTAATTTCTGTGCAGTCGACTGAAAAAAATGTGCTGTAGTAATTAAGGAAGATATTTTGACGAGAGCAAAATTTAATCATAAAATGCTTTCTTTCTTTTTGTCGTAATGAAATTTCTAATTAAAAAAAAATAATGTCTCGCTTTTTTTTAACCATGTATAATTATTTTCTCTTATTTAAAGTATAAAACAGCTATTTTTGGGACTAATTGAAAACTTACCAGTGTCGCCTCAAAGTTTTGAACTGTAGTGCATTGTGCGCGCGCGCGCACACACACACACACACACACACACACACACACACACACACACATATATATATATATATATATAAATATTTGAAAAAAATACGAGATGAGCCGATCACGTTAACTTGAAGCCAAGGTAGCGTGATCGGTTCGATCTCCTAATTTTTTCAAATTAAAAATCTCTGCATGCTAAATTATTATTTTTCTTTTCTTTTCTTTATGCGTGTATTGACCCCTTTTTAATACTACTGTTTCTTGGTCTAATTCAACTCTGACCAATAACATTTCTATAATTATATATATATATAGAGAGAGAGAGAGGGGGGGAGAGAGAGAGAGAGAAAGAGAGAGAGAGAAAGAGAGAGAGAAGAAAGAGAGAGAGAGTGTTTTCATGTGTGTGTCTGGGTGCGTGTATGAGATATACACCAATTGATTATACACTTCCGTAGTGTTGTTGTGAATCTGCCCTTGTGCTCAGCTAGGATAAGTCTACACTTCTACTCTGCTGCACTGGTTACACACTTTTAAACTGCTGCACCAATTCTACATTGATCTCTTGCAGAATTATGCAGTCAATAGCCATGCCGGCCACGCATGATTATTTGGTCGATTGTTGTTTGTATATGGGGAAAGCTAATTGGCAACTGGCTGCGTTTCTTTCTCGGCTAGCAAAGATGGCTGAACGGATAATGATTTGGTAAGCGTAGCTTATATGTGGCACAACGCCGCAAGTATGGAGCACGCAGTGAGTATCGAACTCACTTCTCAGTCGTAATTGATCTAGCGAAACAAGCGAACAGACCGATAAAAACAAAACGTTATAAACACACTTGTATAAGCTAATAAATTTTGATGTAACTGTAAATAAAAATATATATATGTCCAATTCCCTACTTGCATGTCAGACAGACGTCTTAACAGATTTAAATTGATAAAATGTATTGACAGATAGAGAAGTAGGCTGCGAGAAAAAACAAACAAACATAACGAGACAAAGAGAGTATGAAAGAAATGGAGAGATAGCTTGATTCGCATTTATTCAACGAGCAAAAATGTATTTCGATATCAAGGGACTGAAACAGATTAAGACACACAACGATTCCTATATTTGAACAGATGGAGAATAAACGAAAAGAACACACAACGCTTATTGATCAGAAAGCAAATTCATTCTATATGTTTTTTTTGTTTGATACGCGATGTCTATAAAGATAGACGCATCTTATATACATGTTACCAAAACTCAGTTTAGTCTGGCACAAAACTAAATTAGAAGACACCTAGTAAGGAATGAACTCCCGATCAATAATCTGTAATAGTAACTTGCTGATCACCCATTTCGGACAGGCAATGTTTATATATAAAAACGTCTACTATAGACTGTACCATTGAGGTCACATTATTGAAGTAGACATTAGGAAGGGAAGTAACTGGGAATCGACGGTAAGATGGGTTTGTTCATCATCACATCACTGCAGATAGCCAAATATGGGTATTTTCTAAGCGTAGATTAGATGTGGCACAAGGCAGAAAGTATGGAGCACTTAGTGAGGATCGAACTCACTTTTCAGTCGTAACTGATCTAGCGAGACAAGCTTGCTAACCATTACACCATGCGGAGGTGCCCCAGATAGCCAAATATGTATTCCATATATATTCACATTTACTTCGCTGAGATGATTAATAGTTATCGAATCATTTAGAATTGTTTATTGATTTGCTTATAATTTGGGTAACTTTTTGCAGCATCGCTGTTTTATGCTCAATTAGAATACATTTAGCGAGTTCATGCCTTCATTTAAATACATTTATGAAAATAACTCTGGAAACCATTTTTCAATATGTGTCACTTCCAAATCGATGGATCAATTAATTGATTGGCAAAAGGAAACTTGAAAGGTCAGTAGATAATAAGTATTTATACTTCGGCGATTACAACTAAAGAAGGATTGAGTTTTTTTTTAATCATTTCACTCCAAGCAAGGCAATAAAGTCACTAAGACGCAAGGGGGGGGGTTACTGAGTGTACAGAATATAAAAATCACTATTAAGGAGAGAGAGCAATAAAAGAAGACAGAACGATAATGATTGACATTGCATTTAAACAATTAAAGATCACGGTTGACTGGAAAGTAAGAAACCGGAAAAGAGTTCCACGAGCGAGAAATACCATGGAAGAAATTGTTAGTGCAGAACTTGCGGTTACATCTCGCCATTTCGACTGTAAAATGATAAGATCTTGCCGCTAATCTCGTACTACGCTTAAATTCATCGAGTCTAGGAACCATAGAGGAAAGGCCATCAGAACAATTACCATGAAAGTATTTCATAGAAAAAAATGCAGGGATCCTACGTTACGGCTATGAGAAAGTGACTGAAGCTGAGATGCCAGGTTAGGACCAATAACATTGCAGATTCTTCTTTTTCGGGTTGTTGAAAAGAAAATTAGGAAGCGGTCAATCCTTATCATAATCTCCCTCTCCCTCTCTCTCTCTCTCTCTCTCTCTCTCTCTCACACACACACACACACACACACACATGTTCCATACATTCATAGAGACCGCATCCACAAATATGTATGGCTGGCCGCTCGTATACGAGTATGCCTGTCTGCTAGCGCCGCTAGCTAATCCCTGTTGCAGATGCCTACTCAGGTACATTTGTGTTTGTTCAACTTGTGGTTTATACTGCAACTATGTTGGGTGGGCCTTAGTTACAGTTCCTGAAAGAGAGTGCATAATCTGGCGCTATTAATAGTTTGAACAAGGCCAGTGGGCTCACACCTTTGATGACTTCTTACCTTGTGCTAATATAAGATTACACATATACACATGCACATATCAGTCTATGTATCATATTTGATGACATATAAGAGAGGTAGCCAAACTGTGACTCAATACCCACAAGAATCTCTTTTATCAATCAAGTTTATTTACCGATTATGAAATTCGACCCCATTGAATTAATGCGTAAATATAATATTTATGGTTAGCAAAATTATTTAAGAATTGAAATCCTAATTTTAAAGTTAAATTTTAAAAAAGTGTCGAGGGAAGGAATTATGCACGGGCAGAAGAATTAAAGAGATTTCAGGTCAGCAGGTGTGGCAGAGGAATATTTATGTCTATAATCAACCATAAGTTCTATTCTGATATTTTCTTCTCTCGCACTTATCACCTGTGGAACTCTCTTCCAGTTTCTTGCTTTCCTGCCAACAACAATGTTAAAATATTTAAATGTAACGTCAATCGTCATTTTCATGTTCTTTTTATTGCCCTTTCTCCTCAGTAATGCTTTCTTAGTTTCCTTCACTTTCAGTAAACCCTTGTGTCTTAGTGGCTTTCTCACCTTGCTTAGAGTTGAAGTTTATCGTATGTTATACAAAGTTGAAGTTTATCATATGTTATACTGTGCAAGTTTTGCCAATCCTGATATATAAGATCCTTTATTTGTATTTAATATAACATAATTATGGAGTTAGGCTACGTGTAAGTAATGGTAGTCTAGTATGCCTAGGTAAACATTAGCTCATCAAACTTTGCAACTTCACATATAAGATTCAAGAGATATTTCTTAAATTATAAAATTATATTTGTTAGAAAAAGGGTGTCATATATTCTCAAATACGGTATTTATTTTCATAAACATATAACATCTATCATTACACAAATACAAACAACGATTCCTTTATTTGAACAGATGGAGAATAGACGAAAAGCACACACGACGCTTATTGATCAGAAAGCAAATTCATTCTATATTTTTTTGTTTGATACTTGATCTCTAATAATCCTCGAGGCCTGCTTAGTGTTTGAGACACTTGCGTTTTTCTCACCAGTTCTAGTAGTTTGGGTTCGAGCGCAAGTGAAAGCTAAACTTTCGAATGGTGATTTTTGCGACAGGCAGGAACTTCTCATTTTTTTAAACCAAAGTTTCACCATGTACAAGGCACGGGGGAAACTCGAGGTAGAGGGTTACGTTAAGGGGAATTTTATACAGATATGAAAGTAAGATAACAGTTAACTTAGAATCTGTCTATATTTCTGAGATGAGGTATTATGTACACTATTTACACTGTTCGGACTATCTTCCTCATCTTTGTGACCATATTTATCACAACGTTTCGGCCGTTGTACGCTCCGGCTTTCTTCAGGTGGTTTGAATATCGAACTGAACCCTTTATTTAGCTCGCTGGGGCAGACTGTTCTAGTTCCACGTGCCATGTCTGATGGATGTCCTCAAGGACACATGGCGCAGTGGATAAAGGCGTTAGTTAGATCCAGTGACCCAAAGAGTGTATGTTCAATACCTGGTTAAGGCGGTGGAAAACTTGGAGATGGGAATTAACAGGAGATAACTGATAACTGACATCTATTAGACATGGAACTAGAACAGTCTACCCCAGCGAGCGAAATAAAGGGTTCAGTTCGACATTCAAACCACCTGAAGAAGGCCGGAGCGTACAACGGCCGAAACGTTGTGATCAATATGGCAACAAAAATGAGGACGATAGTCCGAACTATGTAAATAGTTAACTCAGACTTGAACAGGTTAAGATTGTAGTGATTGGTGAAACATGCTCTTGAGAGTCAGTTCCACAGAGCAGTGATTCACGGGATGAAGCTATTCGAGTGGAACTTATTTCTCACCAATGGAATACGCATAGAATTTGGGTAGTTTTCTACAATATATGTGGCATGGCGGGTTCTAGCCGTAAATGTTAGGCCCGGCGGAGCAAAACAATGTAGTTCGTCCGAGCACTTTCCATGGAAGTAACGATAGAACAGTGAGTGGGTCGCCACATCCCACCAGTGAGAGAGAGGTTGGAGGGTGGAAAATTATTAGTCACTAACTAGGACTCGGAGGCGCTTTTGGACTCGAGACTAGAAAGTGAGGATTGGGCAGCTCCCGCCCAAATATGACAAGAGTATTCTATTTTCGGTTTTCATCTAGCAATTGTAAACGTCGACGATAACATGAGGAGTTAGGTACTTACTGGAACGGTACAGGGAGCCGATCATTTTACCTGGATCTTTAACGATGGTTTGTATGTACGAGTTCCATTTGAGGTCAGGTGTGAGTTTGAGGCTCAATAGTTTTTTAAAGATACGGTGCCTCCTCAAAGGGGCACCCGTTCATCGTGACTGGTGGTAGTTCGGGATCCGATCGGCGGTGAATGAATGTACCTTTTTTTAATTGGAATATTAAATCAGCACAATTGTCTTTCCTTCTATTTGCTTCATTTGTATCATCATAAATTTTTTTAAGACGAAACCTGCTTGATGGCCCAGACAGTTGTATATTCACTACTCTGTTCAGCGTCGGAGAAAGCGTAAATAGCTCGAATGCCGATTTTCAAGGCAGGCTCTTCCCACTTGGTAAACTTTCTGTTACATTTCTTCAATTTAGACCCTTACCTATATTAAGCTTAGTAAATGACAGTATGTAGAAACATATTGTGTGAAGCTGTGCGTGTGCGGGCGTGAATGTGTGTGTGAGAGCGAAGGCGTGTTTGTGTAAGTGTGTGAGAATTAGTGTGGATGTGTGTGCGTGTGGATGTGTATGTTAATTGAAATGAGAGACAAGCCAAATACAACACGTGATACTGACGGAGAGAAAAAAATGGTCTCTTTTGTCAGATAAGTAATCGCTATTTGAATATCTACCAAATTCCCAAAACTAACAATCTGTAAACTGGTGGGGTGGGGTGAAGAAATGAAATAAATGTACTTACAGTCATCCCTTCCCACACCAGGTATTATGGGGTTCTTTCCCAATCACCTCTCTATTATAAACGCAGTCTCTCTTTCTTATCTTTTTCCCTGTCTCTCCTTCCTCTTATTATCTTTCTCTTTTTTTTTCTCTTATTAACTTTTTACTTTCTCTTTCCCCTCATATAATGCCTATTCCTCTCCCTCTTTCACATCTAATCTCTCTCTTTTCATTATGTATTAGAGATACTCATGAAAATTGGACGGTTTTTCCTATTTTAATATTCTGATGAATCTTAATACTTAAGTTAATGATTGAGTAAACCCAGGGCGAGTTCTACGACAATAAAATATCCGTAGAAATTCCCCTATCGCATTGTTAAATATTTGAGCTTAACAACTTTAACAAAATATTGCAATAACAATCATAAATATGAATGCTGGTCGTTATTTTAAGAAATAAGGGGGTACAAATGAAAAGTGTTGGCAACATTTTCCATTTCACTGAAACTGACGTTAAACACATGAGAGTGTTACAACATCTTCTATATATTTTCCCTTCCTTCTTTGTTTTATTTTCACACTGAAACCAAATAGCGTTTCAGTTTTTCCACGCGATCAAAACGGAATAGTCCATTATTTATATGGTATTGGCAGAGCGTAACAGTCGTGCTAACCAAAGAATTAAGGGTAGAACAAGCAGAATCATAAGATTCTCGCTTTCCAGCTTTTGTGCCTTAATTTTTCCTTTTTCACTTATTCTTTTTATTATCAGAGCAGAACGCAGATCTACAGATTATTCCGACAAGCCGTTTATAGGGAATTCATTTCTCCTTGTGTAGCCTCGTACTAAGCTTGATTGAATTTTTAAAAATACCCACTATTCTCTTTTATTTAGTTATTTTGTATTTTTGCTGTTTTTTGTAACTTTCTCTACTGAAGATTTCATCCCTTCCTCTATTCTTTTAACACTCTTCTCTGTTTACCTTTTTTCAAGGAAAGAATCAAATTATTTAAAAATGCTGCAAAAATAACAGATTAAAAACAAAAAAAGAAAAGAAAACTGAATGGCTGCTTGATTTATATAAGAATAAATAAATAGTGTAAAAAATAAAATGAAGAATAGGTGATCTGGTAACAGAAGGAAGAAAAGAAAAAAGAGAACAAAGAAGAAAGAGCAAGACATAAGAAAAAAAAAGAAAAGAAAAACTTAAAAGAAAAAAAACGAAGAAATAAAGCAAAGAAAAAAAAAACGAAAGTAAACATTCGAATAAATAAAAATTGTAGGTAGGCCGGGTTAAAAGAACAATGTGAAGAGAAGATAGACGAACACTGATGATGAAGAAATGCTGGCTCTTGTTGTACGTCCGCCATCATAATAACATCTCAAGTGACGGCCGTCATCTTTGTTGGTGACGTAAGTGTTGTCTTGGTGACCAGAATCAAGTCTCGCCAGGTACAGGTAAATGTGCCTTGGTGAGGCCATATATCTGAGAAAGGGTGACACCGAGAAGAAATAAAACTTGTAAAATAAGCTCTCTCTCTCTCTCTCTCTTTCTCTCTCTCTCTCTCTCTCTCTCTATATATATATATATATATATATATATATATATATAGAGAGAGAGAGAGAGAGACGAAATTGTGAGAGAGAGAGGGGGGGAAAGGGAGAGAAAAAGATAGAAGATGCAGAATGACAAAGATCCGAAGGAGGAGGAGGAGGAGGTGGAGGAGAAAAAGCAATGAAGAAAATGTATGCGAAAAGAAGGAATAGAATGAGAAGAAAAAGAGAAAACAAATCTAGAAAAGAAAAAGGAAGAGAGCGAGAAGATAAAAAAAGAGGAAAAGAGAAAGGAAGTCGAGAAAAGAAGAGAAAAGAAAAGAAAAGAAAAAAGAAAATAAAAAGAATGAGAAGAAAGGGTATAGAAAAAAAGAAGAAAAGGAAGAAGAAATGAAAGAAAAAAAGGAGAAGATCAAAGAGAGGAAAAAAGAAAAACAGCGAAGAAAAGAAAAGAAAAATGAAGAGGATGAGAAGAAAGAATATCGGAAAAAGGATAACCACGAAAAAGAAGAAGAAGAAGAGGAAAAGAAAGAAGAATATTAGGAGGAGGAATTATAAGAAAAAAGAAAAAGGCGATAAAAAGTAAAACCAGAAAGATAATGATAATCTAATAAATGTCTACGACATTCGTGTCTCAAATATTGAGTTCGATTCCTGCAAGCAGATTAATTATAAGCTTATGTTTAAAGCCAAAAAAGCAATAAACTGGAAGAGAGAGAGAGAGAGAGAGAGAGAGAGAGAGAGAGAGAGAGCTAGAGAGAGAGAGAGAGAGAGAGAGAGAGCTACTCGGTCACCATTGTCATGAGTTCGATCGTTGGTGTGTGCTTCCAAGAATTAAGTTCACCAAAGATATACAAATTGTCTACTGTAAAGAATGGTTTAATCATCACTCTGACCATTAATAGTTAATAGGATTCGAATAAGCACATTTTATGGCTCAATATCAGGCGAACTTAAATTCAAACGATATTTGGGCAACCGTCGTTGAACGATGATTAATAAACGAGGTTTGTCGACACTTGTTAGTGGTTTAGATCCGCATTGAATGCGCCATTAATGAGCTAATGTATCACAGTAAATTAAGTGATATCAAATATTTCCAAACCTTTCTTCGATTCGAAATCGTTGGTGGTGGGAAAAAAACTCGTCACTGACATATTCACTATACTTGGATTTTTAGTTTCTACGCCGGAATGGCAGTAGGTTCAGTTTAACAACTGTACACCCATCTTATTAAATACACGATTCAAGGTTACATTTTAGTATCGGTCATTCAAAGATTGTTCTGTTAACTCGAGTTGGATGCCAGGTTACCCGTGAAACTGCTTGGAAGGTGTTACCTGCTGGTGGTAGTAACTGATCTTCCCTCACTAGTTTTTATTTAACCTCCCTTTTTATTTTATGTGTCGTGTCCCTTCAGGACGTAGGTGATCATGATCCTCCACAACTTCCTGTCACTTGTAGCTTTTAATAAGCTTTGCATTTTTTGTTATTTCTCTCAAACTCTGTTCTACAACCTATTTACTCAAGCTGTTCAAGTATGTTATGCGTTGCTTTCCTCTGTCCCTCTTTCCCTCAATCTGTCCCGTCAGTATCAGATTCTCCGAGCCCTCCTTCCTCATTACGTGCCCTAGACATTTCAACTGCCTCTTCCTGATGTCAAATATGTTTCCTTTTTGTTTCCATTTTCCCACATAAATCTCGTCTTTGTTCGCATGTTCGATCTCTGGTATCCTCAGCATCTTTCTGTAGAGCCATATTTCTGTTGCTTTAAGTGTCTGCTTCATCTTTGAGGAGATTGTCCCGCATTCGCTGCCATACAGGAGGACAGATATCGCGTAACAGTTCAATATTCTTTTCTTCGACAATGGTAAAATGATACTTGGTCAGTGTTTGGTGTTGTAGATTCTGTATATACATTCTATTCGGCAGAAGGATTCGTTTTATGATCTACCTATCTATCTCATTGACTGGGGTCGAGGTCATAATGTCGTTGTGAACTCCGCCATCCTTTCGTTGGCTCTATAGTATATACTTTGCTTGGTCTACATACGATTTCTCGTTCTGCTAGACTGGCTGCCAACCAGAGTTAGGGAGCCTAGTCTGCCCGGCTATTTAATCCATAGCTGAAGGCAAAAGAGATGAATTCATACTTTTCCGAATTGTTTTTGCGCGAAAGTCAATACAACAAGCTCAACCGGCATTCGGGCCTAGCTGCTAACCATTACACGACGTATATCCCGAAAAGATCAATTTGGTAGACTCAAACGTCAATGAACTTTACCCTCAGTTCTGTGTTATTGTCTGGAGGAGGGATTCCCACTCAACTTGCACGAAGACTTTCTTGCTTCATTCGAATGTGGCAAACCACTGTGACAGTTATGTCTCCTTTGTGTAGTTTTGTTAACATTTGCAATAATGAACTTGCTGCACATTGATTGTCATATAAATTTGACAATCTTCCGATCTATTGATAGTGGGTTCAACTATCGAAAGATTAAACAGGAAATATAAATGTAAAACGGGTTTACAGTGACAATAAGAAAAAAAAATATACGGAAAGAAAGGAAAGACAATAACTTGGAATTAATCAAAGGAAGGAAATTATTCTTGGGAACGAATAATGAACGAATAAAGGAAAAGGAGATAAAGATGAAAAAGAAAAGGAAAAAAATAATGAGAAAGAATAAAAAAGAATAAAAAGAATAAAAAATAAAAAGAAAGAAAGCTTAGAAGAAATAAAAGAAAACAAGGAAGAAGGTACAAAAACAAAGGTGGAGTGGAAGGAAAGAGTATAATGAAAGAAGGTATGGAGAGAAAGAAGAAAGAGACAGAAAGACGAAAGAAAAAAAGAAAGCCTCTAAGAAAGAAGAAATTAAATGAAGGAAGAAAGAAAACAAAGAGAAAGACGTGAAAGGAAAAGAGAAAAAGAGAAAGGAAATGAAAAATAGAAAGAAGGCATAGAAATAAGGAAGAAGAAAAGGTAATAATTAAATAAAGTAAACGAATGTAGATGGAAATAAAGGGAGAAAAATAAATGGAAAACAATTGTGTGAAACGTGACAAAAAATCTGAGAGAAAAAGAGGAAATAAAAGAGAGAAATAGAAATAAAGTAGAAAGAGAGAAACAGAAATTAAGCTGAGAGAAAGAAATACGAATGATGAGGAGAGAGAGAGAGAGGGGGGGAGAGTGAGGGGGGTACAGACGATAAAAAATAAAAGAAATAAAAACAAGATTTAAAGAATGGATTAGAAAAATCAAGAGTGAATAAAAAAGGAAAAGATTTTAACATTGAAATCTCCACTTTTTTCGCGCTTAAATGTCGCCATAAAATTAAAGAAAAAAATAAACCACATTTGTGAATTTCCGCCAAAATTAAGTAGAAAAAAAAATCAAACCTTATATTTGATAGCAACGGAAACACAAATAGTAACAGATCAAGTATTGATTATAAACAAAAGAAACACTATAAAACAAAAGAAACACTACATAAACTACAAGAAAAAAAAAACTAGAAAATTAACTTAATTAAAAGTGCTTAATTCATTAAAACGACAATTTAATCTCAAATGATCACGGTAATCAATTCCTTATTCATCAAATGAAAACAAAAGAGGAAAGTAATTCCGAAAAAAAAACTTGCAGGCGATAGCTATTTGTTTAACGAATGAAATATTGTGACTGATTTAGACATTATCTCATTATTATGTTCTGCGGGTGATGTTACGAAACACCGAAATATAAAAAACAACTACACTTTATACATTTTTGATAAACTAACAATAATATGCGATTTAAGAAAAGAAAAATCTCTAAACAAAATTTTCAACAAACAGACTATTCTTGTGGCAACCAGTATTTAACCATCTTTATTGTTATAACCACAGATAAATCTCAAATTTACAGTAAACAGAGGAATAGCAAGAAAAATAAAAATGTTAAGCCGAATTGTTCATAATTATTAATGTTTTTACTACCGTTGAACATATCCACATTATTCCCAAAAGTATAGGGTGTTCCAATAACTTGAACCGATTTAAAATTATCGAAGCCTATTACGAAAATGGACGTTCAAACAAAGATGCATTTCGCGAACTTCGCGATTGTTTTGGTCAACATAATCGACCAACCGAGAGTGCAATTAGAAAAATTGTTCGTAAATTCAAACAAACTGGATCGGTGGTAGATGTGAAAACACCATTGCGTCCTCGTTTACGCCGTTCAGATGAAAACATTGCTGCAGTGCACGAGAATGTGGCCGAAAATCCAGACACCTCTATTCGTCATCGCGCGCAGGAATTGAACCTCTCCACAACAACGTTACATCGAATTTTGACAAAAGATTTGTCTCTAAACGCTTACAACATTCAATTGACACAATAACTGAAACCTGCCGACGCCATAAATTCGTCAATTTTTGCGCAAAAAATCCTCTTTAGTGACGAAGCCTATTTTCATCTTGGTGGATTCGTTAATAAGCAGAATTGTCGCATTTGGGCTGCTGAAAATCCAAGGAAGATTGTTGAAAAGCCACTGCATCCACAAAAGGTGTGCATATTTTTTGCTAGCGGAATCATTGGGCCGTATATTTATAAATTTGAACGTCCATTTTCGTAATAGGTTTCGATAACTTTAACACGTTGTTTGATCGTTAATCTTTCTATGGTTGAAATTGCCAAAGACTTAAGTTGTTAAATGTGAAAGAAAAAGAAAAAATCATTAGACGCTTAAACTTAATTCACATTTAAAATCGGTCCCAGTTACTGGAACACCCTATACATACAAACTAACAAATACCCTATGTTAAAACCATCCACACAAGAACCATGTTTTATGAATGGCTATTTTAATTTATCAATAAGTTAACTGATCAATAGCAATAAAAAACAATAAAGTTAACTGATCGTAAAAAAAACAGAATGTAACAATCTTAGATTTAGACGACTATGTGTTGTAATCTAGGGAAGGTAACTGAATAGAATAATCACACGAAGGTTGGTAATGAATAATAATACTTAGGACAAGAACAACACATATAAGATTCGCCAACGGTGCGTGGAAGAAGTAGTCAACTGCTAGAAGTGAGTCAAGTGAATTCCACAACGAATCTCCATCTGTAGGATATCTACCAACCACCCCACACGGTCAGATGTGGCACAAGGCCGAATTTAATGTGGGGTATCCGAGCCCGTAGGCTCTGGCCAAAAATTTATCGTAGACCCCGTATAAAACGGTGTTGGGTAGCTGTTTCCGAGACTCTACCCTTCGTCTGGGGATCCTATCTGCCCGGAGGCAGGAAGTTTGACCAGCACAGCTGGAGACGAATCTCCAACTGCAGACCAACATACAGTATTTACTACTGTATTTATGTGAATGGGGATAGATCCATTATCGTCGATAGGTATGCGACAGCACGATGAGAAGGCATTTAGCTCGACAGAACATGCGGCGGTCTTTAACTTGCTACAAGAACAGAGTATTAGCATAAAACTCTATAAAAGTTATTGTGCGTATATAAAGTAACAGCAACAATTATTCGACTAAGCAAAACCATAGATAAAATAAAAACTGGAAAAGGATTGAAGTAAGTGGGACAGCAGTTCATCTAAACTATTTACAATGAGCCCTGAATGGTTATTTTGGGATTGGATTTTGAAGTTATAGTAAACATAAACAGTGACTATTTAAACTGATTTGCTGAAGACATTTTGCTAATAACAAATTCCTTGGATGAGTTACAGTAAATGCTAAATGACCTAAATAGAGTAAATCCCAAATGTACGTTTAAAAATAAAGATCATAAAATAGATGAAGAATTGGAAGAAATCCAAGAATATATATATATATATATAGATAAAACCAACAGTAAAATGGAAACTAATAAGAAAACGAGACCATCTAGATCATTAAATGACCCGTATCCTTTGTGCCTACATGAAAAGTTATATATTATTAAGTTTCTGAAAAATAAAAATTTATTAAATCAATGAAATGAAATAGCAATTTTTTGTAGACATTGTCTCATATTTTCCTTAAAAATGATTAATTATAAAAATAATTTGCATAATTATATATCTATTATTTGATCATAAATAAATAAAATTTATTTATAAATGCGTAATTAAATTCAAATATTTTAATCTTACAATACCATATATAGTTTATTAGTAAATAAAATATAGTATTTTAGATATTTATATATTAAAATATAAATATAAATAATATGACTTAATCATATTTGAAAACCCCTTTAAGAAAATGTCGATGAAGTTTTAGAATACAAGAAAATAAATAAAAAATAAATATAAATGCTAAATGTATTGTATTGTAACCCAAAATAAAATAAAAAACAAGAAATTGATGACACGTCAGCATGAAAGGAAGTCTGTATCAACAGACAGAACCTAACCTTAATCGACTTTCAATTCGCCACATAAAATTATACTTGTATCTTTATTCGCCAAAAAAGCCAACACCCCCTTAATAAAAAAGTCTGAATCCTCATTACCGCACCAACTTAAAATATATAATGGTATTTGGCTTATAAATAGAGTAAATCAGTTTTTTTCGAAGTTTATTCTCAGTATCGCTTGAAAATGGAATTGAACGTCAAATTTTAAGTTTAATTTGAGATTTAAGTTTTGATTTTGAAACATAGTAATTTCTGTATCGAGAAAAAATAATTATATATATATATATATATATATGTGTGTGTGTGTGTGTGTGTGTGTGTGTGTGTGTGTGTGGGCAAGTAGCCGAGTGGTTAGAACGTTCACATTCTGACGGTTAATCTCACCAATGTTCGATTTGTCAGGAAGGAGACTTTCTGATGTTATCGAACTGGAGATGTCGATCCAAGCGTGCGTCACCTTTGGAGAGTGCCTGAAAACCATGCCATGGGTTGATCCAAGCCTTGTGAGTGAAATTGGGTAGACTGAAGCCTTGGGTGCCGTCAATAACTGTGCTAGCACGAAGTCACAAGTCATCGTGGCCGAGGGCTTAAGGGTGCTGGCCTTGTTAAAATTTTTGATCATGCTCGATAACACGTTCTCTCCGAGAAACTGTAACTAAGGTCTGCTCAGCATAGTTGCATCATAAACCACAGGTTGGCTTTGTGGGTGTTGAATAAACACAAATGCGCCTGAACAAGCGTCTGCAATAGGGATTGGCTAGCCGCCCTAGTAGACGGAAAAGCAACAAAAAAATTTAAAAAAATCTATATAATGAAACGTATCTTGCCAATATACTTAAAGCATAAAGTCAACGAATGGATAGTACCAGTTATAAAATATACAGGCGCAAGACATGGAAATTAACAAAGAATCTAAAAAAACTGATGCAGAGATCAATGGAAACAGTAATAATAGTGATAACAGATCGAAGTTAATATGGACTAGAGAACAGATCCTGATAAATGATATAGAAGTGCCAACATTTGAGGTGAACAGGACATATAACAAGAGGAATAATAGCAGATGGAGTAAAAGGTTGCTTAAATGTTGTCCAAATGGTAAAAACACGATATAAAAAGAGCAGAAAGAAGCAGGAGAAATTAAATAGAAGGGTTTTCTGCGTAGAGATCACAGTTGTTATTAGTGTATTTTCGAAAGGTCTCATTACTAATGACTGCTGTGGTAACTGCTGATATATATATATATATATATATATATATATATATATATATATATATATATATATATATATATATATATATATATAACATAATGATGAAAGCAGAGTCCTTAGAAATCCATTGGTAATAATTTACTTCACAGGATCAAACGCCCATTTCGTCAGACCAAATATTTTACAACACTAAATGGATTTAAAATTTAGCCAGACACAAGCCAAAAAAAAAAAAAAACGAAACCAGAAAAAAGAAGAAAAGAAAAAGGAAATAAAAATAAAAATGCAAAAGAACAAGAAAAAGGGGGAGAAGACAGAGAAATAAAAGGGAGTTTCAAAAATAAGTGGGCAAGATAGAGATTTTCTTAAGGGAGAAGAGACATATATAGAGAGACACGGGGGGGAGTAATTGAGATAAAGAAGGGGAGGGAAGAGTGTATATATATATATATATATATATATATATATATATATATATATATATATATATATATATATATATATATATTATAAACTGTTACATTGGAACATGCAAGTTACCACGACAAAAATTCATATGTTTCGACGACTAAACACATCTCACCACCTGATGAGATATTTTATATTAATGATGATGTTTGGGCATTAAAATCCTGATACGGGAAAGTGAGAGTGGGCAGAAATTTTCCCTTCACAAACGCACACACACACACACACACACACACGTACACACACATACAAATGCCTTTCAATTACAATATATAACAATTTCTAAAGAGAATATTGTTGTGTTTTAATGTTTTTAACATAGAACAAACTTAAAATTTAGTTAACGACAATAATTAACATTTCTTGTAAAGTATTTTAAAATAGATGTGAGATCTGTTAACAAATTCAGTAGATTTACTTTACCGCTGATGAACGAATGTGTATAAGAAACTGCGAAGATATATAACAAAACGTTTTACTCATCTATCTATCCAGGATTTTGAAAGGGTTTCACAGAATGCAAGAACACAAGCCTTTCTCACTTCAAGGATTAGTTCAATAGAATTTTCCTTTTTTACACACACACACACACGCATATATATATATATATATATATATATATATATATATATATATATATATATATATATATATATATACAGTCGATTTTTCCATTTGGTTTACAGGTCTGAAGACTTGAAGCCGTTTTTTATCGACTTCAAAGAAATAAATATCACTTATGGATTTTTAAGTGTTTTTTTTTTCATTATATAATAATTTTTGCTCTGTCTTTGACATAGAGCTCTTAAAAGATCTATATCCTCTTGGACATTTCATACGGATTACCAAAATTTTATTATATATATATATATATATATATATATATGTGAACTTAAATTCCTTGACAACTAGCCTAAGAGAAGGAAAACTTAAAATTTAAATCTGAGGAAGGTTATTTGGGGACTTAAAGGTACACTGTGCATCATTTCTCTCTTATTAGTTCTTTCGAATAGTGTGGCTTCCACACTTTAATTAAATCATATATGTGGATAATCTGGCAGTTCAGTTCTAAAACTGAACTGTTAGGGCCCTCATACGTGGAAATACGATAGTAGAAGCCACCATATAAAGCCGTACCCCACAGGAGTTGCTTGAAGGCAGAAAACAAAGGCCCCGGGCATCACATCCGGTCCACGTAGCAAGCACCCGCAAACTGGCCAATCGTGAATTAGTTTAGCTGGTGGGACTGTGATTCTATAAAACGGGGTCGCGGTGATGACCGCAAAGAGAATCCCTGTAGTGAGTCGAGTATGCCAAGGTGACGCCGATGGCGACCAGGAATTATTTATCGACGTTGAGATGCTATGAATCGCGACGGTCTGGATCGAAAGCCTGGTGGTGTCAAAGCTGAAAAGTCGGCCACTGTATTGAGTCTGGTTTGCCGAGGTGATGGCATTGGAGACGAGGAAAGCTTATAACTGGGTGGTATCGACGTTAAGATGATATTCTACTGAATCCCGTGTGTGAAGAGTCGGGTGATTAGTCAAGTCTGGGAGTGGTAACGGTTGTGTTGAGAGGAACGATCTTGGCGGCGACGGCGATAGCGCTCTACGTGTTGGCCAGACGGCCGGCAACTGCTGTTGGTCGTTATGGGCGGCCTGCTTTTAAGCAGATCTGACAGTACCCAGGGGCATTTCCTTTTCCGGGGGAACGTTCGCGATTGGTCAGTGTCGCTTTGATTGCGGGGGCTTGCTTTGTGAACTGGATGTGATGCTCGGAGCCTATACGAAGAAAATGACTTTTTTTTATTTCGTTCTATGCCTTCATGGCGTTCACATCCGACCGGCATGCAAAATGAATCAGAAAGATATCTAACTGCAACGGAATATATCATGCTGATCTTTTGAGTTAATTAAATATTTGTTTATCAGTCAAAAATATCTACAAATCTGGAAGAAAAGAAAAATCTACCACTTCCTTTCTGATCATAAAAGGAAACAAAAAACATTTTTCTTCTAACGAACTTCAACAACCTAGAACTTGGATAGAACATTCATATCCAGAGACATGTCCTTCCAATATCCAATATGTTACGGTTAACAGCTACACAACTGTAGACGACGTCGTATCCGTTTCAGAATCGTGAGCATTAAGTCAGCATTAGATGAGTAGATAATAAATGCGATCAATAAGCAAGGGGCGCTAATCAACCGGAGTCAGTCGGGCGTACGTAATTGCGGACAGACATAAATAATAGCATAGGCACAAACAGATCGCTGGACAGGCATAACTAATCAAACAAAAGGGTTTAATCCGGTCTAATTAATAATGAATCATGCAGAAATTAGGCGTCAAAAACAAAATAAAAGTATATAAAACAAGATTCACACTGCGCCAGACGCTGAGTTGGTCCATATTGAAACAGCGGTAGTTATTAATTTTTGATTGGTTGCACTAATGTAGTTATATCTTGGATCCTGTTTTCATTGTCATGTGATTACATTCATGAAGGAGATCACAAGTGAGGGATTTGTAAGATCACTCTGCGAAGCACCACATTGATTATTTCACTGTTTTCCTCTTGTCCACATTGCTGCCTTTTTATCAATTTGTTGCACACTATGGTGGGACTGATGCTAAGCAACAACATGTTCAGGAATCGCTTTCTAAAATGAATTATTTTCAAAAGGTAAGTGACCCATAAGGAGTTGATATACCGTTAAACAAACAAATCAATTAAAAATTAATTTTTATTGCATTTTAATAAAACAGATGGCAATTTAAAGTTTAAAATCTATCACCGATTTGATTTAAAAAAAAAAAGTAATAGTTAATTTCACTACTGGGATATTAATTCCATTGAATAAAAAATGCAATAACATTTTTGTACAGAGTGAATTGTATATTAAGTTGACAGAAAAAAAATCCATCCTGTTATGAAGGACGTAACTTGCTTAATTATGAAATCACATTTTTTTAAAATAAACAGTTTTGGCTAGTTTTTCATTACTCAATTGATTTCCATGATGGACAGAAGCAAATCTCAAGGAAAATCTTTTGATAAAGTAGGGCTGTTCCTCCAACGATCTGTTTTAAACCACGGTCAACTGTATGTATTTGTGAGTAGAACAATAAAATGGAAAAATGAAAGCTTTACGCTCAACTCCACGAGAGCACCTCTTTGCGACTGCTCGGTCACACATTGACTGCTGACCTGAGATGGAACAAATACATTGAGTCAATAGCTTCGTCCACCGCAAGGAAAGTTGGCTCCCTGTGCCGCGCCAGGAAATTTTTCTCGACGGAGTCGATCCTTCAAATCTACAAATCAACCATTCGCCCTTGCATGGAGTATTGCTGCCATATATGGTCTGGAGCCCCTTCTGTTTGGCTCAAGGTTCTAGATAAATTCCAGAGACGTATATGCAATGTAATTGGCACTGATCTGGCATCTCGTCTGCAGTCGCTCTCTCACAGACGTGCAGTCGCCTCCTTCTGTCTTTTTTACAAATACTTTCATGGTAACTGCTGCGATGAGCTGCTTTCGCTGGTTCCCAGACTTCATGAATTTAAGCGTTCAACTAGGCTGGCATCTCGCTCTCACCCTTTCACTGTCGAAACTGTTAAATGTAGCCGTCTCTTCTACTTCAATAGGTTCATGTCTCGCACTTCTCGCCCGTGGAACTCCCTCCCTTTTTCCTGTTTCCCCGATAGCTATAATTCCCAACTATTCAAATGTAATGTCAATCGACGTCTCCAGATGCCTTGATCTATCCCCTATCCTTCTCTTCATCATTTCCTCTATCACTCATCTTTGCTCTCGCTCCAACTCTCTGTAACCCCTTGCGTACTAGTGGCCTCCCGCCTTGCTTGGGGTGAAACGCTTAAAAAAACCTTAAGGATGCTCATTGTATAACAATTATTTCCAAACAATGCATTTATACTAAAAGATATATTTGTACAATTTATAAATCTTGTTATTTTTCCAGGTAATATGCTAGTTTTTACATATGGTCAAAGTTATAGCCAAATTAATAATGATAAATAAAAAATATATGTACTGATTCACATCGTGGCAAATAGTTTCAAAAATATTTTTCTAGAATAATTCTTTTTGCATTTTGTAATTTAGGACACTTACCACAAACGACCGTCGTCGCCAAATCAAAACAATTTCTCTTTCGAAGAACGAAGATCTTAGAATTCTGACTGAGTCAAAACGTCTTACTAGAATCGCTTTAATTACTTCGTAGGTAAAAATGTCATCATTCCACATACCGAAACGACCACATTCACTCGCAGTTTAGCCACTCAAAGTCGTAAGTTCATAATGGATGATAATGAACATTAAATTCATTTCCCAGGAGTCTTGAATTCAATTGCACTTCAAGTCAATTCTTATCTGAAAACCTAAATTGAAGAAAATATGTCGCTCAGTGATAAAAAAAATCGTCTGCCAATTCGCTACAACTTCGTGAAGTGAAATATTCGTCATGAGACTTCCATAAACTCGACAATATGAAGAAAGAATCTTTGAGTAACAATTAAAACAAATTCATATTGATTTTAATACCGCTTATCTATGGACGCATGGAACTCGAACAATAAATGATGTCGACTTTCTTCGTAGGAGAATTTTGGTCATACACGTATTTAACAATAGTAATGTACAGACTAGCCTGGGTAGACAAATAATGGAGATTTTGTCGATGACAGACACAGGATCAGATATGCAGAGTTTTAATATATCTATAGTTGTTGTACACATACCGACAGCGTAAAGCACAGAGGAAGAATTTGAAAAGATTTACTACACATTAGATAACGCCAAAGTTGCATGCGAATCACAGAAAATTTCGTAGGAGACCTAACTGCCAACGTAGGGAAATTCGAACTAGAAAAACATAATAAACGTGGAGAAAAATGGATCCAATGTTGCACGGCTAACTACCAGATAGTAGTCAACACCTGGTTTCAAGAATACCCGAGACGCTTATGGACATGAAGAAGTTCAGGAGCAGAAATCAGAAACAAGGTCGTCTACATGTTGATAAATAAGAGATTCAGGAATACAGTTTTATATTGTAAACATATAAATGCGCTGACTGTGACAGTGATCAAATTCCAGTGATATGTAATCTTAGAGCAAACCAGCTAAGAAATAAAAAGGAGAGGTTCACATTAAGTTCTTGATATGATCAAAAAGAGACGGCAAACAATGCCAAAGTATGGTACATCACTCAAAGAAATAAGAAACAATTCCAGAAAGGCAAAAGAGATGTATATCAGGTCATTCCACGTTTTTACAGATGGATATCATTCCACGAGGGTTACTGGTGCCATGTAACCCAGTACCACCTGGTGAGGAGGGTGGCTAGGCACCAAGCAGGATTAAAAACAAGACCTGTCAAAGGACTGATAAACCTTCTTGTAGGGTCAATGGTCATCTAGCACTATGGGGTAGACTAGGTGCCATAGCTATGGATGGAGCCGGTGTGCTGATGACGCAGCATCGCTAGGCAGAGGGCTTCCTAGACTAAAGTCAACGGCCAGGTAGAAAGTTTCCTGATGGAATAATGATCACGTGTCAGTGATCAAGTCGATCAATCAAGATGGAGGACATCGGCTGTAGTTTGAACTGGAGAGGGTTGGTCTCCGCCATTTTTTTTACTTGCCTAAGACACAATATTGAATATCTCTACGGTTTTCAATCCAGACATATGGAGGGGACTAGGTGCTCAGTTGACCCTTCGAGTACACTCGGTCATGGGACTGATAATGATGCTGATGATGATAATGATGATTACAGAGTTCTAGAAATGAAAAAAATTAAATTCCCTAGGAGGCAGTAAAAGCATCTTGAATTGTTGTTTGCTGTAGTGGGAGGAATATCTGACGGGTGGAAGGATATAGTGGAGTTAAATAGTGACAGTGTTTTACAATAAAGTAAAAATGTCTAGATTTTCAATTAATATAATTGAGGAACATTTTATCAATAAATTAAAACATTAAATATCAGGGTTTATGATCGTTGCATTTTTGTCATTTGGAACATTGGTGCAGCACAGTCTTCCATCCTCCATTTCCTTCCGTCCGAATCTAATTTTGTTTTATATGACATAAATTATCTTGGTGACTTATTCACGAAGAATGCCATATCTCGAAATCAAAGACCGATCATTGCACAAGACTGACGAGTACATTTGGTCGCAACCGAAGCGCACTCGTTATCCTTTTTAACAAAATTGGCCGGTAAATGACCCAGCCATTTATAATTAGCGACAACAACAACAACGACAACAACAACACTTACCTCAGGCAATGTCGCCTCAGTGTAATTCAGTGTACACTTCATGTCTCAGTATCACTTCCATTTTTTTTTCCGAAACAGTCTGCAACGTCCTCCTTCAGGATCACAGTCATCAGTCTGCTCACGCACTTCTTAATCTCGACTATGGTGTTGAATCCCCCTTTTTTAAAATAGATTTTGTTTTGGGGTCAAACAAGAAGTTCCCAGGCGGAAAATCTGGACTGAAGGGAGCTAAGAGATCTGGGCCATGTGACGCTTTGGTGCAAAACAAAAAAAAAATCTGGCACCTATTGGGACTTGTAACGTCTGTTGGGACTCAAATACACTATAGAATTCAAACTCGAATTTACAATCAATCGCTAAAGATGCTGGAAAAAATGGTCGGTTTCTTGAACCGTTCCAGAAAGTGTCGGATTCATCTTGCCACGCTGTATTTTTTACGATGGCCAAATCAGATCCAAAATTGATGCCACCTATAGGCTGGAGCTACCCAGTCCTCACTTTGCATCCTTCAAAAAGGTTTGTGCGGTCTCGTAGGAGATTCTTTTTCACACTACAACCACTTCCCACAGATAAAATCTTGCTAGCCTCTCGCTACTCTATCGCCTTTTCCACACAACTGTTGCATTGTTGAATAGAATCCAGAGAGAATGCTTCCCCGACTGCTGCAATCTTAACTTTTCAAAACTAGACTCAAACGTTGTCTATCCTACATATCCTCATAATATGCACTCCCTCCTTGTACGCCTTTACATCAAACTCATTCAGTAACGCTCTACCTTGAGTGGCCATAGTGAATGTGATGGTCACGCAGTACACAAACTCATTTACTGGTGTTTCCTTATCTATGGGAATGTATCTGTTCTTACCAAGTTTCACACAGGCAGTGCAGTTATTACCTACCCCCGCAAAAAATTATCTGCCAGACAGACCACATATAATCAAAGCACGTAATCTAAAATTTTTCTGCACCCCCAATACTTTTTTTTTAAAGCTCTGCTAAAATTAATGTTGACGTGCAATATGGCATAGCGGTTATCAGCAGAGAAAACAGAATCAGAATACAGGGCTCAAATTTCAGCGGACGTGCAGCTCGTTATCAGAAGTCGGAGAGACGAGTTCGAATTCTAGTCGGGTTCGTTGCATTTAATTACCGGCACATATCCTTGGGGAAGGTATGAATCGATATCTTTCCCCCAGTTATGGATTAAATCATAGGGCTTATATCTGGAAAAAACATTGTCAATCTAAAAAGAAACTGTTAATGCAATATTCACTAGTAACAACAGAATTATTCTTATAATCCAAAATATGTTTCAACTTTAAATCACTCACAAAGGGTTGATAAACCGTAAAAAATAAATGAATCAATTTCAGCAGAAATGTTCACTTTTCACTGATGCGCATGGGTAAAGGTGAACTTCCGTTCTCTGTCCCACCGCCAAATATCTTAACAAAATCGTCTTGTCATTAACACGCCATACTGGTTGGTTAGAATAATTTGGATAAGCCACTGTTCATGTCTTTGTCGTAACATTATGAAAATATGTTGTGCCCATTTTCAGCTGTGACACAAAGGCTATTTTATGTTTCTATAGCAATGATTTCACTGTCATGTATCTGTAATTAATACACAAAAGTTCGCTGATAGTTTAGTATTTATTCATTTGTTCTCTTATGCATGAAAGACAAGCAACAATGCTGGACAAAGCAAAAGTAATTCTCTCTATTGGCTAATGTATCTTTTCTGTTCAACCCAAGATCATGTTATAAATATATTTGAAACATTGTTTTACAGGCCGACTTGACGTCATGTGATCTCTCTAGCCTGAAGGCAACGGTTCCTGCATGTATGACTTGGTGGCACGACTCTGTACTGAAATATGACTTGTATTTATACGTAGCAATTACAGTTACCATAGCAACTGAATGCGTTAATAATTTTATAATGAAAGCGGGAACAAAATGTTATTATAAAAACCAAAACCAAAAACTATTTTATAATATTTCAGTTTTCGACTTTGTAATTAAAAAAATAGATAAGTAACCTTGGTATGTAGATATTTTTCTTTAGCATTTTTCTTCCTTTTTTTAATCATTTCACCCCAAGTATGGTAATATCGCTACTAAGACGAAAGAGCTTACTGAGTATTAGAGAATATGAGGAAAAATACTATTAAAGAGAGAGAACGATAAAAGAACTAGAATTAGGAAGACAGAAGGTAACGATGGATTTAAATTTTTACCTTTATTTGGTGACAATATTTTTTTTTATTGTTAGGGTACATTGATGTTTGTATGGAGTTTAACTCTTAGCAGTGTGGAAAATTTCGGTTAAGAAATTTCGGTCGCGTTAATTTATTGGAAAAGGAATGAATTCATTTCTTCTTACCAACTCCAGCCATCGGCTAAATAGTAGGAAAGATTTGCCTCTGTAGCTTTGATTAGTAATAAGGTGTGACAAACAACAACTTCAAAACCGTGGTGAAGGCAACGCGAAATGATTCCACTGTCTTTCCGAAGAAGAACCATAGCAATGCATAGTCTATGGATTAAGAGAATGGTGGTTTAAGAGAATGAGAACTCAGATTACTACATTTGCAATCATTTATGTCTTTAGGGTCTGTAGATATATTTAAAGCTTGGCTTAGTCTGACATAAGGACAAAATAATAAAGAAAGAAAGCTGATAATCGTTCAAATTTGTTTGCCTGTCCATAAAAATATTTATTCAGTTAGAGGGAAAATTTAAGCAGTAATTTTTTAGAATAGAAAAAAAATGGCGGAAAAATCGGCTAGCAATGAAATTCTATGTACTTGAATTATTTTTCTGTCTGAATTTTTGAGGTGAGTAATTATCATGATGCACAGTTGTCCGTATTTTGGTTGTTTTTATATTCACAACGTTTCGACTATTTTAGTTACTGGATTTCTTCAGATGCCTATCATACTTGGTCCTTCTGATGTCCTGATTAAATACGGATATATATATATATATATATATATATATATCCGTATATATATATATATATATATATATATATATATATAAATACGGATATATATATATATATATATATATATATATATATATATATATATATATATATATATATGAGATGAGATATTATAATTACTTACATTATTTACATTATTCGGACTGTTATCCTCATCTTTATTGCCATTCACACGGTTTTGGCCATTGTACGCTCTGGCCTTCTTCAGGTGATTAGAATTTCGAATCGAACCCTTTATTTCATCCAACTTGGAATATGGCAATGAAGATGAGGACAACAGTCCGAATAATTTAAGTAATGTAATATATATATATAATATATATATATATATATATATATATATATATATATATATATACAAGTATATGATTGGTATATACGGAATAAATTCCAATAACCAACAATTATTATTCTTAAAAGCGTGCTCAATACAGAGTAGAGCAGATATATGTATTTATATGTATGTACGTATATATCTATACGTGTCATTATAGGTATGTATATATGTATATATTTGTGTATATATATTTATATCTATGTGTATGTATGAGCGTATATGTGTGTATATTGACACCTATCATGTGTGGACCTATTTATGTGTATGAGTAGGGATGTAAACTTTGGTAGGTGTATACTACTGCACATGTAAGTCTATGTGTGTGTATATGTATGTGTACTTGTGTTTGTGTATGTGTATATATACATATATGTATATGTGAGTGTGTGTATATGTGTATACGTATATATATATATATATATATATATATATATATATGTATATGTATTCGTTTAAATATGTGTATATATGTGTGTATATGTCTATGTCTGTATGTATATATGAGTATATATATGTGTGTGGGTATTTATATGTATACGCTCGGATGTGAATGTACTTATATATAGGTTTATGTGGATGTGTTGATATGGGTATTTATTTATGATTATATATTTGTATATATGGATGGATGTTCGTGTGTCCTAGTATATGTATTTGTATGTATATCTTAGTGTCTTAGAATGTATCATCGATACTAACTAAAATCTACTTTTGTTTGATAAGGATTTTTTAATTGCTTATAGACTTAATCAACAACTGTCTGTTGTTACTTTTTAAAATATTATTATAAACTTTTACTGTATTTTATCATCAATAAGATAATATTGTTAGAATATATGTAGGTTTCTGTATACATATTCCTATTTTTTTTGTGTGTCTATATGTTTATATATATATATATATATATATATATATATATATGTTTGTATGTATATATATATATATGTATATATATATATATATGTGGGTGTGTATATACGTATATATGTTTATATAGGTGTTTAATTTACGTTTGTATGATTTTTTATGTATATGCGTGTATTTGTAAATGTATGTTTATGTGTTTAGTTTATATATGTATATATATAAATGCATATGTATGTATATATAAGAGTATATATGTGTATGTGTATGTATGTATGTATTTATATATATGTGCATCTTTGTATATATATTTTTATTTGGTTTATTTACTTTTTTACATTTTTACGTTGCTGTGTGGGTCGATATATTTATACTTGCTTATGTATGTGTGTATGTGCGTATGTGTGTATATGCGTATGTGTATGCGTATATATATGTTGGTACGTGTAGGCTTGTATATGTATATATATATATATGTGTATGTGTGTAGGAATGTATGTATATATGTGCGACTGTACAATTATATATGGAGGTAGTTCTTTATTTGCTTTCACGTAGTGTGTGGAGAACTATATCGATTTACATCGTAAACAAATATATATTTTTATATATATTTGTATGTTTGAAATATATATATATATTTTTGGCCAATTTTATCTATGTATATTTGCCCGTATTAGTTATTTTTCAATAAGTGGTTAGAATTCGTTTAATAACATATTCAGTCTTGGATATTTCTTAGTTGTTGTGTCAGACTGTCTAGGTCAGTGTGTGTGTGGATGTGTGTGCATGTGTTTATCGATGTCTGTGTGTAGGGAAAGTGCATGCACGTTTGGCTGTGTGTGTGTGTGTGTGTGTGTGTGTGTGTGTGTGTGTGTGTGTGTGTGTGTGTGTGTGTGTGTGTTCGTTTTTTTTTCGTTTTTTTTTTATCAAGTGTCGTGGAGATGTTTCCGGTCTCTGTGTGTGTATATATCTAAATATGTCTGGGCGCTTATATATTATAACCTGAGTGTGTTTGGATTGTTTTACGTGAGCGGTTACCATCACATTTCCACTCTTTGAATTAAAATGTATACATTTTTGTCTAGAATTATTAACATCTATTCCAACGTAATTTCAATGAAAAAATAAATTAAATAACATATGTATTTTTTTATTTTCTCCTCAGTAATTTTATAATTTTAAATTTAATAGAGATTAGATTTAGATTTTAAAATGGGTAATTTTTTACTTTTAATTTTAAATTCAAATTTTATCATATAATTTAATACTTATTGGTTAGGATAAATTCTATTTTACTATAACCCCAACTTTAAAGCTTTTAATATCTATTATATCGTTGCTTCGTTGTCGAGTTTTTGAATTCCCATATACTTGTATTTTGATTGGTCATTCTAGTTTATGTAACAGCGTTTTCCCCTTGCGAAGGATCGTTGATTAATTTGAAACTTTTAAAGCCATCTGTTCTACATTCAACATCATCACTTGATAAGACACCGGAGGTATTGAAACAAAATGGCTATTTTTGTAGTGATTTTATAACATATTTATGGTATAATTTTTAAATAAATAATCACTCACACACACACACACACACACACACACACACACACACACACACACACACACACACACACACACACACACACACACACACACACACATATATATGTATGTATGTATGTAAATTAAATTGGGATCAAATATAGATCAAATAGAGATCGGAATCCGACAGATAGAATAAAGAATAACCAGGGAACGTTTATCAATCTAACATGCTTCGCTTTTATTAAAGCTTCGTCAGAGAATGAGATATGGCGAGATGAAAAATTCAGGTATTTTTTATATTTGTAAGTTTAATTTCCATTCGTTAATCAGGTGTCACGTGCATTTGACTTGTTAAGCCATAAATTATATTAACGCTGCTTGACAAGTCAAATGCATATGAAGCCTGATTAACCAATGAAAATCAAACCACACAAAAATAAACATACCGGAATTTCTTTTTTCTCTATATCTCATTCTCGGGTGAAGCTTTCTTAAAAGTGAAACGTGTTAAATTGATAAATAGTGTTAAATTGATAGACAGACAGATAGATAGATAGATAGATAGATAGATAGATAGATAGATAGCAATTGACAAATGTTTCCTATTTGTTCTTTATTCTATCATATATATATATATATATATATATATATATATATATATATATGTGTGTGTGTGTGTGTGTGTGTGTGTAGAGAGAGAGAGATGGGGAAAAGAGAGAATGAGATAGATAGATAGATAGATAGATAGATACCCACAAAAAAAAACAAATTGTAGGTACAATCAGCAGAAAGCCTAGCAGGGGACCAAAAATAAACTTAATTAAATGAAAGCTAACAACAAATAAACTGCAAAACCAAGAAAAAAACGATATAAGTATTCTCAGGCGTAACGATGTGAAGCGTAGATAGATAGATAGATAGATAGATAGATAGATAGATAGAATAGAATAGAGACTGTTATATTCTCCTTTTAGAAGAGCCAAATCAGACCGAAAATGAAGTACGGCTGCCATATATGGGCAGGAGCTGCCCAGTCTTCCCTTTCTTGTCTCGATAGTCCAAAGGCGTCTGTGGGTGATGAATTATTTTCCACGCTACAACTTCTCTCCCATTGACGAAAATCAAAAGCTTCTTTCAGCTCGATCGCTATTTCCATGAAAAGTGTTCAGCTGGACTATATTCCTAAGTTCCATTAGTTCTAACCTTCACGGCTAGACCCACCATGCCACAACCATTGTAGTGAGCCACTCTCATTCCCTTTTTATTCTACTGGTGAGATGTAAGTTCCGCTCAAATAGCTTCCATTTGACGAACCGCTGCTTTGTGGTGGAATCGGCTACCAAGAGGTTATTTTCCCAGTCGCTACAATCTTAACCTTTTCAAGTCTAGGATAAACTGTTATCTTCCCCGCATATCCTCATAAACTATACCTCTTAATCTGTAACCCTCTACCTCCAGTGGCTCTTGAGCTTTATACAGGATGAACATTATTGTAAAAAAAACACAAAAAAACAACAACATATATTTGTTATGTAAGGGTTTTGGCAGAACAGATCTAGACGCTTTGTTCTCGTTAAAATATCAAAGAGGTGTTCGATCACAGAACTACACTTTGCAACCTCCTTCTGAAAATTAGCCCTTACAAGAGAGAGGACTGACGAAAGATTATGCAGATAACATGCCATAGATATGTTGGAAAAGATATCAGGTGAAAACTGACACTTTAATGTCAGACATGATGAAGTAAAAAAGCCGTAATCAAAAGAAAGGTGAAAAATGGTGAACGTATCTGGAGTGAGAAGGTCATATTAAAAAGTTATGGATAGAATATTGAAAATTGGTCTTAAAGGTTACAGATCATGGGTTGCAATGTCTAATGTCTATTGGAGAGCTCGATCGAATAACAAAGAACAAGGGAGAAAGGGAGAGAGAGAGAGAGAAATTTGCATAATTCAGTAAGTCCTTTTGGTTTCCATAATTTATTTTTTTTTATTTAGAAATTTGTTTTTAGGCGATGAAACCAGCTTTCCTTCTTACAGAATCACGCTGACGCACACGCGTAATTTTGAAAGAATTTAGTATGGAACCTTAAGGGCAGCTTCAAAAATGACAGCAGCAAGAAGGAAATAATCCACCAATTGACGAACACTTGCAAACTGGAAGTTTGTTGGGCCAAGTATTGTTACTTCCAGTTGCTGGAGACCTGGAAAACAAAAGTGAAAGAAAAGAATCGAGACAAGAAGACCTGGACAGAGAAATCGATTGTAAGACGTAAAGATTTATTCGCCAGAATGCGCTAAGTGGTGTGCTGGCGGGAAAACGAACTTCTTGGCCAACGATTATTCAAGTTGCTTACTTAAATGTTCTGTACATCAATATAAGAACACTGATCTATTCTTGACGACTAGACATACACTCGAACGCACAAACACACATACATATGTACATTCACGCACACACGCCCATATGTCCGCACACATACATACACGCACATACTAGCCATCCACTTTTAGATGTGCACGTGAATATGTGGCGGAAAATGGAGCTGGAGAACCAAGTTCGCGTTTCAACCGAGTCTGTTTACATTTACTACTGGATAAAGGCATGGATCCACTTCACCCTCATTAAGCTATGGATGAATAAGCACGTGAAGGAAATCCAACTAACAAATGGTGATCTGTGTCAAAGAATATGAAAGAAATAATAAATTTTATCCATTAATACAGGAAGCCACCAAATTCAAAATGGAGTTTGCAAGTAAAGCATAATGCACCGACTGCAGCTGCAAAAATACTTAAAAAAGATAAAGAAATAATAAAAAAATGATGAACATCTCAAATTCAGGTAAACAATAAACGGTGATCGTGGGCATGAGAACTTTACTCTGTAAAACTTTTCAAAGGAATCGGAGAGCTGAGTTCGAATTCCAGTCGAATCCATTGCATTCATTTACGTGCTAATACCCATGAGAAAAGTATGAATAATCTTCACCCCCAGCTATGGGTAAATAGCAGGACAGACCCGGTTCTATAGCCTTGGATGGAAACTGGTCTACCGCATAAAGAAACGACAACCTAATGCGGGAAAAAATTGCCTCGTCTGTCATGTATCGAAAGATACATGATCGCCTAAGCATGTATCACGATCGGCACAAAGAAAAAAAAACCTCCTCATTATGCTCTACAGGAGTCCCACAGAAGATTATATAATGGTGTTGATAAGCATATATGATATGTCTCTGTGTGTATCAGAGTAATTGTATGTCTGCGGAAACACGTGTAAATAAATGCGTGTCTGTAGCGACCAACATGGAATAAATATGCGAAAGAGCTTATGGATAAGGACATGTAGAAATGCGATATCCATACACACTTACGCATACATATTTACATAGAAGGGCGCCTTTCATCGAGTGATGACCAGGAAGATGGTGTAATAGTTTCAATTTTCACTGGATGCTCCACAACTCTGATAGATTAAATCGACCTTAGTAAATAAATTCAAATATGCGTATGAACCTCAACATTTTTACTTACATGTAGTAGAAGGCCGCCTGACATGGAGCGATATTAGTAAAGTGGTTTAATAAATCATGACTCTTCGATATACAAAGGCAAATGGTTTCTGTGTATTTTGATTTTATATGAAGATGGTAGTTCCAAATTTGATCCATGACAGAAAATGAGTTTTGATTGACTGACGCTTCTTCTAGAAGAGTCTGCTTGTCGACGGAGAGGAGCCTAGACGAGGCTATACAGAAGAGCAAAGTCTTCGATATACAAAGGCAAATGGTTTCTGTGTATTTTGATTTTATATGAAGATGGTAGTTCCAAATTTGATCCATGACAGAAAAAGAGTTTTGATTTACTGACGCTTCTTCTAGAAGAGTCTGCTTGTCGACGGAGAGGAGCCTAGACGAGGCTATACAGAAGAGCAAAGTCTTCGATATACAAAGGCAAATGGTTTCTGTGTATTTTGATTTTATATGAAGATGGTAGTTCCAAATTTGATCCATGACAGAAAATGAGTTTTGATTGACTGACGCTTCTTCTAGAAGAGTCTGCTTGTCGACGGAGAGGAGCCTAGACGAGGCTATACAGAAGAGCAAAGTCTTCGATATACAAAGGCAAATAGTTTCTGTGTATTTTGATTTTATATGAAGATGGTAGTTCCAAATTTGATCCATGACAGAAAATGAGTTTTGATTGACTGACGCTTCTTCTAGAAGAGTCTGCTTGTCGACGGAGAGGAGCCTAGACGAGGCTATACAGAAGAGCAAAGTCTTCGATATACAAAGGCAAATGGTTTCTGTGTATTTTGATTTTATATGAAGATGGTAGTTCCAAATTTGATCCATGACAGAAAAAGAGTTTTGATTTACTGACGCTTCTTCTAGAAGAGTCTGCTTGTCGACGGAGAGGAGCCTAGACGAGGCTATACAGAAGAGCAAAGTCTTCGATATACAAAGGCAAATGGTTTCTGTGTATTTTGATTTTATATGAAGATGGTAGTTCCAAATTTGATCCATGACAGAAAATGAGTTTTGATTGACTGACGCTTCTTCTAGAAGAGTCTGCTTGTCGACGGAGAGGAGCCTAGACGAGGCTATACAGAAGAGCAAAGTCTTCGATATACAAAGGCAAATAGTTTCTGTGTATTTTGATTTTATATGAAGATGGTAGTTCCAAATTTGATCCATGACAGAAAATGAGTTTTGATTGACTGACGCTTCTTCTAGAAGAGTCTGCTCGTCGACGGAGAGGAGCCTAGACGAGGCTATACAGAAGAGCAAAGTCTTCGATATACAAAGGCAAATAGTTTCTGTGTATTTTGATTTTATATGAAGATGGTAGTTCCAAATTTGATCCATGACAGAAAATGAGTTTTGATTGACTGACGCTTCTTCTAGAAGAGTCTGCTTGTCGACAGAGAGGAGCCTAGACGAGGCTATACAGAAGAGCAAAGTCTTCGATATACAAAGGCAAATGGTTTCTGTGTATTTTGATTTTATATGAAGATGGTAGTTCCAAATTTGATCCATGACAGAAAATGAAATTTGATTGACTGACGCTTCTTCTAGAAGAGTCTGCTTGTCGACGGAGAGGAGCCTAGACGAGGCTATACAGAGCAAAGTCTTCGATATACAAAGGCAAATGGTTTCTGTGTATTTTGATTTTATATGAAGATGGTAGTCCCAAATTTGATCCATGACAGAAAATGAGTTTTGATTGAGTTGAGTATCTCAACAGAAACTTCAACAGACAATAAATATCAGAATAGGAAGCGTCATTCTTCTAGAAGAGTCTGCTTGTCGACGGAGAGGAGCCTAGACGAGGCTATACAGAAGAGCAAAGTCTCATCTGGGGAGGTAGACATCTATCCGAATCCGTGTATACGGGGTCTACGGGGAATTTTTGCCTGAGCCTACGGGCTCGGAATTGCCCCACATAAAAACTGGCCTTTTGCCGCATTCTGCTAGTGAGGAGGTGTGGTAAATAGAGAACATATGAGCCTTTATTTGACTTAAGCTTAAGTGGGGAAATGATCAGCTTGAAATTGAGATTTTTGGATACGGGTTCATGGACTCTCCATTATAATCGAAATGCATATTGGAAAGAAGAAAAATTGTAATAAGAAATTAATATAGAATGTTTAATTCAGAAAGCAGGAAACAAAAGAATTATTTAAACAATTTTAACTGATAAAGTAGAAGGAGATATATTGATAGATAAGAACAGCCTGAGAAAAGAGGCAAACAACCAACCAAACATATAGATGAGAACTAAGCAGCAAAAGAATAGCTTTTGTTAAACATAAAACCAAGAAAATCTTGTTGCTTATAAAAGAATTAGATACAATGCCAGAATATTTTTTACAACCCTGTCTTCGTGCCTAATGTGAATCATATTAATATGGCCGCTAAAAGGTAATTAACCTATGCATATGATTAGAACAGCATATATTGTTATTACTAATAGTGTCTAAAGAAATTTGCATAATAACGACTTGTATCAATCTGATCCTTATCTTTTTTTTCTTATTTTATTTCCTTTCTTTCTGTTTCTCTGTCTCATTCACACACGTAATCCTCTCTGCTGGTCTTGTTTGAATTTCTCGCTGTTTGTGACTGCGCAGTAAACGGAGGCGTATTTACGACTTAGCGTACGGTCGTCATGGTTTATATAAATAAGTCTTCGTGCACGTTCGGATAGAATTACGTGAAACGCATAGAAGAAACATTTTCTGTATTACTTTAATCTAATCTTCGCCGATCCAAAGAGGATTTATCGTATATAGAAAATACTAGAAACAGTTCCGAATACACATATACTTATATTCTTTGGGAATGCTTGGTGGTCGAAATCGTTGCGTTTTTTTTCTTTATAATATAAAGTCCATTACATAATATAATATAAAGTTCATTACCTAACATAATATAACATAATATAGCATAATATAACATAATATAATATAACATAATATAACATAATATAACATAACATAATATAACATAATATAATATAACATAATATAATATAATATAATATAACATAATATAATATAATATAACATAATATAATATAATATAATATAATATAATATAATAACTGGGCTCATGTCAATGCTCATTACCCGAATATAATTCTAACCTCTTCAAGTTAAAGGTCAGTCGTTATATGTCCTCCTTATTTTCATAATCTTCACTTTCTACCATTTTTATTCATATCACACAACTCATAGGTATTTTAACAGTAACCCCTCTACTTTTAGTGCCTCTTGAATGAATTCTGGTTTTGAACTTTTAGTGCCTATTGAATGAATTCTGGTATATGTTCGAGTGCTGATAAAAAAAATCTGAAATAAGGTTAGAATAGTTTTAGCAATATTTGGCAATAAGTCTTCTCAAAGATTCAGATAACAGAATTTAACACGGTACTGTGCTTATTGTCTCTAAGATTATTTCATGGACGCATCTAAAGAATATGGTTCTACTGGTATTATCATTGTTGTGTTTTGCCCCCAGTATCTCAACAGAAACTTCAACAGAGAATAAATATCAGAATAGGATGAGGTGCCATTCAATCAGGAAAACACAAATATGTAATTGTGGTCACTGCTTTGAGAGAAATCTACACAAGATGTGAGAAGTACCCATGAATATGATTTTTTATTTGCAATTCACATGTTAGGGTGGTCAAGAATGTGTTCTACATACTTGTTTGTGCCTCTTGACATCATTCCCAAAGCCCCGATAACAGCGGGTAATGTTGCTGTCTTCAGATGCCACATTCTACTGATTTCTATCTCAAGATACCTGTATTTACTTAGTTTCCCAAACATTTTCAAAAATGCGTTTTTGTCATATCAATCAAATGACAAATATTATTATTATTTTCATTTTATTTCTTTGGATTTCTGGTGTGTACACATTTCTTTCCGGGTCCCGCCCATAGACCTAAGGTCAGAAATGGCATCATGACATTTTCCACTGACCAATTAAAACAAAAACCACACACATATTTTACAGCGATAAAGCCCTTCGTAAGGTGTAGGCTGTACTCGTGAGAACAATTTTTTGTATTTCTTTAAGGCATGTGCTTCCAAGAATCCCTTCAATGAGTCTACTGGAATCTTTTCAAACCAATTCAAGGGCTCCAACTACAACAGAGATTGTTGACGTTCCCATGTACCACATTTGTGAGATTTCCATTTCAAGGTCCTTGTATTTTGATAGCCTTTTGAAGATCTTCAAAGATATGTTGCAGTCTGCAGAGACTGCCATATCAATAAGAAGGCACTTTTTCGTTTGCGGTCTCTAATAACAATGTCTGGGCGGTTAGCTTTGACTGTTCTGTCTGTGTGTATTGTGTTGTCTCATAAAATTGTTACAGGTCCTATTATTATTATTATTATTATTATTATTATTATTATTATTATTATTATTATTTCCTTTGATTTCTGGTGCATGCATATTTCCTTCCGGGTCCTAACTAGAGACCTAAGGTCAGAAATGGTTTCATGATATTCCCCACTGATAATTTTTGTAAAAAAATCCCTCCTTTAAGATCACACACATTTTACATCGATAAAGCTCTTCGTAATGTATGAGGTGAGCTTGTGAGTACAATGTTTTGTATTTCTTTAAGGTGTGGGCTACCGGAAATCTCCTCAATGTGTATATCGAAACCTTTTCAAGTTAATCCGGGGCTCCAGCTACAACTGAAATTATTGATGTCCTCATGTGCCACATTTTTTAGATTTCCACTTCAAGATCCTTTTTGATGGTTTTTTTGAAGATCTTCAAAGATACATTGCAATTTGCAGCGACTGCCATGTCAATAAGAAAGCACATTCTTTGATCACAATATCTGGGCGATTAGCTTTGTCTGTGTGTATTGTAAAGTCCCATAAAACAGTTACAGGTCCTACGTCTTTAACTGGGTCTGGGTGATGTTCATACCAGTTTCTTGCAGTTTCCTGTCCGTAAAAATTGCATATTTCGAGTGCAGATATTAGCCCACTCTATCATGCCGACTTTTATATTCAGTGGGGGCTAACACTTTGCAACATGATACGAGATGGTCAATTGTTTCTGGATATTTATCATAAAATCTACATTTCGGGTTAACATAAATTTTCATTATTATTATTATTATTATTATTATTATTAATAATAATAATAATAATAATAATAAAAGTAATTTCGTTTTTTCCAGAACTTTACGCTAAAGCGTATTTCATGTAATTATTTAAAGACTAGGAGAAACGGTGGCGTAATGGATAACGGCTCGGATTGAGGAATCGGAAAGCCGAGTTCGAGTTCCAGTCGAATCCATTCACTTACGTGCTAATACCCTTGAGAAAGGTATGACTCCTCTTCCCTTCTCCCCAGCTATGGGTAAATAGCAGGAGAAACCGGGTTCTATAGCCTTGGATGGCAACTGGTCTACCGCTTAAAGAAATGGCAACCTACTGCGGGAAAAAATCTACCCCGTCAGTCATGTATCGAAAGATACATGATCGCCTAAGCGTTTATCACGCATGGCACATTTAAAGACTACGACTGTATAATAATAGTAGTGGTACTAGTAATAATAATTATTATTATATTTATTATTATTAGTAGTAGTATTAGTGTAGTTGTGCCGTCGAAAATGATGGCAATTGTTAGAATGTTTCAATATTGAGATGCAATGAGACAAAAGTTTAGAAACAATGTATTGAGATTCAATAAAGAGAAGATCTAGAATTCACAATTAAAATAGAGGCCAATGAACCATTTAATTAATCTGTTCACTTTATATTTTTTAGATGTTCAATGGTATCTATGACTCGTTGAATACTCCTGGTATTATATAAATCGCATTTTGCTCAATATCTTTTCATGTTAAAAAATTTACGTGTAATATAACAGTGAAATGAAAATGGAAACAACTACTGGAAGAAAAAGATTAGCAATAGAATGACAAATATGGCAATGGCAAAACCTATCTCAAAACCAAGTTAAAGCAAGAAGATCACTTAGTAAACGAAGGTACCTGAATGCCTCATAAGAAAGGCTTGGACAAATAAGATTGCAGTCTAAGCAATGTAGTAGTACGGGAATGGATTAATTAAACGGTTCATTTTGCTTTGGAATTAGTTTTGTCTAAATAAAGATAAATATATTATTTGTATAGATTACTAAATGACTAAAGGAAGTAATCATTCATAAATTTAATCGCATAAGTTGATTTATACCCTTTCTTATTAAGAGGTGACATGAAAGACATAAATAAACCAATACACAACGGTAATTATTATATAGATCTTTGTTGTTGTTCCTTCTTTTGCTATTCGAGCCAATCGTTTAACAAGTCTTTCAAGCCAGAGATAAAGTAAATTATGTTTTTTTTTTAGAAAATTACTGAAAAGGTTTTTGTAAACGTTCATCATTACAAATTAAAACAATGTTTTGTATTTCTGATAAAGACGAATATTCGAGGACTTTCGTAATGTGTGTACAAGTAGATTTTGAAATCATTTGTAACGTTCCTGTAACTACTGGATTAATAGTTTTGTTTAAAAGTCGTATTCTCGTAATGTCTATTTTCTGGTTCTTACATTTGGAGAGTTTATCAAATACCTTCACTGGAATGTTTATTACTAGACGGCATGATTACGTCGATAAGATAGCAGGAATTTTGAAGTCTTTATGATAGCATCTGGCTTATCAATCTGTGTGTATGGTAAAGTCCCAGAGCAAAATAACACCATCACCTTCTCAGGCTGGTGATGGATTTAGCTCGTTTATATTTCTATATGGGGCTAGTTATAATGTTGGCATATCTTCCAATAAACGTATTTACCCATCCTATAATGTCTATTTTTAAATTCATTTATTACAGAAGGGTAACCTGATACTCAATACTCTTATCAGTTTATGCCCAGAAACGACACGTTTTAGATCTATTCCTTAAAATATAAGCCTGGTAAGATCCTTGCAGGCTTCGATCTTCAGCTGCTAGGATAAAATATTTTCTTTTTACTTTCAAACCAAACCACCAAAACCACTGATGAATTAGATTTTTTCCAATGTAAACGTCGTGCGCATGCAATGGGTGTCACATATTTAAGAGATCTTTTCTTTCTTCTTGGTTTTAGGATTGTTTAAGCCCTTGAATTTACTATTTTATTTTATGCATTTTACTCACTTTTTTGGTTTTTGTTGTTTCCTCTTTTATTTCACCTTAATGCCGACTTTATTTGAATTTTTGGCCATATTAAATTATTCATTTTGCTTTTTATTTGATTCCCATTGGCAAGAAATCTTTGATATCCAATCATTTATTCGTTCAAAGTATCTTTTATATACGATGGTTGTGTTCGATATTCTTCCCCGTTCACTACAATCTTAACCTGTTCAAATCTAGGGCCAACCGTTATCTTCCTCAAATATCCACATAAACTGACGTCTGACCCTGTAACTCTCTACCTCGAGTGGCTCTTGGGCCTTGTATATAGTAAACATCATTGTAAAAATCTATGTGAATTCTAGTTAAATCAGCCTTTTACTCCCAGGCGTCATAGCTAGATAGATCTACTTCTACTGTGGGATAAAGGATTTTATATATTCCGCACATCTTCAGGATTCCAGTTTATCTCATTAAAAGAATATCTAAAAATAGGTATTGTTAAACTTGTTTTGTGCATTTAGCTAAGTTTTGTTTATGACTTTTATTCGTCAACAATATTCTGATATTTTCTTTCATTCGTGTATTGCTGGTGTTTTATTGAATCCAAGATATTTGTTCACTTCTTTCCGATCCTATCCATTAGTCACGGTTTCATTATCAAGTTTTAAAGCCATTATGTGTACTTTTAAATCTTGTCTTAGAATATTTGACGATGAAAAATTCCATGGTTATATCATAAGTTAATTTCATAAGTTAATTTCTAGTTCATGATACTTTTCGGCAATCATCGATGTCGAACAGACTTATTAAATATATGTTATTCGTTTGAGAGAAGTGTAGCGGACCGTGGGGTTGAAATTTCCCCTTAGCCGGTCCAGCTACATAAGAATGTCGCACTTTAATTAAGTCTAAAGAAGACAAAGAAAACAAACAAGACCGATATACATTTTTTTTTTTTTAATCATATCACCCCAAGCAAGGCCGGAGGCCACTATCACGCAAGGGGTTAAAGAGGGGGTTGGAGGGAGAGCAGATAGGAGTGGCAAGGGAGAGGATGTGGAGAAAGAGAAAGACAGTAGGTTGATCAAGGCAAGGGGGCCAAAAAAGATCCGGAGCCAGAGCAGATAGGAATGAGAAATGAAAGGATGTGGAGAAGGGAAAGAGACAGAGAGAGAGAGAAATCCGGGGACCCCTTCCTAGACACGAAACAAGGTTTGGGCCTCTAAACGTGTCCAATAGAGGGGGGAGGAGTGTAGACCGGGCGGTAGGAAAGCCTACCTACTCCTATTACGTATAACATTCAACGAAGACAAGACAGAACAAAAGAGGGGGATGTAGTCGGGAGAGAGTACTGGGCGATAGGAATGAGATACCATTGTATGTGTTCAATAATGAGTATTAACATTAATAGTAAGTTTTAACTTAGTATAAGTCCCAATGACCTATATTTAAAAAAAAACAATTACCACTTACTTTAGAATAGTAAGTAAGACGGGGGGAAGGAGGGTTAACAAAAAGCAAAATACAGAAATACAAATTAATAAAAAAACCAAAAAAAACCCAACGAAAACAAGACATTAAATAAATAATTCACAATAAAACTTTTGGAAATACATTAAGAAGTTATATATACATACACAAGGAACGCGGCATCAAATAGGTGGGGGGGTGCATTTATAGTTAAGAATAAAAAAAATAAAAATAAAAATATAATAAATAAATATTAACTAATACGAAAGTTTTCAAATATATTAATTACATATGCAAGGAATACATAGAACAGGCTCAATTCACGACCATAAGCTATCCAAAAGTCACGTCCAAAATTAAAGGCACCAGTCAACGGTAGCCAATCTCTTAAACTGAACGCAGTGATTAGGGGTGGGGGGAATCGGCTAGTCTCCCTCACCCCTAAACAGTGGGGCTAGCAGCAATGCCAAAATGGAGAATTTTTCAATCGACACGGTGAAGAAACGGTCCGATTTATTAATTCAACAGACTGGCAAAGACCGGCCAAACGCACGGTTGGACATTACAGACGAAAAAAAGCAAATTCTCACATAGTTACTTGGGTAAACAAATATATATTAATAACGAGTTACACAAAGACATGAACAGTTACATAGAGTTTGTATGGAGAAATTATGTGTGTGTGTTGTAGTGTTCGTACGTACGTGTATTGTTCTTAGCGCATTCCCAGAATTTGGGAAACGCTGTATCTGTGAGAGGTCACATATTGGCCTAAGTGAAAAAGAGACAGATTTTACCACAGCTCCGCGCGAGGTAGCGGCCCAAGGCCTGAGTCGAAAGAGAGAGAGAGAGAGAGAGAGAGAGAGAGAGAGAGAGAGAGAGAGAGAGAGAGAAGGATCAGCCAGTATTTATACTCAGGGTAGAGAGACCCCTGTTGAAGGATTAAGGAACTGAGGAGGAGCTAACTCCGATAGAAGCATTAATGCAATACAGATTAAAAGCGGTGAAAGAGAGAATATTGATCCGTAAATTATCACAACTAATTTTACTATTAATATGGTTGATGATTAACGTAAGACTCCAATTCTTCATACGGTCTTTTAGAAAATTAATCACAGTAGCAGAAATGTTCATTAATTGTTGGAAATTTATTATCCAGTCAGGCGTAAACCCCTTAAGAGTATTCTCATAGTCTCATAGTCTACCAATGCATTGCCTATGTTCTTATTTTGTAAACAACAATTTTTCAGCAGTAAGAAACTATTTTCCAGTAGCAAGGACCTTTTTTGCATCCTTTTTGTCATTCGGGGATAATGTTATTAGTTTCAAGGTTTTTTTTTTTAATGTAAAATCAACGTAAGTGATTGCATGCTGAAGAACGCCAATGCTCAATAGAAATCGCGGGAAATTACAATCGTCACGGGAGATCTGAATAGCAAAATATGGAAGGCGTGATATAGTAAAATAGTTGGTAAATTTGGAATAGGAACCCGTAATGGACGTGAAGAAAAATGTGTCCAATGATGCACGGCTAACGACCAGGTAATATATAACACCTGGTTTCAAGAATACCTAAGATACTTATAGACATGGATGAACTCAGGAAGAGAAACGAAGGACCAACTCGGCTACATGACGATCAATAAGAAATTCATGAATGCAGCTTTATACTGTAAACATACCAAAGTGCTGACTGCAGAAGCGACCATCTTCTTGTAGATGGTCTTCGGTGGAGTAATGGATAACGGCTCGGATTGAGGAATCGTAGAGCCGAATTCGAATTCCAGTCGAATCCGTTACATTCACTTACGTGCTAACACCCTTGGGAAAGGTGTGAATCCTCTTCTTCTCCCTCCAACTATGGGTAAATAACAGGACAGACTGGGTTCTATAGCCTTGGATGGCAACTGGCCTAGGAGAAGGTCAACTCTGAATTCAAAACCATTCGGCGTCTGCACCGGCATCCGGCGGCCTCTTGGTTACTCCTGCCTCTGCGTCTGTGGAAATTCTGCGGCAAGTAAGAGCATATTCCTCCCTCCACTGGGATAGGACGCGAGGTGTGGGGACCGCGTGTGAAGTTCAAACTCCCTTGTTACTCCGTTTCAAGAATTCACCGCCGTTGGAATCGGGAATGGCTGTCGCTCGTTTCAGCATTGGCGACGGATCGCCGTGCTTGGTCGGCCTTCGTTCCGGACGCGGTGAATTCCTTCGAAGGAGCCGGCTTAACCGATCCAGGGTGAATGCCGCAACATACATACATACATACATCTTCTTGTGATATGTAAACTTAGAGTAAAACTATGGAAGGCAGCTCTCACAATTACAATAGGATATACTCTTGAATGACCCGAATTTGAAAATGTATACTGACAGCGTTAAAGGCAGATGCAATGAACTAAATGAGAGTGGGACACGTTAAGTGAAGCTTTAGTGGCATCAGCAAACGAAATCACACTAAAGAAAATTAGACAAAGAAAAAAAGATGTGGATGACAGATGAAATTCTCGACCTGGTGAAAAGAAAACAACAAACAATGCCAAGGTTGTACAGAATGTAAGACATTGCACAAAGGAATTAAGAAAAACAAATACAGCTAGGCAAAAAAGGGATGGCAGAAATAGAAGGAATGAGCATCACACATAAGGCAAATATGCATAAAAGAATAAGAAAAATAACAGGATAAAAGACATGCGTGTCAGCTGGGTGCATAAAACCAAAAGCGTGAACACTGATAATAAAGAAAGAAAATGCTTCAAAGACGGAATTAATAGATCAGAGAACTCTTTCAAGACATAAGAGGAAAACCTGCAATAGACAAAAATAGGGAAGGAACAGAAATATTAAAGATAGAAAGAAAAGGCTTTATCCTAGCAGCTGAAGATCAAAGCCCGGCTTATATTTTAACGAATAGATCTAAAACGTGTCGTTTCTGAGCATAAACTGATGAGAGTATTGAGTATTCAGGTTAGTCTTCTGTAATAAACAAATTTAGAAATAGTCATTATAGGATGGGTAAATACCTTTATTGGAAGATATGCCAACATTATAACTAGTCCCATAGAGGAATATTATTTGAAGTGAAATCAGCACTGACCAAATTGAACAGAAACAAAGAAGCAAGACAAGATGGGATTGCAATAGAGATCCCGGTAGCCTTTGATAACTTCAGCATCGACTAAATTACAGAAATAAAATAAATGTAATATACGACAGTGGTGATATGCCGAAGACGTAAGTAGATCCATTGTCGTAGCTCTGCACAAGAAGCCAAGTGCAAATGAATGCGAATTCCATCGGATAAGCAGCTTAATGAGCAACATAACCAAACCTATCCACCGAAATCTGAAACCCGTAAGAATATTAGACCAGAAATAGGACAAGAATAATGCGGTTTCGTTAACGACACAAGAACAAGGGATGTAATATTTATGCTCAAATAAGATCAGAGCGAGCAATACAAATGTAAAAGGATGTACACCTATATTTTATAGAATATGCAAAAACATTTGATAAAGTACGCCACAAAGAACTGTTTGAACTGTTAGGTAAGCTTGATTTACCCGGGAAATATATTGGAATATTCCAGAGCGTATACTGGGAGCAAACTGCCTGTATACGAATAGAAAATGAATTCAGTAAATAAACAAAAATAGAAAAGGGCGTAAGGCAAAAAAAATGCCTTGTCACCGGACTTATTTAAACTTTACAGTGAGTCGATCCTGAGAGAATCAAAAGTCCTACGAGGATTCAGTATTGGCGGCAATAATCTTAACAATATAAGATATGCAGGTGACACAGTTATGATAGCAGGCATAGAAAGGAAACTACGGAATTTCCCACAGTAGGTAGTAAAGGAAACCGAAAATAAAGGACTAAATATCAATTGTAAGGCGGTAGAATGTACTGTTATCACAAAAAGAAATATCCGAATAATCTAACTGCAAATTGGAGACACCAAATCAAACGAAGATGAAAATATCTATGTAGTATTTTTACAGGGGATGGAAAATGTGACGCTGAAATTCGAAGGTGCATTGGAATAAATAAAAATGTCTTGCAAAAGCTAAATTTAAATATCTATGTAGTATTTTTACAGGGGATGGAAAATGTGACGCTGAAATTCGAAGGTGCATTGGAATAAATAAAAATGTCTTGCAAAAGCTAAATTTAAATATCTATGTAGTATTTTTACAGGGGATGGAAAATGTGACGCTGAAATTCGAAGGTGCATTGGAATAAATAAAAATGTCTTACAAAAGCTAAATTTAAATATCTATGAAGTATTTTTGCAGGAGATGGAAAATGTGACGCTGAAATTCGAAGATGCATTGGAATAAATAAAAATGTCTTACAAAAGTTAAATTTAAATATCTATGTAGTATTTTTACAGGGGATGGAAAATGTGACGCTGAAATTCGAAGGTGCATTGGAATAAATAAAAATGTCTTACAAAAGTTAAATTTAAATATCTATGAAGTATTTTTACAGGAGATGGAAAATGTGACGCTGAAATTCGAAGATGCATTGGAATAAATAAAAATGTCTTGCAAAAGCTAAATTTAAATATCTATGAAGTATTTTTACAGGAGATGGAAAATGTGACGCTGAAATTCGAAGGTGCATTGGAATAAATAAAAATGTCTTGCAAAAGCTAAATTTAAATATCTATGTAGTATTTTTACAGGGGATGGAAAATGTGACGCTGAAATTCGAAGGTGCATTGGAATAAATAAAAATGTCTTGCAAAAGCTAAATTTAAATATCTATGTAGTATTTTTACAGGGGATGGAAAATGTGACGCTGAAATTCGAAGGTGCATTGGAATAAATAAAAATGTCTTACAAAAGTTAAATTTAAATATCTATGTAGTATTTTTACAGGGGATGGAAAATGTGACGCTGAAATTCGAAGATGCATTGGAATAAATAAAAATGTCTTACAAAAGTTAAATTTAAATATCTATGTAGTATTTTTACAGGGGATGGAAAATGTGAAGCTGAAATTCGAAGGTGCATTGGAATAAATAAAAATGTCTTACAAAAGTTAAATTTAAATATCTATGTAGTATTTTTACAGGGGATGGAAAATGTGACGCTGAAATTCGAAGGTGCATTGGAATAAATAAAAATGTCTTACAAAAGTTAAATTTAAATATCTATGTAGTATTTTTACAGGGGATGGAAAATGTGAAGCTGAAATTCGAAGGTGCATTGGAATAAATAAAAATGTCTTACAAAAGTTAAATTTAAATATCTATGTAGTATTTTTACAGGGGATGGAAAATGTGACGCTGAAATTCGAAGGTGCATTGGAATAAATAAAAATGTCTTACAAAAGTTAAATTTAAATATCTATGTAGTATTTTTACAGGGGATGGAAAATGTGAAGCTGAAATTCGAAGATGCATTGGAATAAATAAAAATGTCTTGCAAAAGCTAAATTTAAATATCTATGTAGTATTTTTACAGGGGATGGAAAATGTGACGCTGAAATTCGAAGGTGCATTGGAATAAATAAAAATGTCTTACAAAAGCTAAATTTAAATATCTATGTAGTATTTTTACAGGGGATGGAAAATGTGACGCTGAAATTCGAAGATGCATTGGAATAAATAAAAATGTCTTACAAAAGCTAAATTTAAATATCTATGTAGTATTTTTACAGGGGATGGAAAATGTGACGCTGAAATTCGAAGATGCATTGGAATAAATAAAAATGTCTTGCAAAAGCTAAATTTAAATATCTATGTAGTATTTTTACAGGGGATGGAAAATGTGACGCTGAAATTCGAAGGTGCATTGGAATAAATAAAAATGTCTTACAAAAGTTAAATTTAAATATCTATGTAGTATTTTTACAGGGGATGGAAAATGTGAAGCTGAAATTCGAAGATGCATTGGAATAAATAAAAATGTCTTGCAAAAGCTAAATTTAAATATCTATGTAGTATTTTTACAGGGGATGGAAAATGTGACGCTGAAATTCGAAGGTGCATTGGAATAAATAAAAATGTCTTACAAAAGCCAAATTTAAATATCTATGTAGTATTTTTACAGGGGATGGAAAATGTGAAGCTGAAATTCGAAGGTGCATTGGAATAAATAAAAATGTCTTACAAAAGCTAAATTTAAATATCTATGTAGTATTTTTACAGGGGATGGAAAATGTGACGCTGAAATTCGAAGATGCATTGGAATAAATAAAAATGTCTTGCAAAAGCTAAATTTAAATATCTATGTAGTATTTTTACAGGGGATGGAAAATGTGAAGCTGAAATTCGAAGGTGCATTGGAATAAATAAAAATGTCTTACAAAAGTTAAATTTAAATATCTATGTAGTATTTTTACAGGGGATGGAAAATGTGAAGCTGAAATTCGAAGATGCATTGGAATAAATAAAAATGTCTTGCAAAAGCTAAATTTAAATATCTATGTAGTATTTTTACAGGGGATGGAAAATGTGAAGCTGAAATTCGAAGGTGCATTGGAATAAATAAAAATGTCTTACAAAAGCTAAATTTAAATATCTATGTAGTATTTTTACAGGGGATGGAAAATGTGAAGCTGAAATTCGAAGGTGCATTGGAATAAATAAAAATGTCTTACAAAAGTTAAATTTAAATATCTATGTAGTATTTTTACAGGGGATGGAAAATGTGAAGCTGAAATTCGAAGGTGCATTGGAATAAATAAAAATGTCTTACAAAAGTTAAATTTAAATATCTATGTAGTATTTTTACAGGGGATGGAAAATGTGACGCTGAAATTCGAAGGTGCATTGGAATAAATAAAAATGTCTTACAAAAGTTAAATTTAAATATCTATGTAGTATTTTTACAGGGGATGGAAAATGTGAAGCTGAAATTCGAAGATGCATCGGAATAAATAAAAATGTCTTGCAAAAGCTAAATTTAAATATCTATGTAGTATTTTTACAGGGGATGGAAAATGTGAAGCTGAAATTCGAAGGTGCATCGGAATAAATAAAAATGTCTTACAAAAGCTAAATTTAAATATCTATGTAGTATTTTTACAGGGGATGGAAAATGTGAAGCTGAAATTCGAAGGTGCATTGGAATAAATAAAAATGTCTTACAAAAGTTAAATTTAAATATCTATGTAGTATTTTTACAGGGGATGGAAAATGTGAAGCTGAAATTCGAAGGTGCATTGGAATAAATAAAAATGTCTTACAAAAGTTAAATTTAAATATCTATGTAGTATTTTTACAGGGGATGGAAAATGTGAAGCTGAAATTCGAAGGTGCATTGGAATAAATAAAAATGTCTTACAAAAGTTAAATTTAAATATCTATGTAGTATTTTTACAGGGGATGGAAAATGTGACGCTGAAATTCGAAGGTGCATTGGAATAAATAAAAATGTCTTACAAAAGTTAAATTTAAATATCTATGTAGTATTTTTACAGGGGATGGAAAATGTGACGCTGAAATTCGAAGGTGCATTGGAATAAATAAAAATGTCTTGCAAAAGCTAAATTTAAATATCTATGTAGTATTTTTACAGGGGATGGAAAATGTGAAGCTGAAATTCGAAGGTGCATTGGAATAAATAAAAATGTCTTGCAAAAGCTAAATTTAAATATCTATGTAGTATTTTTACAGGGGATGGAAAATGTGAAGCTGAAATTCGAAGGTGCATTGGAATAAATAAAAATGTCCTACAAAAGTTAAATTTAAATATCTATGTAGTATTTTTACAGGGGATGGAAAATGTGAAGCTGAAATTCGAAGGTGCATTGGAATAAATAAAAATGTCTTACAAAAGTTAAATTTAAATATCTATGTAGTATTTTTACAGGGGATGGAAAATGTGAAGCTGAAATTCGAAGGTGCATTGGAATAAATAAAAATGTCTTACAAAAGTTAAATTTAAATATCTATGTAGTATTTTTACAGGTGATGGAAAATGTGAAGCTGAAATTCGAAGGTGCATTGGAATAAATAAAAATGTCTTACAAAAGTTAAATTTAAATATCTATGTAGTATTTTTACAGGGGATGGAAAATGTGAAGCTGAAATTCGAAGGTGCATTGGAATAAATAAAAATGTCTTACAAAAGTTAAATTTAAATATCTATGTAGTATTTTTACAGGGGATGGAAAATGTGACGCTGAAATTCGAAGGTGCATTGGAATAAATAAAAATGTCTTACAAAAGTTAAATTTAAATATCTATGTAGTATTTTTACAGGGGATGGAAAATGTGACGCTGAAATTCGAAGGTGCATTGGAATAAATAAAAATGTCTTACAAAAGCTAAATTTAAATATCTATGTAGTATTTTTACAGGGGATGGAAAATGTGACGCTGAAATTCGAAGGTGCATTGGAATAAATAAAAATGTCTTACAAAAGTTAAATTTAAATATCTATGTAGTATTTTTACAGGGGATGGAAAATGTGACGCTGAAATTCGAAGGTGCATTGGAATAAATAAAAATGTCTTACAAAAGTTAAATTTAAATATCTATGTAGTATTTTTACAGGGGATGGAAAATGTGACGCTGAAATTCGAAGGTGCATTGGAATAAATAAAAATGTCTTACAAAAGTTAAATTTAAATATCTATGTAGTATTTTTACAGGGGATGGAAAATGTGACGCTGAAATTCCAAGATGCATTGGAATAAATAAAAATGTCTTGCAAAAGCTAAATTTAAATATCTATGTAGTATTTTTACAGGGGATGGAAAATGTGACGCTGAAATTCGAAGGTGCATTGGAATAAATAAAAATGTCTTGCAAAAGCTAAATTTAAATATCTATGAAGTATTTTTACAGGGGATGGAAAATGTGACGCTGAAATTCGAAGGTGCATTGGAATAAATAAAAATGTCTTACAAAAGTTAAATTTAAATATCTATGTAGTATTTTTACAGGGGATGGAAAATGTGACGCTGAAATTCGAAGATGCATTGGAATAAATAAAAATGTCTTGCAAAAGCTAAATTTAAATATCTATGAAGTATTTTTACAGGGGATGGAAAATGTGACGCTGAAATTCGAAGGTGCATTGGAATAAATAAAAATGTCTTACAAAAGCTAAATTTAAATATCTATGTAGTATTTTTACAGGGGACGGAAAATGTGACGCTGAAATTCGAAGATGCATTGGAATAAATAAAAATGTCTTACCAAATCTAAGGGAAGTATTAAGAAATAGGAAAAAATCGTTCTAATTCATTCTGCAATTCAATTTAAACATTTCTTCGACCTCAGTGAAATCTGCATTAATCAAACGTTTTCCTTTGATAATGTTCGTACTTATTTTTTTAATTTCTCTCCATCTTGTGCATTTTCATTTCCAATATTCTCTAATTTTCTTCGAGCTCAGCTTACCCTACATCAGTCAACCTTTTTACTTAATAATGTTTGTAATGAAAAATTTATTTCTTCCATCTCGTACATTTTTCTTCTCAATATTCACTAATTGTAATTTATTATGCATTTCAGTCTTAATATTTTCTTCGGGCTCAGTGATACATTTTTTTTTTTTTTGATAAATTTCTTATTGAAATTTTTTATGAACGTCTATATTTCTTCTGATATTTGGAAATTTTCTTCTCCATAATTTATGTTTCATCGATAACTGTCTACTTTGAAGGTTTGTGTCCAACATCGTCATATACTCACTTAATTTACTTATATTCTTCTCTCTCTTTCATTTTCACCGCTTTTTCTTTGGTTATTAGTAGACATGGAATTGAAGCGGATCAGTGTCTTTAATGGTAACATACAATTCGACCACAGGCTGGTTTTGGCCTTCAGATCACTACACTTGGTAAATCGCGCCACGGCCAATATGGGCTGAGGTTTTTCTTAGTACTGTTAATAATTTGTAATGTTTTTATTTCATCTATTTTAACAGGAAGTGTTTCGTTCGTGCTACCACACATCTTAATTAAGTATTCATTATTTTAAGGCAAAAATTAAAATATCTCAATTAATTGTATCTTAAACTCAGAATATTTCTTTTAATATGTGTGTTAAAAACGGATTCTTCCAGAATCCTTAAGGAAAACTTATTAATATTTTCATTCTTACCCTCCGAATGATTTTAATATGGCTATTAAAATTTTGTTTAATTCCTGTTTTTAAGAACTTGGATGAACTGTCTGATTCTTCGATCTATCGACCTATTATTTTTCTGCCTACTCCTGGAAAATTTCTAGAGGCTCTAATCAACTCCGGATTGATTAAATATCTCACGTCGCAGGGACTTCTTCCAGATAATCAATATGGCTTTCGCTTCTCTAGGTCAAGTGCAGATGAGTCAACGGTTATTGCTGAAAGAGTGTTACGTTTTAGACAAGAACTCTGAAGATTTGGAGATTACATTAGATGTCTCGAAGGCGTTTGACAGGGTGTGACATGCTGAGCATCTTCACAAGTTGAAGGCTTATGGTGTTTTTGAGTGAATTTTTCATTTGATTCAATCTTTCTTATAAAATAGCGAAATGAAAGTTGTCTTGAACGGTCATCTACTAGATCAGGGGTCGGCAAGCCCCGACCCCTGGGGCACATGCGGCCCGCGAAGGATTTTTGTCCGGTCCGCCAGATTAATACCTGGACACTAATTATGCAATTAATTTGTCGAGGAATTTGCAGGAAAAATATTTGGAATTAATTGATTTACAATGCGACGAAATTTTTAAATCAAAATTTAATTCCGAATCTACTGTTGACTTCTCCAAGAAATCTGTTTTTCCAAGTGGAAAATAGAAAAGTCTATTGCATAATGCAGAAATAATGGTATCATTATTTGGAAGTTAATATGCTTGTGAACAACTTTTTTCGAAAATGAAATATACTAAAAGTCGTTTAAGAACAAGGTTGCGTGATGACCACTTGGATGATGTTTTGCTTCTGTTATCTTTTAATATTTCATCTGATGTGGAGAAGTTGTCAAACAAGAAGCAGAAATAAATGTCTCATTAACCCTAGAACACAAACCATGGGTATATAGTACACAGCGCAAATTTTCCTATTTTTAATTACAATTTTCAGTACCTAATTTTCTGACCTAAATAATATATTTTTCAGTTCCTACTAATGTTAATTCAAAGTACAAAGTTTGAAGTGCCTGCATGTAAAATATTTCAAATAAAGATTTAATATTTTTTTTGATATTTTCAAAATTGGGTATGATATACCCATGGTTAGTACTTTAATTGATGGTTAGTGTTCTAGGGTTAAATAATTTGCCATTTCTAATTGTATTTCGTTGTAAGGAAGTAGTGAGGAATATGCATTTTTTGTTGATTGTGTTAATTGTTATCCTCTAGTATAATAAAGAAACTTGTTTAAATAATATAGCATTAAATTCGTTGTATTTTTTCTTTAACTCCCAGACCATAGCAGCCTTCTGGACGAAGCAGTATGAGATCAAGACAATTTGTTATAATACATTTGATATCATAGCCCTCCTCCAAGACAATGCATAGCTTTCTGGCCCACTCTCTCCAAAAGGTTGCCGACCTCTGTTCGAGATGTTTTTACATGAATGCGATGTAGACCAGAACTCTATCCTTGCACCTGCGTTGTTCCTAATTTACATTAACAACCGCCCGATGTCATCAATTCTCGACTCAGTACTATGCTACTGACACATTTATTTATTCTTGTCTGAATGATGTCGAATAGGTTCGATACGGTCAAATTGGCAACTGATCTCAAAATTGAACTTCAGTCTGCTGTTTACTGGGGCAAGAAATTGCTTGTTAATTTTATTGCCTCTAAAATGAAACTACTGTCTTTTATTCGTGTTAAAAGCATTTTTGCATGGCTGATGCTAACCTCCAGGAGAGTAACTCATTGTACTTTCTCGGTCTAACATTCTCAACTAACATGACGTGGAACGACTATATAGAATCAATTGCTAAGTCTGCTGCTAGGAAAGTTTGTTCACGGTGTCGTTCTAGACAATCTTATATATTTATAAGTTCATCAGCCATCCGTGCATTGAATATTGCTGTTACATCTTATCTAGTTCTCAGCTTCAATTACTTTTTTTATAGTCATAACTTGCTCTTTTTTTTATAAATAATTTCCCAGTTATTGTTCTAATGAATTGCCTCAACTTCACAAATTCAGGCGCTGTTGGAATTTCTGGATTTAGCCATAAGATAACAGTTTGTTCTCTCGCACTTCTCCGTTGTGGACCTCTCTTCCGGTTTTACTGTCAACTATGAACTTTAAAAAAATAAATGCAACGTTAATGGTTATCTTCTGTCTCACTGAATCCTGTTCTTATATTGTCTTCTCTCCTAAATAATGTTTTTTTGTTTTAGATTCTTTCACTCTCAATAACGTTTTGCATCTTAGGGACTTTATCACCTTGCTTGAGGGTGAAATGATTAGAATGAACTGCTAGTTTCTTTGTACTTAATAAAATAAAACTAAAAACTATGATTATTAGCGTCCGAAACGTCTTTTAAATAGATCTATATCTCCGTAAAAATGCTGGTCGCTTCAGGCTTAAGGGTCTAAAATCTACTTATTAATATTACTATGTGTATCAAATGCATTTTCGATTTTTACTGCTGTAACATTTTTTTTAGATGTCATAATGGTAACTACATGTATCCGGATTCAGGCAATTTTCTGGAATAATTTTAAACTCGGCCTCAGTGCCGCTGAAACTTTTTACAGAATTTGAGAAGTGGCAGATAATGAAGCAATATTTGACTGTACTGTCCCACATTGATTTAACTAATTCAAAGGACGTTGACTTGTCCCTTAAAATCGACTAAAAGTAGAAAGCTATCAAATTCGAGATAGATGAAAACCGGACCAGTGTCATTTCAAATATTCCCAAAGCACCAGGATCATCGAAGTATGCCACATGTAGAGCAAAGATGTATGTATATATTTATGAATGTAAAGCTAATATATATCGGGTAAAATTAGTTTTGATAAACACAAATGAAATGTAGAATAAAGGTTTGTTTTATTCATATTCATTTTCGTTATGTAGAGTCTTTATGCATCAGCCATAAGGACGACAAGAGAGCTTATCAGTCGAAACAGAGAACTCGAAACAAAAAAAAATGATGAGGTCTGCCCGATTAATCACTTTAAAAACGGCAACACACGAGTCAATTTTTTTCTTTTCTGCGTTGACTCGAGAATCCAAGCCGCCTTCGTAAGCCAAACGATTTGCTTGTACTTGTCATCCGATATCTCTTCTAGAGTAACACATCCCTAATGCAGTAATAAGCATAATGTTACAGATATGCTCTAATGACTGCAGAGATGAATGACAAACCATGACATATCCACATAAAATATTCATATTTTGCATCCGCCAATCAGTAAATACCGACTTGTGTCTTCTCTAGGAGACAGCACAAAATTTGTTTGGCATTGTTATGATTTTAATTTTTGGGCGCATTTAAAGTAGGTCTAGGAGACAATTTAAAAAGTACCTCTTGACGCATGCGCAGAAATTAAGAAACAAACAAAATATCATCAATGAAAAATTGTATCGTTTGCCACCTTTGAATTTGCTTTTGCAAATTCAGATTAAATGTAATTTTAACTTGAGGTCTCTTTACATACGCATGCGCAGCAATAAAAAGGAATGCAAGCTTTTAAGAGAATAAATTTGAGAGCATTAGTAGAAAAGTAGTGAAAAAGTAAAATGAATTTTATGGTTTCACTGTTATAGATAGCAAGAAATAGAAAAATAATATGAAAAAGGAGAAAAAGCGAGAGATTGAAGTGTATCATTTAAAAAATGACGATAAAATAAGAAAAATGACAAAAGTTTTTAAATAAACGATTACGCTAAAACAAACTAAAAAGACAATGATTCTCGAGATATTTCTGATAACAGAGGCATTTTAAATGGATGCGCCATATAAATACATGAATATATAAACTGATGTATGCATAGCGTTTTATACAAGTTAGTGGCTTATCAATATGGTGGATAAACTTTGTATGTTGGTTATCCAAAGATAACAAAGACTTCTACTCTGTATTAAATGTCATACGTTTATTATGGAAAAAGTTGATAGATATCTGTTTTTCTAATGAAGGTTGCAATTGTTCAAAAACGTATCATCCTTGAAAAAATACACTGACGTGACAAATGTCTTGTAATAGCAACATTTTAAGATAACGGTAGGTAGCGCTGCTGTGCTCTGACGTTGTATAAATACCCTGATATATCAATTTTGTTCTAGGCTTGTCATGGCAAGGTAATGTGAATTAACGTGAGTTCAAATAGGACATAAAATCTGTTTGATGAATGAGACATTCCATCTTTTAAATTGTGGAGGTATTTTATATCCTACATACCTACATTATGGTGTCACATATGTATTGATTTTCTAAGCGACGCTTAGATGTGGCACATGGCCGAAAGTATGGGGCACCCAGTGAGGATCGAACTCACTACTCAGTTGTAACAAGACCAGCTTGCTAACCATTACACCACGCCGAGGCGCCCATGTGTCACATATGTACTGGGAATACCTGACATTACCACGCGTTGTGAACTGTACAGTGTCCAATCACAAGTTCTTATTAATTGTGAACAGAGGCATGTGGCTAGAATTGTCTGTAGTAACAGACACGTGACACTGGCTCAAATGCCGTCCACATTCAACGTACGAGGGTACCAGATGCACCTCCAGCAGGCCAGTTCAGCGTTCTTTAGCTTTCCAAGGAATATGGGATTAGAGTACTTTTGTGACCACCACTGGACATAGCACCTCAACTACACCTTGTGATATTGCTAATTAGTCTTTAGAGGACGAGTAACGCGTGACGGGGACCGATGGATGACGGCCTCAATTGTTTCAGGCTAATGGTAGGGTTTGGATACAGCACAGACCTCAAAAGGTCATGAAGTTGGCTGTGGTTCTATATTGGTGTAGGGTGTGGCATAAGTTTAGTCTGCTGATCCGCCTAAGCCCACCATTAACCGGTGACTACTACATTACACATCTTAATCCGCCTATTCTTGAATTCCATTTTACCCCAAAAGGATGACATTTCAGCAGGATGATGTACAATGTCATTTGGTCGAGATTGCTTAGAATCGACTTTGGTGGAGTAATCTTTTACGTAGTCAAGATCCTTCACCCACGAATACCAGTGAGATGTGGACAGATATCGAAACTGTATGACTCAGCATTTCTTAACCACTTGTGTCACGTCAGGTGCAACACTTCGTCGGGCGAGAGACCGGTGGGGGGTGGCCATCGAGTCAATGCGAACGATCTTTTCCTTAGCTGCATAGTATGTGCTTCGCCGGGGCTACACATAGTTTTGAATTCAGTTTTCCTTCTCCTAGACTGGTTGCCAGCCACTGCTATATGACCCGGTTCTGTCCTGCTATTTATCCATAGCTGGTGGGGAGAAGACTTGGATTCTTACATTTCCCAAGGGTATTATCACGTAAATGACGGAATTCGAACTGGGCTCAACGTTTCTTCAATCCAAGCCGCAATCAAATACTCTTCCGGAGGGGGAGAGAGAGAGAGAGAGAGAGAAGAGAGAGAGAGACCCTTACACTATACAAGGCATCACTTGTCACCAATTTCACGTACCAATGCTTGAATTCCTCTAGACCATTGTCCTTTAATTTCGGGATAATAGTCATTGTGAGTTCAATCCTTAGGTCGGGTAGCGTGTACAGGCGAGCAATAACAGAGCAGTATTAAAAAGACAGACTAGCCGATATCCTTCGACATGGGAGTGAGAGGAGAATAGTTTACGCGCGTAGATTAAATAAAGGGTTCAGTTCTGAATTCACTATAAAATTGATAGGAAGGCCGGAGGGCACAACTGCCAAAACGTGGTAATAACAACAGCAAAAATGGGGACAATAATCCACTAGGCCATTGCGCTAACGTAAATAATTTTAGTTTATATTTAGTTATCTTATATTATTTTATAATAATTTTAGTTTATATAATCGACACAATAGAAATAAAAACGCTTGTCTGAGATTTTAGTTTTCCTCTTCTTCATTTCACGCCCGGATAAACGAATCCCAGATAATCAAATGCCGGAAAACCGAATTGGCGTTTTGTAATGTTCCACCTTCATGGGCATGGTGGTTGTTTGTAACATAGACCTTAGAAGTGACATCTTCCTAAGAGTATTCTCCTTTGAGACGCAGCCTACTGAACATCTGTAAGATATTCGAAATCTTACTTGGCCGACACGGTAGTCAAACTTTACTAGATCGGATATCTATGGGATATGATAGAATAAGGTCCCACTTGTTCATCTGCAATTCCTTCTGCATTGCATCATCAGATCCAAGAGACGTGTATCGTAGAATATTATTCGCGATATTTACCATTGTACGCATGCAAGAGTACAGGCCTTTGTTAACCCCAAAGAGGATATACATTGTATTATTATAGTGTTGGAGCATTGTTGGTATGTATCTTATTTCGGATACTGTGAACGTATTGATTTGTATGCAACCATTTAATATAAGATAGCGTAGCGAATATCGGCGCAGAAAGTAGGACTAACGTGCCGGTTTCAAATCACAGCCAAAGCCGATGTGTTTCCTTTCTTAAAAATCGCACGAATTCATCTCTTTTCCCTTCGACTATGGGTTATCAACAGGGTAGACTTGTTTAGCCATATTTGGCAACCAGTCTAGGAGAAGGGCAACCTTGAATTAAAAAAAAATCGGTTGGACGTTGTACACCTACTTATGTGTATGACACAGAGATAGAGAGGGACAATGGCTGTTCCATGAGAGTACAGATACTACACTCTGATCCAAAGCTTTGATTTCGTGTAAGTCGCACACATATTTCGCTTCTCAGCAGAAGTACTGATTCATGCTTAAACAACCCTGTTATTTTTTTTATGTATATTATGCTAAGAAATAAGTCAAAATTGCTATTTGAAAAATCAATGAACTGTAATGGATTTTGCCATAATGGAAGGCAACCATAACCTGGTCGCAAAAGTGCTACAAAGCCGAAAACAAAACATATATATATATATATATATATATATATATATATATATATATATATATATATATATATATAATTAAAAACGAAATGAAAAGTAAATGTATCATGATATTAAAGGAAAAATCGATAAAAAAATCAATGAAGTGCTTATGAAACTTACTTTATAAAACAAGACTAAAATTGTGAATAAAAACAAATATATAATTAAAATAATCCGAGAATAAATGATACTCTTTGGGATTTTGAAATTCCAACGATTCTGTGAATCGGGGTCAGAAGACAAATTCTAATCATCGTATAGAAGATCTTTCTGATAATGGATGTTATTGTTTGAGAAATAAACAAAAGAAAACAGAAAGAAATCGAAAACCTGAGGAAATTGGAAGTGCGCCTAAGATCCTTTCTAAAAGAATTAAAAAATCGATTGAGATAAACACTGTTGAAATTAATTTAAATACTGAATGAAGTGCTGCCGTCTGGATAGATTTAAGTTTTCTGTAGAGGTCCAATTCTTTTTTTTAACAGTTCCAAGTGCACTATTTATTATAGGCACTACCATAAAGTTTATTTTACATAGATTCTTCGGTTCCCGGATAATGCCTAGTATATTTTGCGTTCGCAACAATTCGACCTCGATGTTTTGTTTGGGTGGAGTATTCAGGTTAGCTGTTCAATCCCTTTGCAAAGGTAGAGAAGAACTTACCATTCTAGATCTATAATTCGTGCTCTGCGTCAATAAAAGTATAGCCTGACTTTATTGATCTAAGATTTTTGGCTCCATTGCGTCTTTCAAATCAGCTGACATGCTCACCTGTATTTGATTTTATAAGATTGCGTGTTGTTCTGTTTCAGTTTTCAATTCTTGAAGGGTATTTTTGGGCCTTGAGTTCAAATTTGAAAGCCGTTCCAGAAACGTACTGGCACCCACTGCATCATTCCGATAAATTTCAATAATCCATTAGAGGTCTTCTGTGTGTAATTTTCCAAAGTTAATCATGAAGTGTCGAATTGAGCCATCATTTTCTGTAAGCAATTCCTAAAGAGCTTTCTCGCAGAAGCAATAAAGAATTTTTATACTAATGTTCACCCAATACAATCCCCAAGAGGCACTCAAAGTAGAGGGCTACTTCGTGGTAGTCTATGAGCGTAAAAAAAGCAAGAAGTGAAGTTCATGGTGTCATGAAGGAAAGATAACGGTTAACCCTAGACTTGAAAAAGTCAAGATTGCGGTGATTGGGAAAACATCCTGCCAGGAAGCTGTTCCACATAGCAGCAGTTCTAGGGGAAAAGCTGTTCGAATGTAACTAACTTATTACTAATGACTAACCCTTGTGTATGTGGAATAGTGGGTCCCAGTTGTATAGGTGGAACTAAGGAATGTAGCACATCAGAACACATTCCGTGGAAACAGTGATAGAGCAGCGGCAGGCACGCGATGGTTCCTCTGTGGGAAAAGGGTTGCAGGGCGGAAAATAATTCATCATACTTTGAACTCTATCAAGACAGACGTGAACTGGACAGCTCCAGCTTAGATATGGGCAGCAATACTACCATAAAGTTTATTTTCTGTTCCTGGATATAGTATAGTATATTTTGCGTTCGCAACAATCCGATCTCGATTTCTTGTTTGGGTGGAGTGTTCAGGTTAGCTGTCCAATCCCTTTGCAAAAGTAGAGAAAAACTTACTATTCTAGATCTATAATTCGTGCCCTGCGTCAATAAAAGTATAGCTTGACTTCATTGATCCAATATTTTTGGCTCCATTGCGTCTTTCAATCAGCTGACATGTTCACCTGTATTTGCTTTTATAAGATCCCGTGTTGTTTTTAAGTTATCAATCCTTGAGGGGTCTGATGTGGCTCTTGTAAAGATAGAGTATAGCGGAAGGAGAGTCAGATACTTACTGGAGCGGTAGAACTAATTTCAAAAAACACTTCTAAGATTTTCGCAATATTGTACAAAGATTAAGCCGGGAAATTTCGCATTAAATTATGAAGAGACGTGCATAATAAGACAAATAAATAAAGAAAGACAAACAAGAAGAGACTAGAAAAGAAACCGGAGTGAATCAAGCATATAAAGTCAACGAAAGGATAAAAAAAAAATATTTTTGGCCGCTTTACGTATTGAAAAAAAAAAAAGACTTGTGCGTGATAAAATCAAGTTTCACAGTAGGAAATCCTGCTTGAACAATTTTGAACCTCAGATTTTTATTTCAAGTCATGCCACTCAGACGAAATGATATTTTTGTGGGAAGAAAGAAAGCCAGAAATAAACCGAGAAAATGATTTCAAAACTAAAATCAAAGAGAAAAAAAAAATAACGAAAAGAAAAAAAAATCTGACACAGAATGTTGAAGATGGCTGGCAGATGTACATGTAATTGTGGCAAAGGATAAGAAAAAATAAACACTCGAGAAAAAAAGAAAAGAAAAGGGGGAAATAGAAAAGAGGTAGACAAAGGGAATCATATCAAAGAAACACGCTTGGATAAGTCTGGCACAAGGCCACAAAATGGAATATTCAAAATATTATACTCACTAACAAGAGCTTCTGGTATTAATTTGATAATTATCATTATAATTGATTGACTGACTGATTTTCTTTTTTACGGCTTATCAACCCTTTGTTGATTATTTAATGCCGAAACATATTGCGGATTATAAGAGGTTACTTACCGTGTTCCCAATCGGTCCCTCATCTACGTATAAACCAGGCTCGATGTTGCTTATCTTCGGTGATGGAACAAGGACCTGTGTTTTCAGTGTTGGTTGCGCTCTATAGCAAACGCCTTGTAAATATTTATTCTGACATCAGGTCAGAAAGTAGGCTCATCCAGAGAATCGAGGTTACTATCAATGACTTTCGAGTCGTTAGTTGCACTGGGCATATTTAATAAGCTTCGCTAAGTGTGGGACAAGATCAGACTATTGGAGTATCTAGAAAATTGAAATAACTATAACAGGCGCCCGTATTTTAGCTTGATCGGTGAGGATCAAACTCTCGACACTATCAGTCAGAAATCGCAAATCAGCGCTAATCGATAGGTTACAAGGAGTTTACATAGGTTTCTAGATATACTAGTCCTGAGTATGACGATAAGCTACATCCGGCAGTAAGGCCTCTGATTGGCGTGTTCTGAGGAGCGTGGATTCACCACTTAATTGCCGTTGTTCCCAAGTCCACCGTGACCCGGAGTGGTAGCACCTGTTAGAGTCCCAACTATGGGAAAATAGTGAACCACAAACAAAAGCAAAACATTTTGAAAGTATAAAAATACATTTTTTTTATGAAAAATACCAGAAATAATATATATATATATATATATATATATATATATATATATATATATATATATATATATATATATATATATATATATATTGCTGGTATTTGTAGCTCGGATTGAGGAATCAGAGAGCCGAATTCGAATTGCAGTCGAGTTGATTACATTTACTTACGTGGTATTAGCACGTAAGTAAATGTAATACTCTTGGGAAAGGCATGAATCCAAGTCTTCATCCGCCAGCTATGGGTAAATAGGAAGTGAGACTTGGTTGGCGACAAGTCTAGGAGAAGGTAAACTCTGAATTCAATCTATCCCGGGGAGGATTGGGCTCTTAATGGGTTACGGGACATCTATAAGGCGTAGTTTCGGAGTATGGGGATGGGTGTTCGAGTCTAGCCCGAAGCTACTTACTTATCCAGCTTTTCGGTTGCTTTGCTTAAAGATCAAATAAATTGAGTAAAATATTTGCAGTGGAAAAAGATCAATATTATGATGAAACCAATTGAAATTAGTAGCAAAATATGTTTTATAACAAGAAACCTTTCTGTGCAAAAGAGGTTTGCATTTTGACAGGTTCGCTTGCGAGCAGACAAAAGTTTGTGAGATTAAACAGTAACTGTCAGAATATTAAAGCTTATTGTGTGGGCAAGAAAGGCGTTTTCAAAGCTAAATAAATGCAAATCGATCTTGGAGAAAAATTTGGTCATGTGATTTGATTAGGCTGACCGACTCTTTCACCCTGATAAGCTTGCCATCACTTTGATCCCTCTCGACCAACCAAAAATCTCTTGTGATGATTGTGCGAAAAGGAACGGTTGTCTTTGCCTGGGGGCGAAATAATCTTCTACAAGAAACGTTTATACCTGCTTGATTGATATGAATGGTCGATGGCCGTGATGGGTACGGCCAGATTTTGTGAGATTTTAGTCTGAAGGGTGGGATAGCGATTGACATAAAAACAAGAAAGTAGGGGAAGGAAGGTGAATGGAGTATCTGTCTGTGTGTCTTCAAGGATTTTCGTCAGTAAAATCCGATTATAATTTTCGATTTTTTTTTTGTTTTCTGATGTTTCTTCTTGTTTATTAAATTCGATTTTTCTTCTTTTAGTCACTTATCAAGTTACTGTATCGATCTGTTAACTCTTCTGACTATGGAGGGTGTTATTTATTTTTCTCTTCTGTTTCATAAATAGTGAGCTGGCTGTAATAGATAGATGGATAGATAGACAGACAGAAATTTACAAGAAGATATTTTTTCCTCTAAAAGACAAAAAAGAAAAGACGTTTTCCACTTTGGAATCCGACCTATGAATCTAATTATTCGGTGGTTCAAAAAATTGTGGATTATTTTGTGCAATTAAATTCTCTTCGAAATCGTTTGTCAGTGTTCAAGCAGATCAGTCACCGAGATTGACTTGTCATTCGTTATCATCCATTCTGTTTAAACTACAAGATTTTGCTTTCAGATATAACAAAAAGATGTCCATTGGCGCACAAGCACTGAGAGACAGACAGATATTGACCGACTTAGATAGACAGATATATACGAAATGACTGAGATAGATAGATACGAACAGAATGAGATAGATATGAACAGACTGAGTTAGCGGTCACCCATCTAGGTATTGACCAAGCTCGATGTTGCTTAACTTGGCGATTGTACGGAAACTGATATTTCAACGTGACGTGGCTTCAACCCACAGAACAAAAATTACCATTTTGAAAACAATGCCGTCCAAGAGAACTCCAACACCGATTCGCCAGACTCGTTCTGTCTTTGCTCTTGTTTGCTCTGTCGATCTGTCTTTTTGCCAGCATCTTTATATTTATCAAGCGAGTTAGTCATTTCAGTCTGTTTATATGTACATTTTTAAGTTGTTCTGTTAAGTCTACTAAATTGTATATAGAGGATTCATTGATTGAATTGTTTGTTTAACGGTACATCAACTCATTTAATGTCGAAATTTTATTAAATTATTTTGAACACAATTTTATGGCTTCAACTGAATATATTTTGAACGCAATTGTATGCCGTCAGCTACAGATAAAATGCATTATTGGTCATTTTGCTATAAAATTTATTGGTGGTAATCCTACTATAAAATGACTTGCTCTTCAAAAGGTGCTATCAACTCGGGGTCAGGGTGGACCTGGAAACACCAGCAATTAAAAGGTGGTTCCACGCTCCTCAAAACCTCCTGATCGGAGGCCTTGCTGTTGGACGTAGTTTATCGTCTAGCCCAGGATGCGGATGTAGTTTATCGTCATACCCAGGACGGCACCAAAGAAGACTCAAATTTCCAGAGGTAAAATAGGTAAAAAGGTAGGGCCCTTTCTACTTTACTCCAATGTTTCTTTCTTTCTTTTTTTTTTTTTTTTATAAATCCATTTTTTGGGGAAATATTTTGTATTTATTCAAATATTTAAAAAAAATAAAGAGAATTAAAAGAAAATATTTTTGTTTATTTAGATTTATATCTGTCGTTTTGTAATTGTTGTAAACACACTCGTACGTCCGTGCACACAAACACTCATTTGCAAGTTATTGATAATGAACTGAATTCTCACTGTCGCACGTAGAAATGTGACCTAAATTCACCTTTATCTGACAATTACTAATAACGATCTATCTATCTATCTATCTATCTATCTATCTATCTATCTATCTATCTATCTATCGCTTACAGCTACGTCACGTTGAAACATTGGTTCCCGTTCGATTGCCAAGTAACCTTGAGTTTCGTCAGTATCTAGATGGGTGACCGCTATCTGACTCTCTTCATATCTATCTATCTATCTATCTATCTATCTATCTATCTATCTATCTATCTATCTCAGTTCGGACAATGTCTGTCTGTCTGTCTCTCACTCTCTTTGAGTGCTTGTGCGTCAATGAACATCTTTTGTTATATCTGAAAGCAAAATTTTTCCAGTAAAACAGAATGGATGATAACGAATGGCAAGTCAATCTCGGTAACTGATCTGCTTGAACACTGACAAACAATTTACGACTTTGAAGAGAATTTAATTGCCAGAAAATAATCCACAATTTTCTGAACGATCGAATGATTAGATTCAGGTGGAAAATCTTGAACAGACGCCGGATTCCAAAATGAAAAGCGTCTTTTCTTTTTTGGCTTTTAGAAGAAAAATATTTTCTTGTAAATTATTTTCACTGTTAAACAGAATCGATATTTAACACGATTTTTAAAGAAAAAATTGTTTCAGTAATCAAAAGAATGTATTTTTAGTCGATGAACTCGTGTAAAGGCCACATAAAAATTTTAACTAAATAGCAAAGGATTTATTAATGCGCAACTGTTTTTGCTTATATTTAATGACTATGATAATTGTATTATTAACTCTTTCTTTATGAGGAAACATTCGGCATCCATTAACCGAGCAACCAATGCTGTGTCGGTTGAAATTTATAAAAGCTTTAAAATAATTTTTTAGGAAAATAGATTTCTCATATCTACTCTTATCGCTCTTACCAGTATTAATTTAGGGAGTCGTGTGGAACGTCAACACCTTGATTATGTCATTATTCACACTTCGAGTTAAATGTGCCATCCATTTTAGTTGATGCTGCTGTTGAAAGTCCATAAGTGATGTAGTTTCTGCTGCTTCGTACAGTTTTTTTTTTCGATTCAGTACCCCCACTCCACTATGTTCGAATACGGTATGGTCCTCGCTAAAACCCACAGACTTCACCTGCTCAAAGCCATTTTTAATCATTCATTTGAGAAAGCGGTTGTATGCAGTTGATAATTTATACTCTTTTGAACGAGTTTGGTGCCAAATATGACATCCATATGAAAGTTTCGATCTAACAAGTCTATTTAAGAACATGTTTTGGTTTTGTAGTAATTTGCACTGTTGGAAGAAAGTACCCCATACGCAGTCTATGCTATGTTCAATTTCCTTATCTCCAATATTATTTCTGTTATAACTTATCTATACAATGAGGTATTTGAAGTGTTTAATATTTACTAATTCTACATCCTTCGTTTTTATGATGGATTAAGGTTTTGAATATCTCTAAGTTACCCCATTCAAGAAGACGCAGGCGGATGTAACACTTGATCAGTGCGTGGGCAGTCGCTTCTTAGTAATCACATGTGGATCTGTGGGTTGTATTTTGACTGTTTTGAATGGAAACAACTGTTAGAAGGGAATTCCAGAAATTCTCCCAGGCAAGAAACTTTCCACAATGTTCAAGTTATACTGTTTGTTTCACAAGTTACTCATAGTAAATTCCTCTTGAGTAGAATTGAACGTTAGCAGACTTATTTCAGATTTATTGTAAAGGCCACAAAATAAATCAATGTTCCAGTTAGCATTTGCCACGGTTTATGTCAGAACAATGTTGATTTAGGAAAGAAAATAAATAATTAGTGGGCGGACGTGCATGAAGAATAGCAACGCTTAAGAACGCCATCTGGCGCCATTCTCTCGTTTCCGTTTCAACAATCTACTTCCGTTTTAAACAGACGGCGGGTGTTGTCATAGCAACCAGGTCTTCCTGAAATCCTGTTTCGTGAGAGATTGACGTGAGGGTCACGTTTTATTTCAACTGGTGACCTCTCTGACACCCCACGCAACCAAGAAAATGTTTCTGAGGAATTTTGGAATTGAAAAGAATCGTCATACGCCAGCTGCCTGATATATATATATATATATATATATATATATATATATATATATATATATATATATATATATATATATATATATATATATATATATATATATCAAGGCATAAAAAAACAATTTTTTTATTAACGGCCATGTTAGATTTAAAATAAAATTTATTTAAAATTTATTTAAAATAAAATTTATTCTAGCGTTTGGACGCTAGAATTAAACAACACGAAAATATTAAATAATAATTTTTCGTTGGGCGATTCCATTCGAAATACGTATGGGTTGTCGATTGCGGATCATTTAATAAATAATCCTACTTGTGCGTTGGATTTCAGTGTGACCTGGTTTTCCGTTTTGGCCAGGGCACACTCAGTATTCCATCTCAGGGTTTTGGAGACTTTGTACATCAGGTCCAGGCGACCGTCTCTTTGCAAACAAAGGAACTGTTTGCTTGGGCTTGCTGTGCTGGGTCTCTAGCATCTTGTGCGGTATTACTTTGATTATATACACTTTTTCGTTTTTTTTATTATTTATCTTTCTCTTCCCTGCCCATTCATTCATGTCATCCATAACAGATATTTTCCTCATAATTTCTATTCCCCGTTAAACAGTTCTGATGAGAGGGGACGGAACCGGTTAACTGGTGTTTTTATTTGAAATCTAACATGGCCGTTAATAAAAAAATTGTTTTTTATGCCTTGATACGCTTCTGTACCGTTGCAAATATATTTAAATATATATATATATATATATATATATATATATATATATATATATATATATATATATATACCGGGTGTAACGGCAAAATTGTCCAAATCGTGTAACAGCATAAAAATGTTTAATATCTAAAAACACATTAAACTAATTGAATTTCTCTGTTCCAAGTTTTCAGATAAGAAGTTTCGCCATCTTGACACCATTTGTCGTAAGAATCACTGAAAAAAATCCTTTGTGTTATTCAGCTAGAAAGAGAACAGGATAAAATCGTTTTGTGTCAAACCCACTGTCTTCCCAAACGAGCAATGGTGAGAGGTAAAAGATCATTCAGGCATTCAGTAATGGTGCCAACATTCATAGTCTGGCTTCCATCTTCAAAGTCCATTAAAGAACCCTTTAAAAACGGTTAATGAGTTTAAAAAAAGAGGTAAAAGTAGAAATGAAAACTAGATTAGGAGGTCATAACAACTCAATCTATAAGACATTTCACACGTAAGAGAGGAGTTTCAGCTATGACAGTCCAAAGAACAGTGAAAAAAAGACTTGAAAATGAAATTGTACGTGAAACCTCTGAGGCACCAAGACAAGTTAGAAGGTTAGAGATGGCGAGGATCATCTTGAATAAGTTAGAAAATGATCCTGGAAGAATACATCTATATATGAACTTTTTTTCAATCCTTCATGAATTTCCGATCTTTAATTAATAATAATTATGTCATTTTCGTTTATGATCGATTTCATCACGATTCTTCTGTTAAGCTTGGAGAGTAATTATATATTCTTATTGCTCAAAGTAGAGTCCAGTAGTATTATAAATACCTCGGAGAATTCCAGTAAGATATCTTTTATAATTTCTAAGACACAACGGTCCAAAGCTTAATCTAACAACTGGCCAATTTTACTGTTACACCGGTAAAAAAAATAAATATTAAACAAAATGCCATATAGTCATGTATGATGATAGATGATTGACTCTCCTCTCGATTTCGGCATATGAGGATCCGACAACCTCATTCAGTTTTTGTTTGTATCGTATGTGACACTTCAGTTCCGCCAGCGACCTGTATACTAGTCCACATATTGTGCAACAGCGAGGATCTCGGGATACAGCCACAGGAATATTTACTGAGGCTTTTCATCGTTGTTTTTCGTTTCTCGGCCAGTCAATATGACCGATTTCAAAATTTATGATGACTCTAATACAAATATATCCAGTTATTTCTATTTATGGCTACTCGAAGTTAGTGTGAGGCACATTGACAGCTGAGAGGTTACTCTTTAGCTTATCTTTATACCTGAACCACGGCCGTCCAACAGTCCTTTGTCCACTGTCAAGCTGTCTATATATGAGGACCTTAGGTATTCTGTCGTCACTCATCCTTACAACATGACCAAACCAACAAAGCTGTGACTGCATCAGGAAAGTCTCAATTCCATCAATGTTGCATTTTGCAAGTAAATCAGCATTGAGCATCCTATCGTCAAGTATAGCCACAGGTCGCGCATAGACATCTTTTGTGGGAGACGTTCATCTGAGAAATATGAACAGCACAATAGTGTGGTCAAAACGGCAGCTCTATAAACCCGTCATATATATATATATATATATATATATATATATATATATATATATATATATATATATATATATATATTGAGGAAATTGTAACACAGAATCCAAAAAGTTTACTTGTGACGCGTTTCATCCGTTAAGAGTTCATCGGACTGGGTTTGTTGACGTTGTTATGACTACACGTGCGCGTGAACGAGAGACACTGATAGTTTAAAAATTTTGAAAGGATTTTTCTAAAATAAATTTGCATTCTATCCAAATTCATCTATATTCTTTTTTTCCATCATCTTTGTTTTTTACTATCCCACATTGTGATAACAGAACATCTGCCAAGAATGGTAATATGTTGTAAGAGCCTGAACGTAAATTTACTGTGGCTGATACGCCTGTTCATTTCCTGTGTCAGATTGGAAGCTGTCATGGCACATAAAATATTTAGCATTCGTTGTATATGATAGCTGTCGACCATGGTTTTAGTTTTTGTGAGAACGACTATGGCTCTTGGAGCCAGTTATGCAGACGCGTCAAACTACGTTGTTCTGTACAGGGCCTGGCCTGTTTTGTGAATTCTTTTCAGGTTGCTCTTGGTGTTTCATGTGAACAGTGAGACCGGAGTAATTTCTGAAGGTTTTCTGACACACCCCTCATGTTAAATAATTCACAGTGTAGCCTTATATAATTGTGTGTGCGCGCGCGAACGCGCGTGTGTGTGTGTATACAGGGTGTGATGGGTAAATTGTAGCCATTTTATATTTTTAATTTCGCGCATGCGCGTTCTTAGTTTGATTTCGTCGACTATACAGTATCGGTTGAGTTGGGCACAGTGTGTGAGAAAAAGAGTGCCATGGCGCAATTCACTCCGCCAGAAATTTGGAAAAGCCATGCTGTACTTCTTAGCCTTCGCACCGGGAGATCCAATACGTGTGTTTGGATGTTCATCTGAGGACAGTGCAGAGGATTTGGAAAGAGTTGGATGAGTCTGTGATTGTCAAATTCCTTGGAGTGATCACAAGTGATGGCGACGTTATGCCCCCATTCATTTTCCCACAAGGCTTCACGCGCAACACGGAAGCCTACATCAAGTGCCTTAAGGATGTAGTGCTGCCCTGGGACAAGAGGGTGGCTGCTGGATTACCCTATATCTGGCAAAAGGACTCTGTACCATGCCACACAAGCAGGAGAACCCAGTCATGGCTGACAGACAATTTCTGCGACCGCATCCCCTCTTACATTTGGCCACATAACACCCCAGACTGCAACCCCCTTGATTATTATGCGTGGTGCGCAGTTGAGCAAGAGAACAACAAAACTCCTTGTAATACCAAAGATGAACTGAATGCAAGGATTATGGCAGCATTCACCAATTTAAACAAGGAGACCGCCCAGAAGAGTTGCAGGAGATTCCGAAGTCGTCTGGAAGCCGTGGTTAAAGCCAATGGCGATTTTATTGAATAAATTTACTCTTTAGTATTTTAAGATATTTTTGTGTTTATTTTGGTAAATATATCTGCTAAAAATGAAATATCAGTGTTATTTTCATTTTTGCTTAATTTAGACGACAGTTTATCCATGGCACCCTATATATATATATATATATATATATATATATATATATATATATATATATATATATATATATATATATAGGCTAAGAAGAATTTGGTAATCCGTATAGGTAGTCTAAAAAAAGGATGAAATCCTGAGAGCTCAATGTAAATCCAGAGCTAATAATTTAAAGGAAAAACAGACCACTTTAAGGCTCCATGTAATAATTTATTTCGCCAAGCCCTTTATTAAAGGACACTGGCTCATCAGACTCCATATATATATATATGAAGAGAGAAAGAGAGAAAGAGAGAGAGAAAGGCAGGGGAGATCTCTTTGTATATACTTCGATAATAATAAATAATTTAATAATAAAATAATAATAATTTTTGTTTTCTCCTTCATTTTACTCCTATGTGAATACTTAATTTCGAGTAAACCAGAAATTCTTGACTAAAATCCTTTTTTGTTTTGTTTTTTGAATTATAATTGAGTTCTGCGAGTGGATACTGAGGAATGATGGTTAATTCTATACAGAATTGGTTGCCCCCATCTTTGAATGACAAGCCAGTATTTCAGCGGCCAAACAGAATAAAAAGGAAAAAAGTCTCGTTCATTGCCGCAGACATTTTGTTGGCAGTCGCCATATGACTTGTTTATTACATTCGAGTTATTTGCTTTCTGGAAAGGCTCCAAAATCTTTCGAGATACATTAAACTACGTGACAAACCGTTTGATAAATAAAAGACAAAGCAAAAAAAATCACGGAAAGGCTTGGACTTGGAGAGAGAGGAGAAAATTGCAAGATACGATCATTAGTCAAGACACTTTGTGGAAAAGAATTTCGTGGCTTTTGTGCTGTATAAAGCCACGAAGCATACGGTTCAATAATGAAAAGTAATTTATATATCTATGATTTGTTGTGATGAGTTTATTTGACATCAACATTGTCAACACTTCAAAACCAAAAGTGATAGACCTTCACAATTTCTCGAAACTGTAGTGGCAATATAAAATTATCATGTCTAAAAATAGTATAGTCACAGATTATTAAAACTGGTTTGATATTGGTGTAAAATTTAGACTAATATTGTAAATCGGTAGAAGGTTACTAGTGTTGACCACAGCATATTCATTGTTTATTGGTACGTGCTATAATTTAAAAAAATAAAAAAACAAAGACTTCGCTTCGGCTAAATTTCATGCTCCCCTTTCAGCGTCTTGACGTCGTCTGGTCACTTGATTCAAATATCACATGATTAACTGAACATATCATTTCTAGGTTCCTAAGCGCTGACTAGAAAGTTGTAAAAGCAATAATATATGATGAGGTTGTATTTTTATCTGGAATTAGAACACCTTGATGTCTCGCAAGGTATTGCGGTAGCGCCCTCGATTAATAGTAATGATTCTTTTTTCCCAAACGTTAGTTGAAAACTTTCTTGAAAACAGTCCTGTTATTATTTTTTGCATCGGCGAATATATATATATATATATATATATATATATATATATATATATATATATATATATATATACAAAGCTTCCCATTGTAGTGTCAAAATATCCCATCTTTCTTTATCCATGCTTCTTCATGGTGAAATAGTAATGATTTACGGGAGTGCTTAAAGATGTCGATTTCGTTTGGGTTTATTATTATTTGTTCCTGAGCTAAGTTGATGGCCTTATCTAACGTACGTTCTGTTATGGACGGGTAAAATTCTTTTATGTCTAATTGTAGGAAGTGGCAATTTTGTTTGTTATTTATGCTGTGGAACCAGTCAATAGTTCGGTGCAGAGACATGCGAAATCGTAGGTATTTACTTACTACTCGAACTAAGCAATAGATAGAAATGACACAGGACTCTACAGGGACGACGGTCTCATAATCTTAAGAAACTGCAACAAACAAAACACAGATAAAACTAGAAAAGCAATAATTAAGATTTTCAAAAATAACGGATTCGACATAGATATAAAAACTAACCTAAACGAAGTAGATTTTCTAGATGTTACCTTCAACCTAAGAAAAGACACACACAAACCATACAGAAAACCCAATGATAAATTACAGTATATACACACATCCTCCAACCACCCGCCTTCTATAATCAAACAGATACCAAAATCGATTAACCGCAGGCTTTCCGACAATTCCTCCAATGAATCTATATTTAACAAAGCTAAGAAAGACTACGAAACAGCCCTAAAAGATAGCGGATTCCCAGCAACACTCACATACTCACCACAGAACACAAAAAAGTCTAACAGGAAAAGAAATATCATATGGTTCAACCCACCGTACAGCAAAAACGTAAAAACAAACATAGGAAAAATATTCTTCAAACTTTTACACAAACACTTTCCGGAATCAAGCACCCTACACAAAATATTCAACAAAAACACAGTAAAAATCAGCTACAGTTGCACAGAGAACATGGCACAAATAATAAAAAAGCACAACAGGAAAATTATTAACAAACCACACGAGCAAATTCAACCCACGTGCAACTGCAGAATGAACAACGAATGTCCCTTAAACGGTAATTGTTTACAAAACAACGTAATCTACCAAGCCACGATAAAATCAACAGATAATGAAGAAAGAGTATACATAGGAGTAACCGAAGAACCCTGGAAACAAAGAAATTATGTACACAAAACATCTTTCACAAATAGTAAATATGCGAACTGCACAATGCTTTCTAAGTATATCTGGGAAACAAACAAAACAAAACGCACACCACACCAAAAATATCTTGGAA
>OZ038493.1:49422231-49527231 GCA_964036315.1 Acanthosepion esculentum | reverse complement strand
CATAAGTATCTCATTTGGATCCATCATGGTGAAAGTATTTATGAACATTATATTAACTGGGTTCTCATCGTTTTATGAAAGTCAACTCCTCACGACCCAGTTTGGTTTTCGTTCTGGTAAGGGATGCAATGATAGTAGATATGTCATCAAACGACTACAAGTAATTCCTTACCTCTCTAATAGGAAACTGTATACCTCCTTTAGCGAATTCACAGCAGTATATGGCCACGATAGAGACTTCGTCTTCTCTTTTATTAGAAACCGTTTCCAACCTCAGAATTCACTGAATGCATCGATCTGATAGAGGAACTGTATCGATCTACAGAATCTTACATATCTGGCTAGGACCCCAATACGGAAACATTTCAAACCTCATCAGGAGTACGACAAGGAGGAAATGAGGGTCCCAGTATATTCAACCTCTCCCTAGACGATGCCCTGCGCATTTACAAAAACAAATGTAATGAGATATGTACTGATCATTCCATTGCGTATTCCAAACGAGTCTATCAATAGAAAACAATGATTCTGACCCCCCCCCCGCGCAAGGCCAATGTACTGATGGCGAAGAGGGATATGCTGATGGCATAGGTATTCATTGTTTGGATAAGAATGTTGTTGAAAAGAAAATCAGCATCATCTATCAAGTGTTCCAAGAAATGGGACTCAAAATAAACCTTTTCAAAACCAGAATCTATGATCTGGAATTGAAATGAAAACAATGATGGCCCCGACCCTGAATCCATCATAAGAATTCAGGATGTGAAATTAGTAAATGCTAACTACTTCACATACCTGGGTATATGGATTTGTTATAACAAATTAAGTATAGAAGAAAAATAAATTGAACATAGAATAAGCTGCGCCAGTGGTAGTTTTGACCAACACAGCAAATTCCCTCAAAACCAAAACATCAACTTGAAAACTCGTGTCGTGTCATATTCTTAAATAGCCTACTTAGATCGAGACTTTCATATGGTGTTATCATGCATGGCGCCTAATCTGTTCAGAGATATCTAAGCCCTCAGCCGTATACAACCGCTTCCTAAGATCGATAGTGAAAAAAAGCTTGAGGGTCTTGGCAAAGATCAACCTTTTTTGAACATTGTGGACTGGCGCTACAGAATCAAAAACAAAGGACTGTACCAAATAACAAAAACCACATCACTTGAGTACTACCAACAGCAGCAACAATTAAAATAGATGACACATGTAACTCGAAGACAGAATAATGGTATAATCAAGATGTTGACATTCCACACGACATCAAATAGAAGTTAGGAAGGAAACCCCCTTCAGTACTGGAAAGAGCAATAACAGCTACTGAACTTGAGAAACCTGTTTCCTAAAAAGTGTTTTAAGAGATAGATTTTTATAAAGTTCAGCCGAAAACACTACTGGCTAAATGAATGCTAAATATTTCCTTATAAGTAAACGGCTAATATTACGATTACCGTTTTCAATTTCAGATCTATAAAGATTGCCATGGATCATAAGAAAGATATCACCTTGAAAGAGAAACAAGATATTGTAGAATTAAAGAGTGTTGAGAACGTAAGGTGGAAAATTGCGAAACAATTGACAATAGAAAGAAAATTGCAAACAGTGGCGATTCCAAGAAAAATGGCTTTAAGAAAATGACAGATTTACTATAAAAGAGTAATAAGTAAATCATGTCAACTGACTGGCAAGATCATATTTGATGCTTCGAATGGAAAAGAAAAAAAGATGCAGAATATTAAGAATAATAGCTAAAGAGATGAAAGTAAACAAATTCTTCCTTTTTATGTGCCATGTCCTTTCAGGACGTAGGCGATCATAGATCCCCACCTCCCTCTATCCCTTGCAGCTCTCAACAAGTTCCTTCCCTCTGCTACCTCCCCCAAACCACGTTCTGTCATCCACTTGCTTAAGCCCGCTAAGTAAGTCATGCGTTGTTTTCCCTTGTCTCGCTTTCCCTCTATTTGACCTGTGTGTATCAGAATCACCAGGCCCTCCTTCCTCATTATGTGTCCCAGGAACTTCAGCTGCCTCTTCCTGATGTTAAGTATAAACATCCTCCTTGTTTGCATCCTCTCTAAGACCTCATCGTTGCTCACACGCTCGATCCATGATATCCTTAGCATCTTCTGTAGAACCACATCTCCGCCGCCTCGAGTCTCTTCTTCATCTTTGAGGAAATCGTCCAACAATCGCTGCCATAAAGAAGAACAGATGTCACGTAACAGCTCTTTGTTACCAAGGGAAACCTCCTGTCTCGAAATACTCTGCCCAGATTTTGGAATGTGTCCTTAGCCATCCCAATACGCCTACGGATCTTGGTGTCGCGCTTACTGTCCTCTGTCAAAACGCTTCCCAGATATTTAAACTTCCGCGTCTGCTTGAATCTAGTGTTCCCGACCTGAAAATCGCATTTCGGGCTCATCCTTTTACTGATGACCATGCATTCTGTCTTCTTGTAGCTTATACTTAGTCACTTCTTCTCACTCTCTATCGCTAAATTCTGTAGGAGATTTTGTAATTTCTTTTCCGTGTCTGCTATCAGTACTGTGTCATAATTAAGATCTTTAAATAAACATCATAGAAAGAAATATATTAGTTAAAAAAAGCAGTATATGAAAACTGATTTCTCAACAGTAATATTTTGCGGATGAATATAGAGCTATATTGGATAGCCGAGTTTGAGGCTTTTTTTTCCTTGTAAATACTCAACAAAGACGACTTAGAAAGAAATAGAGGGAGAATATTTTGGCGAAAATATAGGTCCCGTCAAAGTTAATAACGATATCAACATGAATGGAAAGAATTATTGTTCTTGAATTTTTTTTACATGGTACAAATCACAAACAAGATGCTTCTGCAAATAGTGTATTGACCCACCGCAATTTCTCTTCAGTATTTACTATATTAAAAAATTTTTCCAAAATATTGAATTAATGAAATAATCGCTATTTTCTCCAAATATTATTCCAAGAGAAAATGTGTAATCCATCATTAAAAGGGACATATATTACAGTGGAAAACAAGGTTAAGTTAAAAGTCCACTTAAGAAAGTAATTAAATTTGCTGTAATTCACGTTACGGTTAAAATAGTATAAAAGTTAAATTCAATGGATGTAAGACAGTAGAAGATTACAGAATATTAATGAGCTCATATTAACATGTAAAATTAATAAATGTTTATGAAATAAAGACACGAAGAGAGGAATTGAGTTAAACAAATATATTAACAGAAACATTAATACAAATATATACAAACGAGAGTGTTACAGCAAGAATGTTCGGTCCGACTGTCAGAGCTGACTGCTGGAAACTTCCCCCTCGAAAAAGCAGTACCTGCTCTTATTTATGGCTGGGAGAGTCCATGCGTGCGTGGGTAAATTACCATAACATTTTATATCGTCTATATTTTTTTTAGATAACATTGTAAGCGGAGAGAGCTATGGTAGAAAGATTTAGTCTCCTATTTGTATTTCCCCCGTTATGGGATATATTATATCCGTGATATATTAACACTGTAATTCACTGACGGAACGGAATGGCTGAAAGCTAAAAGAATGACAAACATGCGTTTTTTTTTTCACAGAGAGACGTTCATACTACTAATACATATATAAAACTATATATACATATATACACGTGTGTCTGACGCGCGGAAGAATATATCACATATCTACACAGCAAGGCAAAGTATAAGGGAAACAAAAAGGAAGGGTTTTACATATAATATGGAGATACTCCTGTGTCTGGAGAAGCCATGTTTAGGACTCCAGATTCAAACGGGTTTACTATCTTCCAGCCGAGGACATATTCCACAGACGGGAAACAGCGAGTCTTGTGGTTTCCCAAATTGAGGACTGCGAGTTGGGGTTTCTTTCTATATCTGGAAAAGATATATTCCCAAAGGGAAACGGCGCCATAGAATTGTAAGCTGATGTAAACAGACTGAATGACTGGCAACTCTCATCACTGTATGAAGTGACGTCACTAAGCGGACGCAACGTGACCCATGTTAATTATGTCCACCAAAGAGCGACAATCGTCTTCTGTATCACTACAACATCAAGGTCTGACGATTTTGCCTTCTTCATATGAACCTCAAATTCCTCTCTATAACAATTCAGCTTTATCTTTACAAAACGTTTAACTTCCATGAATAGTACGACATTTAGGCCGTTTCCTGGAAGTTTCCGTTAAACAGAAATTATTTCACTCTGATTATCGAAAATGATAATGAAACAATGACATTTGCTCAAAATTTGAATCGATTTTTTACTGCTTGATAGCTTGGCGCCTTTTTCTTCTCCTTTTAGATAAAAAAAATAACTTTAGCGGGTAAACGTTCCAATACAGGCATCTATTCGTCAACATTAAAAACGAAATGGTGTGGATTTATATCTTTTCTAAGTGTAATAGACTTCAATTGTGTTTGCAATTTCGATGCAGTCTGGATGTCAGCACTTACGGATTCCTCTGTTGTCTGAATACTATGGAGATAAGATCATTTCTTGAACTGTTCAAATCATTTAAAAGAAGCAATAAACATTTTGAGCGAGTTTCACGTTTTTTTTCACGTTTTTTTTTTTCACGTTTTTTTTTTTTTCACGTTTTTTTTTTCACATTTTTTTTTCATGTTTCCAACGATTAAATAAATTTAACATCTTTTTCTGTATAATTGCTTGGGAGACTGTGATATATTCCCCACCCAAACCTCTCACGCCTTTTCCACATTTTGTCGTGACTTTCATGTCCGTGTTAGTTTAGAAACATTACGCTGAAATTTTAATGTTAAATTTCGCATGGTAACTTTTATTGTGTTAGATCAATTCAATATGTTTCCTCTCTCTCTTTTTTTTTTTTACAGTTAATTGTGCAGGTCCACTTTCTTGGAGAGAATCGTGATCTATCTTTCTTCTATTATTATAATCTTTACGTTAGTAGCTAATAGTGTTGCATCCTGCTTCTCTGACGTGATGAGATAAAAAAATGTATGAATGTAATTTAAAAAAAAAACAATTTACTCTTAAAAAAATACGAAATTGCTGCACAACTGGTACGACGTAAAACGGGGTGCGGCAGAAATACCTCCCACATAATGGTAAGACTAGCTACAGGGTGTGGCAGAATACCTCTCACATTTTAAACAGTATGGTTCTGGTGGAGTTAAGCAATTGACAATGGTGTCTTCATTGAGCTAATGTCTTTTTTTATCATTTCACCACAAGCAAAGCGGAGCTGTCGCTAGTGCATATGGGGTTGCAAGGAGTAAAAGTGAAAGAGAAGAAATGAGAATAGGGAGGATTGACAAAAAGAAGCAAAAATAAACTGTATTCAAGAAGGCAGAAGACAGCGATTGGTGTTGCATTTAAATTTTTGAAGATTGTAGTTATCATGGGTGGCACGGGTAGTAATGGATAGCGGCTCATGTTGATGAATCGGAGAGCCGAGTTCGAATTCCAGTCGAATCCATTACATTCACTTACGTGCTAATACCCTTGAATCTTCTTTTTCTCTCCCTCCAGCTATGGGTAAATATAGACCGGGTTCTATAGCGTTGGATGACAACTGGTCTACCGCAGAAAGAAGTGGCAACCTACTGCGGGAAAAAAGTCTGCCTCGTCAGTCATGTATCGAAAGATACATGATCACCTAAGCGTGTATCATGCATGGCGCATAATTAACTGACCTTTGATAATAGTATGAATCCTCTTCTCCTCCCCCTAGCTATGGGTAAATAGCAGGACAGACTGGGTTCTGTAGCCTAGGATGGCAACTGGTCTACCGTAGAAAGAAATGGCAACCTACAGTGGGAAAAAATCTGCCTCGTCAGTCATGTATCGAAAGATGTGGGAAGTGCGAGAAAAGACACTGTTGGAGTAGAAGTGGCGGTTACATTTAGCTATTTCAACATTAAAAGGGTGGGGCTTAGATGCCACTCTAATAGCCCTCTTAAATTTATGTATTCGGGGCATCAGGGAAAAACAACCTCGCCAGAGCAGTCGCCTTGAAAATATTTGTAGAAAAGACATTACACCTGTGAAAAAGTGACTGATGCCAAGTCAGAGTCGATGACATTAAAGACCCTTCTTTGGATTTAGTCAAGAATCTCGAGATGTATAGCAAGAGCACCAGATCAGATATCACAGCAGTATTCAATGCTCGGACGAATGGTAGATTTGGAAATGTGCAAGATGGATTCTGACCATTATGTAGGAGGTATTTCTGGGAGGTATATGTGGGAGATATTTCTGCCGCACCCTGTACAACCAAAAACTCCCGAGCATCAAAAGAAAACAATTTTGACTAACTGATTGTTTTTCTGTTATGCATACCAATAAAGCAATAAAATACTTCCATATTTATATTAACTTTTCAGTTCCCATCTGAAGGATAGGTCCGAGACTCTCTACGCTAGGAGTTGATGTAGTTTCCGTAGTATATAGGTTTTTACGATGTCCCTTCCTGCCTCTCATGAGTATGGATGTTACTGTCATGAGAATGACTCGTTGCGCCTTCTCAGACTTACATTGTCGGCTGACATGAAGTGGAAAGATTGTATTGAATCCATTGCGAGGTCAGCTGCTAAGAAAGTTGGTTCACCGTTTCTTGCTAGACAATTTTTCTCTTCCGAATCTATCTTACATATTTATAAGTCTAACATTCGTTCATGCTTTTAATATTACTGCCATATATGGTCCGGTGTTCCCGCTATATATTTAGAGATTCTTGATAAAATCCAAAGAATTAGTAATGTTATTGATCTTGACCCGCCGTCTTGGTATCAGTCCTTTTACGACCGCCGTAATGTTGCATCTCTGTACCTTTTCTACAAATATATTTCATGGAAATTCATCGGATGAACTCTTCGCTAATTGTATTCCTGTCCCTATTTTCTTTAGTTTAATTCCCCATCCCCTCTCTCGTTAGTTGGTCAGTTCTCTGGTGGATAAGGGGCGCCTTTCGTTTCGGGTGTGTTTTTCGTGTTTGAATGAGTGTGTGTTTGAGGGAGTGTATGGGATGAATGAATGTTTTATATTATTAAAGTCCTGAACTAATTTCGTCCAGTTAACTGATGTTTCTGCTACATTTAAGGATTCTAGCGGTTTTTATTAGGTTGGTGCAAAAATAATGTCGTTTTCTCACATGAAGTTGAACGTCAAAAAACGACATTATTTTTGCACCAACCTAATATTACTAACATTATTTTATTTGGTTTCTTGTAAATAGTTTTGTTTTCATATTGCAAATACTCATTGTGGCTAGTTTTTAAATTGTTGATTTATTACCCCCCGCTCCACAGAGAATGAATTGTACATATGGGGACTAGTTAGGACTTTCATAGAGACAATGAAGTATTATGGTGAATGTAGTAAGAAAGGTAAGTAAGAATGCGTTGTTTTGGCGTTAGGAATATTGTGGTATGTTTGGGTCAGTGTTTGTGGCTAGCTAAGTTTAAAGTTAAGACAGATGAAGACCGCCTTTTCCCCATTTTGGCCTTGTGCCACATTTTTTGTACATAGCAGAAATAAATATCACTCTTCGCTATGGCAACTAGACTTTATGAATTTAAGCAAGGTCTCGTCAATTTTTTTCTCGCACTAATTAAAAAAAATGTATAAATCTCTATAGTGTTCCCATATTGTTTTAATTTTATTCGACTCAATTACTCTGTTATTTTTTTAAACAAAATGATTTGAACAACAGCGGACTTTATTCTGCCTCCACATGAAAGAATATCTAACTAATAATGAACAATTAATTAGAAAAACATAGGAGAAAAATATGAATAAAGGCGTTCGCAAGAAAGAAAAATAAGAAAAAGACCAATCAAATGAAAAAAAAATGAAAGATTGTCAAGTGTCGCTGCTAAATTAACAGAGTCATGTCTGTCTAGCATTCCAATATAAAATATTATTGTTATTTAATTCTTGTTTTTATCGGAATAACATTCTAATTATTACAAGATGTCAGTGGCTTTCTCGACATGTTAACACATGATCAGCACCTGATTGGAAAGAACCTTATGGCGACAATTTATATAAATACTCACCGCACACAGAGAAGAGGACTAAGACAATGCACACGCGTGCGCGCACACACACACACACACACACACTCACACACTACTCGACACTTTGTAATTTTTGCGTCTGTATTTGAATTAAAATATACATGTGCACACGCATACGTGAATACACGCACACAATTTAAATGAACGTGACATGGGCGTCTGTATTGTGAGTTCTAATTTTTATTTCGGTCTGACAATAACCCCTGGGTAAAAGAGAAAAGAGTATTAGCCAAAATGTGCGGACCTTTGAGGCCATGCTTATCGCATTCACTGTATTTAAACTTGATATACTCTTTCACCATGATCGATTTGTCAGGGAGGTGACTTCTTGATCCCAACGAGTGGCACGTTGGAAAGTACTTGAATACCATACGAAATATTGACCCTGAGTGAAATTGGGCAGATGGTTGTCCTAGCACGAAGTCACAAGTCATTGTGACCGAGGATTTGAGTGTACTGGCTTTGTTTATATTGTCAGATGATGCGCTAAATTCCAGAAACTGTAACTAAGGTATGTTCAGCATAATTGCAGTATAAACCACAGTTGTGCTCTGTGGGTGTTGAATAAGCAAAAATGCGCCTGAGCGGGCGTCTGCAACAGGGATTGTCTAACCGCCCTAGCAGATAGGCATACTGGGATATGAACGGCCAGTCATTATTATCAGCTTGCTGTCAGTGAAGCCAAGGGGGACTGAACTAATGTCAATAAAAGCGAAAAATTCTGCTTTCCCGTCATGCCATTCGTGAAATAACTGGATGAAAGTTTCACTATGAACGGGATAAAAAGCGGTCTCAGCCGGAGAGGAAGACTTTTCACCCGATTCAATGCATGATTTATTTTTAGGATGCTGGAAAAAATGTTAGATGGTGCCAATTTTTTGTGTTGCCAAGTTTGAGATAAGATTCCACTGAAAACGAAGTGCCCCAAACGCTTACGTTTGGGGTCGGGATGAGGAGGGCAAAATATAAGGGTTATGAAAAGTCGGTGAAGCGGAATGGAAAGTCTTCCCGCTGACAAGTAAGAAGCGTATCGGTATATTAGTTGTATCTTAAGATATGCGGGAGGAAGAGCTTCGGTCGTTAGTAACAAAGGAAAGGAAAAGGAATTCAAAATTGTGAAAGAAATACCAAAAATAAAAAATAAAAAATAAAGACGTGTAAATAAAAAAAGTAAAAAAAGAAAACAAAAATGTCTAATCGATAATTATTGAAAAGTTGAGGGAAGAAAGAAAGAAAAGGAAACTAGGCGCAAAGAAAGGAATAAGAAAGATGACACAGAGAAAAGAAAAAGAAAGAAGCTAAATACAAAGAAATAGAAAGAAAGAAAACAGAGAAAAGCAAAAAGAAAGAAAACAGGCACCGAAAAAAGAAAGGTAGAAAGAAAAGAAAAAGATGAAACCTAACTGACACAGAAAATATATATTTAAAAAAAAGTAGAATGATAAAAATCAAGAAAAAGAGTACAATAGAAAAAAGAAAAAAGGAAAGAAAAAAGAATGAAAAAATAGCAAACAAGTGTCTATGAAGTCCTAACTAGTCCCCTAGTCCTATGTGCAATTAGTTTATGGGGGTGGGGAATAGAATAACAACATTTATAAATGAATAACCAACAGAGTTCTGAATATATGCATTCAGGACAGATCCATTAATGGGGGAAATGGATCATACCAATTTCTTCGCTACCTTATACTTACAGAGGAATCGAGAAGGCATCCTTTGCTGTCTGCGAGGTCGTGTCGATTGCCAGGAGCATGATGAGGTTTTTCTCTTTCTCGCTAGAACTGGATTTAATCCTGTTGAGTTTTCACAAACTTCAACGTGTGGCTTGCTCGTCTTCTGAAGTATCGGTAAGTGGGTGGGGTATCTTCTGTGAAACCTGTTTGTCGTCACTCGAGGGACCAGATCTCAAGGGTACCGCCCAATCTTTCAAAGGAGACCATATTTCTGTTTCTTCAAAGCTCCACTTGATCCACCAGTCGCCTTATTCAGTCGCCTTATTCAGTCGCCTGTGTCTTTTTAGTAATATCACTCCCGGTTTCGAGAGCCAAGATGGTAGGGACGCTCCAGTCGAACTTCTAGGAAACGGGAGGAATCATTCATGGGGTGCTGAGTTAGTGGTGGTCCATAACAGCGTTCTGATTGCATGCAGGGCCTCTGGGAGTAATTCTCTAAAACTACTCCTTTATCGGCAGCTGCTAGTTGAACAGTTTTCCAAATTAATCCATTATTCCTCTCACAAGGTTGAGGGTTATATAGAGTTGCTCTACTTACGGCTACTTCTTGCTCTTGTATGAATCGCCGTACGCGTTCGGACATAAATGAAGACCTTTTGTCCGAATGAATGTACGCAGGTAGCCCGAAGACGGCAGAAACTGAGCAAGAAGCTTGTATGACCGTTGTAGAGGATACATTGGGGCAGGGTATTGCGAAAGGAAACCGCGAATATTCGTCAATCATTATCAGCATATATTTGTTAGGAATTTTTGACAGAAGCGGACCTTTAAAAACTAATGCGATTCTTTCTTAATGTTGCGTAACTTTTATGACCTTAGGACGGTAAAACCTGGGTTTATTTTCAGTGCAGGTCTTAATTTCTTTCACATCCTCTACTGAGTAGGGAATGTTTTTTTATTTTCGTCATATGGGCCATGAGTTTAAAACCTGGGTGGCACAATTCTTTCTGTAGTTTCTTTAACCCATCTTTGCAAGCAGCCGAACTACATACACGCGAAGGCCCCCACAGCTGCGTTTTCTTTACCTGGGGGGGTATGTTGCGTCTATCTAGTAACATGAGAGTTCCATGCTATTCTGGTTAACTTCTCATTTTTAATTTTGCATGTCGTTTTCGGATTAAATATGAATGAGATTTACTTTTTTGTTTGTAATTAGTTTAAAATGTCGCCCGATCAAATAATGTCTCCATTTTCTCAGCGATTCGTCAATATCTGCTTTCGAGTATTCTTTCTCTATTGCAGAATGCCTACGTTCCGATTTAGACAGGGTTTTCGAGAAAAAGGCTATGGGCCTCCTCGACTGTCTTAAAGAGGCGGCATTCTGAGGCGTTTGTCTCTACTACCAGACGTAGTGTATGATCGGGAGTAGTAGTTGATGCTTTCGCTATGCCCTTCTTTAACTCGTTAAACGCTTTCTCTGGTATGGGAGATAACGGAAAGTTTTATACTGCTGTTAGAGGGTGGATTTTGTCTGAAAAAGATGATATCCTATAGTGTGCAAACATTCTTAATACGCGGTGCAGAACGAGTAAATCTTTTGGGACCATTATCTGAGTAATGGATTCAGACGTTCTGGATCGGATTTTATGTTGATTTTACTTATTATGTAGTCAAGTAATTTTATATTTTACGTCTAAAATAACATTTGTCTTTTCTAGTGTCTCTTGTCCCAGCAGGAAAAAAATCAGCATCTAGTTAAGGCTGATATTTTCGGAGAGCCTAGTGTTTCACACGACGGGAGGGTGCAAAATAGGTGGAGAGGTCTCTGACGTTACTGCAACTGTATCTTAATTTTTAGCATTTTGTTCTGTCTGATCATAGGCCTGTTGTAATGTTTAAGTGCTGTTTTCGGGTATTCTTTGTCGGATAACCGTGGATCGTAGCCCTCTTATAAAGGCATTCCGTAGCAATTCCGCTCCATATTGTTCCGCTGATACCGAAGAAAATGAATAGTCCTTACTTAGTTTTATTAAGGCTTGATAAAATTCGTCAATGGAATCTGAGAGTAGTTGACACCTTGTAGGCAGTAATCGTCTAAAGGCCATTTTATCTGTTTTGTCCTCAACCATCGTGTTCACTAGGCTCTCCGTTTCGGTGTCAGACGCGTAGGGGTCAATAGTAAGTTTCTCCGGACAGAGTAAATTGGCCATTATCAAAATGGTTAAGAATGAGGGTTCGTAAAATTGTAGTAGAATTGTTTGAAACAATACGACTGTGCATATCAGTAGAGTTCTCCTGAATATATGTGTTCAGGACAGATAATTAATGGTGGTATTAATCATACCACACAAGCAAACAGGTAAAAAAGAAAGAAAGAAAGAAAGGTAATAATGAAAAATCACGATTTTCCTGAAGAAATACCAGAAAAAAAAAACAAGCATCACGTGACGAAATCACGTGACATATTTCAGCGACAAAAATGAAAGAAAGATCGACTGAATGATATATAACTAGCTATTTTTTTTTTATCTTATGTATTTTTGTACTTTCAGTGTTGTGTCTAATATTCTGCATTCAAATATAAAATTAGAATTTTAAACCTAACAGCACCCAGAATCGCTGACGTCCGTCCCCCTCCCTCACCAGCCTCCACGAAACCACAGCCTAACATTGCCCCTCTTACTTAAACCGACTTTCCTACCCCACCCAAAATTCGAAGCAACGCCATCACAGAAAAATCGATAGTCGTTGCTTAGGAGAAGCATCAGTAGATATTTTAATACTGCAAGACTATGCTAATTTTTCGAAGACTGCAACTCGACACTCAGTCAATAATTTGTATCAGACTTGTTTTTACATGTAAAAATATTTGTCTGGAAGAATTTAATTGATTTATTTAAAGATTAACAGCTTCAGTAACACCAAGAAATGATTCTTGTGGTCTTGTAAATCGACTAAAGTGAACACTTTTACACTGAGCTGTCCGGAAATGAAAGCTTGTACCTACATTACTAGAGTCCGGCGAATGCACACAGATTTACAGGAAGTCGATTGTTGTTTTTTTCTTCCTCTTTTTTTATTAACTTCTTAATATATGTTAAAGGTTTTGTGGACTTGTTTTTTTCCCCATACATTTTACTTCGTTTTATGAATCTTGTTTACTGGATTTTTCTCCTGATTTCCCATTCACAGAATCGTTTTCTACTTTTTGTGCTTAATTCGAATACTTACATCCACAGTCCCCAAGTTACGAAGGCTCGCACTCGTGGCCGTCGTCATTGTGAATTAACCAAGTATATTTGTACTGAGGATGTTATATTAGTGAAGAGACTACACGATAATGGATGGGTAGTCGTTTCGTAAAAATTTCTACGCGTACCCACTTTTGAAAGCCTGAAGAACGGACATTTGACGAAACGTGTACAGATAAAAAAAAATCTTGCAATTTATGTTTTCGAGCCATGAAAATAAAACAAAACAAAAAAAATGTAATCGAATTACGTCAAAATCGATGTGTAACATTGTTTGTGTGAAGTAGACAATAAGGTTAAAGATTACGAAAAAAAATTCTGATAAACAAGCAAACATGGAAATCGTATTTCTGAAAGATGATATATTTGATAGGGTTAATTGATGGTCACAAGTTCCTGAGATTGGCCGTCACAAAAAAAGAAGTGGTGGGGAGGAGTGTCTTTCATTCGCCTGTGAATTAACGAATCAGCAATTAGCGAGAAGATAAGTGATTTCCTTGTAAAAAAAAAAGAAAAATTTTTCTGTGAGAATTTTTTCCTTTTAAAAAACATGCTGCTAGATAGGAACAATTAATTCTATTCTTCGTCTTGTAGCTGAGACAGTTTCGTATTTCCAACAGTATTTGTTGTTTAAACAGAGGTAAAAGCGAAGGTTTTAAATATCGACATTCAATGACGACAGGGTTTCCTGTTGGAAAGATAGACGCTACACAATCTTAATCTCATTTTCCTTCATTTGGTGTTATAGCAGAGTAAGCTAAGTTTCTTTCTGACCCGATTTTCCTAACCATCGTTTTGCATCAAGCACTTTAGATATTTTTGCGAAAAAATATAATAAACTCAGTGCATTAGCAAGATGGGTTTGCTCTGACAGGCGCCAAATCAGTACGTGTACAAGTTTGGCGTATAAGATGAAGATTGATGTCAGATTTGAAGAGGTGCGATTACTCCTAGTGTCAGCTGAGTAATATATACAAGAGTCAGCTTTTTCTGTTGGCTGCAGTTTATACTGTATAAACTGAAAACGCCATGTTTTAAATTAATGTTTTATGAGTTAAAATCTTTATACACAAATTACTTCTCTCTCATCTCATGTGCAAACCCCATCTATGTATTTTCTAAAAGATTTTCTTTTTAAAATCCAACATTATTTCTTATTAATATAAACGTTATTTTTAGTAGGCACACGTATTTTTTATCTGTTTATACCCCTGTTTTTATTTTTCTTACACAGTGAAATTAATATCAGTAGGACTGGTTGTCATTAATTTTACTCTTTAAGGAAAAAGAAAAAAAAAGGTAGCAACTTGAACACCCAAGTAAAAATAGCGCTTAGATAATGTTTGATTTTAAAAAAAAAACCTTAGAAATTTTTGTAAATCCTTAGAAATTGTTGTTTAAGTTCTGAATATGAAACTGAAGCTAGCAGATATAGATTCATAGAAGACCCAACAAGAAAGGTGCTTTCCTTAAATAGGTAAATCAAACCTTGCTTGATCAAGCTGGTCTCTTTTTTTTCTAAACTGGACCCGTCATGCTTTGATTTAAAAAAATGTGGTTTCCCTGATGTAAAAAAAGGGAGTCAGGTCCTATTCCTGTCAGAAGCACAATAATGTATAAGAAGAAGCGAGTATCTTAATGAGTTCGGGTGAATGGATAAGAGAATAAAGACAAAGATGATTTGTAATGAAAAGTTAGATAAACAAGAAAAGTCAGGAAATTTTAGAGTGATGTGCTTTTCCATTTCTTGAAAATACGTCATATATAATAGAAGATATTAGTCGGAATTCTAGACCAGTTGTTATTAATTATATATATATATATATATATATATATATATATATATATATATATATATATATATATATATATATATATATATATATATATATATATATGCATTAAAAACGACAGACAAAGTACTACGGTTAAGCTTTCTATTTAATTTTTCTTGTGTTCGCACAAGAGCTTTCTTTTCTGGACACAGAGTGTGTAGGAACTGTCCAAATGTTCTATATGTCCAATCGACCCGAATAAAAAAATCAAATAAATTATCTACTATTAAAAATTTAAGACCGCTAACCTTATCCTGAAAAACAACACACCGGCTAAGTCAAAATTACAACGAACGAACATTATCGATGAGTTCAAATGCCCCTTAAGGAACTGTGTTCTGGATCAAACCGAAGTCATAAATAATTACATCGGTCACACAACTACATGCCTATCCGGACGCCTTACTTTACACCTATCTGACCAGAGCTCCATTAGAACCCATTTAAACACACACACAAACCTACCAGACTCCATTCGAAACATACTAGTAGTAAACACAAATATAATAACCTCATCCACTTGTAAAAAAATATTAAAAATAATGGAAGCTTTAATAATAAAAAAAGAAAAAGCCAACTCTTAACAATATTAACAACGAACTAGGCCACAATGTGTTAACCGTGTTCGGAAAATTAAACGCCTCTATAACACACTAAAAGCACACACACACACACACACACACACACACACACACACACACACTCGTTTAAACTGAAAAATAAAATCATCCTTGATAATGGCTAAAATATAGCTGAAAGCGCTCGGAACTATAGGACATTTGAACAGTTTCTACACACTCTGTGTCTAAAAAAGAAAGCTTTTGTGAGAACACAAGAAAAAATAAATAAAAAGCTTAACCGTAGTACATTGTCTGTCGTTTTTAATGAAACATGCATAAATGAAGGAATGCTGCCTAAATACACTTTATATATATGCAGAGAAATGGCAAGAAATGTGCTGGTGGCATAGCAGATATTGGCACAAGAATGAAATAAATATGCCAGTTCAGATTCAACGCCATTTAAATAAAGGCACGACTATATTTCTTTTACAAGCCTATCTAGTGGTTAAATAACAGAGCAGATTGGCTGTTTAGTGTTGGGAGAGCATCCACCTTAAGAGGATGATCAATATCGCATGAAGCAGAGGGGCAACGAAAGACCCTTCACTCTCTAGGCCCGACAGGCAGGCGAAAGACATGTATCTTCTTGGCAGATGTTGTCCTTCCACTGAAGAGTAAAAAATACATTCAACACACACACACACACACACACACACACACACACACACACACGCTTATATGTATGTGTATTTCTAAAGAATTACAGGATTTATTTTTAATCCGATATCTTTATCACTTCGAACGCTATCATAATAGATATGTGGGAAAATGAAATTAAGCCAATAAATAAAATAGTAATAAACAATAAAAAAAAATTCATTTCCCCATGATGCAAGTTAAAAAGAAACCGGAAAAGGTTTCTGGTCACATGCGTGATTTTATCGCCCCACTTCCGAAAAGGACAGAATCTCTCTCAATTCCGCTTTCCAACGACATCGTTCGGATGTGTTTTGGCAGCTCTACTCATGAAGTAAGTGAATTGGTTGTTCGATCATTTTAACTATTGTTATTCTAACTTACTTCTGAACCAAAAAAGGAAAACGGACACACCCAAGAAAAATTGAGAACTTTGTTTCATGACAGTCACCCAAAAAAGAACAAACGTCCGTAGTAGAAATTCAAGTTTTGTATGCTTCTATCTTCTTTGTTTACATATTGAAAACGCACTTCACAAACTACACACAAACACGCAACCTTTTGACTTCCCCAATTGGTAAGCACGGAATTTAAAAGAAGCATATCGGTACGACATAGGAACTACCATACAAAATGGAACATCAAATCAGCAAAACTACTCGAAATATTCAACATGTGAAGAAAAATGCAGATATTGCAACTATTACTATTACTACTTAACCATTCTGTCTCTGTCAGCAGGAAAGCGACTCTTCCTTCATCACAGCAACTAACGGACCATGCTGGAAACATATTTCACTAACTCAACATTTTATCTGCCAAAAAGGGATTAAAATGAGGATAAAATGATCCCAACGTGAAACGAGTTGCTCTCATACATTTCAACAACGGAAAACATCGCGTGAGTGTTCACTTTAATTATGAGAACCTGAAAGAAACTGTCACTATAAGTAACGATCGAACCAAACCGGAGCTTATTGAGAGATTAACAGGAAGATGACAGGCAGGCTCTCCCACTACCCGAGAGAGTTAATGGCAACATTCGGAAAAGTAGGAGTGTAAAAAGACTTGGTCAGACACCGTTTCACACAAGCCCTGCCTGCCACAATATCTCCAGTCATAGTTGCTACTAGAAACTTAACGTTGGGTGAGCTGCGTACCTTAGCCGACAAGCTGATACCATTTATGAAAACGAATATGTTCCAAAACACCACATAGCCTGAACGCTACAGAAGGCAAACCGGACAGACAGCAAACCCTAAAACTGAAACGCACACTGGAGTCCGTCCATTCTATGAAAATCAGAGACCCCAAGTATGCTGTGGACACCTCTATTTTGAAAAACTTCCAAAACATGTATACCATGGTGCCAATGGCGAAATAAATCAGCCTGTAAAATACAGCCAAATTCCAGGTCGACGTCACCAGCCAGAGGACATATCTGAAACGAAGAGTCCGGATCAGAAAACTATTATGGAAGATTGCCATTGCAACTAGTGATTCGCCGGGTCGTTACAACAACGCTGAAGTTCCTGATTGATACAGGTTCTTCAGTGACCATACTACCCAGGTAAAATGACAACGCTTATCCTCAGCTAATGGACAAGCTATTCAACGCTATGGAAAAGCGTCCATTGACATAGAATGTCCACGACTTCATCGCTCATATAGCTGGACTGTAGTGGTGGCTGACACTGTCAGCCTACTTTCAGACGACTTTCTGCGATATTATGGGCTATTAGTGAACTATAAAAACGGAAGAATATTGAACCCAATTACCAAGTACTACCTACAGGCTAAACACATTGAAGGACCTATACACCAAATAACAACTAACTGCAACGACGTCCTCCCAGAAATTGTACGTTCCTTATTCCGAGACCTGCTAACTCTACTTACACCAAGAATGACGCTACCTAACCCTGCTCTGCCAAAAGTCAGACATACCATTCATTGATACAGTTGATAGTTCCTCCACCTATGCTAAAGTGAGATAACTGTCTAAAGAAAACTTAAAGCTGCAGAACAGGAATTTACAGCGCTACCCCAAGCAGGAATCATAAGACAGTCAAAGTCACCCTGGTTGTTACCTCTTCACATGGTTTCAAAATCCACACCTGGACAGTGGTGAACCTGTGGAAACGATAGGAATTTAAATGTACTAACCAAGACCGACAGATACCCACTGCCTAATATCAACAGTCTTTCTTCTAAATTAGGTAACAAAAATATTTTTCTAAAATTGTCCTTCTACAAGGTTTCCACCAAATACCAATGAGAGAAGATATCGAGTAAACAAAAATGGCAACAATGTTCGGCTTTTTGAGTATGTATATATGCCTTTTGGTCTACGAAATGCTACAACCACATTTCAAAGATTTATTGATGATATATTTCTCTAAGTTAACTGCGTTTTCATCTATGTGAACGATGTTCTAGTCTTCTCCGAAACAGAAGAATAACATTACGAGGATTTAAAATCCTGGGGATTTTACAAGTAAATAATCTAAAAATCTCATTGGAGAAGTGCCAATTCTCCAAGGAACAACTTGAATTTCTGGGCCACTATATTAGTCCAGAAGGCCTAACACCCACAACAGAGAAGAAACAGGAAATAAATGAATTCCCTGAACCAATTGATTCAAAATCATTTCGGGATTTCATGGGAATGATTAACTTCTATAGAAAACTTCACGAGCAGTAGACCTTCTATCCACTCACTGAGCTGATAAAGGCTCACCCACAGAGTAAAACCATACAGCACGCCGATGCTGAAAAAGAAGCCTCATTGAGCATTAAAAATGTCCTGAAAAAAGATGGCTGAACTTCCTTATCCTGGCTCAGAAGTAACTCATTATTATCTGGCGTTGAATACTTCCAACTATGCTGTTAGGGCAGCATTACATCAAACGATTGACAAAAAACTTGTTCTTATAGGGTTCTTCTCAAAGAAACTATCTGAAAACCAAACAAAACAGTCCACATTTGACCGGAAATTACTACCAGCTTACTTGGCATTGTTACAATTCAAACCACAAATTTAAGACAGACATGTCACTTTGTTCACTGACCATAAACCACTAGCAGTAGCTTTTCATAAAACAACACTAATGAAATCATATACACAACAGATAAACCTGTCGTTAATAGCTGAATCCGTGACAGGTATCCTGCATATTTATGGGGAAGTAAACATTGTTGTAGACTAACTTTCAAGATCAGCAAATACTCTGATAGTCAACCTTTTTGACTTACCAGACTTCGTTCAGCAGCAAGAGTGTGACACAGAAATAAAAACCTACATAGACAAACGGAAGACATACACTATTGACAACAAGACTATATTATGTGCTATTTTCAAGCATTACGCAAGGTGATCTATGATACCTTCCATAGTATGTCAGATTCAGGAAACACAGCCACAGTAAAACTGATCAAATCCCGCTACTTTTGGCCTGACATGGATGAGAGCATACGTTCATGAATCAAAGAGTGCCTCAATTCTCAACAAAGTAAAATTAATAGCCACATAGTCAGCAATAGTTCCATTCTTACTACCCTCTATACGATTTGAAACTATACATATTGACATTGTAGGTCCATTGCCACAACCACTGATAATGTCAGCCACACATATAAATTATCTGTTGAGGAAGACATTCGAGATGTCAACTCGTCAAATTTACAGCAATCTCAGACTCAACCTCCAGCTAGAGACACCTTCAGAAAGAAGGGTTACATTTTCCAAACGAAAGGAGTTCGTCTATTTCAAATAAATAATGCATTTGTAAAGCTATGTTTATGGGTGGGGATAAATTGTAGGGACATGTAATTAACCCAATAAATACAACAATAATAAAGAATAAAAACAATTAATTTTCCCATGATGCAAGTTATAAAGAAACCCAAAAGTGTTTCTGGTTAGATGCGTGATGACCCCACTTACGTAAAGGACAGAATCTATCTCTTTTCACTTTCCTACAACATCGTTCGGATGAGTGTTGGCAGCCCTACTAATGAAGTAAGTGAATTGGTCGTTCTAACTCAGCGCAAAACTGACTTGAGTTCGACCATTTAACAATTGTTATTTTAACTTACATCTGAACCAAACAAGAAAACAGACTTACCCAAGAAATATTGAGAACTTTGTTTCACTACAGTCAACTTAAAAAGGATAAACGTCCGCAACAGAAACTCAAATTTCGTATGATCACTCGATTCAATGTATATGGTAAGTTTGAGTGTTTTACTGGCAAATCGAAAATAAAAAAATAAGAAGGAAAAAGTACAAAACTTTATATGAAGACCGGGGAACATATCGGTTGAAAAAGCGTGTTAAAGACAAACGTAAATACTACCCGACAATTATGTGGGGGAAATAAAAATAAAAAAGACCGCGGAATAAAAAATTGTCGCCAAAACGACTTCTTTTAGTTGTCAGATAATATAAGAATTTTCGTGAGTAATGGCTAAAAGATTAGCGCTCTGGAATGAAATCTATGAGAATTGCAGTTAATTTATATCGTCAACATTGTAATTGATGTAAACAAACCTGTAAAGTAAACACGTAATAAAATACAATTTTCGTCATCGATAAAATTGTTATCAGTATGAATGTCAAGGAAACAAGAACCGTTAGGCATCGCTTGCTTGGCATAACACTGAAGATCATCTCCCCCGAAAAAATGGCTGCATCATTATTTTTAAAACCCATATAAGGAAATCGTTCAGATGATTGCTTTTTGTTTGGTAATTAGAGAAAATCATGGTATGTGAATAAGCGGAATCATCGGAATCTGAAATAACCATGGGGTGTGAATAGGCGGAAACATTGGAATCTAAGATATCCATAGGGTGTAAATAAGAGGAAACATCAGAATCTGAGATACCCATAGAGTATAAATAAGCGGAAAAATCGGAATCAGAGATAACCATGGGGTGTGAATAGGCGGAAAAATCGGAATAAAAGACAATGCATTGATGATAAAAAATGCAAATGTTCAATTATTTTCTTAAATCATTTTTATTTGTTATTAACGCGTTGAGTAAAGAATTCTCTGCAACCAGTTGCAACTAACATGAAGCATCTAAGAAGTGAGATGATACCATGACACCTGTTTATCTATTCACTTCAAACTTTCTCTCCGTCTATTTATCTCTCTCTGCCGGACCTCCTACACACATACAAATTAACGTTATCTAAGGGAGGTAACTTAATTTATATTATCATTTTTTAAGAATTACAATTTAAGTATTTTCAAACATTGCTGTTATAATTGTAATTTTAAAAAAATTACAATTTAGGTATTTTAAAGCCTTGTTGTTATAGACATTTTAAAACATTGTTGCTATACTCATAATTAATCTTATTTAAGTTGGTTGTATTTTTCATCAATACGTTTTTTATTTTATTTTCATGATGGAGTATACTTGTATTGCCAATTAATCTTTCTTTAAATCGTAAATGTGGACAGAAATGTTCCTTTAAATGTTGTACTAAGGAACTTGAATCTGCCATATATAATGTAAGCCTCCTTGATTTTTTCTTTAAAAAAGTTACAAATATACTGTAAGTTGTCTCCCTTAGATAACGTTACTTTTTTAATTAACAGAGCGCGTTTCATGCGCATTTACAAAAATATCCACAACTATCAATTACAATAATTTTTGTCTTAGCAATTCACCTCCTGAAGATGATGTTGGATGAGATTAAAAGTACTTGGGAAAATAAATGAAATGAAGAAAACTACAGCACCTTCCTTAATGAGTTTAATAACAACATTAAGAAATTGAGTCGTCAATTTCAGAGGATTAAAATAAAAATAAATATACATAATATATACGCTGACCTCCAGGAAAGCAACTCATTACCTCTTCTTGGTCTAACGTTTTCCACTGATATGATGTGAAATGATTGTATAAATCAATTACTATACCTGCTGCTAGGAAAGTTGGCTCACTGTGTCATGCCAGACAATTTTCCTGGCCAGAATCTATCTTGCACATTCATAAATCTACCATTCGATCCTGCATTGAATATTGCTGAATATTGTCATCTAAATTACGCAGAAAGGAAAGTAACACTGACATCTCATTTTAACAGTATATTTACCAAAATTATTTACAAAAATATCTCGAAATACGAAAGAGTGAATTCATTCAATAAAGTCGCTATTGGCTTCAACCACGGCCTCCAGACGACTTCGGAATCTCTTGCAAATCTCCTGGACGTTATCCTTGTTTAAGTTGGTGAATGCTGCCGTGATATTGCTGTTATACACCTCGGCCTTCTTTAGGTGATATATGTTGGAATTTCGAATTCAACACTTCAATTCGTTCACTAGGGTAGATTGTTCTAGTTCCATGTGCTATGCTTTTTCACAGTTTCAGTTATTTCCCTTTAGTAACTCTCCAAGTTTTTATTCCCTCTTACAGCTTACAATTCTTTGGGTGAGGTCACTAGATTACTTCAACCAACGCTGAGCAAAGTGTCATTGGGGATAAAAGCGTTGTAATCTAGAAGGCCTGAGCATACAACGATCAAAACGTCGTTAATATGACAATAAAGATGAACAGTATGAACAATGTAAATAGCGTAATTGAGTAGTACTTTAAGTAAATTGGGAATAAATGGAGGTAGATTATTTGACGCCTTATGGGACGAACTGTCTACTGTTTTCTCATTTATTTGCTTGAAGTTTTCGCTTGCCATTTTTTCATCTTGTGAAACATTTCGATTCTGAGTAAGGAAATGGAGGGAAAGGCTTTTATGCCTCATAAAAGACATTTTTTCGAAATATTTCAACACGACTGTATAATTTTCTCAGCATTCTGCTTTACTCTTCGGTGATGAATTTCTTTCTCTTAATTTTTTCTCATTGAAGACGCTATAATTTGCATTGTCGATGGCTTCTTTGAAGCCTCACTTTCATCCAGTAGAAATTTTTTTTTCTCTCGTGAGGCCCAACAAAGATGATTGGAAGGAATGTGTTTCAGTTCAAAGAGGACAACGATTTTCTGTCACAATCTCAGTAACAGCAGCCAGGTAAATACGGGGACAATGGAGACAGATGACAAGTAACCTTTCTTCAAAGTAATGACCTTCCCAAACGGCAAACTTTCAATCAATCTTCGTACTTTGTACGAGACATTTGTTAACTCGCAGTTTTAATTGTTTTTTTATCTTTCTTTCCAAACAAAGGCACGAATATATCAACATCCCAAAAGATTCGTTCAGTTTTTTGATAAATGTATATATTTTTCATTTTCTTTTTGGAAACTATTTGCCTTTTTTATAAACTGCACCAATTTGTCGTTTCTTTAGATTTCAAGTTCGCTCACGCATGCGCACAAAACTAGAGGTAAAACTTTGAAACTTCATCTTGGTTTGAATCTCTTTCACATTTTTTAAAAGAAATAGCGCTAACATCCTGAGGAGAACTCATTCATATCATTATAACGAAATATTGTTGAGCGTACTTGCTAGGAAATTACATTATTTAGAAATAAAAATCCCCCAAGGCTTACGATAATATCACTTTGAAACACCGGTTCCCGTACGATCACAAAAGTTAAGAAACGTCAAGCCTGGTCAATACCTAAATGGGTGACAACTAGAGTATACCTGGTGATATAATGGATAACTGCTCGGAATTGAAAATCGGAGAACCGAGTTCCAATTCCAATCGGGTTCATTATATTCACTTATGCGCAAATACCTTTGGGAAAGGCATGAATCTACTTCTTCAACCTCGCCATCTATGGGTTAATTAGTAGAACATGTACCGGTAAAAATAATTATTGTCTCAAATTATTGTTACAATCTAGAAATGTTTTCTTGCTTTAAATATACCTGCAAAGGGTTGGTAAGCCAAAAAAAAAACAAATCAAAAGCCCAGATCTCCTTCTGTACTAACCACCACAAATGGTAATCTTTTTTCAGACGGCCCAGGGCAGACAAGGCAGCGCCATAAACATTCAACTCTGAAACAGTCTTTTTAAAAATCTCTTGGAAATGCCGATAACAAGCGTTAACATTTGTACAAATATAATTAAATCTTTTCACATAAAAAACACATTTCGTATAGAAGTAATTGTAACTGGCTGAGACATCGGAAAGGGTGTTCCTATATAAACTTATATGTGATCACAGGGATAGATTCAATGGACGTCTCATTGTAGAATGTTTAATTGTTAAAAAAGGTAAAAGCCTATGCGGCTTGTACATATATGTATGTTGGTACAGTTGGCACGACGCTTGCGTCGTATCGTAACAGTCCGGGTTTGATTCTCGGTAGTGGATGCGTACTGCGGATGAGTCCCAAATATAGAACGAAACGGCCGTCCAGTGCATTCTTTTGGGGATTCTTCTAGACTCGATGAATTACTTAATTATGATATATTTATTAGTTTTTTTTTATTTGTAGGGTTAATACAAATAAAATTTGTCACTTAGCTGATTGATGTTATATTCAGCACCACGACTCCAGAGTTTCGTAGACTAAACTTTTTGTAATGATTCGACCCACTCGTTAGAAGGTTTCAGCAAGTGATTATATATATATATATGTATGTTTGTGTGTGTGTATGTGTGTGTGTATGTATGTATGTGTATGTAGAGCTGGTTACATAATATATATATATATATATATATATATATATATATATATATATATATATATATATATATTAAAATTAGTATTAAGATATACCATTTTTATGGTATATTTTAAGTGCTCAATATCAGAGACATTTCATTTTTACCTTCCGTAATATATGGGAGCAGAAGTAACACTAAGTTGCCTCTGTTAACACCAGAAAACTGGACACCGATGATGTGGGAAAGGCTGCAAGGGAATGACTGAAAACTTTGGATATAAATCAAAGTCAATGTCGCTAGATTTGGATTACGCTTAAGAATGGTCCTAGAGCTTTCTTTTGAAAAAGTTTACAAATTTTGCAGTTCGAACGCAAGAGTCTTTGTAACGACCATTCCTACGGATATTCTTCAATTGAAAAATGTGAGATAAAAGCTGACGAATATATATTTTTGAGAGACCTTGAAAAGGTAATTTACCCTTTCTAAGTTTTGAAGCTCTCCGTGGCCGAGCGGTCTAAAGCACATAAGATTAAACAGTATTTGCCCCAAGAAATAAAAATACGAACCAGAATATATATTTGCATAGTTTTCTGTTTTCATTTTGTCATTGAGTACGAAACAGACGATTTCCAAATCAGCCAACATCGCTGTGATGCATTCGGTTATAAAACTCGTCACTATGCCTGGGCGTTGCCTGCTTGTGTCACTGTACTCGGTTAAGTACACTTTGTCCGATTGAACCGGAAATATCTTTAGATGTTAGCTTTAAAACGCAGGCACCGGATGCTAATATGAAAAGGTTGTTGTTTTCTTGAAAGGGGTCATATTCTGTCCCATGAAATCAGAGGGTTTCATTCTTTTGACAATATAACGGACTAGTGGACAGTTGCTGATTTTATTACAACTGAATGGACGCGGTAAAAGCTTAGGCGGTCAGCACAAGAATTAGCCGTAATTATCAATGGGTTCCGGTGAAATATATAGAAACTTTCCGATCGTGTTTTGTCAGTGTCCTTTTAGCTGGCTGCCTTGTTATTTACCTTTTTTTTTAAATTTTATTTATTTATTTATTTTTTGTACAAGGAGGAGGTGCTAAAAAGTTGTCAAAACGAAATACCAAAACTGGTTTGAAGAAAGTTAATCGATGCTGTTGTGACTTTAAAATCAAGAACAAAATGAAGAAAAAATTTTAATGTAGCAACTTATGATATCGTTGATAAAAATTTCCACATTATAAAGGATACACAACATATCTCTTTAACATGAACGACACCTTAAAGGACTAACAAGCACATGCAATAATTGTAAGCTATATATATATATATATATATATATATATATATATATATATATATATATATATATATACTACCTATTCTGATGGATTTCTATCTTTAAACTCAGACACTTAAAACAAAGAGCATAAAATGTTAAACGACTTCTTTTCAAATATCTTTGGGAAAAATATACGATCTCATTATTTTGAATAAATACACAAATACATACACAGGTAATTCACTTTTTCGTCTTCGATCTGATGTAGCCCAAAATGGGTGAAATGCATTATCGGATATTTTTTGAAACATACTTTCATGAACATTGTTTCCAATTGTCATTTAATGTATAACTCTGTCGTGATCATTTACCCAAATTCTTAAGATATATATATATATATATATATGAAAACAATGCACTAGTGAAAAGTGCATATATAAAAGAAAAATCGAGAAGTAATAACAGTCAATTGGTGATATCCCCTGACGATTAAATGGAGTGATTCCTGTAGGGTCCGTCTACGAAACTCTGGAGTTGGGATGCTGAAGGTAACATCAATCAGCCAAGTTGCAAATTTTTACTGGTATTAAATTTATATATATATATATATATATATATATATATATATATATATATATATATATATATATATATATATATAGGAATGTGTAGGATAAAAAATATACACACACGCACGTAAAATTGCACGTACGTATAAATATATTTCATTCTCAGGTGTTATAAATACAGTGCTCAATGTTATGAGACAGAACTATAAGTATATATTAGTGAATATACATAATATCCAACGTCAATTGCACGGCTCGGAGTTTCATGCAGTTGCTGCAATCTTCAGGTGTAAATACAATCTGACCGTTATTTCGCGTTCTCGTGGTGATTATACAAAATTGTGTTTTCAAAATATATTAAATAATTGTCGGACTTAATACATTTCATTATATGTTGTGATTTACGTTAAAATACTTTTCGGGAGCAGATATGATCGATCAAGAAAAATCGAAGAGTGTGTGTTTAAAAACAGTAATTTGGACTTTGCTAATTAGACGCTTCTCTGTAGCTAAATGGTATGATACATCAGATTAAATGACGGTTCCCGTATAGGAATACAGGTTCGATTCCTGTCGGAGAACCCGTATGTTCTACGAAATTTCTCGAACATTCAGGTCGGTAAATGTAATTAATATTGTTAAATTAAAAACAGAGCTTTTTCTTAAATAGATTTTATCTATAAAAATAACGTATAAATAGAATATATATATATATATATATATATATATATATATATATATATATATATATATATATATATATATATATATATATATACTTTAAACGTTATATTTAGTGGATACATATGTCTGAGTAGACATCCATTTTTTTAAACAGTGAGAAATTACGTCTACCGGCCCGTGCATTCTTTGAGAGTCTTAATGAAGAAAATCTACATCCTTCTTTTTATGAAAAACATCATTTGATCCGATGTGCTTTAGATATAATTACCTTTTCAAAGAATTCATATCTCTTGTTCAGATCTTTTCGAAAGCTATAACTGCTGCTAACTTTATTTTGGTATCCGAAAAACGTAAACAAAATAATCCTCTGCCTAAATGTTTTCGTACGCTATATGTATAAATAAAGCTACCTGTCAAAAATATTCATTCGAATACAGAATTCATTTAATTATATATATATGTGTGTGTGTGTGTGTGTGTTTGTTTGTTTGTGTGTGTATGTGTGATATATATATATATATATATATATATATATATATATATATATATATATATATATTAAATAAAAACAGATTGCTTTAAGGTTCCATATAATAAATTATTTCACCACAGCCCTTTTAAAGGACAGTGGATCATCAGATTTATTTCCAAATGTTGAAATGAAAAAATGAAAATAAATTTACACATTTATGACGGGCAATAATAAGGAAACTCACGAAGTGGGGGCAGTGTAAGGGGGGGGGTAGAGAGACAGCATTGAGTTAGATGTAACATTTCTATTGTTTCAAATTTAATTTTCGCTGAAATCTAGACATTGACACTTTAAATCTGTTAACAGAAGTTATATTTTGATTAGGAAGTGGGATGGACAAAGTAGTATATAAAGAAAAAGAAAAAAGAAAAAGAAGAAAAAAAGAAAAAGAGAGAAAAAAAGAGAAAGAAGTTGTAAAAAAGTGTCATTAACTTCTATTGGAATAGGCGTTATTTTTTTTACCTTTACTTTGAGATTTCGTAAGTTTTTCAGTTTAAACAGTCTAAGCCATTTAATTATATGTTACAGTTTTTTAAAAAACCTTATTACGGACATTTTGGGGATTTAATGTGAAATAGTCGATTAAAAAATATAGAGTTTACATTAAAATACTAGAAACTTTTTCTCAAATATAAGTTTACATCTAGTTAGTAGTAAGTGATTATTAAGGTGATATCTTTATCAGTTTGAATTTTATTTATGAGATTGATTAGTGACTATTTTTACATTGGTAAATTCTATTACTTAAAAATTTAGTATTAATAATTTAATATGGAGTGGCATTTTAACTCAATATTAGAGATCATGCTCCATCATATATTGTAAACACATCTATGTGAATTTCATACACATACGATCTTTCACATCTGCAGTCACTTATACAGGTACAAATTATTAGCTCTGATTTACATTGAGCTCTCTGGATTCTATCCTCATTGGGTCTTCCCATACGGGTTACCTAGTTTTTCGTAAACTATATATATATATATATATATATATATATATATATATATATATATATATATATATATATATATATATATATATATATTGTGTGTGTGTGTGTGTGTGTGTGTGTGTGTGCGTGTATGTGTATATGTATGTATGCGTGCGTGTATTTTTTCGTATTTTGGATGCCCTCCTATAACATGCAATATTCCTGATGAAACTTTTCTTCAAAAACTAATCTTCTCCTGACGATTGAACGGAGTGATTCCTGTAGGATCCGTCTACGAAACTCTGGAGTTGGGATGCTGAAGGTAACATCAATCAGCCAAGTTGCAAATTGTTACTGGTATAATATATATATATATATATATATATATATATATATATATATATATATATATATATATATATATATATATATATATATATGATGTTTTAGGTGTGTTCTATTTATGCGAAAAGGTCTCAATATCAAGGATAGAGCGTATGTAAATAAATTGTACACTGGGGTCAACAGCAAACATAAAGCAGATCGCCGCCCTTGGTATGGCCCTCGGCGTCCGTTTATATATGTATGTATAGCTGGTCACGCGTATTCGATGATACCTGTCTACTTGGGCGGTTAGCCAATCCCTATTGCAGACGATTGCACAGGCGCATTTGTGTTTATTCAACACCCACAGAGCCCACCTGTGGTTTATACTGCAACTATGCTCAGCAGTTTCTGGAAAAGAGCGTATTATCTAGCGTGATCAACAATTTGAACAAGGACAGCACGCTGAAACCCTCAGCCACGATGACTTGTGATTTTGTGCTAGCACAGCTATCGACGGACCCTAAGTGTTCCATCTACCCAGTTTCACTTACAAGGCTTGGGTCAACCCGTGGCATGGTTTTCAGGCACTTTCCAGAGGTGTCATACGCTGGAATATATATATATATATATATATATATATATATATATATATATATATATATATATATATATATATAAAGAATGAACAGTAAGATATATAATCCGGTATTCTTGTTATTTTTATTTTTACAAAACAGTGCTTAATGTAAATTTAAAGAGCATAAATATTATAAATTAACTGATTTAAAATTAACTGATTTAAAATATTTTTCGCTACACAGTAATAACCATGATTCAAAAAAATTTAAATGTTCACAGAAAATCTTCTCATTTGCTGAATTTGTACTTATTTTTTCCCCGATTGATAAAGGTATATGCTTAATTATAGATGGAGGAGGATTTGATTTAGGGTGTATATATAAAGGATTGGTATTGGTTTTTTATAAGGTATGTAAACATTTTTCATTAAATCTTTGCGCATACATGAGAAATTATATATTACTAAGTTTATAAAAAATAAAAATTTACTGAATCAGAGAAATGAAATAGCTATTTTTTGCCGTCATTGTCAAAAATTTTCCTTAAATAATATTTAAAAATAAAATTAAAAAATGGGAGCTGCTAATATACATACTTATATTTGATATGAAAAAATAATTTTAAATAATGTAAGTAATTCTATTACATTTACTTGTTTTTAAAAAGAATATAGTCTATTAGTAATTAAGAGAAAAAATATTTTAAAATTGTAGTTTAATAAAACGTATTCTAACACAAACACACCTAAAAATTTTTTTTAAGTATACAAGAAAAAAATGCCGAAAAAAATTTGCCGCTAATAACCCCCCCAGACGACATACATTTAACGGATGTCAGAATTCGTTGAAAAATACACCCCTACCCCCCCTAAACCTCTTTTTCGAACGTAACTCATAATTGATACAACAATAGTTAATAAAAATGAACACGCTACCGTCCCTGTCTGAATGATTGGATTTCTCTGTATCCTTGGAAACAGGAAATTATGAATTTATATGTGCGTTTAAAACTCAGTAAATTTAAAAATAAGTTATTCCAGTATTCGCTTGAAGATGAAACGGAACTAACGATTTTAATTTAATTATATAATTAAATTTAAAGTTTTTAGCTTCCATTTTTGAAACAGGGTTATTACTGTGTAGCGAAAAAAACATATTTTAAATCAGTTAATTTATAATATTATATATATATGTGTGTGTGTGTCTGTGTGTGTGCATGTGTGCGTGTGCGTCTGACTGTATGTATATTGATATAATAGGACTGTTAGATTGATGATCCGAAGTTCTTTAGTATTTTTGTTTTTATTTTGAAAAAAACCGTGCTCGATACAGAAGTAGAGCGTAGATTATAATTATTAAAAAAAAATGATTCCATCGTGACACAGAAATTACTATGTTTCGAAACTGGTCAGCAGTATTCAAGTGTAATTTCAGTATTAAACCTTAACTACTGGGTGGCAGTCTCATCCTCAAGCGATGTTTGGAATAACTATGCTACGGAATGTTTTACTCATTTATAGTTTTGAAATGGAGGTGTGATCTAGGGTTTGTTTTTCATTATCAAGGTGTCAAAGTAGGAGTGTTTGTGATATGTCAAGTTTTTGGTGTCGTGTAAGGTTGGGTTGGAGTTTATTTGTCTGGCTACAATGGCTAATCTTATCAGACTCCCCGCTAAAACTCTAACTAATTGATGTCGTAGTTCTGTTGTTGTTTTTTATTACTGTATCCTAACACTTTAACTGATTGATGTTGTAGTTCCGGTAGTTTGTGGTGTTTATTTATTTGTTTTTTGTTGATGATTTCTTAAAGTGGCTTTAAGATTATGGGCGGGATTGTTTTTCAACCTATTGTTATAATTGAACTTGTTAATAGATTTAGAAATTATTATTTCTTGACCATTTATAAAATGCTAATTATTTAAGGTGAATATTTGGTGGTGTCTGCAAAAAACCGTTATCTCATTTCTTTGATTTAATAAATTTTCGTTTTTTAGAAACTTAATAATGTGTAGTTTTTCATGTAGGCATAAAGGGCATGGATCATACCAGGTTTTACAAGTTCTTGTTCTATTTATTATTTTCCATTTTACTTTTGGTGTTTTATTTGTTTCTTTTAAATGCCAAAAGTATTTAGATAGGGGCGTCTGATTTCTGTTTCTAATACTATTGAAGGATCTTTTGTGTAGTCTCCACCTTATTTTAAATTCATTCTTTGTGGATCCTATATATATCTTTTCAATATTTGGATTCTCAATGGATGAGATTATGCATTAGTATACCACAGATTCTATGCGGCATCTATTAATATGAGGGAAATTTTCATGGTTTCTACAATCACATAATTTTTCATTATTTTTGTCTAATTTTAAATTAGTATCTTTATTTATTTGATTTTGGCATGCGTGTTTTTTCAAGATTTTATTATGTTTTTTTTTTAATCCTTTCTAGATTTTCAGTACAGCTATAAATTAATTTTAGGGTGTTTTTATTAAAGATCTTGCTAAATTTGCTGTTAGTAGGAAAATGTTTTTCGATTAAAGCTAGGAACTTTATGTCCGTTTTAGTTGAACGGGGGGGGGTACCAAATGATTTATCTTTTTCTGTTTTCCTCTGGTTTGTACTATTGTTTTTTATGTAATTGATGTTAGGGTGTTTGTAGCCTCTATTTTTTAGAGCTTTGTTGTAAAAATTACTGTATTTATAAATTATTTCTTCATTTGCGGAGTTCATGCTGATTCTTTTCTCTATTGATGAGGGTATGTTCTTAATTATGGATGGAGGATGGTTTGACCTGGGGTGTACATACAAGGGATTAGTATTAGGTTTTCTGTAAGGTAGGTATATGTTATTCATTAAGTCTAAAGTTATGTCGAGGAAGTTTGCACTTTTAAATTTTGTGTTGACCGTAGTTTTTAAATTTAGGTTTCTGAACTCACTATATATTATCTTTCTAATTTTATCTATTTTAAAATTTGTGGAACTCCTCACTGCTATGAGGCCATCATCTCTGTATAGCCCGATATTTTTAATGTCTAATTCACGGTGCGCGGTTAGGTTGTATAATATAAATAGACCCACATGTTCAGAAGACACGCAGAGTCTAATGACCCCATTGTGATGTCAAAATGGTCTTCAGAATTTTTAATCCATTGGTCCCCATTATGAAGGAGGACGGATATATTGCATTTAGAATTATGTTCTTTTCTTCTTCTGTTAGGTCTGAATATATAGTAGCAAACTCTAGGGCAGGCGTGAATAGATGTCTTGATATTGACTGGTCTTCTACGTAAGCTTCAGGGCTACGGTATTGCTGGTCGTGTGTTTGATTTAATCCAATCGTTCCTATCAAATCGTAAACTGAAGGTCGTTTTGAACGGGCTCGCTTCCAGATCCTTTCACACTCTATCCTGAGTTCTACGATGTCATCAGTTCACAAGTAGGCATTTATGCTGGAAGCATATCATTTACTACTTTCTCAACAAAGTTGACCAAGTTAACCTTGTGTCTACTCTTGAAAAGGACCTCCAATCAGTGGTTAACTGGGGCAGGATATGGCATGTAAATTTTAATGCCTCCAACACGAAACTGCTCTCATTTAACCACCTTAGAGAAACTTTCCTGTCCACCATCAGCATGGTTGATGCGTGACTCTTGGAGAGCAACACACTGCGCCTTCTTGCCTTACCTTTCCAAATGAGTTGAAAGTGGAACGCCTACATCGAATCAATAGCCGCAAGGAAAGTTGGGCCACTGTCTCGTGCCAGAAGGTTTTTCGTCCTTGCATTGAATACTGTTGCAATATCTGGCCAGGTGCTCCTGCTACTCATCTCGAGGTTCTTGACAAAATCGAAAGAAGGCACAGCAATGTAATCGATCCTGACTTGGCATCTCGACTTCAGTCACTTTCCCACTGACATGACATGGCTTCCCTCAGTGTTTTCTACAAATATTTTCATGACCACTGCTCTGACGAGCTTTTTACCCTGGTGCCCGGACGACGTGTGTTTAAGCGTGCTATTAGATTGTCATCTATGTCTCTCTTTTTACTGTTGAATTAGTTAAATGTAACCGCCGCTTCTACTCCAACAGTTCCCTTTCTCGCACTTCTCGCCTGTGGAACCCCCTTCATTTCCTTGTTTCCCGGATAAATACCATCTGCAAAAATTTAAATGCAACGTCAATCGCCATCTTCTATCTTCTTGAACCCCGTTCAGGTTTTATCCTTTCCTAGCCCCCCCTCTATACTCAGTCTTTTTATCTTCACTCCCTGTAACCCGCTGCGTATTAGTGGCATTCCCGCCTTGATTGGGGTGAAATGATTTTTAAAAATACATTATCATCCCCCATAGATAAACTATGCTTGATACACTTATATACATAAAGCAATAAGGTAATATTTACGTTTTGTTTCTGTTTCGAATACGTTATTTTGGGGAGCTTCAAGAGGACCTGCCATCTCGTCATAATTTATACTGTTTAACCAGTCAAATGCATATGAAGCCTGCTTAACCAAAAAAATCAATAAGCTAAGTGACAAATTTCATATTTGTATTATATATATATATATATATATATATATATATATATATATATATATATAAAGAGAGAGATAGATAGAGAAAAAAGAGAGACATAGACAAAGACAGAGACAGACAGACAGATTGAGAGAGAGAGAGAGAGAGAGAGAGAGAGCTAGATAGATAGCTAAGGGAGGTGGTGAAAGATAGATACAATTTGCCATATTTATGATATAGATAGGCAAGGGAGGATTGAAAAAATTCTCGGACCGATCCATTGTCCAAAAGCTGGGGATCAAAGGGCCAACACTCAGAATTGATTTTGGAAGGTCTTCTTGTTTGACCGAGAAGCTATATTTAGGAATGAAAAGTGTTCAAAATTGGGGATAGAGTGTATGTAGATATAAACAGTATGGACACAGGAATCAACGCTGCATGAATTGGCACTTTCACACCTTCAACAATTGTCGGACCACATGACTTATGAAAGTCCTGTTTATATATAATGATGTAACGGGAAAATATTAGGAGGAATTCTTTTTTCAATAAAAACAAAAAAGTATTGTAGTTGATTTTGTTAATATTTCAATGTTTATTGAGATACTCATCAAAACAATGGTATTTGACAATAATTATTATCTCATGAAGATTTTAAATTTAAGTTCAATTTCTTTAAAATAATTCTCACTTGTCGGATTTATTTCGTTCTTAACAGAGAAACAGACAAACACGCACGGACAAAAACGCACACAGAAATACGTGCATGCAAACATTTGTGCTAACTGGTTTCTGTTTTTTTTTTACCGTGAGGTCTGAAATCTAAGACACCGTTTACTCTACATCAATTGTTCTGACAACCATACTTCCGGTTGGCTTAAAAGGTATTTGTCAACAGCTGAAAGGAAAGATTTACCATCATAATAATATTACAATAAATCTATTGATCACAACTGTTGCTTGCTTTTTCTCTTGTGCAACATACCGGTTAATCAGAATTTTGTAATCGCTTACTCACTTATCAGAAAAAATCTCTTTGACAGTTTAGCCTCCATTCGGACTGGCATGGACCATTGTCCGTGCTGAACGTCACCATTGGCACTTGAATCGTTGATACAAGTCATTGTAGCGACCATATATAAATGAAATAAAATGCCCCCAAATTATGGAATCCCAACCGAGGTCAATGGACACCCATCTTGCCGTAGTCATTTTCCTTCCGCCGTTTCTATAAATAGTTTTCATGGTATAATATGTATATGTAAGTTCTATACTAACAGTTTTTTTTCTCTCGCACTTCTCGCTTGTGAAACTAAATTTCCGGTTTCTTGCTTTTCAGTTAAATTAGATCTTCAAAAATGTAAATGCAATGTGATCGGCCATCTCCTGTCTTCTTAATTTCTGTTCTTTTATTTTTTTTTCTCTCTTTAATAATGTTCTTTTTCTCGTATTCTTTCGCACTCAGTAACTCCATGTGTCTTAGTGGCTTTATTGCCTTGCTTGGTGTGAAATGATTAAAAAAGTCATAATAATTCTCTGATAATTTTGTTAAGATTAAAAGAAATATCCAAATGAGATTATAGCAGCTATTTTATATTTCACTGTTTTATCTAACAGTACATAGATAGTTTGGTTTGGTTTGTTTTGTTTTATGGCATATTAACCTCAATGGGTTATTTAATACCGACAAGTTTTTTATTGCTGGTAATATTTTTTTAATGTATCGACGGTAACCATTTTTCTTCAAAAATTTATATGCTGGTAAGATACGAACACACTAAGAATAATAGATCCATAAAAAGATATGAAAACGGCTTAGATAGATAGATAGATAGATAGATAGATAGATAGATAGATAGATAGATAGATAGATATGAACAGAATGAAAGGAAGAGATTCAGATAGATAGATAGATAGATAGATAGATAGATAGATAGATAGATAAATAGATAGATAGATATGAACAGTATGAAAGGAAGAGATTCAGATAGATAGATAGATAGATAGATAGATAGATAGATAGATAGATAGATAGATAGATAGATAGATAGATAGATAGGTATGAACAGAATGAAAGGAAGAGATTAAGATAGATAGATAGATAGATAGATAGATAGATAGATAGATATGAACAGAATGAAAGGAAGAGATTCAGATAGATAGATAGATAGATAGATAGATAGATAGATATGAACAGAATGAAAGGAAGAGATTCAGATAGATAGATAGATTGATAGATAGATAGATAGATAGATATGAACAGAATGAAAGGAAGAGATTCAGATAGATAGATAGATAGATAGATAGATAGATAGATAGATAGATAGATAGATAGATAGATATGAACAGAATGAAAGGAAGAGATTCAGATAGATAGATAGATAGATAGATAGATAGATAGATAGATAGATAGATAGATAGATAGATAGATAGATATGAACAGAATGAAAGGAAGAGATTCAGATAGATAGATAGATAGATAGATAGATAGATATGAACAGAATGAAAGGAAGAGATTCAGATAGATAGATAGATAGATAGATACGAACAGAATGAAAGGAAGAGATTTAGATAGATAGATAGATAGATAGATAGATATGAACAGAATGAAAGGAAGAGATTCAGATAGATAGATAGATAGATAGATAGATAGATATGAACAGAATGAAAGGAAGAGATTCAGATAGATAGATAGATAGATAGATAGATAGATAGATAGATAGATATGAAAAGAATGAAAGGAAGAGATTCAGATAGATAGATAGATAGATAGATATGAACAGAATGAAAGGAAGAGATTCAGATAGATAGATAGATAGATAGATAGATAGATAGATAGATAGATAGATAGATAGATATGAACAGAATGAAAGGAAGAGATTCAGATAGATAGATAGATAGATAGATAGATAGATAGATAGATAGATAGATATGAACAGAATGAAAGGAGAGATTCAGATAGATAGATAGATAGATAGATAGATAGATAGATAGATAGATAGATAGATAGATATGAACAGAATGAAAGGAAGAGATTCAGATAGATAGATAGATAGATAGATAGATAGATAGATAGATAGATAGATAGATAGATAGGAACAGAATGAAAGGAAGAGATTCAGATAGATAGATAGATAGATAGATAGATAGATAGATAGATAGATAGATAGATAGATAGATAGATAGATAGATATGAACAGAATGAAAGGAAGAGATTCAGATAGATAGATAGATAGATAGATATGAACAGAATGAAAGGAAGAGATTCAGATAGATAGATAGATAGATAGATAGATAGATATGAACAGAATGAAAGGAAGAGATTCAGATAGATAGATAGATAGATAGATATGAACAGAATGAAAGGAAGAGATTCAGATAGATAGATAGATAGATAGATAGATATGAACAGAATGAAAGGAAGAGATTCAGATAGATAGATAGATAGATAGGTAGATATGAACAGAATGAAAGGAAGAGATTCAGATAGATAGATAGATAGATAGATATGAACAGAATGAAAGGAAGAGATTCAGATAGATAGATAGATAGATATGAACAGAATGAAAGGAAGAGATTCAGATAGATAGATAGATAGATAGATAGATATGAACAGAATGAAAGGAAGAGATTCAGATAGATAGATAGATAGATAGATAGATAGATAGATAGATATGAACAGAATGAAAGGAAGAGATTCAGATAGATAGATAGATAGATAGATAGATATGAACAGTATGAAAGGAAGAGATTCAGATAGATAGATAGATAGATATGAACAGTATGAAAGGAAGAGATTCAGATAGATAGATAGATAGATAGATAGATAGATAGATAGATAGATAAATAGATAGATAGATATGAACAGTATGAAAGGAAGAGATTCAGATAGATAGATAGATAGATAGATAGATAGATAGATAGATAGGTATGAACAGAATGAAAGGAAGAGATTAAGATAGATAGATAGATAGATAGATAGATAGATAGATAGATAGATAGATAGATATGAACAGAATGAAAGGAAGAGATTCAGATAGATAGATAGATAGATAGATAGATAGATATGAACAGAATGAAAGGAAGAGATTCAGATAGATAGATAGATTGATAGATAGATAGATAGATAGATAGATATGAACAGAATGAAAGGAAGAGATTCAGATAGATAGATAGATAGATAGATAGATATGAACAGAATGAAAGGAAGAGATTCAGATAGATAGATAGATAGATAGATAGATAGATAGATAGATAGATAGATAGATAGATAGATAGATATGAACAGAATGAAAGGAAGAGATTCAGATAGATAGATAGATTGATAGATAGATAGATAGATAGATAGATATGAACAGAATGAAAGGAAGAGATTCAGATAGATAGATAGATAGATAGATAGATATGAACAGAATGAAAGGAAGAGATTCAGATAGATAGATAGATAGATAGATACGAACAGAATGAAAGGAAGAGATTTAGATAGATAGATAGATAGATAGATAGATAGATAGATATGAACAGAATGAAAGGAAGAGATTCAGATAGATAGATAGATAGATAGATAGATAGATATGAACAGAATGAAAGGAAGAGATTCAGATAGATAGATAGATAGATAGATAGATAGATAGATAGATAGATATGAAAAGAATGAAAGGAAGAGATTCAGATAGATAGATAGATAGATAGATATGAACAGAATGAAAGGAAGAGATTCAGATAGATAGATAGATAGATAGATAGATAGATAGATAGATAGATAGATAGATAGATATGAACAGAATGAAAGGAAGAGATTCAGATAGATAGATAGATAGATAGATAGATAGATAGATATGAACAGAATGAAAGGAGAGATTCAGATAGATAGATAGATAGATAGATAGATAGATAGATAGATAGATATGAACAGAATGAAAGGAAGAGATTCAGATAGATAGATAGATAGATAGATAGATAGATAGATAGATAGGAACAGAATGAAAGGAAGAGATTCAGATAGATAGATAGATAGATAGATAGATAGATAGATAGATAGATAGATAGATAGATAGATAGATATGAACAGAATGAAAGGAAGAGATTCAGATAGATAGATAGATAGATAGATATGAACAGAATGAAAGGAAGAGATTCAGATAGATAGATAGATAGATAGATAGATAGATATGAACAGAATGAAAGGAAGAGATTCAGATAGATAGATAGATAGATAGATATGAACAGAATGAAAGGAAGAGATTCAGATAGATAGATAGATATGAACAGAATGAAAGGAAGAGATTCAGATAGATAGATAGATAGATAGGTAGATATGAACAGAATGAAAGGAAGAGATTCAGATAGATAGATAGATAGATAGATATGAACAGAATGAAAGGAAGAGATTCAGATAGATAGATAGATAGATATGAACAGAATGAAAGGAAGAGATTCAGATAGATAGATAGATAGATAGATAGATATGAACAGAATGAAAGGAAGAGATTCAGATAGATAGATAGATAGATAGATAGATAGATAGATAGATAGATAGATAGATATGAACAGAATGAAAGGAAGAGATTCAGATAGATAGATAGATAGATAGATAGATAGATATGAACAGTATGAAAGGAAGAGATTCAGATAGATAGATAGATAGATATGAACAGTATGAAAGGAAGAGATTCAGATAGATAGATAGATAGATAGATAGATAGATAGATAGATAGATAAATAGATAGATAGATATGAACAGTATGAAAGGAAGAGATTCAGATAGATAGATAGATAGATAGATAGATAGATAGATAGATAGATAGATAGATAGGTATGAACAGAATGAAAGGAAGAGATTAAGATAGATAGATAGATAGATAGATAGATAGATAGATAGATAGATAGATATGAACAGAATGAAAGGAAGAGATTCAGATAGATAGATAGATAGATAGATAGATAGATAGATATGAACAGAATGAAAGGAAGAGATTCAGATAGATAGATAGATTGATAGATAGATAGATAGATAGATAGATATGAACAGAATGAAAGGAAGAGATTCAGATAGATAGATAGATAGATAGATAGATATGAACAGAATGAAAGGAAGAGATTCAGATAGATAGATAGATAGATAGATAGATAGATAGATAGATAGATAGATAGATAGATAGATATGAACAGAATGAAAGAAAGAGATTCAGATAGATAGATAGATAGATAGATAGATAGATAGATATGAACAGAATGAAAGGAAGAGATTCAGATAGATAGATAGATAGATAGATAGATAGATAGATATGAACAGAATGAAAGGAAGAGATTCAGATAGATAGATAGATAGATAGATAGATAGATAGATAGATAGATATGAAAAGAATGAAAGGAAGAGATTCAGATAGATAGATAGATAGATAGATATGAAAAGAATGAAAGGAAGAGATTCAGATAGATAGATAGATAGATAGATAGATAGATAGATAGATAGATAGATAGATATGAACAGAATGAAAGGAAGAGATTCAGATAGATAGATAGATAGATAGATAGATAGATAGATAGATAGATAGATAGATAGATAGATAGATATGAACAGAATGAAAGGAAGAGATTCAGATAGATAGATAGATAGATAGATAGATAGATAGATAGATAAATAGATAGATAGATATGAACAGTATGAAAGGAAGAGATTCAGATAGATAGATAGATAGATAGATGGATAGATAGGTATGAACAGAATGAAAGGAAGAGATTAAGATAGATAGATAGATAGATAGATAGATAGATAGATAGATAGATATGAACAGAATGAAAGGAAGAGATTCAGATAGATAGATAGATAGATAGATAGATATGAACAGAATGAAAGGAAGAGATTCAGATAGATAGATAGATTGATAGATAGATAGATAGATAGATATGAACAGAATGAAAGGAAGAGATTCAGATAGATAGATAGATAGATAGATAGATAGATAGATATGAACAGAATGAAAGGAAGAGATTCAGATAGATAGATAGATAGATAGATAGATAGATAGATAGATAGATAGATAGATAGATATGAACAAAATGAAAGGAAGAGATTCAGATAGATAGATAGATAGATAGATAGATATGAACAGAATGAAAGGAAGAGATTCAGATAGATAGATAGATAGATAGATATGAACAGAATGAAAGGAAGAGATTTAGATAGATAGATAGATAGATAGATAGATAGATAGATAGATAGATATGAACAGAATGAAAGGAAGAGATTCAGATAGATAGATAGATAGATAGATAGATATGAACAGAATGAAAGGAAGAGATTCAGATAGATAGATAGATAGATAGATAGATAGATAGATAGATAGATATGAAAAGAATGAAAGGAAGAGATTCAGATAGATAGATAGATAGATAGATAGATATGAACAGAATGAAAGGAAGAGATTCAGATAGATAGATAGATAGATAGATAGATAGATAGATAGATAGATAGATAGATAGATAGATAGATATGAACAGAATGAAAGGAAGAGATTCAGATAGATAGATAGATAGATAGATAGATAGATAGATATGAACAGAATGAAAGGAGAGATTCAGATAGATAGATAGATAGATAGATAGATAGATAGATAGATAGATAGATATGAACAGAATGAAAGGAAGAGATTCAGATAGATAGATAGATAGATAGATAGATAGATAGATAGATAGATAGATAGGAACAGAATGAAAGGAAGAGATTCAGATAGATAGATAGATAGATAGATAGATAGATAGATAGATATGAACAGAATGAAAGGAAGAGATTCAGATAGATAGATAGATAGATAGATAGATATGAACAGAATGAAAGGAAGAGATTCAGATAGATAGATAGATAGATAGATAGATATGAACAGAATGAAAGGAAGAGATTCAGATAGATAGATAGATAGATAGATATGAACAGAATGAAAGGAAGAGATTCAGATAGATAGATAGATAGATAGATAGATAGATATGAACAGAATGAAAGGAAGAGATTCAGATAGATAGATAGATAGATAGATAGATAGGTAGATATGAACAGAATGAAAGGAAGAGATTCAGATAGATAGATAGATAGATAGATATGAACAGAATGAAAGGAAGAGATTCAGATAGATAGATAGATAGATATGAACAGAATGAAAGGAAGAGATTCAGATAGATAGATAGATAGATAGATAGATATGAACAGAATGAAAGGAAGAGATTCAGATAGATAGATAGATAGATAGATAGATAGATATGAACAGAATGAAAGGAAGAGATTCAGATAGATAGATAGATAGATAGATAGATAGATATGAACAGTATGAAAGGAAGAGATTCAGATAGATAGATAGATAGATATGAACAGTATGAAAGGAAGAGATTCAGATAGATAGATAGATAGATAGATAGATAGATAGATAGATAGATAGATAGATAGATAGATAGATAAATAGATAGATAGATATGAACAGTATGAAAGGAAGAGATTCAGATAGATAGATAGATAGATAGATAGATAGATAGATAGATAGGTATGAACAGAATGAAAGGAAGAGATTAAGATAGATAGATAGATAGATAGATAGATAGATAGATAGATAGATATGAACAGAATGAAAGGAAGAGATTCAGATAGATAGATAGATAGATAGATAGATAGATAGATAGATATGAACAGAATGAAAGGAAGAGATTCAGATAGATAGATAGATTGATAGATAGATAGATAGATAGATAGATATGAACAGAATGAAAGGAAGAGATTCAGATAGATAGATAGATAGATAGATAGATATGAACAGAATGAAAGGAAGAGATTCAGATAGATAGATAGATAGATAGATAGATAGATAGATAGATAGATAGATAGATAGATAGATAGATAGATATGAACAGAATGAAAGAAAGAGATTCAGATAGATAGATAGATAGATAGATAGATAGATATGAACAGAATGAAAGGAAGAGATTCAGATAGATAGATAGATAGATAGATAGATAGATAGATAGATATGAAAAGAATGAAAGGAAGAGATTCAGATAGATAGATAGATAGATAGATAGATATGAACAGAATGAAAGGAAGAGATTCAGATAGATAGATAGATAGATAGATAGATAGATAGATAGATAGATAGATAGATAGATATGAACAGAATGAAAGGAAGAGATTCAGATAGATAGATAGATAGATAGATAGATATGAACAGAATGAAAGGAGAGATTCAGATAGATAGATAGATAGATAGATAGATAGATAGATAGATATGAACAGAATGAAAGGAAGAGATTCAGATAGATAGATAGATAGATAGATAGATAGATAGATAGGAACAGAATGAAAGGAAGAGATTCAGATAGATAGATAGATAGATAGATAGATAGATAGATAGATAGATAGATAGATAGATAGATAGATATGAACAGAATGAAAGGAAGAGATTCAGATAGATAGATAGATAGATAGATAGATATGAACAGAATGAAAGGAAGAGATTCAGATAGATAGATAGATAGATAGATATGAACAGAATGAAAGGAAGAGATTCAGATAGATAGATAGATAGATAGATAGATAGATATGAACAGAATGAAAGGAAGAGATTCAGATAGATAGATAGATAGATAGATAGATAGGTAGATATGAACAGAATGAAAGGAAGAGATTCAGATAGATAGATAGATAGATAGATATGAACAGAATGAAAGGAAGAGATTCAGATAGATAGATAGATAGATATGAACAGAATGAAAGGAAGAGATTCAGATAGATAGATAGATAGATAGATAGATATGAACAGAATGAAAGGAAGAGATTCAGATAGATAGATAGATAGATAGATAGATAGATATGAACAGAATGAAAGGAAGAGATTCAGATAGATAGATAGATAGATAGATAGATAGATATGAACAGTATGAAAGGAAGAGATTCAGATAGATAGATAGATAGATATGAACAGTATGAAAGGAAGAGATTCAGATAGATAGATAGATAGATAGATAGATAGATAGATAGATAGATAGATAGATAGATAAATAGATAGATAGATATGAACAGTATGAAAGGAAGAGATTCAGATAGATAGATAGATAGATAGATAGATAGATAGATAGGTATGAACAGAATGAAAGGAAGAGATTAAGATAGATAGATAGATAGATAGATAGATAGATAGATAGATAGATAGATAGATAGATAGATAGATATGAACAGAATGAAAGGAAGAGATTCAGATAGATAGATAGATAGATAGATAGATAGATAGATAGATATGAACAGAATGAAAGGAAGAGATTCAGATAGATAGATAGATTGATAGATAGATAGATAGATAGATAGATATGAACAGAATGAAAGGAAGAGATTCAGATAGATAGATAGATAGATAGATAGATATGAACAGAATGAAAGGAAGAGATTCAGATAGATAGATAGATAGATAGATAGATAGATAGATAGATAGATAGATAGATAGATAGATAGATAGATAGATATGAACAGAATGAAAGAAAGAGATTCAGATAGATAGATAGATAGATAGATAGATAGATATGAACAGAATGAAAGGAAGAGATTCAGATAGATAGATAGATAGATAGATAGATAGATAGATAGATATGAAAAGAATGAAAGGAAGAGATTCAGATAGATAGATAGATAGATAGATAGATATGAACAGAATGAAAGGAAGAGATTCAGATAGATAGATAGATAGATAGATAGATAGATAGATAGATAGATAGATAGATAGATAGATATGAACAGAATGAAAGGAAGAGATTCAGATAGATAGATAGATAGATAGATAGATATGAACAGAATGAAAGGAGAGATTCAGATAGATAGATAGATAGATAGATAGATAGATAGATAGATATGAACAGAATGAAAGGAAGAGATTCAGATAGATAGATAGATAGATAGATAGATAGATAGATAGGAACAGAATGAAAGGAAGAGATTCAGATAGATAGATAGATAGATAGATAGATAGATAGATAGATAGATAGATAGATAGATAGATAGATAGATAGATATGAACAGAATGAAAGGAAGAGATTCAGATAGATAGATAGATAGATAGATAGATAGATAGATAGATATGAACAGAATGAAAGGAAGAGATTCAGATAGATAGATAGATAGATAGATATGAACAGAATGAAAGGAAGAGATTCAGATAGATAGATAGATAGATAGATAGATAGATAGATAGATAGATAGATATGAACAGAATGAAAGGAAGAGATTCAGATAGATAGATAGATAGATAGATAGATAGATAGATATGAACAGAATGAAAGGAAGAGATTCAGATAGATAGATAGATAGATAGATATGAACAGAATGAAAGGAAGAGATTCAGATAGATAGATAGATAGATATGAACAGAATGAAAGGAAGAGATTCAGATAGATAGATAGATAGATAGATAGATAGATAGATATGAACAGAATGAAAGGAAGAGATTCAGATAGATAGATAGATAGATAGATATGAACAGTATGAAAGGAAGAGATTCAGATAGATAGATAGATAGATATGAACAGTATGAAAGGAAGAGATTCAGATAGATAGATAGATAGATAGATAGATAGATAGATAGATAGATAGATAGATATGAACAGAATGAAAGGAAGAGATTCAGATAGATAGATAGATAGATAGATAGATAGATAGATAGATAGATAGATAGATAGATAGATAGATATGAACAGAATGAAAGGAAGAGATTCAGATAGATAGATAGATAGATAGATAGATATGAACAGAATGAAAGGAAGAGATTCAGATAGATAGATAGATAGATAGATAGATAGATAGATATGAACAGAATGAAAGGAAGAGATTCAGATAGATAGATAGATAGATAGGAACAGAATGAAAGGAAGAGATTCAGATAGATAGATACATAGATAGATAGATAGATAGATAGATAGATAGATAGATATGAACATTCTTTTACCATTTCACTCCAAGCAAGGTAACAAAGCCACTAAGACACGGGGGGGGGGGGCGTACTGAGTATGAAAGAATATTAGAAAAAGAAAACATTATCATGGAATAATAACAATAAAAGAACAGAAATTAAGAAGTCGGAAGATAAAGATTGACATTCCATTTAAATTTTTGACTGGAAAGCGAGAAGCTGAAAGAGATTTCCACAAGCGAGAAATGTGAGAAAAAACTGTTAACATCGACCATCCGGTTGCATCTAGCCATTTCGACTGTAAAATGATAAGATCTCGCCACCAATCTCGTACAGCACTTAAATTCAGCTTATGTTTCGGTACCGTAGAGGAGGGTTCGTCAAAACAATTACCATACAACTATTTATAGAAAAGACACAGGGAAGCTACGTTACGGAGGTGGGAAAGTCTCTGAAGACGAGATGCCAGGTCAAGACCAATGACATTGTAGATTTGGGGATTTTATCAGAGATCTCTAAATATATAGCAGGAACACCAGACCATATATGGTAGCAATATTCTAAGCGTGGACGAATGGTAGAATTATAAATATGCAAGGTTAGATTTCTAGTACTTTTCTCAGTGAACCATTTTTCTTAACATCAGACCTAGCAATTGATTCAATATAATATTTCCATTTCATGTCAGCAGAGAATGTCAGACCGAGAAGTCGCAACGAATCATTCTCCTGGAAGTTAACATCAGCCAGAAGGTAGAAAGAGTTCTCTTAGATGATTAATAAAGAGCAGTTTCGTTTTGGTGGCGTTAAAATCAACAAGCCATTCCTAACAATAGAATGTAGGTCGTTTTTTGTTTTTTTTAAATCAGCTGCCAATTTGACCTTATCAAATCGATCAATAGTAAGTCTGGTCGACAGAAATCGTTTTAACAGCATAAATACCAAGTTGAGAACTCGTGACATCAAGAAAGTCGTTGAATAAATAAAACTGATAGATATGAACAAATGTCGCAGAAAGACCTAATTAGTTTGTAAAATTAATGGTTGTGGGACAGAAAGCAAAAAGATTTCAGTTTATGCCTTCAAAATATCAAAATGATACACAGTATGAGTTATCTGTCTATATTTCTGACATGAGGTATTATGTACTCTATTTACATTGTTCGGACTATCGTCCTCATCTTTGTTGCCATATTTATTACAACGTTTCGGCCGTTGTACGCTCAGGTTTTCTTCTCAAGGACACATGGCACAGTGGATAAAGGCGTTAGTTAGATCCAGTGACAGGACCCAAAGAGTGTGAATACCTGGTTAAGGCACTGCAGAACTTGGAGAGGGGAATTAACAGGAGATAACTGATAACTGACATCCATTATGTTACAAGATGAGATCTTGCCCTGCTTCGATAAACGGGAGTTACCATCACGAGTCCCCGACTCGAAATGAAAACTGCACGTCTACGCATAGGCTCGACGCAGATACTTCCGTTTGGGATAAACTACAAAAAAATGAAAAGAATTAAATCAACCAATCGGACCGTCTCCCGCGTACTCAAAAAAAAATTCCATTTGGAGCCGATAGGCGTGTATAAGTTCAACACGGGAAAGTCAAAGAGGGTCAGTCCCATTCAACGGCGAGGCAGAAGGGGCACGACGCTCGCTCCTGACACACTGGCCCGGCGACGAAACGAAGCATGAGACTGCTGCTGCTAATGAACTCTCGTCCGACGCTTGTCAAAGGGTACCCTTCCCCTTCCATAAATCAAGTTAACTCCATGAACTTTACTTGCCACTACCATAGACATTCAACTTATTAAATACGAACTTTCTACTTGTTCTTATTTTCCTCACTAAAAGAGACTATAAAATATATCTACAGTCTTTCTTGTTCTTTCGATTCTGAATTTCATTTGTTTTGCAACCAGACGCAGTATTCGCCCACATTGTTTTCACATCACCCACGTATCTAAATACGGAATATAACAATTAGACATGGCACGTGGAACTAGAACAGTCTACGCCAGCGAGCGAAATAAAGGATTCAATTCGACATCCCAACCACCTGAAGAAGGCCGAAGCGTACAACGGCCGAAATGTTGTGATAAATATGGCAACAAAGATGAGGACAATAGTCCGAATAATGTAAATAGAGTATGAGTTATTCTCTTCTGAAAAAATAGCTTTCGAAAATCGCAAATAATGGACGTTCCATTTTAATTTCGGTTGCTTTTTATCTCAGCTACTTATAAAAAGTCATTAGTTGTTATTAACGAGCGGTGATTAATGCTTTTGGAGTTGTGAAAGAATGTAAATGAAATTAAGATCAAAGAAATGCGAGTCAATAATTAATAAGAATTGACAATGTATAAAATTCAAAATAGCAAAATATAAATCATATTTAAACATCGTGGATTCTTAAGTTCTTGAAAGACACGCAAAAAATGATTTGCCAAAAAAACTTGTCAATCCTTTCACAGACTTTGTATCTATATCTATTTCAGATGGAACACCACCCCTACTACCAACGGCAACATCAACACCAACCTTCTGTATACTTACCACTGAAAGCAAGCTCATCTTTCTTACGTCACAATAAATATGGTTATCCGTAAGAAACCTTTCCATTAATATCTTTTATTTCTATAGCTTAACTCTACGTCGGCGTTCCTCAACCTTTTTACCCTGGCGTAACCCTTAAAATAAATTACACGTCTCAAGGAACCCCTGCGCAAAAACAAAATTATATAACATATTTTTTTCATTTTATTTTCATTGTAGTTCACGTAGTAAATATCATACTATATATTTTTGAATAACTGGTTTAAGGAAAAATTAATACTTCTTTGTCAAATTTTTCGGTAATGCTAAATAAAATCCATACTGTTTGTTTATAATACTTCATCATACTTCATTAATTCACACAAAAATATTCTAAACTCAAACGTAAAAAATAAACGTAACCAATATCATATACCTATAATATAACTGTAAACAGAACAAAACCAGATAATTGCCGCATCAGTTTTTTTATTGTTTTTTTATACTTTACTGGCAATGTTGAAAAGACATAAGATAAATCAAGAATTAAATAAAAAGTCAAAAGTACATTAGCTTATCACCCCTGTTCTCGCAGAACTCTTGGGGGCATTTTGCTGAACCTTAGGGTTCCAGGGAATCCCGGTTGCGAAACGTTGCTCTAGTGAAACGATGTAAGAGCAAAACTGTCCATTTGGATTTAATGTTTCCTATACTCATTACCTCTATCGCCAGGGATAATTACGTCATCTATTGACCTCACTTACGTCATCCGTTGAGATTTAGAACAGTAGATATGGAGAAAGGAGCTATGGCAGACCCCTTTTTACCAAATTTAAATACAAAACATATATTTACATTCCTCAGACATTCATTCGGAAAATATTTTGACTATCTCAAGTGAATTTGAATTTCATTTTTTACATTTTAATTAAGAAAGAAAAACAGAAACGTTTTTGATTTAATCACAAGACTTCCCAGAAAGGAAAGAATTAAATAATGTCATTGTGTTAACCAAAAACAATGCGTCTTGTGATTGTACTTTGACAGATGGATAGAATGAAATTTTTCTCAGGATATTAATTCCGTCAAAAAGATTCTGGATTCTGAAAGTAAAGAAAAAAGCAAATAAATAAAATTTACAAAAAAAGAAAAAAAAAAGAAAGAGAAGGCGCAATTCCAAATTTGTCGTTTTTTAATCTCCGACTTATTTTGTTCTTAACATCTTCAAATAATTCGAGCGTTATCGATAATATGTTATTTAAGAAAAAAAAAACTCAATAAAAAAATTAAAAATGAACGAAACTCGCTTTCATTAAAAACAATTGCAATAAAACTGATGATTATTTAATAAAAATGAGTTTGGGGAAAGGGTAGCGTTTACTGCCATGATGACGATGAAAGGCATTGAAGAAGGAGAAGACAAAACTGACGCCAATTAAGAAAAAAAAGGCGGAAAAAAGAACGTTTACATGGGGAAAATGATTATCTAGGCGCAAAAATAAAATCGGCAAACCAAATTCAGCTTCCGATTGAATCTACGCATTATTGTCCCTGGCAAAGGCATGAACCTCTTTTCTCCTGTCCTTGTTGACAAACAGTTTAGAAGGGCAACTCTGAATTGTAACTGGTTGTGCAATCCCAGTCAGTAAAAAAATCCTAATGTTCCAGAGATCGGAAAAGTATAACCTAGCGTGGGGTTGCTGTGGTCCTATGGCACATGGTTCAATAATGAGGTCACCATAATAAAGCTAATATACCAAGAAGAAAAACAATTTGATTTCTATATAATAATAATAATAATAATAATAATAATAATAATAATAATAATAATAATAATAAAGGTTTCGATAGACTCACTGAAGGGATTCCTTAAAGAAATATAAAAAGATTGTACTCACAAATACAGCTGATATATTACGAAGAACTTTTATAATGTCATGAAGCTATTTCTGATTTTATGTCTCCGGTTGGGGCCCGGAAGGAAATGTGTATACAAAATAAATCAAAGGAAATAATAATAATAATAAATTGTTTGTTAGTTTCCTGAATATAACCAATTGTGCATGGCCCCTACTGGCTTATAGATCGCTGTTCATGGGCGGTAGTAGTGGCGGGGGCATCATGCTCAAATGTCAAGTGTGTTGTTTTTTTAAAGTTTGAAGAATGAGGCAGCCAACGTGACTTGGGTGTTCTATCTTGATACTTGATAACACCCTCAATTGGATGCCGTCTGAGCGGGGACTGGTTTATCTGACATTAAATTATTCCTAATTAAGCCCCACCTGCATGATTATTCGCTGATTTTACCAAAACCTGTTATTATATCGGTCACATTTGGCCGTGATGCATATGCCTGATATACTTTTATCAGACTGGCTGTCAAGATGCGTATATTGGACATTCGTATCATTTTGTTGGCCTCCTTTCGCTCTCACTCAATAACAATAATAATAATAATAATAATAATAATCAAAATACAAGGACCTTGAAATCGAAATCTCCAAAATGTGGCACATGAGCACACCAACAACTCCAATTGTAGTAGGAGCCCTTGGATTGATTGCAAAAGATTCCAATAGACTCCTTGAAGGGATTCCTGGAAGGCCATGCCTTAAAGAAATACAAAAATCTTTACTCAAAAGTAAAGCCCACACATTACGAAGGGTTTTATCTATGTAAAATATGTGTGACCTTATCTTTTTTCCCCTCAAAAAATCCTTAGTGGAAAATGTCATGATGTAATTTCTGACCTTATGTCTCTGGTTGGGTCCCATAAAGAAATGAGTATAAACCAGAAATTAAAAGAAATAATGATAATAATAATAATAATAATAATAATAATAATAATAATAATAATAATATGGTATGTGATAAAACCTAATGTTTTCTTTGACGATAGAAATAAGATATTTCAAGACTTTTCTCAGACAAGTGACTAAATTTGGTCAGTGTAAGCCCGAGAAAGAAAAACTGTTAAGACGAAATTGTAACGATTCCATCTAACCATCTGACTATAAAGCGAATATGAAAGAAAGTAAGAAAAAAAGTACAAATATCAGGCCTTTTCCAGAGAGGTACGTAAATTGCTGTGTCGTAAGACCTATCACCAATTGAGTGTTGGAAACAAAACCCAGAAAGACTCGCAAAGACCGGAATATTATTAGATCCGAAGAAAAATAATATGGTAAATCTCAGAGAAATGTTGAAATGTGTAAAAAAAAAAAAAAAGAAAAAATGATGAGGGCTATTTCAGGATACTTGCTGTCACTTGGTCTGCAGTGTTGCCAACCACAAAAATCTGGTGTGAAAATCTACATAATATGAAAGAGATGAGGAAGGCTAGAATTAAGAATTATAATTTCTATTCCCGCCCAGAAGAAAATTAATAGTTTGAAATGGAAAAAATCGAAAGTAACAAAAACTTAAAGCTGTAGCGCTTTGAAGATTTTCAAATATTTCAAATATTTAAATGACCATTTGACATGAATTTTCCACATGTCTCTTATTATCATTATTTCTAATTAATTTTTTCTGTTTGATGATGACGAATCAATTTTATTGTCTCTACCCCAGCCACGGCCTCATGTTTGGAATATTTCTCTACTATCGAAATGTGTTCCTTCCCCATACACTTTCTTCAATTTTTTCTGCTAGCAATCAAAATACATTTCTTTGAAAATTACTTTGTATCTAACCACTCCCTTAATAAAGGAAAGTCTTGTTTATCAAAAAATATTTTCTAGTTTTTCGTTTATTACCATTTCTTGAAAGATTTATAAATTCATTTCGATGTAAATGTACCAGTATTATTGAACTTTGGGGTCGGAAGACGGTTTAAAATAATTCACCCGAAGAAAGTATACAATAATTGTTTTAATGCTTATCAAAACAAAATCTGACGACCTGTTGTTTAATTTGTTTTTTGTGTCTACAATAAAATCACCGACTATTGGTTTCAGTTTGTTAATCATTGTGGTTTTATTCATTATTTTGTAGAAGTTAAAAGGAGGTAAACGCGGAGTGTTTGTCACGAGTGGCTGTAATGGCGGCTGTTTTTTCTTCGGCTTTCTTTATTTCCCACCCTCTTGATAGACGAGGGGAGATTGAAGAGTTCTCGGATCGACCCACTGCATAAAAGCTGGTGATCAAAGGACAAAACGTTGGAATTGTTTTTGGAAGGTTTTGTTTGCAGCGCCCTCTCGTATATTGATGCAATAGACCTTGGATATTCTTCAAGTCTGGGTAAAAACTATGATTTTGAATGTTGATTTTTATGATAGATTGGCTCTACTTGTAAGACTGGTGTAACACAATCTTCCAACTCCAATTTGTCTTTTTTTAAATTTTAAAATAATTTACAATTCTGTTTTAAATTCGGAAACAAACCCTCTCTGCAAAAATCACAAAAGATATTTGAATTCTTTTCCGTTGCCACCGCAACTGGATCTTCACGCAGAAATTTGCCTTTTTCTATCATTAAAAATATTTCTCTTTTAAAAGAAATCAGTATTACTCTTTCTACAAATTAAAAAAGATATTTTTTAAACTTTATTTTATTTACAATAATATTAAAATAAATTTCTCACTTGAATATATTCACATGAGAAATATGGATTTGTATAAAATATTTGGATACAACATGTTAAAGGCTTGAAATTAATGTTATACAGTCTTCGAACAGGTTCAAAATTTCTGATATATACCGAGTTAGAATTGGGTGAGACAATGTTTTAGATTCGTTGATTTATTCCTTAAATAGACAATTCTGGTGAAATTCAGTAGGATTTTCAAGGATCAAACGCTGAAGAATTTCACGCTGCCAAGACAATCTCCAGACATGCTAAAACGTTAAACCATTTAAACAGAAGTTCCCTAGATTTTCATCTTGCGTAGGGGTTAGTATGAAAAACAATGATTCAAATTTAGGTGTAATTTTCCGAATCTTTGATGAAAGACCAAGAAAAATAAAGAAAAAAAGACAAGAGAAGAGAAAAAACAGATACCTACCTACAAAAGAATCTAGAAGTGCTCAATGCCTCTAGAAATTAAAGACAGAACAGTAACACTAACAAATCAAATAGCGTCAGAGACGACTCCGATCCAAATTGTCACTGTATTTCACACTTTGGAAACAGCGATAATAAGAATAAGTTTATTTTCAAATATTATTATAATTATAAAAAGGATAATAATGAAATTATTTGCTTGGTGGCTAAGGTAGTTTTGTATCTGCACTGGCAATAGTTTTCGAACCTAGTAAAAACCAGAATTTAGAACATTGATTTATCTATTTGCATAAAAATCATGATTTTTAAATTTAATTTCAGAAGAATATTCATAAAGAACTGTCTCGGTTGTTTAGCAATTGCTTGTTACTTAGAGAAAATAATTAATTTTGTGACGACCTTGATATTAAAAGATTTTGTCAGTTCCATAGGTACTGATTATTTATATACTTTTCAGTCAATATTTAAAAGTTGAACAAATATGTTTGTCCTTACACTTTTACTCTTCCATATTTTATTGCCTCGCCTCATAGTGTATTTTGGCATTTAATTTTTTCCTGCTTTTTCGTCGTCGTTTTTGCCTACATTCCATATTTCATCTATAATTATTTCACCCTTCTTTACTCGTTCTACCGTTTTTTTTCGTTTTTATTAATTCTTCTATTGTTTGAACTTTTTTCTTTCTTTCCCTTTTTTACTACTTTTCTTTCTTTTTCTTTCTTTTTCTCTTTTTCTTCCTTCTTTTCTTTCTTTCTTTCTTTCTTTCTTTCTATCTTTTTCTTTCTTTCTTTCTTTCTTTCTTTTTTCTTTCTTTCTTTCTTTCTTTCTTTCTTCCTTCCTTTCTTTCTTTCTTTCTATCTTTTTTTCTTTCTTTCTTTCTTTTCATTTCCACTTTTTATATCGGCGCTTCCTTCTTCCTATCTTTTTTTTCTTCTCTCTTTTTTTCTTATTTCCGTTTTACCACTTTTCTTTCTTTCTTTTTTTCTTTCTATCTTTCTTTCTTTTACTTCATTTATTTCCTTCTTTCCTTTCATTTTCACTTTTTATATCGACTCTTCCTCCTTCCTTTCCTTATCTCTCCTCTATTCTTATTTCCTTTCCTTGACTTGCTATTACTGTCCAGGGCTCCATGACTTGAATATCTGTTCTAACGATGTTGTCACCAATCCCATGTTACTCATCGATAAATCCAATCGATATTTGATGAGGATCCTGTCCTTTTATTGACTTTTCTTCCGTCCTTTATGCAAGAAACTTCAATGTCGGTATTGCGCACATATATTTACCGATGTAAATAGATAGATAGATAGATAGATAGATAGATAGATATTGAACATATTGGGATAGATAGATAGATAGATAGATAGATAGATAGATAGATAGATAATGATAAGAGAAAGATAGATAGATATTTTCAGACATACACTAACACACTTTTTTCATACACTTGCCTAATGACTCTATTGCTAGTTTTTGAAGTCCGTAGGGCATTCGGTGGCGCCAATTTTCCATAGCGGACGGACCCACCTGTCACGGAAATCAACATTTGCCATCCAGCCATATATGTAATATCGAATGATAACATCAGTGGAGACGGTGCCGAATATGCAACTAACTCAACCACCAAGCAGGTCGTTGACACACGTATACAGAAAGAGCCAACAGATTTATTCAAACAATTACTTTCTTTCTTTCTCCTTCAACATCACCCCCATTACTACCATATACACATTCGACTACATCCCTGTTTGGATTCTAGATTCTCACACGGAAAACATGTAAATTAAAATGATCACAGTGACACACACACACACACACACACACACACACACACACACACACACACACACACACACACACACATGCAAGCGCACACGTTATTTCGATTATTCCTTCTGATGATAAACAGATATAAATGTCACGCATGTGCACACAAACTTACTTTAGTTCCTTCTAGAACGAAACCAAAACGTCGTCACATAGTTGCATATTCGCTACCGTCTCCACTGATGTTATCATTCGATATTACATATATGACAGGTGGGTCCGTCCGCTATGGAAAATTGGCGCCACCGAATGCCCTACGGACTTCAAAAACTAGCAATAGAGTCATTAGGCAAGTGTATGAAAAAAGTGTGTTAGTATATGTCTGAAAATATCTATCTTTCTCTTATCATTATCTATCTATCTATCTATCTATCTATCTATCTATCTATCTATCCCAATATGTTCAATATCTATCTATCTATCTATCTATCTATCTATCTATATATATATATATCTTAGTTTCTTCCTATCTATCTCTTCCTGTTTATTTCAGTGTCTTTTCTTTCCTCTTCTCCTTTGTCTTTTTCTGTCGTTATCTATATCGCACACACTCATACCTATGCCTGCATATAAACATACGTTGAAACAATAGCCGAGCGCTTTATGCTGAGACTGCAGTTATTGTCATTTTATTGTGTTGACTGTGACTTGAGTCAATTGCAAAGAGAACCACACAATGAAAGTTGTCACACTGTTGAAAGACCAAGCGAGGAATTGTTTGCGGTCTGCTGAATGACTCATAAATACTTTCACCGCTCTTATGCAATTTTAATCAAATCACAGACGACAATATCGGATCGTGACGGAAATATTTATAATACACACGACAAATAAGCTTGCAAGTTTTAAATATTAGTTAAAGTGTATCCCACGTTATTATATGTAAACACATGAAAATATAATTAAATAAAAAAAAAATATTATAAGTCTAAGTGCTTTCAGTGCATAGTTACATGCAAATGTTACAAAAACTCACAAGTTCCGTAGGTGGAAATATTAGAATTTTTTAAAATAATTAATCCTGAAAGGCGCAGGGATTAACGACTACAAGTCATTCCTTTTTTATTATAAAGCCCCAACATAACTGTTTTGCATTGATGTTCAAAGGTTCCAAGGGGAATTTAATCTGAGCTACGACTGGAGCAAGAGGTTAAGCTCTTTCTCTTGTGAATGGCTGCGTTATTCCAATGAAATACAAATTGTTTCGCTAATGGCAGTCGGAAAATTGAATAAAACTCTTTTCGAAAACTTCCGTGTAACGCAGCGTGCTTTGCATGTCTTCCATCATCACCATTTCAGCTTTATGGTTGACTGAAAAATTCCTCACAACAGATATTCTGCCAAATGGACGTTTGGAAAACGTGCTCCTCTTTGCGAAGATCGTGTCAAGTCGAATAACGAATGATCAGTTTTCAAAATTCACGGCATCCGTTAAGTTTTTGAATACTGTTTTCATGTTTACAATAAGCTATTTTTGAAAATGTTTTTGTTTATTTTTTTAAACAGTCTAAAAGAGAACAAAATACTGAATAAATGTAAGATAAATTTTTGTGTAATTTGAGAATTTTTATATTGAATGTGATAAATAGTATTAATGATAAAAATTTTAAAAATTCTTATCTTTTTATTTCTTAAATTATTATTTTTTTATTTCCTAAGAAAAACAGTTCTCACGACCTAATTTCAAATCTCGTATGATAACGTGATTTTGTTATTTTGGAAACGAATACATTTTTATAAATGTTGTCTAAAGTTTGCCACTATTTGAAGTGAGGATAATCGTCCGACTATCGTTAGCTTTGTTGTTTCAACCATTACATTATAGCATGTAAAACTAGTGAACTTGTCACTTCAATCAGTGAAAAGGTGAAAGACATTTTTTTTTTTATTGAAGATTACATTGTTGGTGTTACAACTGAAGAAAGTCGAGTCATTTTCTCAACACTTCACTAGAGGTCTCTCCCTCCCGGGAGTATAAATACGGGCTGACCTTTCGCCTCGGTCTCTCTCTCTTTCTTTCCACAGCTGCGCCCACGGGCGGCTACCCGGCCTCGCTGGAGGTCGGCAACTGTCGCACGTGGTGCGAGGTATTTCCAGTATGTGAACTCTCACACAACTAGCGTTTCCCATGTTCAGGGAATACGCTAGAACAAGATTCACCAAACCGTACGGACATTCCAACTCAAACACACACACACAATAACTTTCCACACAGACACTAAACGTTCTATACATGTTTTAAATGTATTTGTAAACCCGTGTATCAATCTGTTTTTATCTGTTTGTTAATAATATATATTTGTTCGCATACATATATCTGCCTCGTTTGTTCCTTTGGACCCCATTAAGGTCCAACATTCTTTTTAATGTGGCTGGACCGGCCAGAAATAATTCATCTTCTCTACTTCTTCCATTCTCACCCTCACACGGCCGGTCCACCACAGGATACTGACAGTTTATTCTCTCGCATTTCTAGCTTTTGGAAGCCTCTTCCGGCATATTGCTTTCCAGTCGACTTTGATCTTCAGAAATTTAAATGCAATGTCAATCGTTATTTTCTGTTTTCTTAATTCCTGTTCTTTCATTGTTCCCTCCCCTTAATAGTGTTTCTCCTTTTTGTCATTCTTTCACACTCAGCAAACCTTTGCGTCTTAGTGGCTTTATTGTCTTGATTGGGGCGAAATGATTAAAAAAAAGATGATCGTTCGAATATGTAAAGTTTCGCTGGTAACGTAACGGTTATCAGCGCAGGAATTGAAACCACCGAGCCGAATTCGAATCACAGTCAAATCGTGGTCTAATGCTTTTACAAAAAGAATCCGTCTTCCTTCAGCGATAGGTTAAGTAGCAGGGTAGACTGAGAGCACTTGCTTTGAATGGCAACCAGTCTAGGAGAAGGAAAAAACAAACTTCAGAGTTTGTTTTTCAGAGAAGAGCTATGTTTAAGTACTTGTAATATCCTTGTTTGAGATTATTTCGGAGTGGTTAAACTCTGTGATAATAAAACATGGAGAAAGGACTGTTTGGAGATTTCCACTATTTTTGTTTATTATCACTTCCCCTGAAAAATGTGATTGGTTTTACAGGCACCTTCAACATTTTAATTTAACCATCTGTGTGAGTAGTCTAGCGGTTCTAAACTGAACTGCAGGTCCCTCTTACACCGACATTGATAGCTTTCATTTTACACACACACACACACACACACACACACACATATATATATATATATATATATATATATATATATATATATATATATATATATATATATAACATGAGATGCGTGCTTTTAAGTGCCAACAAGAACGACGTAAGTTCGAGTTAAAATACATCTTCAAAATAGAATCATATATTAAAGGATTAAGCAGGAATTTAGGTTTACTCAGAGAATACAGTTTCCACGGAGAGCCTTCTACACAGGGCCACACTCTCTACAACATGTCGATTTCCAAGTTTCCCAACCTGAGGACCACAAACCCTCGAGGGAAAATTGGGTAGAAGGAAGGCCAGCGATTTTTTTAAATTATAGAAAATCAGGGAATTATCTAATTTAAATTTCAGTACATATTCATTATTTACTTTAATAATGAATAGGTTCTTTTATTTTTTTAAATCTGAGAAAATGTTGTTTTTTTTTGTAATAACTACCAATACTCTCGTGATTAAATTTTACTCGAAAAAATGATTAAGTCGCAAATTTTTACATTTCCATAAAGATTAATCGCCGACGCATCTACGCTGAACAAAAAAGTTTAACAAATACTCCAACACAACACAATCGGAATTGCCTTAAAAATTTGTTTTTAAGACAGTATTTCAGGTTTCTGGAAAATTTTTCATGTGTTGAAATCTTTAAACATTTTTATTTTTTAAGCGATCATTTTCTCGGTTTTATCTTTCTAGAAATGTAAAAAATAGGGACTAGAAATGCTATTTTAATTGCTAGCCGTGAATTTCTGGTTAGTATTATTATTAACCACCAAAAAAAAAGAAAAAATCAGAGTACCTCCTTAATGATTTTACTGAGATATATTACCCTCTTAATTGATTTAAAAGTACTGTTCAGAAAGAAAATTACAATTTAAAAAAGTAAGTGTTACTGAAATTAGCATTTATACCCCCCTCCCTAGTAGGCATGCGGTCCCACGTTGTTGAGAGGTTCGGGGTAGTAAGCACCGGCCCTGTCGATTATTATAGTTGATGATTGACAATATAACTTTAGTATAAAAAAGTAAAAAGTATAAAAAGCAAAAATAAATAAATAAATAAAACGCTACAGGAACTATCACTTTTGAGGCACCAACCTCATCGGGGGGTCCTGTGTATAAGCACAATGCCGTCTATGCAAATACACGATGTATAATAATTGGTTGATGACTGACAATGTATTGTCAGTTTAAAAATGATAAAAAATGGCGGATGACCATAAACAGTGCTAAAAAAATGGCGTAGGCTACAACAGGGCCCCAAAAAGCGCCTCCCAATCAGGGGTTTCGGGATTAAGATGCGCTGGCTGTGCTTCTACAAACCCTCCACAACCCTAACCGTGCCAAACTACTGGGCCAAAACTATCAAATTTCTTACAGTAATACAACACACGAAAAAAAACAAAAAACAACAACAACAACAACAAAAGAAACAATAACAAAATTTACCGGAAGAGAGAGTCCCAATTCATTGTTTAAAACGACCCCAATTCATCAGACCTTCAAAATCTAAATTTTGGGGAGTTTAAAGATCTGATGAATTGGGCCTGTTTTTACGACCCTAATGAAATAAATTATTACCTCATGAAGTTTTAGTGTTTGTGCTTTTTATAAGAATAATTATTGCTCTGTTTCTAACATAGAGCTCTCCCTGGATTTATATACCTTTGGAAATATCCAAACTCATCACTAATATCGTCATTATATATATATATATATATATATATATATATATATATATATATATATATATATATATATATATATATATATATATATATATATATATATATATATATAATTTTATAAGTTTTATTCAGTTTTTGTAGTGTTCTTACAGTGTGTAGAAACTACCCATAGTAATTACTGATTTAAACGCTTTCGACTAATCCATTCAGGAATTTAGGAGTTTTTGGAAGGCAGCCCAACATAGGATTACCACTACTTTTATACAACACAGTTTTGAATACAAACATAAAAAATATACTAATTACGAAAGCCCTGAAAATAACTAAGTAATTATCATATTCTTTATTATTTTGTCAGATTTCGGGAAGTAGGGCGTGGCAATCATTTTTCAGCTTGTATATATATTTACATAGGTCCATTCAAGTGCGCATAACTATGCGGGCAGTTAGCCCTTTTGATGTTTCCAACTTTGCAATTCAACTGCTTTCGACACCTTTTCTCCCCTTTTCCTTCCCTGCGATTGTTTGCAACACCTCTATTTCATGCAAAATTTCGTGATTGTTTACGATTCTTTTCTCTCTGGCAATTGTATCTAAGCAACTCCAAACAACCCGCTCTGTTCGACTCTGTATTGATTGCATAAACACCAGAGAAGACTATGCTGTCGAAAGCTGACACTAGATACAATGAAAAACAAACACTGAATCAAATCAGGGGCAATGACAACATCGCATTGCATTTTCTCTCTCTTGTCTTGCTATTCACCAGTTTACGATTGTAAAAATGGCCAGAAATAAAGAAGAGAAAATCTAATTGGTCGGAAACAATTTTCCACTTTTTCTCTTTCCAGTAGATCATCATCATCATTGTCGTCGTCGTGGTCAAAACCCTCATCACCACCACCACTACCACCACCATCATCATCATCATCATCATCATCATCGTCGTCGTCGTCGTCGTCGTCGTCGTCACCACGACGACGACGACGACCACCACCACCACCACCACCACTTTATTTTACATTTTTTTTCCTTTTTTCTCTTTCTTTCTCTTTTAAAAACGTTTTCTCTTCTTTTTTTATCCCATTTTTCTCTTTTTTTTCTTCTTGTTTTAACTTTTTTCTCTTCCTTTATCTGTTTTCTTACTGTACACCAGTTGTATTTGGAGATCAAGTTCCAGTGAGGCTCCTCAATATTCCTGCTACGGATGATTTTCGGTTTTCCCCGTTTTCTTTTTTAATTCTCCCATTGATTTTCTAAAGGTTTCAACACTGTCGGGATAAAAAGTACAATCGCCGCTTTAATATCCACCCACCCAACAACCGATTATTTTTCCAGCTTTACACTGCCAACTACTGGAAATGTAGAATACATACACACACAGATAGATAGATAGATAGATAGATAGATAGATAGATAGATAGATAGATAGATAGATAGATAGATAGATAGATAGATATGAACAGAGTGACATAGATAGATAGAAAGAAGGTAAGAATATACAGTCTTCTCTTTCAGACAACGAGGCCTTTGTTAAAAGAAAACAGAATGCAGGGAAATATGGATTCATGCCTTTTACCACGGTCAATTAATTCAAAGTGAAGGTAAATAGCTTCAACTAAAATTTGTAATTTCATACTTCCCAAAATGTCTCACTACATCGCACCTTCATATTATTGACATTTACTCAGTTTAGTTTTGGATGGCACAAGGCCACATGTTTGAAACCCCATTAAAGTTGACTCGCTTTGAGATCTTTTTCCTCTTCATCGTCTTCATGATTTCATGCTTACGGCCTTCTTTTTATTTCTCTTTTTCCATCGGCCATTACACATTTCTCGATTATGAAACGTGTTACGTCAATATTATTATTATTATTATTATTGTTTCATACTAATTCTATATACCGACTTTCACTGAAGATCAAGTGAAAGCAAGTTTCTGCAATAATGAAGCATTCTTTTTATTATTTTTTGAAGATTTTAATAATGCTGTCTGAATGATTTCAATTTTGCTTCAATTTATCCATTATTCATTTTTTTTTCTTTTTTTGCAACGCTCTTTAGAACGCTATTCTGAGATTTTCAATGATTACGATTATTATGATTAAAATCGGTATTTTTACATTCAACGATTTTGCTTTAGTTTCCAGACAAAATCCAAATATTTATTTAGTTTTTTTCAGTTTCACTAAGTCAGTTGGAATGGAGACAGATCCTTTATGGCGATTTTTTAAGCGTAGCATAGATGGGGCACAAGACCGAATGTATGAGGCACCCAGTGAAGATCGTCATCACTACTCAGTCGTAATTTATCTAGCGAGATAAGCTTGCTAACCATTACACCAAATCAAAGTGCTCCATCTTCTTTATGACAAATTTCTTTCTCTTTATTTACAGCGACTAGGTTTTATCTCCAGGTTTTGATCGATTGATCCGTTTGACTTTCAAAATCTCATAGTATCTTGTTTTCCCTCTTCTCCGGAACTCTCTCTTACCTGTGTTTATATAATTTGTCTTCAAGGCTTAATGGAGTCGTTTGCAAACCTCAGTAAATTATATTTAGCTTTCCACCATCAGTATCAGGGGTTTATAGTTTCCTACAATCTTAGTAATCTTTGTTTTTTTAATCCTTTGACCCTACAAGCAAAGCGACAATGCGACTAGAACGCAAGGAGTTACAGGGAATGAAAGAGAATGAGAAGACTTTAGTGGGGGTGAATGAGGAAAGGACAAAAAAGGAACAGGGTTCAAGAAGACAGAAGATGGCGATTGACGGTGCATTTAAAAACGGACCCTTGTTGCTATTTATAGATTCAGTTGCTTTTCTAATCTTTTCTGTCTAAAATTCTGGGATGGTTATTTACATTATTTATATTGGGACTAATGTCCTCATCTTCATTGTTGCTATCACAACGTTTCGGCAGTGGAACGATCCAGCGTTCTTCAGCGACTGTCTCTCCAGGTAACATTTAGGGAAGTTCGAGCTGAGCCCTATATTGAATCAACGGGAGTAGATTGCTTTTATACCATTCTTCTCCTCCTCCCAACTATGGGTTAATTAGTAAGATTTTTATCACTGAACCATTATCATTACTACAATCTAAAAATATTTTCTGGCTTTAAATAACCTGCAAATGGTTGATAACCCGAAGAAAACGAATCTGTTAAAAAAAAACGTACGTATACTGGATATTATAAATTAGCTTAAAAGCCGCCCTATCGAGCGGCATTTAAGCTAACTACTGCGGAGAGCTCTTGATTTGATCTGCGGCTTGTTCAGTCTAAGTCTTTACATATTCTCTCTCCTGGTTGCCGTTTAATCTGGGTTTTCATTTTCACGGGACTTTTTTTCTTCGCTGCAGCCTGGACAGGCTGTACGTACCAAGAGCTTTAGGAGGCCGAGGTCTAATTCAATTTGAACTAACTCTCAAAGCTACAACGATCGGATTGGAAGCATACCTCACAAAAAACAATGACCCTCTCCTACAAATGGTAAAACATAAAATCCACTCCATCAACAAAGAAGCTGCACTCTTCAAGAAACAGTTTAATATACCTGAAACCCTACCAACGAAAAATGATGCGAATACACAATACGAATAAGACAGAAAGAAAAACAGCTTGGACACATGAAATTACAAAAAAGAAGAAGAAAAAAACAAGGCGTTGCATGGCAGATACATAAAAAAAGTTCGAAAGCAGCAGATGTGAACCAATAGAAGACACATCAATGGCTGACGAGTACCGGGTTGAAAGTTGAGACAGAAGATCTAATTGCTGTAGCTCAGGAACAAAGTCTTGCATAATCAAGGATGAAACTAAACCGAGATGCAGGACAAAATGAATATACCCAGAGACATAACAAGGTAGCGACATATGTGCACTGGAAGATATGCACAAAAATCGAAACCACTGAGAAATGCTATGAGCACCAACCAAACACAGTTACCCAAAATAACGATCCTCTGGGACATGCCAATTCAAGCTGATAGGGGAATAAAAGCCAACAGACCTGATATTATCATAAAAGACAAGAAATTCAAGAATTGTATGCTTATTGACATAGCAGTACCATCTGAGAGAAACATCTCCATGAAAATTATCGAGAAATTGTCCAAATACTGGGCCTCGTGAGAAAAGGAATGGGCAGTTTTACTAACATCAACATACAAGTTGCTCAGAAGATCGCCCTACTAAAAACACTCCATATACTAAGAAAAGTGCTATCAATTAAATGACAACTCTCCTATAGTGCCTAGGAACAATAGTTTGGACCCGTCTCTACAGGATAGAAAACAGGAAAGATAACATACACAAATAATAATAATAATAATAATAATAATAATAATAATAATAATAATAATAACAGAAACTGAAACACAATAAACTGGAAATATGGTGAAAGATAATATAGGAAAAGAAATGTTAATTAATTATCCATCGTACCTTTTTGATATAAGGATAAAGCAAAAAGAGAATGCAATCAAGTATGACTCATTGAAGTTTTAACTCCCAAGGCTGTGAAAATTGAAGAAAGTCATAATTGTACCAGTTGTCATTGGTACACCTGGTACAGTGACTGACAGATTAGAAACATGGATAAAGAAAATTGTCATTGATTGCTCTGTGAAACTGTTGCAGAAAGGAAGTCTCTTGGGAAGGGCAAGAATAGTTCGCAAAGTGATGAACACTTAGAGTCAGAGGAAAATTGTATGATACTTGCGACTGCTGGTTATGGCCTGAAAACCATACATTAATTACCAGACATTTAGATATTATATCAGAATAATACTAAACTACTACTGCTACTACTACTACCGCCACTACTACTACTACTAATGATTAATCAATATAAATAATGGAATCTTCCAAGTGGACTATCTCTCGCTCTGATTCCTTCTTCTGTATTGCTCCTCCATGCTTTCTTCTCAACAACAGTGTCTATTGTTATAAGACGGGTAACACAGTCATCCACCGCGTCTTGGGTATGACGATAAACTACATCTGCGTTCTGGGTAAGACGATAAAATGCGTCCGACAGCAAGGCCTCTGATCAGGAGGTTTTGAGGAGCGTGGAACCACCTCTTAATTGCTGGTGTTCCCAGGTCCACCCTGATCTGGGGTGGTAGCATCTGTTAGGGGGTCCCAGCTATGGGTAAATAGTTAACCCCCAAACTGGGGTCGAAACACTATGAATGCGTAAAAATAGGTTTTAATACCAGATATACTTTGTAAAAAACAAAACAAAACAAAACAAAAAAAACTTATTACCAGCAATAGATTTTTGAAAAAACATATTACCAGTAATAAAAATCTTGTTGGCATTAAATAACCCATTGAGGTTGATATGCCGTAAAACAAAACAAACCAAACCAAACAGTCATCCACCATTTGTCTTATTTTGATGACCAGTAAACGACAAACAGGACGATATACTCACCATCGTTAAAGATTTAATTGGCGGAATCAATTGGAGTTTAGTCTTGACAAATGGGCCAAAGCCACTTTCAAAAGAGGCAAACCAGTAAAAGCTGAAAATATTGACATTTACAGCAATGTTGGCATCTAAGACAACGAACAAGAATACACATACAAATCCGTTTGAATGAAAGAAAAAGGTGTAATACAACAGGCAAATATGAAAGAGGAAAATCTGCAAAGAGTACTACAAACGAATACGACTGGTGTTTAATTCAGAGCTGAATGCCACCAACAGAATAAATGCAACTTACACCTACAACAGTCTCAGTTCTCATTAACATCATCAAATGAAAAATGGAAGAAACTAATGAAACCAGACCGTACAAAAAGAAAGCTGCCGACAGCTGAAAAAAGACACCACCATAAAGCAGGCGTTAATAAGGTTTAGCACATAAGAACATTAGGTGAGAACGGTTTTATACAAATCGAGAATGACATGCAAAACAACCACCATCGGTCTTGACACGTACTTGGACACAAAACAAGACAGTCCCTTTGTGATCGCCACAGACCATAAAAGAAAGTAAAAAAAAAACATCATTGAACAATGGAGGTGCCAAATTCAGAAAGAGCTCAATAAAAGAAAAATCGAAATAGTGAAAAACGAGTCGGCCACCAACCACGCCCGAAGAACAAACCCGAAGGCCGAACGGCTCAGTAAATGGAAAGAAAACATCTACACAGACAGGACCCAAAATGAATCAATAATAAAGATTTGGATGAAGCGCCCAAACATACTGGTGCCTAAGAACAACTGGCTTGAAATCTGGGACAAAGGTTTATTATTACTGCTCAAGATCAGTGCATTATGAGCCTCTCACTGCTCTACCGCTACTTCCATGTAAAGTGCTCGAACAAACTCTATTCCTTGGTTCTGCTAGGTCTAACCTTCATGGCTATGGCCTGCTATGCCACTTACATTGTAACAAGCCACCCACATTCCTTCTGTATTCCCTCGGGCAGAAGTAAGTTCCGCTCGAACAGCTTCTTCTTGCGAGCTGACTCTGAACCGACTTCCAAGAGGATGTTTTCCCCGTCACTTCATTCTTAACCTGTTCAAGTCTAGAGATAGCCATTATCTTCCCCTACTATCAGCATAAAATGTCTTGAGTGGCCCTTGGGTTTTGTACAGTGCGAACCTTATTGTAAAAAAAAACAAAAAAACAAACAAATTATTACCTACACAAAAACTTGAAAGACAAGACCCGTACAATATGCAGAATATACAATAAACAAGAAGAAACAATGGACCATCTCGTCTATAGATGCTCAGAATTGGCCGAAACACAAAAATGTATTTTATCATTCCACCACAAGCAAAGCAATAAAGCCACTAAGAGGCAAAGAGTTACTGAGTAAAAGAAAATATGTGAAAAATTATTAAGTCGAGAGAACAATAAAAGAAGAGGAATTAAAAAGACAGAAGATAATGATTGACATTGCATTTAAATCTTTGAAGATCTACCTTGCCTGGAAAGCAAGAAGCAGGAAGAGAGTTCCACAAGCCATAAATGAGAAAGAAGAAACTGTTAGCATAGAACTTACAGTTACATCCAGCCATTTCAACTGTAAAATGATGAGACCTAGTTGTCAATCTAGTACTGCCCTTAAATTAAAGTCGAGTTACCATAGAGGAAACTTCTTCAGAACGATTATCATGAACCTATTTATAGAAAAGAGCTACGTTAATATACGTTAGCTACAAAAGCATAAGAAAACGACAGTCTACCTCCACTGGGAAATCTGTAAGCACTTTAACATTAATGTTAAATATAACTTCTATGGCTTACATCAACTGAGTCAGAAAATGATGAAGCTACAATTCTCTAGAAATGATAAAGAAATGAAGGCAACAAAACAGAAACACGACTGAATGGAAATAATCATCTGCTCATCTGACATATCTGTTCGCACCGAAAAGAAATACCTCCCTGAAAACTACAGAAAAGCTCTCTTGACAATTGAGAGTATATAGGAAAGGAAGACCACTACTGTACCAATGACAATAGGTCTGATCAAGAAATGGATGTACAAATACGCTAATAATAATAATAATAATAATAATAATAATAATAATAATAATAACATGAAACTTTTATGGGAATGAAATTGCAAGACACTGGGATGAACACCACCCAGGCCCAGTTATGGAGATAGGAACTGTAACAGTTTTATGGGACATTACAATACACACAGACAGAACAATCAAAACTAATCGACCAGACATCGTGATCAAAGGCTACAAGAACAGAATGCGCTCCCTTATTGACATGACAATCCCTGTGGTTTTAATATATCTTTGAAGATATTACAAAACTATCGAAATACAAGGATCTTGAAGTGGAAATCTAAAAAAGAATGTGATACATGAGGACATTAATAATTCCAGTTGTAGTTACACCCCTCGGATTGATTGGAAAAGATTCCGATAAACCCAGTGAAAGAATGCCTAGTAGCCTATGCATTAAAGGAATACACAAAATTGTACTCACAAGTACAGTTCACATATTGCGAAGAGCTTTCTCGGTGTAAAATGTGTGTGATCTTAGGTTTTGTTTATTTTTTTTTTTATAAAGATGATCATAGGAAAATGCCATGAAACCAAATCTGACCTTAGGTCTCTGGTTACGAGCCGGAAGAAAATGACTATACAACAGAAATTAAAGGAAATAATAATAATAATAATAATAATAATAATAATAATGATAATGATGATGATGAGGAGGAGGAGGAGGAGGGGAGAAGAAGAAGAAGAAGAAGAAGAAGAAGAAGAAGAAGAAGAAGAAGAAGAAGAAGAAGAAGAAGAAGAAGAATTGGGCAAAAAATAAACGATTTAAAATACTGAAGAACAGATATTTTTCGTAGCGATTACTGAAAAAGTTGTTTGAAATATTGGGCCATACATTGTTCTGCTATTATCCCAAGAAAAATCAAATTCTAAAAAAAAAGAAAAAGAAAATAGATAAGAATAATTTGAAGATTCAAATGAAAATTAATGCTAAAAAAAAGTCATCAAAGTTGGTACCGTCGTGCTCCCCCAACATTCATTTAATCCCACTTTGAAAATGCAACCCCCACCCCTTGACTTAAAGGCGGTCCCCACTCAAATATTGTGTGTCCAATCTGAACCTACCGGAAGTTTGATACCGACTGCTAGGCGGCAACAGATGTATCTCCCAAGGCAATCCAGTTTGGAATAATTGACAAATGAATGTGGTAAGACAAGAGAAAAGAATGCCATAACTCTAAGAAAGCTTTTTTTGTTATTTGATTCGTAGAAGCATCAATTATGGGATGCCTTACAGAAAAAATCGAAAGCTGCTTTGACTCCGAAATTAACAACCAGAATTTGAAATCAGTCAACGGGCCGGTTTTAATTTGTAACTTCTTTCAAAAACTCCAAGATTTCAATATCATTTTCGCAAAAAGAAAAAATGTGTTGAACTTGACAAACTTAAATAAATAAACCTATTGGAATATAGTAATAACTCTAAACAGAAGCATATGAAGCTTTATTTGACAACTTCAGCTGTAGCGCTGAAAAACGTTTATTTTATTGTGATGGATGGTTACAAGCGAGAGGTGGGGATGGGATGTGCATATTTTATTACCACACCCACCATCGTTTTAAGAACGAATTACATTCGTACGAAGAATTAAGAAAAAAATTAACTGTTTCTTTTCATGTTCATAAACATATTTTTAGAATTTAAGTAAACCATTACTCAATTTAAGGAGGCGGTGAAATTAGTATAATTTGAAAGCGATTCGATTGCCAATATATATTGTCTCCTTTCGCGCTACATAAAACTCTGGTCGTTAAAATAATAGGAATGTAAAAGATTGTTCGTTTATACAGACATTTAGAAGGTTGCGCCCGGTTCTGTGTACAATAGCATTAAAAAATAATATAATGCTGGCCTAGATTTCGTAGACTTGCACAGATTCATGATTGCATCACGAAGAGAAATAGAATGAAATTAGTGATATGAACGAATTAGCGTTTAAGCTGAGAAAACCTTTACAAGAAAAGAAACATCGTTGTACAAACGAAGCTCTTAGTTACAGAAAGAAGTAAATGTTTTTCAAATTGTTCAATTTTAAGAGAGAGAGAGAGAGGGGGGGGAGAGACTGACTTTTGGAATGAGAAGGAATGGAAAAGAGAAATGAGAGAAAACAAAAGCAGAGTGGGCATGGAAAGGTGAGAAAAGAGGAAAGGCAACGTCGATTGGAGGATCAATATAGCATATGAAAATGTCAAAACGTAACGAGGGAAATCACGAATTACATTGAGAAATTAATTAAAAAGATTGAATAACGCTGAAGAGGATCATGAAGAGTGAGGACTAAAATGATTAGAACAATTACGATAATAAAACAGAGCTACTGTTAATAATAATAATAATAATAATAATAATAATAATAATAATTATTATTATTATTATTATTATTATTATTATTATTATTATTATTATTATAGTAATAAATCATTCGCCCGTGCAGAGAATACTGCTGCCATATCTGGTCTGGTGCTCCTGCTATTCATCTCGAGGTTCTTGACAAAATCCAAAGAAAGATCTGCAATGTAATCGATCCTGACTTGGCATCTCAACTTCAGTTACTTTCTCACCGACGTGACGTGGTTTCCCTCTGTCTTTTTTCCAAATATTTTCATGGCAATTGCTCTGACGAGCTTTTTCCCCTGGTTCCCCGACTTCATGAATTTAAGTGTGCTGCTAGATTGGCATTTAGGTCCCACCTTTTACTGTTAAATGTAACCGCTACTTCTACTATACCAGTTTCTTTTATCGCACTTCCCTCCTGTGGAATTCCCTTCCGTTTAATTGCTTTACTGACAATTTCAATCTTCAAAAATTTAAACCCAACGTCAATTGCCATCTTCTATCTTCTTGAATCCCGTCCATCTTTTATTCTTTCTTCAATCCCCCCTATACACAGTCTTTTCTATCACTTTCACTCTCTGTAACCCCCGGCTTATTAGTGGCATTCTCGCCTTGCTTGGGGTGAAATGAATAAAAAAAATCATCTAATCAACTAACGGAAAATGTTAAGATGAGCACGTTTCCCCTCAACTCACTTATGTTTCAGTTGCATTCCATTCACGCTGAGTGTGTTTCATTCGTTTTGACGCGTTGATTACTAGTACAACTGTTTTCCCAGTTCAAGCTACATTTGTACAAAGACTTATAATTTTTGTAGATTTTTTTATATTTTTATAGTTATATGCAATTTTTAAACATGACTTGAATAAAACACATACTGTCGAAATATTGTTGAGCATTTATCAAACACCGTGTCTTTTCTTTTCTTTTTCTTTTCTTACATCGTGTTCTTCTCTAAATGTTAATAATAATAATAATAATAATAATAATAATAATAATAATAATAATAATTGGTATGAATACTACACAGACCCTGTTTCGGAGTGGGACCTGTAACAATTTTATGGGACTTCACAATACACACAGAGAGAACAATCAAAACTAATCGCTCAGACATCGTTATTATAGACCGAAAAAAAAATTGCCTCCTTATTGATCTGACTGTCCCTGCAGACTGCAATGTATCATTGAAGATCTTGAAAAAGCTATCAAAATACAAGGACCTTGAAATCGAAATCTCAAGAATGTGGCACATGAGAACATCAACAATTCTTGTAGTTGGAGACCTCGAACTGATTGGAAAAGATTTCAATAGATTCACTGAAGGGATTCCTGGAGACCCATGACTTAAAGAAATACAAAAGGTTGTTCCCACAAGTACAGCCTACACCTTACGAAGGGCTTTATCAGTGTAAAATGTGTGTGTGTGTGTGTGTGTGTGTGTGTGTTTTAAATTGCTCAGTGGAAAATGTCATTATGCCATTTCTGACCTTAGGTCTCTAGTCGGGACCCCGGAAAGAAATGTGTACACATCAGAAATCAAAGGATATAAAATAATAATAATAATAATAATAATAATAATAATAACAATGCTCTGATGCTACGCTAGGCAAGGCTCTCATGAGTTCTTAATTGATTAGAGTTAAGATGTACAGGTTTTGTCTTGGTGAATGAAGATGTGTTACAGTAAATATCCCGTTGAGTACCGTAGATTTGCTTGTCAGTTACCTGACATTAACCTGTTGGATATATTCCCTAGATACTGATCTCTGTTCATAAGCAAAAGTAGTGTGAAATCATGTTAAAAATTCTTGCATCTTGACTTGGAATAGTAAATAATTATCATATATAAGATATATTTATCTATACAAATTCACAAATATTTTCAGAAAACCAAGTTTATAAAGATTTATATGATCAGGTATTGGTTCACTTGACACGTTGCATTATTCTGTTGGAATAACTCGTTGTTGTTTGGGTACAGAGTATCAATGAATGGGTGTAAATAGTCACGAAACAATGCAATGAAACGTATCGGGTACCTGTCAATGACATGTTTATGCGAATCAATGTTGTAGCATACCTACGGACGATAATGGGTTTGTCCCCATTCACATACATACAGTAGTAAATACACTTTGTTGGTTTGTAGTCGGAGATTTGTCTCCAGCTATGCTGGTCAAACTCTTTGCCTCGGGGCGGAGATGATCCCCAGACGAAGGGCAAAGTATCGTCTCGGGAGACAGCTACCTGACCTGTTTTATACAGAGTCTACCGGGAATTTTTAGCCAAACATACAGGCTCGGATACTCCACATTAAATTCTGCCTTATACCACATATGACTGCGTGGGGCGGTTGGTAGATATCCTGCAGTTGGAGATTCATCGTGGGATTATCTTGACTCATTTCAGCAGTTGACTATTTCTACGCACCGCTGGCGAATCTTATATGTGTTGTTCTTGTCCTAAGTATTATCGTTCATTACCAACCTTCGTTTGATTATTCTTTTCGGTAACCTTCCCTAGGTTACAACACCCAATCAATGCTAGTTGAACACACGCCACACCATTATGAAATCATGACCAGTCTGCACGGTATCTTGTTTACAACTCGGTTCTATGAACATATGGGGTCTGCGCAACTCTAAAACCCTACCATAGACCCGAAACAACAGGAACTATGCGTAACTAATCGGACCACGCTACGTGTTGCCAGTTCTCCATCATTAACTAACCTGTAATTGAGTTGACGGTCACTATCATCAAATGGGTATTCCTGATATACACGTGACATCGTCGGTTCATGGGGATTCCAATTTTCCCATGATTTCGAAAATAAAATATCCCATCCGTCTGACAGTCACTACCATGCTCCGCTCAAACCTCGGTAATTCACGTCGCCTTGCTATAAGAAGTTTTGCCGGCGTTCACGCTGACTCACAAGATGTCAATGGACAATCGATTGAGGTCTGGGCATTTCAATGGCGTTAAGATACGGTGCCACCTACCATTACTGAATGAAATCACGAATCTGTACAAGTCTACGAAATCTAGTTCAGCATTATATTATTTAATGCTATTGTGCATAGAAGCGGAAACCGACTTCTTAATGTCTGTACATGCGAACAGACCTCTAAATTTCTATCCTACTGCTAACCCAAGACATTTGGCCCGTCAGTGTACAGTATAAAAGGAAACAACAACAACAACAACAATACCTGTAGTAGCAACTGTCGAAAGATCTGATAAGAATAATAACAACGATTATAAACACACAATGTTGATTGCAGCAGGCACTTGAGATTTTCAGGTTCAAACAGATCGATATTCTGCGATGAGGTATCGTCTTAAGAGTCAATCAATAACAGGGAAAAACAACTAATGAGTTAGTCAAAATGTTGCAAAAAAAAAAACAAGAAAAAAAGAAAAACCGAAAAAACAAGATCAGTGGAATTTGAATTCTTACTCGCATCTCTAATTCTTCCAATCTATTTGTAAACGATTTTCTGGAGGTTTCCAATGCTCCAATGATGAAAGCCATGTGTCATGCCTTCATACTCTACAGGATTTAAGTTCTTGAGCAAAGTTTTGATATTTTGAAAACATTTTTCATCTACCTTCAATTTTACCCAGTCATCTACTTGAGCAACTATACGCAAGATTTGCCAGATTTTTTTTATTAAAATTCATTAGTATATCTTAATAGATTATTGGAGTTTTAAAGATGGCATTTGATCTCCAGCGACAACCACTAGAAACCGTTTCGAAAAAGCTATAATAATAATGATGATGATAATAATAATTATAATTAGAAGAAGAAGAAGAAGAAGAAGAAGAAGAAGAAGAAGAAGATGAAGAAGAAGAGGAAGAAGAAGAGGATGTAGAAGAAGAAGAAAAAGATGAAGAGGAGGAGGAAGAAGAAGAAAAAGATGTAGAAAAAGAAGATGAAGAGGAGGAAGAAAAAGATTTAAATGAAGAAGAAGATGTAGTGGAGGAAGAAGAGAAAGAAGAAAAATAGTAATAAGAAGGGCAGGAAGAAGAAGAAGAAGAAGAAGAAGAAGAAGAAGAAGAAGAAGAAGAAGAAGAAGAAGAAGAAGAAGAAGAAGAAGGGCAGGATAAAGAAGAAGAAGAAGAGGAGGAGGAGGAGAAGGAGGAAGAAGAAGAAGAAAATGCAGAAGAGAAAGAAGTAGAAGATGTAGAGGAAGAAGAAGATAAAGAATAAAAATAAAATAAAATGAAGAGGAAAAAGAAAAAGAATAAAATAATAATAAGAAGAAGAAAGAAAGAAAGAAAGAAAGAAAGAAAGAAAGAAAGAAAGAAAGAGAGAGAGAGAAAGAAAAGAAGAAAAAAATGTTCTAATTAAAGCAGGTTAGATTAGATTTTGTAAAAGAAACAAAACAAAATGGTGGCTGTGACCATTTCGGCGGATCTCAACGTGGAATTGAAGGATAACGAGAAAAGGGGAAAATATCAGTATTTTGAAAAAACCGTGGAAGATGAGAATGGATGTACTGCAAGTAATTACTGTGTACTATCTCCAATACCATTGCAAAAAAGCTAGAGAAGTTAGAGATCCACGGAAGATTTCAGACACTACAGTACGGCTAAAATCTACGAACATATTAAAGACTCATGCTTGAGATTTGTGAAGACATACTGTTATGCGACCCCCAGAAACAACCATCAGAGACCTCTAACGGCTAAATACAAATTTACTTAAGATGCCATAGTCATTAGACTTCCACATAACGTTAAAGCAAAGACCAAACGCGACGATGAAAGAATTTATACATTTCTTTGTTCAGTTGTTATTCGATTGAATTCTAATCCGGGTCTAATCAAGGTTTGAAAACAATAAACAAAAATTAAAAATCATTGAAGCTATATACATAAAACAGTTGAAACCTAACCTGAACAAAATAAACTTTGAAATCTCCACAAACATTCTTAAATGCCTATAATTTATAACAGAAGCTATTGATTTATACCAACGGCTTCCCATACTTAATACTTCTCGTTTTTCACTCTCGCGTGGTGATGTGTGACGTCACGAGCTGCGACGCGATTTTCGCTTCCTTGTCTCGTATATACGAGTCTGTCGTTACTTTGAGCTTATTCAAGCAGAAAAGGCGAACTATTATTGTAGTTTCGTCTGTGTGTTGTTTGATTTATTGAAATTGTCATCTTTGATAATGGCTTATGTAAGCCGAAAGCTTAGATTGGATTTAAATATGGTGTTTTCCTTTCGTCTTTCAACGATAATGTGATTAAGCTTATCAGACAATGTGAAAGGAACTTACTTATTCTACTTAAAATAAATAAACAAAACTTGTCTATATTATTTAATGAAACATGCATTAATGAAAAATTGCTGCCGAAATATACACAATATATATATATATATATATATATATATATATATATATATATATATATATATATATATTACAAAGAGTCAATCATACCTTGAATCGCTAGTAGACATAAACATAAGCATTCCAATACTGATAATCCTCCGAATGATGAGATCCTCATAAATAAAATGGATATGGTGTATTTTTTATTTTTTATTTCTGCTAGTACTTTCGAATGCTTCACGTCATTCATCATCAGGCTTTATTATCCATCAGAATCAAAACTGGGAGACGATTTATATGTGTTTATCCGACCGAAAGATGTTTTTAAGTATGAGCTATTTGTTAACTGTTATATGGTGTTGGAGCGTGTAAATCGCAACGCTAAATTTTAAATGTTTAAAGTGAGAATTTTTTTTTGTATTTTGTAATATGGTAAATCCACGTATTTTCTTTTATAAGTGTTTTTCAGTTAATATGATATGAACTAAGTAGATAGTTCAAGTAACAGAGTGATATGTCTTACTTTGTAGTTTTTTCCTTCAGGAATTCTTTACTGCTGGATCAATTTTTTTTTATAAACATAGGAATTGTTTTTACTGCTGGATCAATTGTTTTTTATGAACATGATAAAATAGGCAGCATATATTTTATTATGTTCATTGAATTTTTATTTATTTATCTATTAACTAGTAATGCCTTTTTCTTAATACTCAATACTTTATTTACAAAATTTGCTCATGACACCTTTGCCTATAAAGGTGTTCCAATAACTTGTACCGATTTTAATGTGAATTAAGTTTAAGCGTCTAATAATTTTTTCTTTTTCTTTCAGATTTGGCGGATATTTGGGCGATTTTATTTTTCACACATAATTGCCATGACTTAAATAACATGATCCAATAGAGAAATAAATAAATTTTCACCAATAACTACTGATTTATTTACTGATGACTTTGATCCGTCTTAATGAAACACCCTTATATATAATCCGTCTTAATTAAACACCCTATATAAAAAAAAATTAAAGTGTTGGCGCAACCAACAGAAAGCCTGCCACGTGACCAAAAGAAAACTCAATAAAAAGAAAATACTAACAAATAATGCAAAAGCAAACAACAAAAGACCCGATACAAATAAAATGGGAAAGTGAAACCTAAATTAAGAAAAAAGAATTTCACAGCGTCACGCAAAAGACACAAAATTCAGATCGCTTCTACGTTTCACGCCCTTGCGATCCTCAGGCGACCAGAACGCAAATGAAAGAAGCAAGTGGATATTTATACGAATGCAATACGGGAAAAAGGAGCAAAAAATGTAAACATTAGTCGCCATCACGGTGGAAAAAGAAATTAAGATAAAGATAAAAGAACATGTTCCAGTCGACCGGGTTCAAATAAATCATTTGAACCCGGGCGACTGTAACTTAACCAAATAGGCTGGCGTGAGGAAACACGAGTCCGGCGACAGGTGCTATAATAGGTGTTTAATAGCATGATTACACCTACTAATTAACTCCGACATTTAGCTAACAATCTAATGTCGCTGCTTGTGTGTGTGTGTGTGTGTGTGTGTGTGTGTGTGTGTGTGTGTGTGTGTGTGTGTGTGTGTGTGTGGGTGTGGAGGGTGTGTCTTTTACGTCACCACTAGTCATGAAAATCACAAATAACACGACCAAGACACATGAAGCAAATTGTTAAGCAAAATAATCGCTGAATGTAATAAGTTGTCCCAGAAAGAGTACAAAAGAAGTCATGACAGGGTGGGGACGTTCAGATAAAAAACAACTTTGTGAAGTAATGGATAGCGGCTTGGACTGAGGAATCAGGGAGCAGATTTCGAATTCCAATAAAAGTTCATTAAATTCACTTATGTGCTTATACATTCGCTTATGTGATAATACCTTTCAGAAAGGTATGAATCCGGTTAAGGAGAAGGAGAAATTCCGTCAAATAACACCGCTGCTGCAGCGGTAGCAGTACACGTGGTGTTACGGGTCTCGTGATCGTGAAAAAAACTTGGATACAACCACGTAAGCAAATGGTATAAGCTCAAATCTGAGGTTGCTCGAAAAATGCTCTGTGATTTGGGGGCTTTGGACATACAGACTGGTCATTTCATCTATGCAAGAAGATGAGCTGATAGTCGAGAAATATGGAGGAAAAAAGAACCTGATAAATCGTAGACGTGAAATTGAACAGGAGACTGAAAAAATGCCAGCTCTTTGTCCGGGAAGTGAGAGATTTGGAGTAAATGCACTTAGAACTGTGCAAAAATATTATAATAAAGATTAGATGAACAATTAAAAAATTAAAATCTTTAGACACACTGGGTTGAATATTAATATTCTTTTGTTTTTATTATTATTTCATTTAGATTCCTCGACTAGTTTAGGCCAACATGGCCATCATCAGGAGAAAAATAATTCTGCTTGCTGGTAGCAGTGAACTACAGAAATGAATGTCTTGATGGAGAAAATGAACTTATGTCTGTAGTTTTCATTTGTTTTTTTATTTTTTAACATGAATTTTGGTCAGTCCTTGTGTTGTTCAAACAGTCTCTTTTAAGTTGTTATTTAAGATAAGTGCTGGATGGATTCATGCTGCTCTGAATTCCCTTGGTCATTTTGACAGTTGTATTGGTTCCTGGAAATGGGATGTGTCTCTGTTTAGTGTGTGCGTGTTATTTGGTTCTTAGGGAGTGAGTGAGTATGATGTGTATAAGCATGTATATTGCTATGGGTGTGTGTTATCATTTGGCTCATTAGGGAGTGAGTGTGTATGATGTGTGTAAGTGTGTATATTCGTGTGGGTGTGTGTATAAGTGTGAGGCCTCACACCTCCCTAAGCCTTGTGTGAGTGAGAAATGTGGGTAGGCCCTGGTTTGTGGGGTTATATATTAATACTATCTATATTGTTATATTTGTGATTAAGCCCGTCTGGATAGTGCGTTTTTAAACGTTGTATCCACTTATTTTCATGGAACTCTAAAATCTTTCTAATGTTATCCGCTCTGAACGTTTCTATTCTCTCAATTAGAGTGGATTTGGCATTGGTTTTAAAATCGTGTTTTTCTAGGCAGAAATGTTGTTCTACAGGTAATAATTTTTCATGGGGAGTCGACTTAATTCGATTGTAATAATTATTAATTCTGTATTGAAAGGGCCATTCAGATTTTCCTACATATTGTTTCTGGTATAGTGTGCATACTAGGAGGTAAATTATGTTATGACTTCTACAGTTAGAGTCGTGGTAGATTTTGAAAGTAAATTTAGTGACTGAGCTAGTGAATGAATTCGTGTGTCTAATGTCGTTGCAGCATAAGCTTCTTTTGTTGTTATATAGTTGGGAAAATCCTGTTGTTTTTGTTGTTCGTTTATTACGGATTACCTTGTCCCCTGAAATGTGGTTACTACCTATGATTTCTTTTAGGATCTTAGGTCTACGATATGCTAGAAGGCCGGGTTCGTCAAATAATTATTTTAGGTCTAGTTGAGATGTAGTATTTTCCAGCGACTTTTGATTATTTGGGATAGTGGAGGCAGAGTGGGGTTGAAAGTGGTTACTAGAGGAATGCGGCTGGGTTTATTTTTAATCTTGTACATTAGGGTGTCTTATCTAGGTGTGGAATTTGCTTTATTTATTTGTTCACTGATTAGGTGTTGTTTATAGCCACGTGTTGTGAATTGATGCTCCAGATTTTGAATGTGTTTATTTAGTTCTTCATTGTTGGAACATATCCTTCTGAGTCTAAGTGATTTTGAATAGGGAAGGTTCTCTTTGAGGTGTTTAGAGTGGGAAGACTTAAAATGTAGATAGTTGTGGGTGTCAGTGATTTTAGTGTGTAGTGTCGTTTGTAGTTTCCTGTTTTCATCTATGTAAATGCAGGTGTCTAAAAATGTTTCCGATCTTGTGGATTTTCATAGTCAAACTTAATTGAGTCGTGCACTGTGTTTGGGGTCATGAGGAATTGGATAAGTTTGTCGTCACTGCCCGTGTATACAAAGAATATATCATCGATATATATTGCATAGAATACGCAGTCGCTATCAATGAGGGGATAGATATGGGTCTCCTCAAATTTTCCCATGAATATTGTAGTATATGATGGAGCTGCAATGGTGCCCATGGCACAGCCTCTTGCTTTCAGGTAGTGTGCCCCATTGAAATTGAAAGTATTCAATGTAAGAATATACTCCATGATCTTTATGATAACTTCTGTGGGGGGGGGTCTTGTTTTCTTCTTTTAGTAAGTGCTTCTTGAAGGGCGGTTAGCCCTTCGATGTGTTTAATGTTTGAATAGAGTGATCTTACGTCCATAGTCACTAGAATAGCATTCTCTGGAACTGTTTGTATGTGATTAATTTTGTTTAGTAGAGCTGTTGTGTCTCTGATGTAGGATTTTACTTCCTTAGCTAGGTGTTGTATGTAATGGTCTACGTATTTGGAAATTTTGGTCGTGTGGCAGTTGAATGATGAAATGACCGGCCTTCCTGGGTTGTTGCTTTTGTGTATTTTAGGAAGGGGATAGAAGCGAGCAGGTGTGATTTTTGTGGGTGTGAGTGTTGTGTATGTTTCCTTGTCGATTAGATTGTTGCGAAGCATTATGTTTAGTGAGCTAGTTAATTCTTTTTGGTATTCGGAAAGAGGTTATAGGTTTCTTTGTCGGCTAGCTGATTATTGGCCTCTTTAATGCATTCTTTGATTCCCCAGATCATTGTCGCAACCGCTTTGTCAGCCTGTGTTATGATTAGGTCATCTCTATGTGTCAGCGTGTCAAGGGCTATACGTTCCCCTTCAGTAATATTGTTACGTGGCAGCTTACGTGCTATTGTTTTCTTTATGTCATTTGCTACGGCTATTTCAAATGTCTGTATAGTAATGTCTGTGTTTTGTGGGGTGAATGTAGTTTCCTTCTCTTTTAATGTAACAAGTATAGAAGGTGTGTGATCATTGTCTCCATATTGGGCTTTTAGACGTATTCTTCTGAAGAATGATTTCAGGTCCTTTGCCACGGTGTTTTTATCAAACCTTGGGGGACTAGGGCAAAAGGTTAGTCCTTTATTTAATAATCTGAATGTGTTGAGTGAAAATTTATTGTTACTTAAATTTATAACTCGTCCGTGTGTGTGTATATATATATATATATATATATATGTGTGTGTGTGTGTCTCTGTGTGTCTGTGTGTGTGTGTATTGATATAATAGGAAAAAATGTTAGATTGATGATCCTAAGTTCTTTAGTATTTTTATTCTTATTTAAAAAAAACAACAGTGCTCTATACAGAAACAGAGCCTAGATTATGCAGTTTATGAGGATATGTAGAAAAATTATCGATTGAGAACTGAAGAGGATAAACTTGTAATGATCAAGGAAATATCCTCTTGGGAGTCTGTTCCATAAATTAGCGGTTCTTATGAGGAAGTTGTCCGAACAGAACTTCCATCTTGCTAATGGAATACAAAGACCAAACTGTGCTGTCACTTGAAAACCATCTGTTTCTACTGGTGTGTGTAACAATACGATTTCTCACACATCTTTAGAAGATAACTAAACAAATTTCTTTTCTTTTAAGTCCACTTAGTAATCTGAGTTTCGTAGGAATTTTGTCTCCAGTCCATCTTTGAGTAAACTTACGTTTCAGTGGTTTTCAGGATTCATGTCTCCAGTCCGCCTTTGAATTAGCAAACATGACATTTTATCAATGATTTTAGATAGTTAAAAGTAGTCTTTTGAAGAGTTGACCACCCATATGGTTTTGGGGTGGTCTCAACACTTCCGGATGGGGGAGATGAGACCCCAGGATTATCCATATAAGCAGAGAGAGAGAGGCAGGAAGTCGGGGGGAAAGTGGTTCAGCCGTGAGGGAAGTAGGTAGGTGACCAGAGGAGTTAGAGCTGCCCAGCGACCAGTGACATAAGGACCGGTAGTGAGGAATCACGAATTGCCGAGCCCAGAGGCCAGTGAAATTAGGGTGATAGCAGTTCAACCGAAGTGAGAAATCGTATTGTTTTTGAACCCCCAACCAGTATCATTAAAAACATTTGTCGTCACTAGTATTATTTGTTGAAAGCGATCATGGCCAAGGAGACGAACCTGTGCACATAGCGAGTTGGGTGTATATTCAAATATGCTCAACCTTGGATGTCATCACAGTTGCAGTGAACGACGGACAATCGGAGAACGTAGTCACAATACTTGTCAGAATTGCGCCACGGATGGCATCACATGTGAAAAACAAAGTGGAAATAATAATAATAATAATAATAATAATAATAATAATAATAATAATAATAATAATAATAATAACTAGCAGTACCCGTCAAAATTTCATAGATTTACAAAGTTAATCTTCTGTTGCATTCTAATATTTAATGAATAAATAAGCTTCTTGCGAGTTCCATGACCACCCGTGGAAACTACCCGATTGCATCGTTACATATTTAAGCTTAACTACTTTAACCAAATATTGCAATAACAATCATCAGTATAAATGCAGGTTATTGTTTAAAGAATTAAGAAGGTACAAATGAAAGGATTTCATTGGAGCAGACGTTAAACATATGTGAGCGTTATCGCCTCCTCTGTTTTCCCTTCTTTCTTTCTTTCTTTCTTTCTTTCATTTTCTCCATGAAACCAAGTAATGTCTTTGATATGCCTTTCCGTCTTTTCACTACTTCAGGACTCCACGCACTAAGTGTATAGGGTTAAAGGGGTTTCATTACTAGTGTACCCACGACTGACATCAGGACTCCACACACTAAGTTTATAGACTTTAGGGAGCTCATTACATGGGTCTACGACTGCCATTAAGACTCCACAGTCCAAGTATATAGTCTTTAGGGATCTTCTCTATGCTCATATCTATCTATCTATCTATCTATCTATCTATCTATCTATCTATCTGTCTGTCTGTCTGTCTCGGTCTGTTTCTTATGCAGTATAAATTTCTGCTTGTTTTTATCTTGAAATAAAACGAATCATTTCAATTTCTCTCATTTCTCTGCGATGCAAATTACAAATATATATTCGCCTTCACCCACCCCTAGATCCGCCAATTCTTTTTTTATTTATTAATTTCTCTTCTCCTATCATTTTCTCCCATTTTATCTCATTTTGCAAAAATAATTTTAGCCCAGCAATTTTACATTCTTGCTGTTATCGTCACATCTTTTAGATTTTTGCTACATTTGTCATTTCTTCTTTTTTCATTTTTTTCTCTTTCTTTTTCCCACTGAAATCAAAAAGTGTCTCCAATATGTCTTTTCCGTCTTTCCTCGCGATCAAAACGAAATAGCTCATTATTTATTAGGTATTGGCAAGGCGTAACGAACGTGCTAAATAATTAAGGAAGTAAGGAATAATAATAATAATAATAATAATAATAATAATAATAATAATAATAATAATAATAATAATAATAAATATCTAATTATAACATCTAGGAAAACTAAGCGGTAATCGTGATATTAAAAAAATGGCATAATTTATCATCTAGTTGTCAAATGAAATCAGAAGAGTTGACATTCAAAAACAATTTTGCAAATTTCTGTAAATTCTAATTGGAATAACTGGTACTGCAGCCACGGCATCTAACTACGGTCACAAAAAGATTACCAGGTTCTATTACGTCAGATAAATGCAAAATTGTGCACTTGTCTTGTGAGGGGAGAGGTTACTTCGTGACGAAGCAGTTTAATATTTACTCAAATCATAGAATAAATTCCTAGTGTATCTTTCAAAAAAATAAATAAATAAATAAAAAATAAACCGAGCAAATAATCAATTTTTTCTACTAAAATATGCATTATTTTTTATATTTTTAATATATTTTTATATATATTATTCATACACAGAGGAATTGAACATTTTGAGAGAAATAAAATGGAAGTGTACTTAAGACAAAATAATATGATGCTGAATAGTAAACAAAATAGAGAATTTTAAAACAGTGTACGGGAGAAAAGGCTGGAAACAAATCTATAGCAGACGACAATATAAAAGGACAAATTTCTTATGGTGATTGGGTATTTTAAATTCTATTCGTTTGTTCTTACTTTCGCTCTAGACGATGTTTTCTGATTATTTGGAAGGTGTGTATGTGCGAAGGTATGTGCGTGTGTGTGTGTGAGTGCGTCCAGTATAAATGGGGAGAAATTAGGTAAGCTGAAAATGGAATCTCGTATATGTTGCTAAAGTACAGTTGACTCAAATATAGGAATAAACCTACTTAATTGTGCGACTCTGGTGCTTAAACAGCGGGAAGATAGAACGGTTGAGTGGGAAAGAATGAGAGAACAAAGTATCTCATTAAAATGTCAAATAAGAAATTTACATATATATATATATATATATATATATATATATATATATATATATATACAAACACACGCACACACACACATACACATATATATATATATAATTGATTATTTAAAAATTATAACATAAATATGTTATAAAATCACTACAAAAAATCACTATACATACATATATATATATATATATATATATATATATATATATATATATATATATATATATATATATATATATATATGCTTAGACACTCCGTCAGACAAAAAGAAGGAAACAAGACAAAAAGGAAATCTAGAAAATAAAACATAAAAAGCTGTCTTGGAAATAAAATTTCAAACTAAAATTTATCAGTGGGAATCACAGAAAAAGCATTACCAATGTAATTAATATCGCTTTTTAGATTATTTAATTGATGATAATAAAAAATAAACCATAAAATATACGATATATATAAGTTTACCTGAGAACAGTGACAGGAAAATTCGGAATTGTTCCCAAATATGTGTTTCTTTTAAATTAGTGTATCCCCTTTAACGTGTCGACATTTTGAATGACATGGTACATAATGAAAAATAGTAGGACAACCACCTTTCATCACAGCAAAAAATATTATAATTAATACAAATATTTGTATAAGACATATGTTTCTTTATTTAACAAATTAAACGATTTGGATATCTAGTAAAAAGCTGGACACAGATTAATTTTATGCAACTTGTAGCCGAAATGAATCCATGTACTGCAATCCCCAAAGTCCCTACACTAAGTCTGTAGAGAGCTGATGGCAGTCGTATTAAAAACTACATACTATACACGTTGTCCGTGGAGTCCTGATGGCTGTCGTAGACCCATGTCATGAGATACCTAAAGACTATGCTCTTAGTCCGTGGATTTCTGATGGCTGCTGTAGATCCATCTCATAAGATACCAACAGACGATGCACTTAGTCCGTGGAGTCCTGATGGAAGTCGTAGATCCATGTAATTAGACACCTAAAGACAAAGCTCTTAGTCCGTGCAGTCTTGATGGCTGTCGTAGATCCATGTAATGAGATACCTAAAGACTATAATTTAGTCCGTGGAGTCCTGACGGCTGTCCTAGATCCATGTTATGAGATACCCAAAGACTAACCTCTTAGTCCGTGGAGTCCTGATGGCTGTCGTAGATTCATGTAATGAGACAACTAAAGACTATACACTTAGTCCGTGAAGTTCTGATGGCAGTCGTAGATCCATGTAATAAGATACCTTAAGACTATCCACTTAGTCCGTGGAGTCCTGATGGCAGTCGTAGATCCATGTAATAAGATACCTTAAAACTATAGACTTAGTCCGTGGAGTCCTGATGGGTGTCGCAGATCCATGTCATGAGATGCCTAAAGATTATACACTTAGTCTATGGAGTCATGATCGCTGTCGTAGAGCATGTAAGGATATCCTGAAAGCCTATACACTGGAGTCATGATGGCAGCGATAGACCCATGTGATGAGATTCCTAAAGCAAATACCCTTAGTATGTGAAGTACTCATAGCAGTCGTAGACCCATGTAGAAAGATCCTATACACTTAGATTGTGGTGAGTGATTGTAGTCGTAGATCCATGTCATAGGATAACTAAAGACTATGCGCTTAGTCCGTGGAGTCCTGGTGGCTGTCGTAGATCCATGTAATTAGACACCTAAAGACTATACACTTAGTCCATACAGTTCTGATGGCTGTCGTAGATCCATGTCATGAGATCCCTAAGGAGTAAGCTCTTAGTCTGTGCAGTCCTGATGGCTGTCGTAGATACATGTAATGAGATACCTAAAGACTATACACTTAGTCCGTGGAATCCTGATGGATTTCGTAGATCCATGTCAAGAGATCCCTAAATACTATACACTTAGTCTGTGGTGTCATGATCGCAGTCGTAGAGCATGTAATGATATCCTTAAAGCCAATTCACTAAGTCTGTGATGTCAATTCATGATGTCAGCGATAGACGCACGTGATGAGATTCCTAAAGCAAATACACTTAGTATGTGAAGTACTCATGGCAGTCGTCAACCCATGTAGCGTGAACCTATAACCTTAGATTGTGGAGTCCTGATTTTAGTCGTAAACACATGTTCTGAAATTTTTAAAGCTTATAAACTTAGTGTGTGTAGTCATGATGGCAGTGATAGGCTCACGTAATGAGATTCCTAAAGCCCATACACTTAATGTGTGAAGTACTGAGATGGCAGTCATAGAGACATGTAATGAGATCCTTAAAGCCTCCACACTAAACCTGTGGAGTCCTGATGGGAGTCGTAGAACCATGTTATGAGATACTTAAAGCCGATACCCTAAGATTGTGGTGTCCTGATGGGAGTCGTAGACCCATCTCATGCGAACATTAAAGCCTATATACTTAATGCGTGGAGTCTTGATGGCAGTGATAGACCCATGTAACGAGAAACTATAAACTTAGTCCGTTGTGTCCTGATGGCAGTCGTAGACACATATACTGAGATCCCTGAAGCCTATTCACTTAATCTGTGGGGTCCTGATATCAGTCGTACACCCATGTACTGATATCCCTAAAGCCTATGTACTTAGTCTCTGGAGTCATGATCGCAGTCATAGACCTATGTAATGAGATCCTTAAAGCCGATCCAATAAGCCAGTGGTGTCTGATGTGAGTCGTATACCCAATGTTATGAGAACACAAAAGACTATACAATTAGTATGTGGAGTCATGATGACAGTCGTAGACCCATTGTAATGAGATCCTTAAAGCCTATACACTAAATCTGTAGTCCCTGATGGGAGTCGTAGATCTATGTAATGAGATCACTAAAGCATATACACTTACTGTGTGGAGTCATGATGGCAGTCGTAGACCCACTTACGCGATGGAGTTTAGATTGAAGTCGCAGATCTATGTAATGAGATTCCAAAAGCCTATACACTTAGTTTGTGTACTCATGATGGCAGTGATAGACCCATATAACTAAAGACTATGCGCTTAGTCCATGGAGTCCTGATGGCTGTCGTAGATCCATGTCATGAGATACCTAAAGACTATACACTTAGTCTGTGGAGTCCTAATGGCTGTCGTAGATCCATGTCATGAGATACCTAAAGACTATGCTCTTAGTCTGTGGTGTCATGATGGCAGTCGTACAACAATGTAAGAAGATCCTTAAAGCCGATACAGTAAGCCTGTGGTCTCCTGATGGGAGTCGTAGACCCATGTAATGAGGACATTAAAGCATATACACTTAGTGTGTGGAGTCATGCACTGAGATCCCTAAAGCCTATGCACTTAGTCTGTGGAGTACTGATGTCAGTCGCAGACCCATGTAATGAAATTCTTAAATACACTAAGCCTGATGGCAGTGATAGCCAGATGTAATGAGATTTCTAAGGCCCATACACTTAGTATGTGAAGTACTGATGGCAGACGTTGACCCATGTAATGTGATTATATACATTTAGTGTGTGGAGTTCTGATTTGATGGGATCCGATATACTAAGCCTGATGGGAGTCATTGGCACATGCAAAGAAATTACTAAAGCCTATACACTTAGTGTGTGGAGTCATTACGGCAGTCATAGACCTATGTAATGAAATCTTTAAAGCCTATACACTAAGTCTGTGGAGTCCTGATGGGAGTCGTAGACCCATGTAATAATATCCCTAAAGCGCAAATCTTAGTGTGGTGTGTCTTAGTGGCTGTCGTAGACCCATGTAATGAGATCCTTAAAGCGCAAATCTTAATGTGGTGAGTTTTGGTGGCGGTCGTAGACCCATGTAATGAGTTCCTTAAAGCCTAAACCCTTTGTGTAGAATCCTGATGTCCGTTGTATACTCATATAATGAAATCCCTAAAGCCTACACACACGCGCGTGCGCGTGCACACACACACACAATACACACACACACACAACACACACACATATGTATGTGTGTTCGTGTGTGTGGGCGTATGTGTGTGTTTGTTATTTTTTGTCTGCGTATGTGTGTGTGTATGCATCCGCCACCGTGCGTGCGAAAATTATATAGGGTGGGGATTAAAAGTTCTTGCGCCGAACAAGAATCCCTTAAAAATTATGTTTGATCAGATTTTCGGAAATGAGTCAGGCCGATAACTTTGCACTTGATCCTCGTGTGGTCAAGATAAATTATTTATCAACACTGTGGATAATGCCAAACCCACTGATATCATTTTACAATCAGAAAATACAAAATCCGCCGAAATCTGACGAAAGCGAGAATTGCCATTTTTTTTTTCTCAGCGTGAATTCTCTACTGTTTCCCTTCATTTTGTCAGTCATGAATTCTATATACTGAGTCATTCAATGCTTCCATAAAACTGTCTCTGAAGAAAAAGCATAAGCAAAACTACTGTATCTGAAATGGATTCCTGCAGTGATCGGAGTTGAATATTTGATCCATCGGCAGTGCAGGTGTTATACAGATACACGTCCTTCTGAAGTAGAGCGAGGGGGAAAGATAGATAATAGTCAGGTGTTCTGTTGCCATGGAAACAAATCCGAGGTGAGTAACCTCCGTTCGATGCTTAGACGTTGATGGGGGTATTGGATTTATTACATCTAATTTCTTAAGCAAGCCTCTCATCAACACCTTTCTTATACTAATATCGTAGATATTTCTTTATAAAAAATGGATCTGTTCAGTGGTTGAAGTAGTTGCATATTTCACACTGCTGATAGCCGTAAATGTTTGAATCCAATTGAAAGCTAGGATTTTGACTGGATTTCCTTCTTTACTCAAAAAATTGGCGCAACCAAATCTTAGCATCATTTCCCTTTTAAACCTAGGATTAGTAAAACCTGGTAGGTAAATTATTTTAAAAGAGCATTTTAACTAAAGTCATTATTAGTTTTTTAACATTTGTTACATTGTTATTGTAAATGTTTCAGGTATCTAACCGACCGAACGAATTGAGTTAAATTTTTAATTTAATTTTCTTTATAATAATTTAAAGCCTTTCTTCTTTGTTGTGGAAAGATTAAAAGTTACTTTCCTTCAAGTAAAAAATAAAATACTTTAAGAATTCTTCTTCTTCTTCTTCTTCTTCTTCTTCTTCTTCTTCTTCTTCTTCTTCTTCTTCTTCTTCTTCTTTGTGCCGTGTCAGTTCATGAGGTGGGCGATCAATGGTTCTCCACTAATTCCTATCCTTTAAAACTCTTAGCAATGTTTGCCTTTCTACTGTCCCTCCCACTACTTGTTCTGGCATCCATTTACACAAGCTCATTAGATAAATTACACACTGTCTCTTTTGTCTTCAATGTCTCACATTTTCTAAACTTTTTTCTTCAATATATATATATATATATATATATATATATATATATATATATATATATATATATCAAATATTTAAACTGTCTCTTTCTGATTCTAAGTATGTGTCCTTTTGTTTCTTTGTTTTTTGTTTTTTTAAGCATTTCACCCCAAGCAAGGCGTGAGTGCCACTAGCACGCAAGGTGTTATAGAGAGTGAGAGTAAGAGTAAAGAGGGGTGTTTGAGGAAAGCATAAAGAGGAGGACGGGAATCAAGATCTAGGTATCAGAAGATGTCGATTGACATTACATTAGAATATTTGAAGATTATAGATATCAGGGAAGCAAGTAAGCGGAAAGGAGTTCCGCTGTCGGGAAGTACGAGAGAAGAAGCTGTTGCAGTAGAAGAGGCGGTTACATTTAACTGTTTCGACAGTGAAAGGGTAGGACTGAGATGTCAACCTAGTAGCACGCTTAAATTCATGCAGTTTGGGAACCAGTGAAAGTAGCTCGTCAGAGCAGTTGCCATGAAAATATTTGTAGAAAAGACAAAGAGAAGCCAGATCACGTCTGTGAGAAAGTGACTGTAGTTGAGATGCCATGTTAGGACTTTACTATTGTCATTAAAATGATTTTGTTGCTTTCATGCCCCACCCATGGTATTCTGTTCTTGTAGAACCACATCTCTGTTGAATTCTGTACTTGCTTGATTTTGACATCTCCAAGATCTTCGCATCTTGGGTTGTTTCACTTTGTTTATAACCATACATTCCGTCGTCTTACTATTGATGGTTAGTCTTTTCTTCCCGCTTGCCTTTATTGCCTCGTCTATATCCTGCAGTTTTCTTTCTGTGTATGCCATGAACACGCTACCATCTGCATATATTACATTGCGAAGATTGAGCTGACCAATAATAAATTTTGGTTGAACTTTTGGTTCTCTTAAGATTTTCTCGTTGTTAAAGTAAAATAAATTTGGTGAGAAAACATGTCCTTGTCTCTCGACGCAACTAATCCTCTATTAATACGGCCGTCTAGCTAAAAACAAAATACAGTGTTGTTTATTTATTGTAAACACAAAGGAAATAGAAATATATCTAATAGGGGATGTAGATGACCCAGCTGGTTAGAGGGTTTATACAGAAGATTGTGTAAATGAAATTTTAAAAATAGACTAACACGCATCTCGATGAATGAAGTAAACGTGAAAGAGAAAGACCGTCTCCAGAATCGTCATGCGATAATGACTCATGAAAGAAAGAAGACGGGAATTATTGAAAAACATTATTGATATCATAACACCAACAATTAATATTGTTAAGCACGTGAAGGAAATTACCGCAGAACTCCATAGTTGACCATCTGATACAGCTGCTTTCAAAGAAATAATAATAATAATAATGATAATAATAATAGTGCTTGCTAAATAAAAATTATCAAGAACACATACAGAAAAACTGTGTTAACCCGAAATACAGATTCTGTGTTAAATATCCAGAAACATCTTGTATCAGGTTGCATCCACTGAATATAAACCTCGACATGAACAGAATGGGTCAATATCTGCAGCGGGAAGGAAATTGTAAGAAACTGGTACGAACAAAATCCAGACCCGGTTATAGAGATAAGACCTCTAACAATTTTATGGGACTTTACAATACATACAGACAGAACAATTAAAGCTAATCGCCCAAACATCTTCATCAAAGACCACAAGAACAGAGTGTGTTCTCTTATTGACATACCAGTCTCTGCAGATTGTACTGCATCTTTGAAGATCTTTAAAAACTATCAAAATACAAGAACCTTAAAGTGGAAAACTAAAAATGTGGCACATGAGGACATCAATAATTCCAGTTGTAGTTGGAGCCCACAGATTGATTGGAAAATGTTTCGATAGACTCATTGAAGTGGTTCCTGGTAGCCCATGCCTTAAAGAAAATAATATAAAAAATCGTACTAATAAGTACAGCTCACACATTATGAAGAGCTTTATCTAGGTAAAATGTATGTGATCTAAGGTTGTTGTTTTTTTTTTAACAAAAAACGATCAGGGGGAAATGTCATGATGCCATTTCTGACCTTAGGTCTCTGGTTGGGACTCGGAAGAAAATGTGTATACAACAAAAATCAAAGGAAATATAATAATAATAATAATGCATTGAAAATTATGCGTAGAGCGCGTAGAACAGTTGTACGAGCATTCATGACCGTCAGTAGCCGAAAATGATCAAGTGAAGTTCATGTGGCATACGACCATCTTGACTGACAATCGCTTGCAGAGCAATGATTTTTCCAATCACTACAATCTTAACCACTTCAAGTCTAGGGTAAACCGTTATCTTTCCTGTATAACCTCAAGAACTTTATTTCTTGCCTTTCTTTACGCTCATATACACCACACAGGGCCTTGTATTAAGTGAAGATTAGTATTTTAAAAAATCGCCCTGACAGCAAACGCCCTTGTTCTCAAGAGCAGCCATGAATGGATCCTAATAGAGCTTGCAGTACTTCGAGATTGGGACATCGCGAAGGCGAGGGAAATAGAAAATACGGAGGAGCAAAAACCTGACAGTGCAAATCGGAGAAATTAATCAAGCAGCAGTTTGTTGCTCCTATTGGATTTGGCGCACTCGGACTATTCCCAGGAATCTTTCTGCTTTACAGGACGCCATGGGGAAACCTGACATCATTGGGAGTGTGCATATAGCAGTACTGCTTGGAACAGCTCATGTACTGATGGAAATGTTGTGCCTCTATACTACAGGTTGGAGCTGAGATTTGACCTTCATCACAGAGTGCATTAAATAATAATAATAATAATAATAATAATAATTGTGAATTCTGTTAAGTACCACAAACAGCTGCTTTGTGGAACCAACCCCCAAGAGGATGCTTCCCCGACCACTACAATCTTAACCTGTTCAAGTCTAGAGTTAACCGTTATCTTCTACAAATATCCTCATAAACTGTGGCTCTGTACACCTCTACTTCGTGTGGCTCTTTGGCCTTGTACAGCGTGAACATTATTATACAGATTGCTTGATCTTAAACAGATGGGTGTGTTCCCTAGAAGCTGAAGCACTGTTCATAAGCAGGTGTTGTGGGGGTGAGCTCATCATTGCCAGATGTCAAGAGGGTTGTGTTTTAAGTTTGAAGGATGAGAAAGTCAAGATGACATCTTTGAAGATATTTAAAAAAAAAAACAAACTATCAAACTACAAGGATAAGGTTCTTGAACTCGAAATCTAAAACATGTGGCACATGAGGGCATCAATAATTCCAGTTGTATTTGGAGCAATCAGATTGATTGGAAAAGGTTCCGATGGACTGATTGAAGGGATTCCTGGTAGTTCATGCCTTAAAGAAACATAAAAATAGTACTTACAGTACAGCTCACACATTACGAAGAGATTTATCTATGTAAAATGTGCGATCTTGTTTTTTTAAAAAATGTTTTTACAAAAATGATTAGTGGAAAATGTCATGGTGCCATTTCTGACCTTACGTCTCCGCTTGTGACCCGGAAGGAAATGTGTATACGACAGAAATCAAAGGAAGCAACAACAACGACAATAATAATAATAATGCTTTTGGTGTGAATTAGGTATAATGTAGAAGACCACATTATACTTAAGTTACGCTAAAGACTCCCCTGCGTCCACTCCTTTGAATATCCGACAAGCAATTTTTCAAGGAAACGCCCTGTCGCCCATTCTAATTTGTCTGTCACAAACCCACTTTCGAATGAACGAAACAGTTATAACTATGAATACAAAATAAACAACAATTTATTCAATCACTTTTTCTACATAGATGACCGCAAACATTTTTTGTCAACAACAACAATGAGTTAAAAGGTCTCAATACAGTAAAATATTGACATCTCGAATAATTTGAGACATAAAGGTTATCGTCCACCCAATTACAGTTATGATAATACAACAGACCTTACTACCCATAATGCACCAAAACACAAAACACAGCCTGAAGATTGCGTTTAATCATGAAACAGACTGTCACCGCTGGGTGATGACCTCAATGTCCATATATATATATATATATATATATATATATATATATATATATATATATATATAGGGAAAAGGTTATAGTTGTTCCAACGAGAGAAAAATGTATATTTTTAAAAAAGAGAGAAACCGAAAAAGTTTTTTCTAATAATGTGGATTGGTTTTAGTACATATATTATATTTTATTCTTCAATTTTCTGCTATACGTGTTTCCGTATGCTGATTCCTTATTATAAAACAGTATGTATATATGACGAGGGCATTTACATATGCAGGCTGACAGGGATAGGAAGACATCTCTAATCAACACATCTATCATCGCCAGCTCTCATACCAAACCCAATGGTTTTATTAACAATTAGGCAGAAATTCACTTTTGCCAACAGTCCAGAAAGGAGTTCAAGGCTCACTAACAACGAACAATGAGACACATTAAAAAAAAACATAAGGAAATTTTATTCCTTATAATTTTATTTCTTTTATTTGCCTGAAGAAGGTGACCAGACCGGAAACACGTGTAGCAGAAATATGAAAAATAAATATGATATATATACTAAAACAAATCCACATTGTAACCAAAAGTGTTTTCGGTTTCTCTTTTTTAATATATATATATATATATATATATATATATATATATATATATATGTATATATATGTGTGTGTGTGTGTGTGTGTGTGTGTGTGTGTGTGTGTGTGTGTGTGTGTTTAGGGAGTAATCCTTCTTCCATGCACATTTCATTGAATACGACAGACAAAGTTATTTATTTATTTAGTTTTTTTTATACAATTTCTCATGCGATCTAATAATTTTTTTTTCTTTTCGGATAAATTATATAAAAATTGTCCGAATGTTCTTTTTATCCGAGCGCTTTCGGCTATACATTTTGCAATTTTCAAGGATTAAATATTTTAACTCTTAAATAAGAAATAATTTGTTGTATGTATGTTTTATAAAATGTTTAACATTTTTCAAAACTAGGTTTTTATATAATTTATCATCCGAAAAGAAAAAAAATATTAGATCGCATGAGAAATTGTATAAAAAACTAAATAAAAGCACCTTGTCAGTCGTTTTTAATGAAATGTGCATGGAATATAGTTGCTCTGTTGAGGGATAACGTTAGCCTTTTGGATATATATTTATATGGATATTTTACATTGTTTTGGTGTGAGGAATACGCCCCCAAAGTTTGGAAAAGTATTTTTGATACGCCACGTATACACAATTTCACAAATAAGAGATCTTTGCTTTATATATATATATATATATATATATATATATATATATATATATATATATATATATATATATATATACTCATTGGGCCTTTACTCGCGTATGTAACTGAGTATACAAATGGTGACTACAATACTGGAAACTTTCTCGTCCACCTTTTGCAACTTTTAACACACATACGTGTTCAGAAGGCCGGGAGGCAGAATGGCCGAAATGTTGTTATAATATCAAATAAGATGAGGTAAATAATAACGTTCGCTCTGCTGAACAATCTCCTCACAGATGAATAACATACATACATATATATATATATTATGTCAGGCTTAATGATACAAGTTAGTACTTCCATCGGGAAATTAGTATTAACGAAAAGATGTTAGTAAGCTTTTCAGAATATACACTTAAATAAAAACGTATATTCTGAAATGTTTACCAACATCAGTTGTTTAATACTAATTTCACTATAAGAGTGTCTGCTAATAATATTTATTCTTAGTTTATTATAAAAAATTATTATATTTATAATAACTTGTTTTGAAGGAGACAGATTTTATCATGGAAACAAATTCAGAGCATATCTTTATCTATGTTGCGTTCTGTGTCGTCTCTGGGTCTCCACGCTACACCCTAAAATGGTGTCAACGAAAAGGACCCTTTCCTTTCCTTATACATTTTATTAGGAGAGAGTGGTGGAAGATGGATTCAAAGAGGCACTGGGAGGAATTACGTCGCAGGAACGCATATCGCACATTGGCTCAGCGTCGCTCCGCAGGTGGTCTTAGCCGGTCGCTAACCTGGGCGTGGAAGACGTATCGACGCTTCAGAATTTTTGCGGCTCTCTGTTGAATTCGCGCAGTTTTGGACTTATATCGAAAATCCAGACAAAGGCAACCCATTCCTGTCAGAATACCACGCCCACATGGCAATCTGGCCAATCGCTGATCATTCTGATCCTGGCCTTCGCATTCTGTAATATCTATAAATAAAACTGAAAGATATAAGCCATATAAATGTATATTTCATTAAAACCATATATATGCCGAACTAACATAGTATTTTATTTGCTAATATGTGCCGTTGATATGCTACTATTTACATCTGTCTTTCAGCCATTAACTTTATTTTCACGTTACTTGTAACAGTTTTATTGCTTACCAGAGATCTCTGAATATTATTTTCAATTCTCTTCTATATACCATGTTCTTTCATTACGTGGTCGCTCATCGCTCTCCAGAACTCCATATTCTTTATAGCTCTTAGTAAGTTTTGTCTTTTTGCTACCCTCCTAATCACTAGCCATCTATTTAAACAAGATGATTAAGTAGGTTGTGCGCTGTTTCACTCTTCCAATCTTACCTTTAGTATTCTTCAAGCAGTCTTTCCTCATTATGTGGCCGATAAATTTCAGCTGTCTCTTTCTCATTCTAAGTATATGTGTTCTTTTCGTTTCTATTTTCATTAAAACGTCCTCGTTACTCATGTCCAGTTCATCGTTTCCTCAGTATCCTTCCGTAGAACCATATCTCTTTTGCCTCAAGTCTGTGATTAATCTGTGAGGCGGTTGTTCAGCATTCATAGCCATATAGAAGTTTCTATATTACATAAACATATATATCGGTTTCAAATTAAAGACCAACAGTTTTCTATTGCATTAATATCTGAAAAGATTACAGTCATTCCATTAATGTCGCGTTGTGCAAAAGTTTTTTGGCAAGGTGAGCAGTTATGCAGAATAAATATACTCTTTTGATTAAACTTCTTCGTTGTAACCTGTACAAATATTAAAAAAAACTATTGATTAAGAAGTTATAATAATTCTTTACATTACTACAATCAACTTTAAATATATAGTTATGTTGCCGACAATACTACTCCTGTCCAATTTTCTCTACCTCCCCACTGATATCTTCTAAGTCATTTGGTTGATTATTTCCGTCAAGGATCTATCTTCTAACTCTTCCATCAGGTTCATCTAATGGAGCTCTACATTCATCAGTAAAAGTTACTGACAAAAAATCATTTTTCTTATACTTCCTTGTTTTTTTAGGTTTTTTTCTGGTGTTTGTTTAAATGTAATTTGTTTGCGTTATCCAATATTCTGCATCTTTTCTCTCTGTTTAGATCCGAAACATCAGCTTCAAATATTTTCTTGCTATTCAATCCAATTTAATTAATTTTTAATTTTTCTCAAATCTCTTTTTTATCACATTCTTCAAGTCAGGTTTCTTGTTTTGAAATTGACAATGTTTTCAAGTTCTTTTGTATTCGTTTTTGATATTTGTTAAATTTTCCATTTTTATTTTTTATTTATTAATTTTTTTTTTGGTGTGGTGAGGGCAGTTTCCAAAGTTTCGAAGTTATATTTTAAGACCCATGACAATTCTATATATCTAAAAGCTAAATTTTAATAATTATATTATTATATACTCAATTGCAATATGGGGAACAACACTCGGGTTGTTTAATCACATATCGCCAAATGAATTATTATAAATGTCTCTAACAAAAACCAGATATTAAAAACTAAAATTCAATTTATATTACTCATATAAACATATGTACATCCTAAAAGTTTTCCCAACCTAAGTTGATTAATAGTAATGTTATAAACATTGAATAATAAAATCAGGCATAATTTAAAATTCCACACTGTTCAAGGGGAAAGTGAAATCCTCTTCATTTTCAAAAACACGGACCAGGTTTTATATGGAACCACACGGGGAACTTCGCCATTATGGTTAGTTATCTTTCGCCAGGTCAATTTACGTCTGAGTAGTGAGTTCGATCCTAACTGGCGCATGAGTTAACCTATTTGCCAATAATGGCTTCCCATGTGCTGAAAGTGGAGCTATGATTCTCCTCATTATGGAGGGGAGAAATGGCTCAGCAACGAGGATGGTGTAATACCGATATCAGCGTGGCAGTGATCGCAGGGGCAAAAATCAAGTCCCTGGCCGATATACATAAGTATGTGTATGGCGCTTCCCGCGTTAAAATGACATTGTGTCACATCTGGCCTTGATAGAGAGGCCTGGTGAATATACCTAACTGGATGCTATACTTACGGCTTTGTACCACAACTAAACTACGATTAGTAAATAATTATTCATCGGGGCGGGGGAACTGAAATGTTTAAAAAAGTGTTTGTTTTTCATTTTTTTTTTATGACTAATACAGAACTATATTTCAAGGGCAATTTTCAGTCTGTTCAACAATTATTTTCCTACGCCAAATGTTTTTTATTGTCTGTAACGTTTTGCTGTACGAAAGTTATATCCCTATCACAGGCGTCACTAATGCAGCGGAGTAACTCAATGGAGAACTGTTCTAGGATTTTTATAAGACTGGCTCATTGTAAAACTAGATAATAATAATTGGAAAAAATCGTATATAGCATAATTTTTGATGACACTGTTAAACGAGTAGATAAATAAATAAAATCGTGGACACAGGATGCATAAATAAGAATTTCCCAGAGGTTCTCCAGTATCAGTCCACCAGTATATCGACGTGTTTATTAGATGAGCTATAATGTGTCCCTAAATTATGATGGTCAGTTGGCGATAAGGTTCGAAATAGCGGAGCGAAAAGAAAGAATCATTAAGTGGATATTTCAGACGATAGATGCGCGCTACAGAGAAACAGATGCGAGTGTCAGACAAAAGATTATGTAGAAGACCAAAGCAGTTTCAAAGGCTTCATGATGCATGTTTTAAAAGACGAAATGATGAGGCGTCTCTGATTGTTTAGCGAGAGATAAAGTAATTGAGGCTTTCACTATAGCAGATGTACAATGGCTGAATTCAGCCAATAGAGAAGACGAAAGAAGGAAATGCATCTCATAGAACAAAACAACTAACCGAGATCCAGTATACACACACACACACACACACACACACACACACACATACATATATATATATATATATATATATATATATATATATATATATATACATATATATATATATATTCTTGTCTCTATGTGTGTGTAACATTGTTTAAAATTTGCAGTATTTATGTGGTAAGGGTGATCAATATAGGGAATAAATCATTTGCAGTTATAATGGTGCATGATCATCAGATCGCTTAAAGTGGGAAGCTGCCAGTCACTATGCTATATTGAGTGCTATCTCGACTTTCTCTTCCTCTCTCTCTCTCTCCCATGCTCTCTCTCTCTCTCTCTCTCTCTCTCTGTACATATATATATATATATATATATATATATATATATATATATATATATATTAGATAATATTTACGAGATATCAGTTTCTTAAAGTAAGTATTGTAATAACGGTTTTTGCAAAGTTAGATCATCTTCTTTCATGAAATTTGAGATTATAGAGCAGCGTTTGTCAACCGGGTTTCCCCAGAACCCTAAGGTTCCGCAAAAGGTCCCCAAGTGTTCCGCGAGAACAGGTGAGATAAGCTAATGCACTTTTGACTTTTTATTTAATTATTTAATATTACACGCACAATATATTCTTGGTTATTGTGACATAGAAATCATCCTATCTAACCTAATATGTTATTAAAAAATATAACAATCATTGAATTTTATTTAACATTACCAAAAATTTTTCCTTAAACCAGTTATTCAAAAATATATTCTATGATATTTACGTGAACAACGATGAAAACAAAATGAGAAAGATATGGTATATAATTTTGTTTTGGCGCAGGAGGTCCTTGAGGTATGTAATTTTTTTATGAGTTACGCAAGGGTAAAATGGTTGAGAAACACTGCTGTAGAGGATTGTGAGTTCAAATTTAGCCAGAAGTGACTTCTTTATTCAACAAAAAATTTGAAAAAAAAAGAAACCTTCTGGTGTTCATATTTCATACATTGTAACAATATTTTTTAACTGCTGTTGAGTTAATACAAGGCTCAAGAGCCATTAAAGGTAGACGGTTACTAAATGAAGTTGTTGAAAGCAGATAACGATTGATTCGAGACTCGAAGAAGTTAAGCTTGTAGTGATAAGGGAAGCATCCTCTCGGGAATCGCTTTTGAAAAGGTCTAAACTGGAGCCAATGATTGCAACTCGTCAGGATATTTGCTATTGAAATTAGTGACAAAGTAGAGAAATGCTTGCGACGTTTCGTCTGCGGGAAAGAGTTTGTAGGACGAAAAATAATTCATCACCCATAAGGCCACATAGACGCTTTTGAATTCCATCAAGGCTGGGACGTAAGGATTGCGCCGCCCCAGTCCAGACATGGCATCAATACTTCATCTGATCTGACTCTTATAAAGATAGAGCATGGCAGGAGGAGTCAGGTACTTTCTGGAGGGGGGGTGCAAAGGAACCGGCCATTTTTCCAGCCTCTTTGGCGATAAATCGTCTAGATGAGTTTCCACAAGATCGTTAGTACCAATAGACGTTCAAAACAAGGAGTTTTATTGGGAGTATATTGAGAGTATCATTTGATTTTTATTGAAAGAATTTGCTATCCAAGCAAGAATTGAAGCTAATCAAGCTATAAAATGGTAGAAGACTATCGTCCGGTCCACACTTCTCAAGAAATAATAATAGATTCATGATAAAAATCCAGAAACAATTGACCATCTTGTATCAGGTTACACGGTGTTAGCACCCACTGAATATAAAACTCGGAATGATAAAGTGGGACAATATCTGTGTTGGAAGATATGCAATATTTGCGAGAAGGAAACTACAAGAAAACTGGTATGAAGATCACCCAGACCCTTAGCAATTTTAGGACTTTACAATATACACATACAGAACAATCAAAGCTAATTGCCCAGACATCGTGATCAAAGATCACAAGAACAGAATATGTTTCCTTATTGACATGATAGTCTCTACAAATTGCAATGTATATTTGAAGGTCTTCAAAAAACTATCAAAATCCAGGAATCATGAAATGTAAATCTGAAAAATGTGGCACATGAAGACATCAGCAATTCCAGTTGTAGTTGGAGCACTCGGGTTGATTGGAAAAATTCTGATAGACTCCCTGAAGGGATTCCGGGTAACAAAAAAAAAATGTACTCATAATATTACGAAGAGCTTTATCTATGTAAAATATGTGTGTTCTTACGTTGTTTTTTTTACAAAAATAATCAGTGGAAAATGGTGCCAGTTCTGACCTTAGACCTCTTGTTGGGACCCGGAAGGAACTGTGTATACAACAGAATTCAAAGGAAATAATAATAATAATAAAATAGATAACAATAAAGAGCAATTGAAGATATTTGTGAAAAAGAAACATGTTCTGAAACGGGGGATAAAGAGATTCAAAATAAATTCAAGAAACAGAACGTAAATTAACAGGAGAGAAAAGAAAGTATGACATTGATAAATTTGAAAAAAAAATCAACAGAGCGTAATAGAAGCAAATTTACATGGAATTGGTAGAAAAGTGTCTTTTGAAGAAGGAAACAGAAAGAACTAAAATAACAGCTCAAGATCAGGATATTAGTACAAATAATACTAGGAAGCTTGTCCACAAAGAAGAGATATCGCCACTTTATACAATATGTGGACAATTCGATGTAACTATAGAACACATGAATGCCCAAGTGAAGCTCAGAATTGGTATAACTGGTGGAGGCATAATCAAGTTGCTGTAATTAGTCATTGGTAGTTATTTGAGAAATGTCGTTTTCAGTGAGAAAAGAAATGGTACAAAATTAAACCTGAAAAAAGTCCATGAATCAGAACTATGCAAGGTTTTATGGTATTTTTCAGTACAAACAGATAAACGACATAAACACAACAAGCCAATCATATTTGTATTTACTCACCCCCACCACGAAGTCAGGTTGTGACAGAAAGTTGGTTTAATGTGGGGAGCCCAAGCACAGTACACCCGGGCAAGGAACAAAAATTCCCCGAGCCCCCGCAACCGTCGGTTGCGCTGGTCTTGGTGCGTACACCGATCCCTCTCTCTAGTGCAATGAGAGGGCGCGTCCTCGGGCAGCTGTTCCCCAGGGCCAGCACCTCTCAGTATAATCTTCCTCAGATGCGACTCTGTTCTTTGACGGAGTCGCCCTTGAGTGTACTCTTCCCAAAGGCAGAGACACAACTGAGAAATGATAAATAGTGTGTTACAAACCACTCAAGAGAGTGATTTACACGCATATTGGTAGAAGATAAAATAGAAACAGAAAAGTTAATCGCCGGCTCCTTTTGATACAAGGATAGAGCAGAAGGAAGAATAGGAAGCAATCGGTTATGACCCAATGGAGTTTGAACTCTCAAAGCTTTGAAAGCTGACATTATACCAGTTGCCATTGGTGCACTTGGCACGATGGTTGAGAGAATGAGGACATGGATAAAGAAAATTGGCATGGATTGCTCAGTGAAACTGTTGCAGAAAGGAAGCCTCTTAGAAACGGTAAGAATAATCCGGAAATTGATAATTAGAGTCAGAGGAATATTGCATCATATCTATGGCTGCTATTTGTACCCCCTCTCTATGCATTAATTACCAGTTATTAAGAGGTTACCTGTAAAAATACTGAGAATAATAATTGAATGCTGAAGACTGTCCCTCCTAAAAACAAAGAAAAGACACAACAATCAACACTTTCCTGGGGCCTCTCTCTCTCTCTCTCTCTCTCTCTATATATATATATATATATATATATATATATATGCTGAGCAGACCGTAGTTACAGAGCGTGTTACCTAGCGTGATCAACAATCTGAACAAGGCCAGTACACTCAAACCCTCGGTCACGATGACTTGTGACTTCATGCTAGCAAGGGTTCCGTCTACCCAATTTTAGTCACAAAGCTTGGGTCCACCCGTAGTATGGTTTTCAGGCACTTTCCAAAGGTGCCGCACGCTGGGATCTCCCCCCCCTCCAGACCGATGACGTCAGGAAGGAGACGTCATCAACCGTGGTAAGATTCGAACCCGGGTCTCATGGTCAGAAAGCGAACGTTCTAACCACTCCACCACGAGCCTATATTATTATTATTATTATTATTATTATTATTATTATTATTATTATTATTATTATTATTATTATTATTATTATTATTATTATTATTATTATTATTATTATTATTATTATTATTATTATTATTATTATTATTATAATAATAATAATAATAATAATAATAATAATAATAATAATAATAATAATAATAATAATAATAATAAATACATACATACATACATACATACATACATACATAACAATCAAAGCTAAACGCCCAGACATCGTAATCAAAGACCACAAAAGCAGAATGTGCTTTCTTATTGGCATGGCAGTCGCTACAGATTATAATGTATCTTTGAAGATCTTAAAAAAAATATCAAAATACAAGGATAAGGATCTTGAAGTGGAAATCTGAAACGTGTGGCACATGAGGACATCAATAATTCCAGATGTGGTTGGAGCCCTCGGACTGATTGGAACAGGTTGCAATAGACTCATTGAAGGTATTCCTCATAGAAGAGATATCTATTCATAAGCCGGAGCAGCTGGAGAATATCAAAATCAAATATAGGGAAGGTTTTTCTTTTCAGGATGAGATAGCCAAGGCGTCTGGTACTGAATACCGAGCTAAATTTTAAAAAACCAACAGAATACCAGCTATAAAGAACTTGGCTGTCCCTGTAGTGCAATACGGTTTCAACATTCTTAACTAGACCATAGTTGACATTAAGCGAATGGATGCCAAAACGAGAAAGCTTCTCACCGGCCACCGCATGCATCATCCCAAGGCTGACGTTGATCGTCTGCATGTGCCCAGATCCGAAAGAGTCAGAGGATTAGTTCAACTAGAACTGTCTTACAAAACTACAACAATTGGCCATCAAAGGTACCTAGAAACTACAGAACATTGGATGATAATCTGTGTCAAAGAACATTAAAGTAGTAAGCGAATTTAAACGTTAATAATGGAGTTTCAAGTGGGTGAAGAAATGCAAGTAAATCATAATACATCGACTGCAGATCCAAAATACTTTAAAAAACTAGCAAAGACAAATGTAACAGACCAAAACTCTGCCCGTACCAAACAAGATGATAAAGACAAACCCCGTACCCATCAGTGGCTACGTAGTGCAAGGTTAAAAGCTGAAACTGAAAGTTTTATTCTTGTTGCACAGGACCAATGCTTACTAACTAGAAATTGCCAAGCACACATAATGAAAAATTGTGTTAGTCCAAAATACAGATTCTGTGATAAATATCCAGAAACAACTGACCATCTTGTATCAGGTTGTGCGGTATTGGCACTCACTGAATATAAAACACGGCACGACAGAGTGAACCAATATCTGCACTGGAAAATCTGCTACACTTACGGAAAGGAAACTGCATGAAATTGGTATGAACACCACCCAAACTCGGTTACGGAAATGGGACCTGTAACAATTTTATGGGACTACACAATACACACAGACAGAACAATCAAAGCTAATCGCCCTGACATCGTGATTAGAGGCAGCAATGACAAAGGGGCCCTCCTTATTGCCATAGCAGTCACTACAAACTGCAATCTATCTTTAAAGATCTTTAAAAAAAACTATCAAATTAGAAGGACCTTGAAATCAAAATCTAAAAAATGTGGCGCATGATGACATTAACAATTTCAGCCTTAACAATTGGAGCCTTCGGATTGACTGGAAAAGTTTCCAATAAACTCATTGAAGGAATCCCTGGTAAAACATGTCTTAAAGAAATACAAAAAATTCTACTCATAAGTACAGCCCACACCTTACGAAGGGCTTTATCTGTGTAAAATATGCGCGATTTTTTTCAAAACTGCTCAGTGGAAAATGTCATGATGCCATTTCTGACCTTAGGTCTCTGGTCGTGCCCCGGAAAGAAATGAGTATACACCAGAAACCAAAGGAAATAATAATAATAATAATAATAATAATAATAATAATAATAATAATAATAATAATAATAATAATCAAGTATACATACTGAAAAATTTTGTTAGCCTAAAATGCAGATTCTGTGATAAATATCCAGAAACAATTGGCCATCTTGTATCAGGTTGCAGGGTACTGACACCCACTGAAAATAAAACACGGCAAACACAGAGTGGACCAATATCTGTATCGGAAAATATGCAAGTTTTTCGGAAAGGAAGCTGCAGAAAATTGATACGAATACTATCCAGCCTCGGTTACATGGGACCTGTAAGAATTTTATGGGACTTTCCAATACACACAGTCAAAACAATCAAAACTAATCGCCCAGACATTGGGATCAGAGGCCACAAAAACAGAAATTGCCTCCGAATTGACATGACAGTCCCTGCAGATTGCAATGTATATTTGAAGGTCTTCAAAATCCAGGAATCTTGAAATGTAAATCTGAAAAATGTGGCACACGAAGACATCAACAATTCCAGTTGTAGTTGGAGCACTCGGGTTGATTGGAAAATAGTCCGACAGACTCATTGAAGGGATACCTGGAATCCCATGCCTTAAAGAAATACAACAAACCTGTACTCACTCATAATAATAATAATAATAATAATGATACTCTATCAGATTATATTATATAATTACAAAAAGCTTTATGAATGTAAAATGGGTGTGATCTTAGGTTGTCTTATTTTTATTTTTTTATTTTTTTACAGAAA
>OZ038493.1:49414731-49417231 GCA_964036315.1 Acanthosepion esculentum | reverse complement strand
CATTTTTCCAATATTGGTTTTAAAATCGTTTGAAAGTGTTTACAAAGAACGCCACACCGAAGTCGGTATAAATAGTTTGAAGGTAATTGGATTTTTCAAGTGTATAATTGTACCGAATTGCAAAAAGTTTTGTTCATTAAAGAACTTTGATTTTCTTTTTTAATGAGTCGTTTTGTTCGCAAAGCTCGTAAAATAAATTCGTCTTCAGTTCGGGATTTTTTTTACCATTGGCCATAATTACAAACACAAGATGTATTTACTTTAATAAGTCGCTTAAAGTTTACATTAATTAATGGCTAGTTGAACATTCATAGAAGCTATGCATTATGGATTTTAAAAGGTATTAAAATGCACTAACTGCTCCGGATGTGTTAGGTTGGGACTAAAAAGCCGAATAAGTTGGGAAGGGCGATATAGGAATGTGGTAATGAGCGAGTATATGCATACACGTTTATTTGTTCTGTGTAGGGGTAGGCGAGACAATAGAAGAGTGAAAGCACCTGTTAGTTATTGTTACATATATCACCAATATTGATTTAGTGTGCATAGGGTCGGGGATTATGTTCGCGACACAGTTTTTAAAGCTTCTTTTTCATTTTTCTTTTCTTATTTTTTTTAATAAAATAAACTTAAAAATCAAATCAAATTAAACAAATATTAACAAAACATCGACAGTAAGATAAACAAACATTTGAAATTAATCCTTTGTTGTATTCAACTGACGCCTGGATTAGCCACGTCGGGAAAGTAATCCGTTAAAAAATGAATTCCCGGGGGAAAAATATAATTTTAGTGTTTAATTCTTTCTTTTCTTTTTTTTTTTATAAATAATTCTGCGTCATTTTTTTTTAAAATGATGTTTTAATCCCTTTTTTTATTTTTTGCGATTATTATTATTTTTTTTTTTTTTTAAGAATTAAGAATAATAATCATCTTCATCGAATTCCGTTTCATCCTGGTCGTCTGATTTACTTATTTGCAGTAACCACTGTTTTATTCTCCTTTCCTGAAGAGCTTTACTACCGACCCGAGACCTAACAAGAGGCGAACGACAGGCCGGATCGTAGACTTCATCAAAGGGAGATCGTCTCTGGGGCCCAGGTAATAGAGGTGCTGGCTCCTCCAGTCGACATGGAGGTGGAAGAGGCAACGTCCGACTCGGCGACAGGGACAAATCTGTACTTTCGGCCTGTTTTTCAGAGTCGGTTTGTTCCCCTTCCATACTGCGTTCCATTTCTGCTTCAGGCAGGCTCTCCGGCTGACCGTCCTTCAGGTTTGACCAGGAGCGCGAGTTCCTCCTCATGCAGGAGGGCACTTCCTGTGTATGTTCCGGGTTGGAAAGATGGCGACGGAGAGTGTGCGATCGCTGCCCAATCAGACCACCAAGATCACCTAATCGTTCAAGGTAGGATGTCGTGTCGGACGAGTCGTTCGAAATAAGTCCAATGCTTCGGGCCGTGCAATCGCTGTTCAACGATACAGCGCTGCCGACGCGACTGCCCTCTCTCAGATAGTTCGAAGTGCCGAACGTCGAAAGCCAACAGTAATTAAGGTCCCCCGGGGATTCCCGTTGACTCAGTTCAAGGTTCATAGAACGACGGGTCATCCGCGGGGAGCAGTACAGTCCAAGCGCGTGGTCGGAATCTTCGCGCGAACCCCGTCTGTCCATTCGATCGTCATATGGATCATCTCCGCCATCAGGTTCAACCGACAGGTTCGGTAAACTGACCGCAGGAATGCCCAAGTCGGTCGGGGATTTGGAGCTGCCAATTGAGGTTGTGTCTTCGCTACGGTCCACAATGTTCAGCATGATTCGAGGGACAGTAGCTGCCCGCTCTGACATTGGGGTCCGCTGCGGTTTGAGTTGTGTCCGGTATAAATCTGCCGGGCAGTCTAAACTCTCACCGCCCGATTCCTGGCCATCGCTGGTGCTGGTACCGCTTTTTGCTTCGTTGGACATTAGTCTTTCTTATTTGGTTGTTGAAAGATCAGAATATACAACCTTGGTTCAAGGGTTCGATCTCTGAGCGAGGCAGATTGATCGAACAACAATAATCACGATTATTTCAAGTAAAACTCCTATGTGAAACAGCAGTGTTCGACCGACGATTGAATAGAGAAAACAGAGGAGGAGAATGAGAGAGGGAGAGAGATAGAGACTGACAGAAAGAGAGAGAGAGAGAGGAGGGAGCTGTGAAGATAGAGAGAGTAATAGGTTAGGGATTTCACAACATAAGAAAAATCTGATGACGGACTTCGTCCCGTGACACAATGGTTTGGTTGAAACGAAAACTCAGGACTTAACCGAGTCGCATTATTCTGCTTGTAAACGATGAGTAGTAAGACGAAAACAGCTGTGAATGGATGCGGTTGGTGTCGAGGCAAAGAAATAAGAGAAGCGTACAGCGGACTGCGACAGTAGCTGGGACCTTAAAGGAGTTAAAGATGACAACGGTGACTGGATTGAAGAGTCAGATGTCACAGTCATATTGACAAGCAC
>OZ038493.1:49367058-49409558 GCA_964036315.1 Acanthosepion esculentum | reverse complement strand
GTAAGAAAGGGATCTGTACACCTTGAAAATCAGCCTTAACATGTACTGCATTTACCCAGCATTTGACATCGATTTTTTTTTACTATTGTCCTTCAGTGGGGATCGAACTTACTGCATGGACATTGGTGTCTGCGGTATCAGTTACTAAACATCGCTTGAATGCAGGGACCTAAATGAGTCGGTTTATGGTAACTGTGAAGAAGAAGAAGAAGAAGAAGAAGAAGAAGAAGAAGAAGAAGAAGAAGAAGAAGAAGAAGAAGAAGAAGAAGAAGAAGAAGAAGAAGAAGAAGAAGAAGAAGAAGAAGAAGAAGAAGAAGAAGAAGAAGAAGAAGAAGAAGAAGAAGAAGAAGAAGAAGAAGAAGAAGAAGAAGAAGAAGAAGAAGAAGAAGAAGAAGAAGAAGAAGAAGAAAGAAGAAGAAGAAGAAGAAGAAGAAGAAGAAGAAGAAGAAGAAGAAGAAGAAGAAGAAGAAGAAGAAGAAGAAGAAGAAGAAGAAGAAGAAGAAGAAGAAGAAGAAGAAGAAGAAGAAGAAGAAGAAGAAGAAGAAGAAGAAGAAGAAGAAGAAGAAGAAGAAGAAGAAGAAGAAGAAGAAGAAGAAGAAGAAGAAGAAGAAGAAGAAGAAGAAGAAGAAGAAGAAGAAGAAGAAGAAGAAGAAGAAGAAGAAGAAGAAGAAGAAGAAGAAGAAGAAGAAGAAGAAGAAGAAGAAGAAGAAGAAGAAGAAGAAGAAGAAGAAGAAGAAGAAGAAGAAGAAGAAGAAGAAGAAGAAGAAGAAGAAGAAGAAGAAGAAGAAGAAGAAGAAGAAGAAGAAGAAGAAGAAGAAGAAGAAGAAGAAGAAGAAGAAGAAGAAGAAGAAGAAGAAGAAGAAGAAGAAGAAGAAGTTTTCTTTTTCACGATTTTTATTAAACCAATATTTTTTGCGCATGACTAAATAAAATATCCATATTTCGATGTATTCAAATTCAACAGGTAACTGCCGTAAAGTAATGGTTAAGGTAGTTTTCAGCCATTCTATAAATGTCTTAAAACAAAAATTTACCTTCCCTCAGGTAAATTACGAATATTTATATTTTTCGTGAAACAGAATTACGATGGTAAAAATTTACAAATTGAAATACTAATACAAATGAGAAAAAACACAAAGGAAAGAAAGAAAGAGGAAAAGAGAAAAATTAAACGAGAAATAAGCAAAACGAAAATGCTGAAGAACATGCAAGAAAGAAAGATAGAAAGAAACAAACAAAAAATAAAAGAGAAATAAAAACGAAAATGAAAAAAAGAATGAAGGAAGAGAAGAAAGAAGAAAAGTAAAAGGGAAGAATAAAGGGAAAAGATTAAGAAAAACAGAAAAAAAAACAAGGAAAAGAAGAATGGAATATATTAAAATATTATTATAGTATTTCAAATTAAAACAAATATTATTTCAAATTAAAACAAAACCTTTCAATATATATAAAATGAAAAACCACTTGGCGAAATAATTAAAAAAACACTTACAAAAAAGAAAAAAACTTGAAATGTGAGAAAAAGTTGAGGATGAAAAATATGAAAAAATCTGGAATGGGAAACGAAAATGTGTGGAAAAATGAAGGAGAGAAAACATGAGAAAAGGGAAGAACGAATAATTGGTATCTTGGGAGAATGCGTGATGAGGAAATGTTTCTGTTGTTAAGACGCGCAAATTAGTGTTTGTTGGTAGCAAAATGTTACACAGGCATACTCCAATACACGCATATGTATACACCCACCCACAGATAGACATCATATATAATCATATACACCTCATCATTATAGCTAGGCACATAGACACATATGTATAGATATTTGTATACAAAATAGTCTATGCACAGTACACAAATATGTTTACATTCTTTTAAGATATATTGTATTAGAATTTGCAACTTCGATTCAATTTTCATAGATAGATAGATAGATAGATAGATAGATAGATAGATTTTATGTAAATCAACGTTTTCATATTAAAATTGGTTTTAAACAAACAATATTTGTAAACTTTTCAGGATATATTTATATGAAGAAATACAAAAGATGACATGACGCTTTTTAAAAAAAATATAACTTTATAACTTGTTTTGGAAGAAGTGTTAAGTGTTATGTAAATGAAGTCCATCATAACTCATTTATTTATAACCCCACAAAATTTTCTATTGGATTAAAATCTGAAGAAGCTGGGAACCAGTCTGTTAATTTGGTGTCTTTGAAATTTCTCTTATTTCTTTCCAAGATGAGTAGTAATCAACTTTGCCGTCTATAACGGAGTACTGTTTTCCATAGAACGGACTCTTTAACTTACATCTTCTTGGTTTTGACTTGTAATTCTGAAAAAGAAAACGTCCACTATTTATCTGCATTTATCTTGACATCATTAACTTCAAATGGATTTATAATTTATTACCTACAATACTAACCCAAAACATCGCTCTATCGCCACCCTGTTCTCTTCAAAATCATGTCGGTTGACTATTTCCATGAAGAACTTTGCCCAAACCCGAGGTTCATCCAATGTAGCTCTATATTTATCATTAAAATCACAGTTGAGATATCAGTTTTCGTGCATTTCTTTGCCCATCTTACATGTTCCCGTTTGTGATGTTCACTTAAAGGCGGTGGTTTGATTCCTTTGCGTATTTACTCAATGTTCTTAATATTCTACATATATGTGTGTAGTTAAGCAACTGGTTTTTAATTGAGTTGAAACTGATTCCATCAAACGTGGGAACGTCGGAAATTAAAAAAAAATCAGTTGCTTAACTATATACAGAAAAATCCTCGAAAATTAATGGAGTATCATTCGAAAGTACTTGGGAATAAAAAAAAATAATATAAAATAAAGATTAATATGAATTTTAGCAAATTTACTGATAAACCAAAACAACTTATTCCACGGGATCCTCACGCCAAAACAAAGACAAGAGTTCATATGAAATATGGATATAGGTAGGCGAGAACCTGTTCCCTGGCCTGCACGTTCCTCCGACCTCAATCCTTTGGATTTTTATCTGTGGGACCATCTAAAACAATTGGTTTATGAGGAGACGCTTCATCAACGTGATATGGGATCCTGCGAAACCATTCTACGACCTGTGGGAGTATTTTAAAGGGTCCGCCAATCAATGATCCGACTGATGCATGCGTATGCAGAAGCAAGTGGAGGACATTTTGAACATTTGTTATGACTTGCTGTGTTGAGGTAGAACGATGGCCTTTTGGACCCATGTTTATATGGACATTTTTACTTTGTTTTGATGTAAGGAACCTGCTCCCAAAGTTTGCAAAAGTATTTTGGATTGTATCTTGAAGTGTATCCTTAACAGCGTCTACCGTAAACTTTTAACTAAATAACTCGACAACGAAAGACTTGCGGTCATATGTTTATATGAAAGTTTGTCATTGTTTTGGTGTGAGGAACCCACCTCCATTGTTTGTAAAAGTATTTTTTGATATACACCATATATATATATATATATATATATATATATATATATATATATATATATATATATATTGTAAAAATGTATAAGGAGAAAAAGTTTTCGTCGGATGGGTTTAATGGTTTTACCGCTATTGAAAGTTTTTTTTTTATATTCATATATTGTTTGGTATTTTCCCATGTCGACGTTTTGGGATAACGATATATAAATGCCGGACAAATCATTAAAGGCGTCTCACGAAAACTTTTTTTTCACTTTTTCATACATTTTCCCCCTAATATTGTCCTTGATATAATTATACATCGTTATCTCATACCGTCCACAGAGGAAAATACCAAACAATACAAGAACATAAAAAAAACGATAATGGCGAAAACCAATAAATGTGTCATGCGAAAATTTTTTTCTACTTTGTCATACATTCTTCCCCCAATTTTGTTCTCATGTAAAAATTTACATATCGTTATGTCATATATATATATATATATATATATATATATATATATATATATATATATATATATATATATATACATTTTTGAATTGGACATAGTCCGACAATTTATTAAAGACATTTTTGATATGTTTAACGTTCTTTTTAAAACATACAAGTATTTAAGCAAATGGTCTGTTTATAATAAACAGTATTAAATAACATTTTATAACATTATACCGGCCTGAATGTCCGAGAAATTTTCATAGAACGGAGAACGAAAATTTTCTATGAAAATTTCTCGGACATTCAGGCCGGTAAATGTTATTTAATACTGTTTATTATAAACAGAGCATTTTCTTAAATACTATATATATATATATATATATATATATATATATATATATATATATATATGTGTGAGTGTGTGTGTGTGTGTGTGTGTGTGTCTGTCTGTCTGTCTGTGTGTGTGTGTGTGTGTATGTGTGTGTGTGTGTATTTGTGTGTGTGTGCATACTGGGTGCGATGAATAAATTGCCGTCTGAATTACGCAAAAATGAAAATAACACTGACATCTCATTCTAACAAATATATTTACCAAAATCACACAAAAATATCTTGAGATACTAAAGAGTAAATTTATTCAATAAATCTCCTTATCTATGTTGGTGGCTGCTGCCATACTCCTTGCTTTCAGATCATCTTCGGTGTTACAAGGAGTTTTGTTGGTCTCTCCATCAACTGCGTCCCACATATAATAATCAAGTGGGTTGCAGTCTGGGGAGTTAGGTGGTCAGATGTAAAAGGTGGGGTGGTCGCAGAAAAATTGTCTGACAGCCATGACAGGGTTCTCATGCTTGTGTGGCGTGGTGCAGAGTCCTGTTGCCAGACATAGGATCTTCCAGCAGCCGTCCTCTTGACCCAGGGCAGCACTACCACCTCAAGGCACTTGATGTAGGTTTCCGTATTGCGTCTGAAGCCTTCACTAACAAATTCGGGAGTTCTTTTTTCATTAGAACTATCAGAATGAGTTTTCCGAACTGCCGTGCCTTCGTAATCACTATTAGACTCACCCAACTCTTACCGAATCTTCTCCATTGTCCATAGATTGCCACCCAAACACACTAAAATGTTCGAATTGAGGCTTTCGGCACAAATGCCAAGCAGTGCCGCATGTCGTTTCCAAATTTCTGGCGGAGTGAATTTCATGGTGCTCTTTTTCTCACAGGCGGTGCCCAGCTGACACTCCTATACTGTGCAGTGTTCAAAACAAAAAAACAAAACAAAACAAAACAAACAGCGCGCATGCGCGAAATTAAAAAGTAAAATGGCGACATCGAACCTGTATCCTATGTACGTGAGATATTCATGGAAGATTGAAGTTTAAAAGCAGTAAAATCGATCTTGCTAATCGAACGATCCTCCGTAGCCCGATCGGTTAAGGCACATCAGGCTAAATGACGGTTCCGTATAGAATACAGGTCCGATTCTTGTCGGAGGGCAAATATTTTCTATGAAAATTTCTCAGACATTCAGGCCGGTAAATGTTATTAATACTCTTTATTATAAAACAGAGCATTTACTTAAATATTTGTATCTATAAAAAGAATGTATAAACATAAAAATGTCTTAAAATAATTGTCGGACTTTGTCCATTTCATAATGTGTGACGTCATTTGTTTACAGTTGTATACGCTTTGAGCAAATATGAATGTACGTGAGAGATTCATGGAAGATTAAAGTTTAAAAGCAGTAAAATCGACCTTGTTAATCGAACGATCCTCCGTGGCTCGATAGTTTAAGGCATGTCAGGCTAAATGACGGTTCCGTATAGCACACAGGTTCGTTTCCTGTCGGAGAACGAATATTTTCTATGAAAATTTCTCGGACATTCAGGCCATTAAATGTTATTAATACTGTTTATTATAAAACAGAGCATTTTCTTAAATATTTGTATCTATAAAAAGAATGTATAAACATAAAAATGTCTTTACACACACACACACACACACACATATATATATATATATATATATATATATATATATATATATATATATATACACACACACACACGCACACACACATATATCTAGATATATACAGTGTGCGATGGATAAACTGTCACCATTTTATATATATATTTATAATTATTTTTTGAAAATTATAGCCATTTTGTTTCAACACCTCTGGTTTCTTATCAAGTGATGATGTTGATTGTAGAATCAAGAAACATTTCCCCAAACCAGAAACTAACCCACTTATTAAAATATTTAATCCTAATACCCTTAAATTAAGCTATAGTTGTGCGGATAACCTAGAGAAAATAATTAAAAAACATAACAACAGTCTTTAACAAGTATAAGGACTCAAAAAACTTGACTACTCACCAGGTTGCTAGTAGCACTACTAAGTATAATGACACGAATAACAACTTGTGCAATTGTAGGAATCCAAATAATTGTCCACTACAGAATAATTGTTTGACTAGTTCTGTAGTTTATCTTAGTACAATCTCTACACTAGAAAACCCAAATATAATTTTTTTTTACATTGGTAGCACCATGAATCCATTCAAGTAACGTTGGCGGGGGCATATGCAATCTTTTAATAGCAGTAATTATAAGTACATGACTTCATTATCCAAATATTTTTGGAGTCTAAAAGAAAAGAATAAAACACCTACTGTTAAATGGAAATTAATCAGGAAAGCCCGAACATGTAACTCTCTATATGCCCCGTGTTATCTATGTCTTAACGAAAAATATGAAATAAATAGATTTAAAAATAAGACCCATCTCTTTAATCAAAGATATGAACTAACCATTAACTGCAAACACCGTTATAAATTTAACTTATTATAGGGCTTGTAATACTTTCAATGATAATGATATGTCACTGTAAATTTAATAGGTTATTACTTTTATTACCTGATGACCCTCCTGTTGATGTGAGCGTGTGTTGGTGTACGTATACTGTGTTGTTCGTGTCTGCATGTGTGTGTGTGTGTGTGTGTGTGTGTGTGTGTGTGTGTGTGGTGCTGGATATATATATTTATATATATATAAGTGTTTTTTTAATAAAAAGTAAGAAGGTAAAAAGGAGGAGAAAAGGAAGAGAAAAGGAGAGGAGGGTAAAACATATGTATATAAATGTATATATATGTATATATATGTCCAGATGCATTGTGTATGTATATTTCTATTTGCGTGTACTTCTGTATGTATGGATATGTTTATGTATATATGTAGGGATACATGTATATGTTTGTGTGTATATATATATATGTATATGTATGTATATGTACGTATGTATATGGTTGAATGTGTATGTGTTTATGTGTATGTGCGTATATATCTGTACTTATAATTATAGGTATGTATATGTATTTATATATGTGTGTATGTGTGTGTGTGTATATGTGTATGTGTTGACACCTATCATATGTGAGCTTGTTTCTGCATATGTGTAGGTATGTAAACTTTGGTTTGTGTCTACAGGTGCGGCTGTATGTGTGTATATATGTATATGTATGTGTATTTGTATGTGTGTATATATATATATATATATATATATATATATATATATATATATATATATATATATATATAATGTGTGTGTGTGTGTATGTATGTACATATATATATGCTTGGATGAGTGCGTACTACTTATATATGTGTATATGTGGATGTGTTGATATGGATCTTCGTATATGTATATGTATGTATATCTTAGTGTCTTGGAATGTATCATCAATACTAACTAACATCTACTTTTGTTTGATAAAGGTTTTTTTAATTGCTTATAGACTTAATCAACAATTGTGTCTTGTTACATTTTAAAAGTATTATGGATTCTACTGTACTTTATCGTCAATAAGATTATATTGTTAGAATATGTGTAGATTTATGTATGTATGTACCTATTTATGTGTGTATATATATATATATATATATATATATATATATATATATATATGAATGTGTATCTGTGTATGTGTGTATATATGTTTATATATTTAAGTCTCCGTTTGTTTGTTTTTTTTTATATATATATGCGCGTGTTTGTATATGTGTTTGTATATATGTATGTTTAAGTTTATATATGTATATGTATGAATACATATATATATATATGCATGTATATGTATGTATATATGGCTGTATGTGTATATATGTATGTATGTGTATGTATTTATGTATATGTATTTATATTTGGTTTGTTTACTTTTTTACGTTGCTGTGTGGGTTGATATATTTGTCCTTGCTTCTGTATGTGTATATATCCATATGCGTATGCGTATATGTATGTGTGTATATGTGTAGATATATATATATATATATGTATGTGTGTATGCGTGTATATGTATATATCTGTGTATATGTTTGTCTATAGGTAGGCTTTTCTGTGCTTCTGTCTGTAGTGAAGAATGTGTGTACACTGTACACATATATCTGTAGGTAGTTCTTATTTTCTTTCACCTAATGTACTGAAGGTGTATATAGACATATATGAAATATATATTTTTATATATATTTGTGTATTTAGAATTTTCTTTTTTTATATATTAAATGGTGTTATTTTTATACGTATATATCTGTTTTAATGTCCTTTCTTTCAATATTGTTTGTTTCTCTGTTATATTAGACCCTTTTTATCTATGTATATTTGCCTTTATAAGTTATATTTTAATAAGTGGTTAGAATTCGTTTAATAACACTTTCAATCTTGAATATTTCTTGGTTGTTGTATCGGAGTGTATATGCCAATGTATGTGGGTATATGTACGTGTCTTTATCGGTGTCTGTGTGTATGGTAACTTGGATGCACCTTTCATTGTGTATGTATGTTTTTTTGTTTGTTTTTTTTTTTGTAAAGGGTCGTCGTGATATTTCCTGTCTCGTCACTGTTTTGTATGTGAATATATCTAAATATGTCTGCGTGCTTATGTATTATAATCTAATTGTGTATGTATTGTCTTTCGCAAGATGTCATCATCACCTGTCTATTCTTAGAATTCAAATGTATCCATGTTGTCATGAAGTTAAGAGCCGTCGATCTTAACGTTTATTCCAACCTAATTTCAATAAAAACAAAATAAATAGAATAACATATGTATTTTTTTTCCTCAGTAATTTTATAAATTTAAATTTAATAGAGATTAAATTTAGATTTTAAAATGGGTAATTTTTAATTTTAATTTCAAATTTTATCGTATAATTTAATACTTATTAGTTAGAATAATTTCTATTTTTGTATAACCCCAACTTTAAAGCATTTAATAGTTGTCATAACCCTACCTCCTTGTCAAGTTTTTTGAATTCTCGTATACTTGTATTTTGATTGGTCATTCCAGCTTATGTAACAACGTTTCCCCTTGTGAGAGTTGGTTAACTAATTTGAACCTTTTAAAACCCTTTATTCTACATTCAACATCATCACTTGATAAGACACCAGAGGTGTTGAAACAAAATGGCTATTTTTGTAGTGATTTTATAACATATTTATGTTATAATTTTTAAATAAATGATTATATTTGCTCTAGCCTGTATTGAGCACTCTTTTAAGAATAGTAATTTTTGGTTATTGGAATTTATTCCGTATACACCAATCCTATATATATATATATATATATATATATATATATATATATATATATATATATAAACTTCGTTCAGAAATGTTTAAAAGATCGCTCTTCCCCAACAGAATCTGATGTTTGATTATTTAGTCATTTTTTGAGGAGCGGCGCGGCTCGATAATCTTTCAGCACACCTTCGTGATGTGAAGCAAAAATATTGAAGTTTTAAAACAATGATCTCGAAGAGCAAGTTGTTTGCTTGTATGGTGCACTTTACTTACTAACTTATTGAATTTGGATTGCACCTTACATGGCGGCCTCTCTTCTCGTTAACATTTGGGAATACCAGGTGCTGTAAGCTTGGATGTGCGGGTGGTGTAATTTGTAATAGCTTGGAATTGTTAATCGGTGAGCCGAGTTCCAATTCGCGTTAGCTTCGTTATATTCAGTTACGCGCAAATACCATTGGGAAAGGTATAAATACCCCACTTCTTCCACCAGCAATGGATTAATTCGTCAGATTTGTATTATTAAACAATTATTATCTAAAAAAAAACTCTTAAAATCTAAAATATTATTTGGATTTAAATAACCTGCAATGAGTTAATAAATCTTTAAAAAATGAATCAGCCACTCTCTTCTCATTAAGCAGTAACAAGTATCCCAGTTCATTAAAAGAAGTGATACCGAAAACTCTGCATCCACAGTTTCTAGATTAAACTGAAAGATTTTAGAAAATCGATGAATTCAACCATCTTTTTTTCTTTTTATGTGCTGTGTCCTTTCAGGACGTAGGCGATCATGGCTCTCCACCTCCCTCTATTCCTTGCAGCTCTCAAGTCCCTTCTCTCTGCCACCCCCCCCCCTTACCACGTTCTGTCATCCATTTGCTTAAAGCCGCTAGGTATGTCATGCGTTGTTTTCCATTGTCTCTCTTTCCCTCTATTCGACCCGTGAGTATCAGATTCTGCAGGCCCTCATTATGTGTCCCAGGAACTTCAGCTGTCTCTTTCTGATGTTAAGTATAAGCCTCCTCCTTGTTTGTATCCTCATCGTTGCTCCCATGCTCGGTCCATGATATCCTTAGCATCCTTCTGTAGAACCACATTTCCGTTGCCTCGAGTCTCTTCTTCATCTTTGAGGAAATCGTCCAACATTCGCTGCCGTAAAGAACGACAGATATCACGTAACAGCTCAGTATTCTTTTCTTCGTTGCCAAAGAAATCCGCCTGTCTCGCAATACTCTGCCCAGCTTTTGAAATGCTTCCTTGGCCATCCCAATACGTCTAAGGATTTCAGTGTCGCTTTTACCGTCCTCTGTCAGAACGCTTCCCAGATATTTAAACTGCCGTGTCTGCTTGATGCTAGTGTCCCTGATCTGCAAATCTCATTTTGGGCTCATTTATTTATATTTTTGTCTGTTATCTTCTGGTTCAGGTGCTCAGATAACATCCTCACTCTTTACTCACGTACAGGCATATAATTACACTAACATTGTTTAAATATGTTTGCTTAAAATGATGCCATCAAAAAACCCATATTTATGTTATTTACATGCGGACAGTTATCCTCCTCCTTGTTGTTATCACATTTCCGTCGTTACGACCTTTAATTTTCTTCAGGTGTATATCAATCCGGGTAACCTACAGGGAATTTCGGTTGTAACCCTTTATTTAATCTCCCGAGGGTAGATTGTTCTAGTTCCATTGCACATGACTAGGGATATCTCATCTAGTTTGTTTTTTAAACAATTCATCTCCAAGCAAGGAGATAATGCCACTAAGACGCAAGAACCTAATGGGAATAAAAGAGAATGAAAAAAACTTTAGAAGCAATCGGAAACTTAATCCTAAACAGAAAGCAATGGATAAACCTCTCTGAACTCACAATTACTATGTTACGATTACTATGTTTACGAGCGAATGATTTAATCCACTCGGCTATTATTGTCTTGGGACAACTGACTAGTGAATAGTCCGCATGTAAATAATGTAAATAATGATAATTCTCCATCTTAGAAATTCACGTAGATTGGATAGATTTAGCAAATCAATATGCTAAACATGTGCATCATCGAAATGTAAGGCGATATAAGTAAAAACATAAGAGATAATCTCTCTCTCTCTCTCTCTTTCTCTCTCTCTCTCTCTCTCTCTCTCTATATATATATATATATATATATATATATATATATATATATATATATATATATCTCCCGCTCTCTCTCTGACTCTGTCTGTCTGTCTGTCTCTGTCTCTGTCTCTCTCTCCCTCTCTCTCTCTCTCTCTCTCTCTCTCTATATATATATATATATATATATCCCGCTCTCTCTCTGACTCTGTCTGTCTGTCTCTGTCTCTGTCTCTCTCTCTCTCTCTCTCTCTCTCTCTCTCTCTATATATATATATATATATATATATATATATATATATCCCGCTTTCTCTCTGACTCTGTCTGTCTGTCTGTCTCTGTCTCTCTCTCTCTGTCTCTCTCTCTCTGTCTCTCTCTCTGTCTGTCTCTCTCTCTCTCTCTCTCTCTCTCTCTCTCTCTCTATATATATATATATATATATATATATATATATATATATATATACAGTGGAACCTCGGTTTACGAATTTAATTCGTTCCTGAAGGCCGTTCGTAACCCGAAATATTCGTAAACCGAAACTATTTTTCCAATAGGAATCAGTGTAGAGAAAAAAGTCACAGTGCAATAAAATTGAAAAAGAAAAGCACAGCACAGCACACGAATGTATACAAGACGGCAGTCGACTCAGAAATTATTCCGTTCGGGTTCACTCGGTTCGGCAATGTTGTTCGATAACCGAGGCATTTTCATCTCAAATTTTCTGTTCGAAAACCGACTTGTTCGACATGTGAGACGTTCGAGAACCGAGGTTGCACTATATATATATATATATATATATATATATATATATATATATGGAGAGAGAGAGAGAGAGAGAGAGAGAGAGAGAGAGAGAGAGAGAGAGTAGGAGATCAGCCGATTCGGCTACCTTGGTTTCAACCTATCGGTATCTCCAGACGATTCCGGTTAACTGATTTCCTAACGCTTTATTTAAAAAAAAATGATGAATGTTTTATTATTTAAAACTATAAATACACGCACGACGTGAAGTGTGATAGGAAACTCTGAACCACTGCCATAAAGCTGTTCCATGCTGCTTTCTCCGTCAGAGTGAGCTTCTTGTGGAATTCCTTGCACGCAATGATATTCATTTGTGGTCCGACGAAGACACCGGCTTTGATTTTTGTCGCAGACAGCTTAGTGAATAAGACTTGAAGGTACTTGAAGCCTGCAGATCTAGAGCTGTGAAAATTGTTTCATAAGGCCCATAAGTAATGTGGGGAAAAAACTTTCGGGGGTTCAACAGTGTCGTTGTCCTTCACACTGAATTAGGTTCGCTGTGATCAGCCCCGCCTTTAGCATAATGCCGGGGTGTCCTTGCTGTTCCAAAAGCAAGGATAACACGGAGACTTGATAAAGCAGACTTGAAGATCCATCAGGAAGGCCAACATTTTGAAGTTTCCGATAACATCCCAACCGTACTCTTCGTATTTCAAGACATCTAGCAAGATCTTGACACTGCTGTATTCCTCTTTCAGCTGCACCGAATGAGCCAGGGGAAGAGATGGATACATGTTCTCGTTGTGAAGTAGCATGGCTTTGATGCCACTGGATGAGCTGCCGATGGAGAGGGGCCACTCGCTAGGGTTACAGGATATCGTAACTACCTCGAACAGACCGGTCACATTGTGGCAGAAGCAAAGCCCCTCTCGGCGGATGAAAAAGCTTGAAAAATACTGATGACGCTTTTTCTGAACTGCGGCTTGCACAATCTAACAAATTTCACTGCTTGAGTCTCGACATCAAAAGCTCAGCATTGGATTTTATGAGACCAAGATCTCTCCTCACCTGCACCTCAATAATCTGGATCAATGACTTAATTTTCTGAATTACTATTATCTTCTGAAGACGACTGCTCCCTCTTGGGACGAGTGGGTACGGGGAATTCAGAGCAATATGGCAAAGTTTCAAGGGAATAATAATAATTCCCTTTGCTTTCTACACAGAAGCATTTAAGAAATAACATCAAAGACCAAAAGTCAATATTTTTCTTACAGTGTTATAGAATAGATTCAATATCTTCTAGTGGAAGATAAGATATAACAATGTTTAGATCAGACTAATATTAGGCAATTAAGGTGAAAATATATTGAAAGCACACTAATTTCGGAATCTTCGATAGGAAATTTACATTCAGGATCATATCTTCTTTCCTGACAAAACTATTGCTGATACAATGTAGGAATTTAGATACACTAGGTGTTAAAAAAAATCAAAAATCTACCCGCATTATATAACGTTTTCGAAGTAAAAAATGAGACCGGCGTCTGTTACATTTCTTCATCACTCTCTAAGACTGATTCCATCGATAAAACCATTATCAGTCTGAAGAAATTCCTTCTCAGGACAAAATGCGCTACTCAGGAGTTTTTTTTTTCATAACTTGTCTAAGAAAAAGACTAAAACACAAAGGCATATATACTTATATGTGAATGTGAAAACACGTACATACATGAACATAAACATACACATATGCACATATATAAGTATGCACTCACACATACGTATATATCTGCATACTCACATATTAATGTGCACATACATACACGCAAATACATACAGGGACAAGCTACAAGCTCCCGCTTGCACACACACATATACACGTATATCACTGGTATTCGTGTACACACGTATACACACACATAATCACAAATATACATATGTATAGATATATCTTAAAAAATATAAATAAAAAAATATCTTTCCCAAAATGGCCTTTTTTCCTGAATGGTTTTATAAAATATTTCTTCAAACGGCCTGGTTGATTCCAGTTAGCAGTTACATCATGCGTATTTCCAAAAAGGTTGAGAAAAAATGTCAGAGAGTGCAAAGAAGACAGGAAGAGAGAGGAGACTATGACTTCCGTTTAGCCTCCTCAGTATCATGAAGCCGATGTGGCTCCTAAGTGTTAGAGCTGACAAATATGGCGTCTGAAAAAAAAGAAAAGCTTTTCTATAAAATAGATCTTTACATGTTGGAAATGCTTACGTCAATAGCCTCCAGTTGATAATACTAAAAAAATAAGCTCCGTGAATCACAATAACTTGCTTATTCGCATATATATATATATATATATATATATAGAGAGAGAGAGAGAGAGAGAGAGAGAGAGAGAGAAGAATGGACAATGGGGCGAAAACCAAATGGCGACAGTCTGTTTTCGCTTGAACCCAATCTCCATCTCATTTGAGCATACTTTCTATCTTTGTAATACGGTTTGGTAGCAATAAAATAGTCTTTAATTAATGTATCTACACTTTTAGGCCTAATGATGTTACACACTCAGTAAACTACAGTATAAACATACTTTTATATGCACTGGAAAACCAAGGAATTCATTCGACTTGCTTTTTTTTTTGTGATACTGACTTTATTGTGATGACTGGAACCGAACATGCATAAATCCCCGAGGCATGACTGCATTTAACGGAGTTTTAACGCAAGAACATATTTTTCAGCAAAAGGTCATGTTTTTCAACAAAAGGCCATGTTCTTGATAAAAAAGAAAAAGCGCTCTTTCCTTCCAGCTTATTTTCAAGTTATATTTACTCACACGTGAGCTTTAATGATAGCTGTAGATTTCTTAGCGTCCAAGTGATTGGGACTAATATTTTCACCTTTCTAGGTTTTATCACTTGTCTTTCAGCCAATGTGCATTACTGAATAGCTCGTGAATTCATGATAATGGAATTTTCTAACAGTTCTAGACAATGAAGAAATACATCGGTTCAAAAGTAATGAGAAAATCCCCACCAACAAGTTTATTAGAAAAGGATAACAATGATAATGACGATTCATTTTTAGTAATGTTTCCTGTATAGAAATGGTCAATTTCACTATTATAATTGTTATGATGTTGGTTTGGGGTTTGTAGAGACAAGCGACAAATAACACGTAACAATAAAAAGGGTTTTAATAGGTTGGTACAATGGTACATAAATCGCCTGAGTAGTCTATAACTAGCTCAGCCAGGAACGTCTCGGACATGCCACTATTTAAAGTCTTTGTTCACAGACGCAGACAAGTTCATCTTCAAGAGGGGTGGTAGGTTTCCGACACAACAATAATGAAATTGACCATTTCTATACAGGAAACATTCGGTTCTTCATTGATCGAACAGTTAGTGCTACTGTCGGTTAAAATTTATAAAACCTTTCTTTTAAAACAGTTTTTCAAGAAATTAGATTTCCCAAGTTCACTGTTAGTTCTCCTTGTAGTGCTGATTGGAGTTTCCTTCCTAACCTTTTGTTTAAGGTAGTGTGGAAAGTGAAGATCGTGACCATATTATTATTTTCTCTTCCAGTTATATGATTGAAACAACACTTGTCCTTTTCATAAAGGATCAAAAAAATTACTTCCCATGAATAAGCGGATCATATTACTCCCAATGTGAATAGGGGATATATAAATGATATTTACTAAGTTTAGCTTTGATACAAGGCAAAAATGTGGAGCTTTCCAATAAGGATCAAACTCATGACATTAGCAAGAGTATAGTTTTCTACTCATTAAAGAACTTTGCAAAACTCAATCAACACATATTTTTTACCTCACAGCAATGCAACTTAGATTGTTCTTAATCAGGTGTAGGGTACTCAAAAATAGTACTTACTAGAGTAGGATTGCTCTATAGCAAAACAACTAGTGAAGTTGATCGATTGATTTGTTTGTTTAACGGCATATCAACTCATTATAGGTCATTTAATGCCGAAACTTAAATTTCTTGAAAGCTTAGAAGTAATAAAGATATGATACATTTTATTCTGCTTTCACAATTGATTACATGGTAGATGATACTCAACTTTTGTGCATATACCTGTTTGTGTGGATATGATTACTAGAAGCGGCGATGTGTTTTATGTTGTAGTTTTGTTAAAGTTATATTTTGGAATACTGTTTGATTTCTTTAAGAAATTGTAGGATATTATATAGACTAATATCATAAAAGAGTTGATTTAGTTTAGCGGCATTTCAACCTCTATGGGTTATGTAACGCCGAAATGTAAATAATTTGAATACACGGCTTCAACAAAATATATTTTGTATATAATTTTATACTTTCAGAGTAAAGGTTTGTTTTTAGATATATATTTTGTAGATCATAAAATGTATTGTTGGTAATTTTACTATAAAAACGTCAAGTTGACTTTTGTTTGGGGGCTCACTATTTGACGATAGCGGGGATCCTGACAGGTACTACGAACCGGGTCAGTGTGGGCCTGGGAGCAACAGCAATTAAGAGGTGGTTCCATGCCCCTCAAAACCTCCAATCCCTGATCAGAAACCTTATTGCGGGGTGTAGTTTATAGTCATAACCAGGACGCAGCTCGTGAAGTAAAACATTTAACGCATAAGGAAAGAAATTCGTGACAAATGTTTGATAATTTGGTAATCACCTTGTGCTTCTAATTAATTGTTATTAATATCCACATTCATTAACATAGAAGAGATTATTATTATTATTATTATTATTATTATTATTATTATTATTATTATTATTATTATTATTAAGGAATGTCACTAAAACACAAGGGAGATACAGGGAGTGAAAGTGAATGAGAATGAGAAGATTGAAAATGGGGAGGATTAAAGAAAGGGAAAAACGGAACAAGATCCAACAAAGCAGAAGATGGCGAATGACGTTTAATTTAAACTTTTGAAGTATGTAGTTATCAGGAAGCAGGAAGGGATTTCCACAGATCGAGAAAAGTGCGATAAAAATAGTAGAAATGACGGTTGTATGTAGCTTGTTCAACAATAAAACGATGAGACCTAGTTGCCAATCTAGTAGAACGCTTAAATTCATGTAGTCAGGACACCAGCAGCAGTTGCTACAAAGTTGCAAATATTTGTAAGACAGAGGGAAGCCATATTACGTCGGTGAGAAAGTGACTGGTCAGGAAGGATTATATTGCAGACCCTTCCAATCACCTGAAGAAGGCTGGAGGACAATAGTCCGAACAATGTAAATAATGTAAATAATTACAATACCTCATCTCAGAAATATAGACAGATACCTTCTTTGGATTTTGTCAAGAATCTCGAGATGCAAAGTAGGCGCACCAGACCAGATATGGCACCAACCAATATTTATTGTATCTGTATGATAAAAGAGAAGTGTCATTTAAAGGTTCTTTAATTTGAATGTCAGCCGGGTCGAATATTTTTGTTTACACCAAAGAGAAAAAATGTTTTATTTTCAATGTATAATAAGTGCTATGCCCGTTCAATACGAAAATGATCATGGCTTTCCAAAGTTACCTCCGTCCTTAATTTTTGCAAACTGGGCATTGTCGTGGTTGTTCTTGGGAAATATAGCAGGACGGTTTAACGTTGCTTTCTCTGCTGCTTTGAATTCAGAATTATCATTCTCTTAGACGGGTTGCCAACCAAGCCTAGATAACCCCGTCTGTTGTGTTTGTATTCGACTCTAAATTAGACAACCTTACAATTGCTGTATATCAATTTCCTTGACACTTACTTCCAAATGAAAGTTAAATCCTCTTCGGGCATCTGATGATAGCAAAAGTAAATTCGGTAATAATTCTCTAATTTTTTCTTTAATATTATACCGTGATAGTAAAAAAAAAAAAATTAAGGTTGATTGGTAATAGAAAATTTTGGTTCATTCTTTATCAAAAGATATCACGAGATGGACCGAACGGTTTGTAACCCGAGTGTGCAACCAGTTTTCTTGGTTGTTTTATTTCTATTTCATTTGATGAATGGGTTTGTAAACGGCTTTCGATTTTTCTGAAGCTGAGCTTCGTCTGGTGAATGATAAACTCATAAATGGATTCTATTATCTACAAATCTCAACAATAAACACTACTAATAAAACTAGTGAATTTTATTGGTCGTCATTCGGGGAGGAATTTCGCGCTGACTTATTCAATAATGCAGCCAAAGCGAGTTAATTGCGGCCAATTACCTCGTCTCACTTCCAACGGAACCACAGAAGTTCGACGACATTACGCCCGTGTTTCTTATCGCATACAGAATATGGTAACACATCATTACACAGACCTTGTTTATACATTGAGAAGAGAACACATTCGTGGGTCAACAATAAAATTTCCTACACCCTTCCCAAACTACCGCGACAAGTGCAAGGAAAGTATAACGAATGTGGGATACTGAACGGGATATTTACTGTAGCATATCTTAATTCATTAAGACAAAACATGTTAACATGTTAACACTGCCAATCAATTAAAATCAGAAGCCACGAGAGCCATGCCTAGTGGAATATCAGGACATTTATTATTATTATTATTATTATTATTATTATTATTTTCTTTGATATCTGGCGTTTACACATTTCTTTCCGGGTCCCGCCCAGGGACCTAAGGTTAGAAATGGCATCATGACACTTTCCACTGCAAAAATAAAACAAAAAAATAAAAAAAATAATTACATAGATAAAGCCCTTCGTAAAGTGTGGGCTGTACTTGTCAGAACAATTTTTTGTATCTCTTTGAGGCATGGACTTCCAGGGATCCCTTCAATTAGTATACTGGAATCTTTTCCAAGCAGTCCAAGGGCTCCAACTACAACAGGGATTGTTGATGTTCCCATGTGCCACATTTTTGAGATTTCTATTTCAAGGTCCTTGCATTTTACAGCTTTTCGAATATCTTCAAAGATACATTGCAGTCTGCAGGGACTTTCCATATCAATAAGGAGGCACTTATTTTGTTTGTGGTCTTTAATAACAATGTCTGGTGCAGTGAAGAAAGATGTCATAACTTGTCGATATTCTTCGGGGGTCCATTTCGTTCGTTTTCTTTTTATTAGTCGATTTGGTATTGAGTCAATAGGTCCAATGTTGGCAATAATCCTGTTTTGGTGACCTAGTGTCTCTTTTATTATTATTATTATTATTATTATTATTATTATTATTATTATTATTATTATTATTATTATTTCCTTTGATTTCTGGTGTGTACTCATTTCTTTCCGTGTCCAGATCAGAGACCTATGGTCAGAAATGTCATCATGACATTTTCCACTGAGCAATTTAAAAAAAAAAATCAAACATATTTTACATAGATAAAGCCCTTCGTAAGGTGTTGGCTGTACTCGTGTGAATAATTTTTTGTATTTCTTTTATTATTATTATTATTATTGTTATTATTATTATTGTTATTATTGACTGAGAGCAGTAGACCAAAAATAAAGCTGGTGTACAAATATATTAATACTTAATAAGGCTATACTAAGCACATGCATAACAGCCAAATGTGTACAATAGAGTGACAACTTTTGATAAAAGCAACGTACAACATTGCAAGTGAGTTCCAGTTAGAAATACCGTCAGGTCGGGTAACCCTAGACGGTCTCTGATTGGTGCTGTTCTCAGGTATCTATATGTGACTCCCAAGTCACCTGGGCTGCCTAATACGTCAAATTAAAAACAAAAAAAGCCCGCTCGTCACTCGGTCATGATTCTCCCACCCTACTATAACTATTCTCACTCATAAACAGAGATGTGTAGTGCGTCAGTAAATAGGGGATGCGAACTCCAATTGGGTAGGGTCAGGCAACTGACAATCAAACCTGTGGTACTGAGTGAGAGATTTATTGTAGCTCTTATTAATTAATCAATGCAAAATATTTATATATGTTAGCACTTCCTATCAGTTAAGACCAGAAGCCATTAGAGCCATCGCTTTGTGTAGCAACAGGGCATTTATTATTATTATTATTGTAGTTGTTGTTGTTGTTTGTTAGGTAATTGAATGCCAAAGTGGAAAATGTTGTTATTTGTATTTATTGGTTTTTACACCAGTAGAAACGAGTACTGAACTCTTATGTAATATCAGTCCTCTTATATGGCAGTGAACGCTGGACAATCTTCTCACAGACTTAGTTAACAGGAATATGGCTCTACAGAAGGATGCTCGTAATAGCATGAACTCTTGAGGTTAACAATTAGGAAACTTGAAGGAAAAATGAAATAAAAACAAGACTTATAATTAGAATCAGAAAGACAGAGTCGAAGTTTCTAGGACACAAGATGAAGAAAAGGGACTTGGAGAAGTTGACACTCACATGATATAATGAAGGCAAAAGGGATAGAAGGAATTAGCATGTAACCAATCAAACAATTTTGTGTAAATGGATGGCAAAACAGGGAGTGGGGGGGATAGTAAAAAAACAAACATTGCTAAGAGTTGCAAGCTTTGGAGAGCCATGATCGCCCCCCTCCTGAAAGGACTCGGCACAAGTACTTTAGTAGTGTAGCTGATTTTAGAAATGCTGCCACCTGTATGATTTTGATTCGATTCACTTCGGTTCTATGATTTTAAAAGACTCATCGGATCTATTCGGAGTGTGCCGGTAATGATGGACACAGCTGTTACCGTCATGTTCCATAATATTTTTCAGTTCGCTCGCGAGATCTAAATATTTTTCGGCTTTTTTTGTTTTGCATTTGGTCGTTTGCTGACGTAATGATATCAACAATTCGTCAAATTGTCTCTTTTTTGTGATGATCACATATGATCTTCTGAGTTGGATTTAAATTTAAAAAACCAGGATTAAATTTATTTAATCCTGGTTTTTAAACCGGCGCAGACTGTTCTAGTTCCACATCCCATGTTTAATGGATGTCAGTTATCAGTTATCTCCTGTTAATTCCTCTCTTCAAGTTCTCCACTGCCTTAACCGAGTATTGAACTCACACTCTTGCCATGTGTCCTTAAGGACACATGGCACAGTGGACAGGACCCAAAGAGTGTGAGTTCAATACCCTGTTAAGGCAGTGGAGAACTTGGAGGGGGGAATTAACAGGAGATAACTGATAACAGTCTACCTCAGTGAGCGAAATAAAGGGTTCAGTTCGACATTCCAACCACCTGAAGGAGGCTGGAGCGTACAACGGCCGAAACGTTGTAATAAATATGGCGACAAAGATGAGGACAATAGTCTGAATAATGTAAATAGTGTACATAATACCTCATCTCAGAAATATAGACAGATACTAGAGTCTCTAATTAACTCTGAATTGGTTAAGCATCAGACCTCGCAAGAGTCTTATTTCATATAAACAATATGGCTATTTCTTCTCTAGGTCTAATGCTGATATATTAACGATTATTGCTGAATGAGTCTATCCAGCTTTAGATAAGAATGGTGAAGTTCGAGCTGTTGTTTTGGATATCCGGCGGCCATTTGATAGAATTTGGCAAACTGGTCGTCTTCACAAGTTGAAAGGTTATTGTATTTCTGGACGATTTTTTTTTTATCTGATTGTCTTTCTTATCAAATAACGAAATGAATGTTGTATTGAATGGACACTCTTCTTGATCTTTTGCATTAATCTAGGTGACCTCCAGTGCTCTATTCTTGGACATACGTTTTTCCTAATTTTCATCAACGCCCTTGTCGATGTCATCGGTTCTCAACGCGGTATTTATGCTGGTGATACATCTATTTATTCCTGTCTTAATACTAAGTCTGATCGTTTCGATAAGGTCAAATTGGCAGCTGATCTAAAAAGTCTGGGATCTGGGAAGCGCTGAAGCTGGTTGTCCTGGACAAAACTCCGGGATTAGAGGGTCTTTCTTACGAACTGTACTTGAGGCAGTTGCCCATTCTTGTTGCCATTCTGGAATTGATTTACAACAACTGGATGAAGCAGAGGCCTATACTTCAACGCCTCACCAGGACTGTGATCAAGTTACTACGCAAAAACAAGAATGGTGAGGATGGGAGAGATAACTTTTGGCCTTAGACGATGTTAAATACAGTGTTGAAGATTTTAGCCAAGATCTTAGCCAGCCGTTTGCAGGCTCTCCTGTCTAGTCTGATTGACTCTGAACAAACTTGTGCCGTGAAGAGTATGACTATTCGTGACAACCTTCATGTGGTACGATTGATTATTGAACAAGTCGACAGTGAAGCCGCGTTGATCAATTTAGATCAGTCCAAGACATGCGATACGTTCGACCTCGATTTCTGAAGGCTGTTCTTTCAGCTGCCGGTTTCGGGCTGTACTTTCGCACCTGGAGCCGACTTCTGTATGCGTCCCCCGCGCACCGCTGGTAGAAGTGAATGGAGTAAGATCGAAACCATTCGCATTGTCTCGCTCCATTCGTCAAGGTTGTCCACTTTCGCCTTTGCTTTAGGTTCTTACGTTGGAGCCTTTCTTTCGGAAGTTAAAGGTGAATCCGGTCTAACGTGGAATCTCTTTACCTGGTGTTACCACTTCGGTCAGGTGCTCCGCCTATGCTGATGACGTTTCGGTTCTTGTGTCAAAAGTCAAAAAGACGAGACGGCGACAAGGGCCAAGATCAACGAAAAGTCTGTTGGCTTGCGGTTGGGCGCGTGGAAAGGAGTTTATCTTCCCAGGCCTTTCCTCTGGACGGACGGGTCGGTCAAGATACACGGCATCAGGTACGGTCCCGATCTCATGCTGGAAAGAAATTGGTCGGAGGTGCGGGAGAAGGTTGAGGGCGCAGTTTATCTGTGGTCTCGGAGGAATCTTTCCTTAAAAAGGAAAGGTGAAGTGTGTGTTTCGCATATCTACCCAATTCTCCTTTACCGACTCTCCGTCATTCCATTCCAATATGCCATACTAATGCAATTAGTTAGGATCTTGTTCTAGTTCTTGTGGGGAGACAAGGCTCCCAAGGTATGTCGGGAGATTTGTTAACTCCACTCTTCTAAAGGTGGTCTGGTTATGCCTAGCGTTGGAATTCGTCAATATACGCTTCACATCGCGTTTCGAGACCGAATGTGTTCGCAAACGGATGGGAATGGCGAATTCTGGAAGGAAGACACCAATAAGAACTTCCCGTCCCTGAGAAGTGTGCACTCGTGTGAGGAGGAGGCCCACCATTTACCCCAAGACGAGTGCTCCTTCGATCGTGTTTGCAGGTCTGCTCTCAAGTTCCTCTCACAGGCGATGGATGGCTTCTTCGACGTTCAGGCATTGTCCCGTAAGTCTTTATATCAGATGTTAGTGAGGGGGTCCGTTCAAGACAGTCTGATTGGCGAGCTCGGTTTAACGAAGCAGGAGGTTCGCTCCATATGGCTTTGGGCGCCTCGGTTAAAATGCCTAACAATGAGGCATCATTCACCTGGCTGGCGTCGGCAAAATACTTTCTTCAGTGGGCTTGTGAAATTTTCCCAACTGTGGTGAATCGGTGGAGACCATGGGTCACGCCTTCTTCTACTGCAAGGTCGTAGTCTCGTTGTGTAAATGTATTGAAGACATCATGGTTCGCATACTGCGCTGAAAAATCTTAGTTCTTGAGGCCAGTTCTGTTTGACTAAGGCTGAGTACTATGTGTTCGTGAGCTTACTAGGCGTTATGCGAGTCGTGATATTGCCGACGCGACAGAAGGAATTCTCTTCCCAACTTGTTCATTAAGCAACAGCTTAAAGTCAAGATCAGGACGGAAAGGCCACGACTCCCTCCATCAGAATTTGGCAAAAGGTGGGTGGGTTTTACGCGTATCTTTCAGCATTTTGATGCCGGTTATGTATCAGGATATTGGGAGCGCTGTATTAAACATTGGCAACCGCGCCCAAAATAGGGTAGTCTAGGATTTTTTAAAAATTTTATACGTCAAGTTAACTTAGCTAGGGGATGTATGCTGATTATTTATTTTTGTCCCCACTTTCCTTAGTTTAATTCCCGTTTTCTCTTTGCCGTTATGTCAGTTCTCTGGTGGATGTGGACACTTTTCATTTTTTCGGGTGTGTTCTTTCGTAATTGTTGTCGTTTCTGAATGAGTGTGTAGCTGTGCGTGTTTGGTTGGTCGAAAGATTGTTTTTTTAATTCATGCAAGTCCCGCATTAATTTTTCTCAGTTAACTGATATTTCTGCCACAATTAAGGATTGAGTATTTTTTATTCAGTTAGTTATGTGCCATGCGTGATACAGGCCTAGGCGATCATGTATCTTTCGATACATGACTGACGAGGCAGATTTTGTTCCCGCAGTAGGTTGACATTTCTTTCTGCGGTAGATCAGTTGCCATCCATGGCTATAGAACCCGGTCTGTCCTTTTATTTACCCACACCTGGGGGGAGAAGGGTAAGTGAATGTAACTGGAATTCGAACTCTGCACTCCGATTCCTCCGAGCCGCTATCCACTACTCCACCGTTACTAACAGCATTTTGTTTAGTTTCTTGCATATATAGTATTATGCAAATTGTAAATATGCATTGGGGTTTTCATTGTTAAGTTTGTTATTCTATTCACCCTAGCAGCCAATTTGTACATATAGGGATTAGTCATGACTTCATACAGACTTTCATGTATTATGGAGGTTATAGTAAGAATGGTAATGATGTAGTATTTTGGTACAAGGAATATTGTATAGTTTGTTTGGGTCAGGGATCGAGACTATCTAAGTTTAAGATAAGACATCTGATGACCAGCCTTCCCCATCACCACTTTTTGGCCTTGTGCTACATTTTTTGTATTTTTACAAAAAATAAATCCGTTGGAGTCAGTCGGAGAGAATTCTAGTGACGTCACGGCGAGTGCCTAAGCGAGACATAATATTATAGCCGCTAGGAGCGACTTAGATAGATAGATAGATAGATAGATAGATAGATAGATAGATAGATATGAATTGAGACAGATAGATTATTACACTATAAGTTACAGGCAGTGGAATTTTGTAATATCTGTAATATATATATATATATATATATATATATATATATATATATATATATATATATATATATACCAACTATGGGTAAATAGCAGGACAGACTGGGTTCTATAGCCTTGGATGGCAACTGGTCTAGGAGAAGGACAACTCTGAATTCAAAACCTGCGGAGGGTCGTTTGGGGACCTTGTGGCATTCGCTGCACCAGGTCCCTGTATACGTCCCTCCAAAAAGTGTGGATGGCCCTGCACAAAGCCTTCACCACTATAATCAAATCTCATGTGTCGGTGTCGGGCTTTCAGATTCTAGGAACTGATCTGCCTGACCCTCATACGTCGAATTCGACGGGAGAGTCGATCATGTAGGGAGAGAGAGAGAGAGAGAGAGAGAGAGAGAGAGAGAGAGAGAGAGAGAGAGAGAGAGAGAGAGAGAGAGAGATTAAAACAGTAATATTGCATAGGCTGGGGAAGAGAAGGAACATTAAATAATGATGACATTGTTGACATCACTATTCGTTAATCACACTGCCTCGGCTGTTTTCCTCGACCTGATCGTAAGCGGAATTGTGCATTTATTTACTCTCTTCTGTAGCGTTTCAAATTTCATTTAAAAACAAAATTCTCTAAAGTTTCGTAATAATGAGACCCAAAATATGTATCTGGTGATGCGAATCAAGTCAAGAAGTACAAATCGGTTTTGCTCTTTGCATTTTAGTCTTTTACAGACTTTTCGTCGACAACACCAAATAGATGCAATGATTAATGAATTCTAGAACATTTCTTTGAAGAGCAAATTCATAGATACTGCAATGATAATAATATTAATATTAATAATATTACTACTAATAACAACAACAGAAATAATAATAGTAGAAAAATAACGATATTTACAAGAACTGAAAACATCATTGTGAATGATATTGACTTTGTCCTACACCACAAAATGTCTACCGTGTTTTTGTGAAATGAAGGAAAAACATGGTGGATCTCGAAATGTAGAAAACATCACCATCAACAAAATAACAAGCAATATATGTAGCGAAATGAGTTGTTGTTGTTGTTATTATTATTATTATTATTATTATCATTATTATTATTATTATTATTATTATTATTATTATTATTATTCCTTTATATTTGATTTGCACCGGGTCACTCTTTACTTACAATTTCTCAGTGGATTTTCTTCTGAATGCAGTCGACCTCTCATGTTGGAAGTTTATGGAAGCGTATGTCTCTCAACATAACAACACACGATGGGTCCTCGTAATATATATATATATATATATATATATATATATATATATATATATATACCTGCGAGAGTTAACCGGGCTGACAAGAATAAATTTGCTAGATTTTACGACCGGGAAATAGAAACGTTAAGTCATTTATCAGTCTTTTACGACATCAACAGAAAGGCCATCAAGAAAATATTTCTTGTGTCGTTTTATTTAAATGCCTGTTTTCATTTCTTCTGACTCCTTATTTAGTTAGCGGACTCATCCTATTTCACTTGAAATAAAAACCTTTTAATTCTTTCACAGACGAAAGATTATTGTGCTTAATTGAAACGGATGACAATTTGTTCTTCATGTGTTTAGATGTTCATCTCGTCATTTCCTGGCTTGGTCCTGAAATCTAAACGACCTAACAAGAAAATGTGACACGTGCAAAATACGGATAAGATTGGTTAAATAAACGTATTTTTTTACAGTAAGGTTCACCCTGTACAAGGTCCGGGAACCACTCGAGGTAGAGGGTTACGTTAGGGCTAGTTTATAGGAAGGTAAGATAACGGTTAAGATTGTAGTGAACGGGGAAACATCCTCTTGGGAGTCTGTTCCATAGAGTAGTGATTCGCGGAAAGAAGCTGTTTGAATGAAACTTACTTCTCGCCGATGGAATACGGAGGGAATGTGGGTGGTTTGTTACTATGTAAGTGGCATGGCGGATCTTAGCCGCGAAGGCCAGACCTGGTGGAACCAGGAGACGCAGTTCGTCCGATCTCTTTCCATGGTAGTAGCGATAGAGTAGTGAGAGAGATGTTGGAATGTGAAAAATAATTCTTCTCCAACAAGGACTCAGAGACGCTTTTGAATTCTATCAAGACTGGAAAGTGAGGTCTAAGTAGCTCCTGTCCAAATATGTCACCAGTACTCTATTTTTGGCCTGATCTGATTCTTATAAAGACAGTGGATAGCATGAGGAGTCATGTACTTACTGGAGTGGTACAGGGAGCCGATCATTTTACCTGCATCTTTAGCGATTGATCGTATATAGGAATTCCACTTGAGCCCCAAGTGTGAGTTTGGGGCCCAGTATCATCTCAAGACCCGGTGCCTCCTCGAGGGGACATCCGTTCATCGTGACTGTCGGTAGTTCGTGGTCTGATCGGCGGTGATGCGATGTAAGCAGTTTGGTTTTAGAGGCATTGAATGTAACCAACCAGTTTTCCCCCTGGGAAGTTAGATCAGAAGAAATGCCAGCTGTCAATCTCTGATTGTCAAGACTTTTTAAGATACGCCCGTATATTGTCGTATCATCGACATAGACGTTTTACAAATGATCGGAGTATATTCTTAGGTAGATCATTTATGTAAATCGTAAAGTAGGTTAGTCCAAGAAGTGACCACTGGCGGATTGACTGTTAATAATTACCTTCAGGGATCTACATGTTAGGAAGGATTTTATGATAGAGAAAACCCTTATGTAGCAAACCTTTGTGCCACACCTTGTCGAAGGCCTTCGAGATACCTAACGCTACTGTTCTTGCGGTATGTGTGTCGCCAAGGGTCTCACTAATTCTGTGTGTAATGGTATTTAGGACGTCAGCAGTGGATCGGGCTGTTCGAAACCCATACTGCTCGTCGCACAAGATTGTTCCTATCCAGGTGCTCGACAACCCTCTTGTTGATTAAGGCCTCAAAAAGCTTACTGGTGATAATGAGGAGACTAATGGGTCTATACTGGGGAGGGAGAAGATCGGTTGCCCGCGTTTTTGAAGGCCGGGCATACGCTTGCCATTTTTCACATGCTTGGGAAAGAGTTCTTCGTCAAGCAGCGGCTAAATAACTGTGATATATATTCTGGGTTGATATTCTTAAGGACTAATATATATGTATATTATTGAAATTATGCTCAGTGAGACGGGGGAAGTTGGGGAGGGAATGACCTTTGCCATCTAACGTTGAGTTTGAGGCAATGATCAAGGCAAAGAGCTTAGCCTTGTCTGTTGAGGAGAGTATGATCTCGAGATCATTTATAATAGTGCGGAGAGCAGCATTGCTTCTGTTCATAATTTGGTTGGTGATCTTCCAGAATTCGTGAAATCCAATTTGTTTATTTTCAAACTTGCCTGGACAGATTGCGCGTAGCTGCACTTTGCGTTTTCCAGGACTCTCTTACTGCGACTGCGGGCGGTTCTGAAGGAATTAATAGTCATACTACACCGCGCTCTTTACGATAGATTTTGAAGTAGTGATTCCGGTATCACAGGCATAAATTTTATCCTAATTATTATTGCAATGGTGACTTGAATTGGAGGAACATTATCAAAACGTTGTAATTTTATTAGACGGCTTGCTTTAATTATTGTATGCCGTTTTATTCGGACTAATCCTCGCATATATTGACATTATTGGCGTGTTGGTAGTCAGAAAAGCAATGAACTTGAGATCCCACGGGCTTGGTAACGCGTTCAAAGCTTGAGGAGCTCGTTAGCACCAAGAACCGGACGTTATATGTGCGGAGACAAATTACTCTCCGGCAAGATGATGCCACACACAATAATAATAATAATAATAATAATAATAATAATAATAATGATGATGATGATTATAATAATAATAATAATAATAATAATAATAATAATAATAATAATAATCAAAGCCAACCGCCCAGACATTGTTATTAAAGACCATAAACAAAATAAGTGCCTCCTTATTGATATGGCAGTCCCTGCAGACTGCAATGTATCTTTGAAGATATAATAATAATAATAATAATTAGGCATTGTTGACATGGCTTCTGATCTTAATAGATTGAAGGTGTCAACATGTTTTCTCTTGGTGAATTAAAGTTACAGTAAATAGCCCGTTTGGTACCACAGAACTATTTGTCATTTGTCTAACTTTAAACAGTTGGACATTTCCACCAGAGGTTGACTTACAGTACGTCTGTGTTCATGAGAGGTAGGAGTGGAAGAGTGTCATGACGTGGTGTTGGGAAGGTTGCCTTTAAGTTTAAAAGTTGAGGTAGCAAACGAGATTTGGGAGTCATATCTAGATATTTGGACACACCCTCAACCGGAAACCATTTGATCGAATTTTGCTAACCTACCTGAAGGCATTTCTAACTAGGGCTACATCTGCATGTTTATGGGCTGCTTTTATCAAAACCTGTCACCACATCTTATAGATTTGGCTGTGATGCATGTGCCTGTTATACTCTTATCGAACTGTGTGTTATAATAACGTATATTGGGCTTCGTATATTTCTAACTCAGCGTCACTTTGTTAGTGTTCTGTTCTCTCACCCAACAACAATAATAATAATAAACCCAGAATAGCGCAATTTTCAGAAAAGAAAAATAAACACATAATAAATAACAATGTTTAACAATATTTCGATATTATGTCTGCATTCTTCAAGTTATATATAAAACAAGAATACATACATTCTTGTTTTATAAATAAAAGATCCTGTTCAAAATATTGTTGGACATTGTTAAACAATATGTCTTATATTGGAAGAGTTACGGCAATCATTTGGATTAATCCTATCATAATTGTGCTTGTCCCGCCTTTCGTTAGTTCGTGCGACTTTTATACTCTTCCAATACCTCATAAATAATGGACTATTCCGTTTTGATCACGTGGAAAGAGGGGTAGAGATTCTACTTGATTTCAGTGAAAAAATGAATGAAAGAAAGAAAGGAAGGAAGGAAGATAGAACTGTTTAACGACTGTTTCAGTTAAATCGAAAAAGTTATCAATTTCAAATATTTTCATTTGTACCCCCTTATTTCTTTAAATAACGACCAGCATTCATGTTTATGATTTTTAATCCAATATTTTGTTAAAGCTGTTAAGCTCAAATATTTAACAACGCGATAGGGGAATTTCTCCGGATGTTTTATTGTCGTAGAACTCGCCATGAGCGTACTCAATCATTAACTTTAGAATTGAAATTCATCATAATATTAAAATAGCAAAACCGCGAAATTTTCACGGGTTAAAACTAATAATAATAGTAATAATAATAATGGAAGATTATAAACAGGTGACACAACAATGCAGCAAGTCATGAAAGAATAGAAATCCCAGAAACACAAAGACGAGAACATAAAAAATGGAAAGAGAGAATAATTCTATTGGCACTTGAGAAGATATTTCAAAGCAGTGGCAGATATATCGACGACAAAGAAATGGTTACGCAGAGGAAACATGAAGAGGGAAACTGAGTAACTCTTTACAGCAGCTCAAAACCACGTTATAATTACCAACTATATGAAAAGAAAGAGAGATAAAATAAATAAAAACAGTAAAATATTTTTACTATACTTCACTTAATACAAAGCTCAAGAGCCAATCAAGGTAGTGAGTTACTGAATGAGGTGTCTGATATGAACGTAACAAAGAGAAGTAGAAAGTGAAGATTACGAAGAAGCATCTACACGGGAGTCTATTTCACAAAGTATCGGATCTTGGAAAGAGACTTAGTAAAGTGATGCGTAGGGAATCTAGCGAATCAAGTGGACGCAGCAAGGCGAATATTAGCTGTAAAGTTTATTGCAGCACTAAAGAATAGACCTCGTCTAAAAATTTGCCATAGAAGTATTGTGTGTAGAATTAAAAACTGGACAGTGAACCACATGACCAGTGAATATAGTAAATTATCCAAGAAAGCCTACACAAATAAACATGACTGTGTGTTAAAGGTCAATCAACTGGAATTTTAACCGTAGCGACCAATGACATAATCATAGACCAGAATCTTTCCTAGAGAAGGAAACACAAAAAATCTTCTAAGACTTTGGGAGTCAAACAGATCGCAGAATACAGACTAGAAGACCAGATGTGTTAGTAGTTAATATGAAAAAGAAAAATGCCACTTCGTGGAATTCGCTGTTCTGGCGGCTATCGGAGTCGATCTGAAAGATTGCGAAAAGGAAGTTGAAGAGGCTCTGGAATATGAGTTTCAACTTTTTTCTTTTTACTTGCTGCATTGTTTTGTCACCTGTTTATAGTCTTCCATTATTATTATTATTATTATTATTATTATCATCATCATCATCATCATTATTATTATTATTATTATTATCATTATTATCATCATCATCATCATTATTATTATTATCATTATTATTATTATTATTATCATTATTATCATCATTATTATTATTATTATTATCATTATTATTATTATCATCATTATTATTATTATTATTAGTAGTAGTAGTAGTAGTAGTAGTAGTAGTAGTAGTAGTAGTAGTTTTAACCACTGAACATTTCGCGGTTTTGCTATTTTAATATTATGATGAATCTTAATTCTTAAATTAATGATTGTGTGCGCTCATAGCAAGTTCTACGACAATAAAACAACTTCATCTTTGTTGTTGCTATAACAACAAAGATGAGGACAATAGTCTACTTGTAAATAGTGTAAATAGTTTCAACCCTTCCCTGATTATTAGTTCCTCCAGTATTTTTCTTGGCTCTTCGCTACTATTCCCAGTACTTCGATAACGATTAGCACGACTGACAAGGTGGAGGTATATATCAGTTTCTTTCTGTCTATGGTTGACTGAAACAGGGAAATTGTTTTCTTCTTTTGTTTATTATTACCAGATCTGGTCTTCTGGCCTGGACTGGGGCGGGGGGGTCCGGTTGAATTTCAAAGACCTACGAGATTTTTATTACTATTAGTTATCTTGCAGCTACTAATAAAACTTTCGATAACTTTTCTTCTTCTTTCTTATGTAAAATAATATTATATTACCTCTCTTATTCTCACAACTGCAACACTAAGTTAGCTATTATTATTATTATTATTATTAGTAGTAGTAGTAGTAGTAGTAGTAGTAGTTATATTTATCATCTTAGGTAATATCCTGTAAACAAGATACATTTGAACATGATCGCCATTTTTATATACCACAGAGCAATAATCGAAAGGCTGCCCATTCGGTTGCAACTATTTGTATCGATATTAAAGGTTAAAAAGAAAATAAATCTAGAAAATAGAATTGGCATTAGAAATTAGCAATAATAATAATAATAATAATATATTGATATGTTAATAGAAAAAAGAGAAAAAGTCTGAAAAACGAAAAAAGAAAACAATAGAAGCGGCCAAATCAGAATGAAAAGGGAAAAGAAATGGAAGAACAAGGAGAAAGACGAGAATGTAAAATGAAAGAGACGGATAAAGAAAAATGGCCAGTAAAACCAGGCTATGGAAAAAAAAGGAAAAAGAAAGTAAAAAAAGAAAGAAAATGAGTGAGAGAGAATTGAGAAGGAAAACAAGGAAAGAAAGAAATCTTGAAAAAAAATAAACATTATAATGGTTTTATATATATTTTTATGGGATAACGGTGGGTTTTCTTTATGTGCCGTGCCTCCTCAGGACTTAGGCGATCATGGCTCTCTACAATTTCCTGTCCTTTGTAGCTCTTAATAAATTTTGTCTTTTTGTTGTTGCGACACCCATCCATACTAAGCATGTTATGCGTTGTTTTCCTCTGTCCCTCTAACCTTCAATCCATCCAAGTCCTCTTTCCTCATTTTGTGCCCTAGAAACATCAACTGTCTCTTCCTGATGTTATATCATTTTCCTTTTTGCTTTCATTTTCTTTAAAACTTCGTCGTTGTTCACATATTCGGTCGATGGTATTCTCAGCACCCTTCTGTAGAACCACATTTCTATTACTTCAAGTCTCTTCTTCATCTTTGAGGAGATTGTCTACCATTTACTGTCATATTTGAGGACAGATATCACGTAGCAGTTCAGTACTATTTTCTTTGTTTCTTAATACTTCGCTTATCTTTTGAAATGCATCTTTGCATGAAGTTAAAATTTGTTATTTAAGGCTAAAGATGTGCTTACTGGATATTTTAGAAGTTACCAAGTTTGGCTGTTGTGTCTAAACCTGATATTTTACCAAGCTTAATTTAGAAAAAGCTCAAAAGGAGAGAAAATGGAGATATAGAAAGACAATATTCCATCAACTAGGGACTTCTATGAGGATCAGTATTTAGAAATCTGTTTTTAACTAGACTCGAATATGGATAACTTCTTTGGAAAGTCGGAAATCATAACCATTAGAGACGTGGGGTAATGGTTAGCAAGCTTGTCCCGCACGAACAATTAGGACCAAGTGTCCTCCTTTACGGCAGCGAATGTTGGACGGTCTCCTCAAAGATGAAGAAAAGATTCGTGGTAACGAACATATGGAGAAGGAGAAGGGTTGGAAATGAAGGAGGAGTAGGGGAAGGAAGGAGAAGGAAGAATGAAAAATAAGAATAAGAGGAGAAGCAGAAGAAGCAATATTTTAATCATCGACAATGAAACTGGAGTTTAAATTTTAAATTTAATTCTTTTATATTTCCTTATTTTATCCCTGTTTTCTGTCTTCATTTTTTTTTCTTTTCTTTCTTATTCGCATTCCCTAATCGTTTTTCTTTTCTTCACTCATTTCATTTTTTCCATGGGGTGCCAAATAGACACGAATCGTTTATTTATAGAAAGTGGTAGACAGTTTGTGACAAGGCTGTGTGTACAGATTCGATTTAAAAATCCAGTCTTATTTGAAACATTGAATTCTTCATTTTCCCATTACATACAAAAGCCACTTAGTTCGTTCACAACACGATATTAGAAAGAAACACTTTTCTTTTCTAGTGGTCAATAAATTACACTTGAAGCAAAGGAGCAACACGCTGATTCAAATCAGACACACAATTGTTATCGAACCAATCAATCCTTTAAAGAATTTTACTGAACAACGAAATAGTTACAAAATATTTCATGTGAATCTTTAGCAAAATTGCCTGTCGGAAAATTAAAAGATCGTATCAGATGAAATAAATCAATTTTATAGCACTAATTAAACTAATTGTAACTGGATTTCAGATATAAGAATCCTAATTGTTAACAAAACCTATCATGAATTTTATTCATTCAATTTGTCGCGATGAGTATATGCTTAACGCAAACTCTTATTCTGCCATTCAGTGAATTCCAGGGAAAGGAGGGAAAAGACGTAATTGTAGGGTGCAAATTATGGATTAAGTTTAAACCTTGTTCGTGGTTACATTTTTATTCCATTTTAAATTGTTTGTTGCGTTTATCGGTCGTATAAATTTATTATTATAACTAGCATAAAATGGTGGATGATTTGCGTATAGATCGGTATTTTTGCCTAGGATCAGCGTGTAGTATCCGTAAAGCAAAAGGGAAAAATTTCGATTCTCAATGAGAGCTTATCGATTGTTTATTCCCGATATAGTGCTATTTTCTCCCAGTCGTAGATGCACAACTTTAGTAAAGTTGTGATTAAAAGTAACAAAAAAAGTAAGATGAAAGAATATATTTTTGTCAAAATTATTATTATTATTATTTTCTTTTTGGTTTCTGTTCAGTATAATCGCTTACTGGCTTATTACACGAAACCCGGGGGTAAGGTACAGTCGTAAATATATGCATTCTGCTTGCACAAATTCTGATATTATTTTCTAAGCGTTCCGTGTACCAAGTGTTTGAACGGTTACCCTCAGGTTAACGTTTTAGTTCTGTTAGTCCTAGGACAAAACACTTGAGGGGTAGCTTTTAGTCTTGGACCGGCTTAAAATGAATACGACCGCACGCTTGCGTCTTGCGTAAAATGAACGCTGACATACGCTGACAATTTTCAAAGTATTTTAAACGTTATTACTTTCTTCTTTCGATACTGTGTAGGCTCTTGTTTTCATCTGTGTCGCGTGTGTGTGTGTGTGTGTGTGTGTGTGTGTTGGTGTACCTGGGGACCACTGTCCAATTTCATTGTGCATTGCCCAATGATAAGAATAAATAAACACCTAATATATAAATGACTAATATTTCTTTACCTTATACTCTCCTGTATAGATGGGCAGTTCCACTCTAAAATTGTTTGTATCGCTTGTAAAGAGGAGCTGTCATGGACTTTCTTAAAGTTTCTTGCATCCAGTGTCCTTCAAACCTCTCCTTCAAAACCATTTTATAGATTGCATCAACGAAAGACGGTTTATTATTTTTTATATTCGCTTTGTTATACGAGAGGGGCATACGTGGGAGAATCGATTATAGCAGGTAAAGGAAGGAAGATCTTCAGGAGAACGCATGCCCAATCGTTGATTTAGGATTTCGTCACGTGCGGCCTAAGATCTCTAAGGAATCTGGGTGCGAGCAGCGTATCGACTCCTTGAAATTCTTGCGGCCCTCTGCCAACTCTGCGCCGTTTTGGGCATATAACTTGTAACTTAAACATTCTGTAATAAATAATTTCTTGACTGTATCAAGTGTCCTAATTATTAAGTACAACAGTAGTTTTAAGATGCCGTATTTTTTCAATTTGAATTTCAAGATTTTTATACTGTCATACTCTTTAACAGATATATCTTTATCTAATGTCAACGGCATCTTTAGACATGTTAGTGAAATTAGATAAAATATACCTGATAAAGAATATGAAAAATAAGTAAGTATAAGCACCCTGAGATTGAGAAGGCATCTTTTTCTTCGTAGTCTTTATGCCTTCACAATTATTATTATTATTATTATTATTATTATTATTATTATTATTATTATTATTTCTTTTGATTTCTGTTTTATGCTCATTTTCTTCCGGGACCCAACCAGAAACGTAAGGTCAGGAAATGGCTTCATGACATCTTCCACTAATGATTTTTGTAAAAAACAAAACCCCTACGATCACACACATTTTGTATAGATAAAGATGTTAGCTGTACTTGTAAGTACAATTGTTTGTATTTCTTTAAGGCATGGGCTACTAGGAATCTCTTCAATGAGTCTATCGAAACATTTTCCAATCAATCCGAAGGATCCAACTGCAACTGGAATTATTGATGTGCTCGTGTGCGACATTTTTGAGATTTCCACTTCAAGATCCTTGTATTTTGAGAGTTTTCTGACGATCTTCAAAGATATATTATAATCTGCAGGGACTGACATGTCAATTATTATTATTATTATTGTTTTTATTTTCCTTGATATCTGGCGTTTACACATTTCTTTCCGGGTCCCGCCCAGGGACCTAAGGTTAGAAATGGTATCATGACACTTTCCACTGCAAAAAGAAAAAAATATTACATAGATAAAGCCCTTCGTAAAGTGTGGGTTGTACTTGTCAGAATGATTTTTTGTATCTCTTTGAGGCATGGGCTTCCAGGGATCCCTTCAATTAGTCTACTGGAATCTTTTCCAACCAATCCTAAGGCTCCAACTACAGCAGGGATTGTTGATGTTCCCATGTGCCACATTTTTGAGATTTCTATTTCAAGGTCCTTTTATTTTGACAGCTTTTAGATTATTATTATTATTACTATTATTATTATTATTATTGACTGAGAGAGAAGCAGACCAAAAATGGGGCACAAATATACGAAGCCCAATATACCTATCGTGATGCACAGTCTAACAAGTGCATACCAAACTCATGCATCACAGTATAATGCACAATATAATGACGGGTTTTGATAAAAACAGCATACGACTTTGCAAGCGGGACCCAGTTAGAATACTTTCAGCTGCGGTAAACTTAGTCCGCTCAGACGGTCTCTGATTGGGTTTGTTCCCAAGTATCTTGATGTAACTCCCAAATCGCCTGGGCTGCCTCATCCTTCAAATTAAATAAACAAACAAAAAACAAAACAACCCCCTCGACACTAGTTCATGATTCCCCCACCCAACTACTCTCGCTCATAAACAGAGATGCGTAGTGCGTGAGTATCTGGTGCTGAACGAGATGTTTACTGTAGCTCACATTGATTAATCAAGGCAAAAATGTGTGTATATATATATATATATATATATATATATATATATATATATTAGCACTTCCTATCAATTAAAATCAGGATCCATGAGAGCCATGACTTGTGCAGCACCAGGATATGTCTTCTTCTTTTTTCTGATTATTATTATTATTATTATTATTATTATTATTATTATTATTATTGTATTCTACCTTTGCCTTGTGTAATATGAGTTGCCCCTAAATCTGAACCAGAGACTTCAAGAGATGAGGTGTCATGTAATCAGTAAAAAAAAAAATCTCACTGTGGAGAGGAATCAACGCATTATGTGAGAACTACACATGTGTATAATTTTTGGTAATTCGCATATTTTAGGGCTGCCATGAATTTGATCTACATGTCTGTTTGTTCTTCCTCGCATCTTGCAGAGAGAAATCTACGTAAGGTGTAAAAAGTACCCAGGAGGGATTTGCAAATCATATATTTTAGGGCTGCCATAAATTTAATCCACATATTTATTATTAGTAGTAGTAATAATAGTAGTGGTGGTGATAGTAGTAGTAGTAGTATTACGCCATTATGCTCTCTTCCAATATTTTCTTTAGTTGTCTCTTTGGCAAACTTTTTCCACTGATAATTCTTCAGAGCCTTTTCAGTTAGTTTGAACAATGACAGCGTGATACGCGCCTGTAAAATATTCCTGTTTAATTAAACATTCGTGAAAAGAACTCGTCAATGCATTTACAGAATTTGCTTATTTTCATTCTTGTCGAGGTTTTAGAATCACAAATGACAACAGAAATGACGGAACGATGGAAACTTAGAACAAAAGAAGATAGATTAAAGACAAAAGGTTAAGAAGATTACCTTGTGATGAAGTCATTTCGAACAGATGTAATGAAATATTCTTTAAAAAATGTAACTTTCTCAGATGTTATTTTCGTTGATAACTCATCTTTTCGAATCACGTGGTTTCTCGTCATTATGAAGATTTATTTTTTCACTTTCTTCAAGGTTACTATTGACTGATTTGCCACAAATTTGAATCAGTGAAGATGTGCATATTGACGTCGATGACGATATCTCATTTAAACAATACATCAAAAGTAATTCGTGTTATGATGACATGCTAAATTGGATTATTAATCTAATCTGCGAAAACACCGCGAAGTGATCTTTTTTTGTTGTTTTTTAAACTAAAAACAAGAATTTATAAAACATTCTTCCGATAAAAATGTGTATTTTACTTTTCTTTTTTTTTTACTTTCAATGTTTCAAGTCTTTCTTCGTATGGTCTTAAAATGTATCTGATAACATTCCTTTAAACAACGTAAAGATATGATTTTACACTCCGGAAGCATCCATCCATTCCATATCGACAAAAAAGTATAACTTTCCTAGAGTAATGCCACCTTAGTCTCCTTCAAAGTACTCCCCTTTGGACCTCAGATACTTATCCAGGCGTCTGTCAAAAACAATCTTGCTGAGTCCTCTTTCGGGATTACTATCAACTTCCTCGTCGCGTTATCCTTAATCTCATCCATGTCATTTCAACGGGAATTTTAGAAATAAAAATAGATTTGAGTAAACCAGAAATTAGAGTATACCAACTCTGGGCTTCAACAGGATCGACAGAAGAGCAGGAGATATTGACTAAGTTTATTATTGCGAATTAGTTAAATTCCCATTTCGAAGTTTTTATTTGTCATACTTTAAATATAATCGTCAAAGATTCGTCTGTTTTATAAAATCCTTTATGATATGATTTTAAAAAAATACAAGATAATTGGATTAAGAAAATTAAATCAAATGAAACAAACGACTTAAAATACCTCTGTATTCATATTCATATGCTTGATCAGTTAAATAACATTTGCTGTAGTATTATAAATGTAGACACAAAACGCCTAGCAAAATAAGATGGCCACTCTAATTGTCCCGCTAACGAGAGATACAACGGTGATTTCTGCCAATAATCTATGTTACAGAATGATTAGGCTAGCCCAGAATCGCAAACTACTGGTCAAAAGATTCTTTGAGCGTGGATTGCCTTTGTTTAAGTTTTGATATAAAGCCAAAAAGGTGCGAAGAAACAGAGACTGATGCGTGAATTAAGAAGCTCAATACGCCACGACGTCCCAAGATACCTGAATGAAACAAGACAGTACGTTGCGATGATATTTTAACCAACCAGTTGACATGCGTTCTCATTCTCCCTTTTGCTTCCTCTTAGAAATAGTTTTATGATTTATGTCCCTTATAAAATAAAACGAGATACAAAGATAACTGTCCCCCGTTGATGTAGACTATGTTATAGCATTGAGCTTTAAAGAATTGAAGCCAGGGACAACACGAAAGACAACATACATTTTAATCAAAATTAATATAGTATTTTCGATGCAAGCTGTTAATTATGAAAAGAGTGGCGTTAAATATTTGCTTTTAAATAAAAATTATTGGGAGGGAAAGTCAGCAAGTCAATTTGAAGATATTATATTGATACTTAAACCAATTGATTGAGGAATTTATTATTGACATTTAAACTCAGTCAGTTATGAACCATGCGTGATACAGCTTCGGTGATCATGTATCTATCTGACTGACGAGGGATATATTTTTCCTGCAGTTTGGTTGCCATTTCTTTCTGCGGTAGACCAGTTGCCATCCAGTCTGTCCTGCTATTTATCCATAGCTGAGGGTAGAAGATGATTCATAACTTTCCTAAGGGTATTAGCACGTAAGTGAATGTAATGGGTTCGACTGGAATTCGAACTCGGCTCACCGATTCTGCAATCCGAGCTGCTATTCATTACTTCACCGTGCCTCCTTTGACATTCAAACTAATGTCCTCATTTTAGTCTTCATTATCACCACATTTCGACTGTTGTACCATCCTGTCTTCTTCAGGTAATCCGGATGATCTTCAACGAATTTCGAATTGTATCCTTTATTTTAATCTATGTTGCTTTGGAAATTTAGTGATATAGTAATTGTGAGTTCAATCTCTGTGCCTGGTAGTACAGACTGAGGCTCAAGAGAAAGTGTGTGGGCGATAACTGAGTGGAACAGAACATGATATGCCAAGACATAGACAGCGGAATGAGAACAATACACCCCCAGTAGATTAAAGAAGGTGCTCACTTCGAACGGTTTCCCTGGTTGACAGACATCCAAAGGCAGTCGAAGGGTACAGCAGCTGAAACAACGTAATGAGGATATTAGTTAGAAGGGAAATAATGATAACTCCTCATCGCAGAAATTCAGACAGATGGCCATCAGGTGATAACAACAGCAAAGATGAGGACAATGATGTGAATGTAAATAGTGTAAATGATGATAGCTCCGCATCCCAGAAATTCAGACAGAAAGCGATCGGATGATAACAATAACAAAGATGAGGGCAATAGTCCGAATGTAAATAACGTAGATAATGATAACTCTATTCTAGAAATTCAGACAGAAATTAGACGAAGATTCCTCAATATATCTGGATGATTGAGAGACAAATAATGTAGATAATGCTAACTCTTTATTCTAGAAATTCAGACAGAAATTAGACGTGTTGCCGCCGAATATCTTGACACTATCTCCTGTTACTGATATGCCACAGAGAAGAGAATTGGACAGTACTTTAGAAAGCTATTCTCTAATTCTCATCCAGTCAATGGCATAAAATGCGCTTACTTTCATTGTCAACCTTGACGAGGGTCAATAAAGTCATGTTCAGCGCTGCTTTAATGCAAATCCTGTTATTGTTTATTGTGTCAGGCGTTAAATAGCGTCAATTGTAAGCTTGACAGTTGTTGAGGGGTCTTCCCCTTTTAACACAAATGGACTCACCCAGGGTATACATATACTACTGCCAGTGAATACCCGGATAGTAGAATAACGTAGCGGCAAGAGTCACAGTAAGCGAGCACGTAGACTCAGTAAGAAGTCATACAGCGATACGTCGATATCAAAGACTATATATATATATTTCTACTAACCCGCATTCCTGGAACTACTAACCTGTATTACCAGTTTGTATTATTACGTTAATACATTTATTTCCTATATTCATTCTTGGCGTTTGTTATTATTTGATAACGGATTTCATCTCGGAATCCACAACAACAGTAAACGCCCGCTGATGAGTGATGGTTAACAAATAAATCTGGTAGATCACTAGCTAGGAGACAGCTACATAGATAGATAGATACTTCTACTGATCTCCTAATTTTTAAAGTTAAAAGCTTTATATGTTATTTTCATTTTTTATTTTTTTCACACGTTTATTAAGCACTTTTTAATACTACTGCTTCCTGGTCTGATTCAACTCTGACCTTTTATACCTATCATGTATTATAGATAGATAGACATTTTTATTTAACAGTAAAATCGACCTTGCTAACCGAAACGCTCCTATGTGACGAAATCGGTAAAAGCCCGGCAGGCTATATGACGTTTCCGTATAGAATACAGGTTCGATTCCTGTCGGAGGACGCATATTTTCTATGACAATTTCTCGGACATCCAGGCTGGTAAATGTTGTTAATACTGTTTATTATAAACAGAGCATTTACTTAAATATTTGTATCTAGAAAAAAAGAAGAATGTATAAACATAAAAATATCTTAAAATAATTGTCGGACTTCGTCCATTTCATAATGTATAGATAGAGAGATAGATAGATAGAGAGAGAGCCCTTTATCTGTGGTGTCAACCCCAGAAAGAAACCATTTATATGTTTCTTTTAATAATTAAATATCAGGTCACTCTACGGCATGGCTGGGTCAACGTTGACTAAACCGTTTCATCCATCAGGCTTTTCTGGTGATAAGGTTAGCTAGACACCCAGCTGGATTAAAAACTAGACATTTCAAAGGGTGAATGGTGTTTCTTGTGGGGTCAACGGCCATTCAACGCAATGTGGTAGATGGGCTCCCTAGTTATTTGTGCTGCCAGTGTGGCGATGACAGAAGATCACTTGGAGGAGGGATTCAAAGACTGAAGTCAACGGCTATGCCGGACGGTTCCACAAAGAAAACCAAAGATATCGTGTCCGTGACCAAGGCGAATCTTCAGTTTGTAGGACATCGACTGTGGTTTGACATGGAGCGGGATGTGATTCGCCAGGTCTATTTGCTCAACACCCGCTATGCAGGAATAAATAGCTCTCCGGCTTTTAGCCATGATATATGGAGTGAACTGGTCGAGTGTTCAGCGGCCCTACGACCATCATCATCATCATCAT
>OZ038493.1:49214558-49362058 GCA_964036315.1 Acanthosepion esculentum | reverse complement strand
CGGAGAACGAAATTTTCTATGACAATTTCTCGGAAATTCAGGCCGGTAAATGTTATTTAATACTGTTCATTATAAAAACAGAGCATTTGCTTAAATACTTGTATCTATAAAAAGAACGTTAAACATATCATAAATGTCTTTATATGAGGAGACAGTGAGACCAATTAAAAAAAAGTACTTTACCCTACCCTTAAAATGATTTCATTTTGTTGTATCTTGATGTGGCTATTATCAGTACCGAACGTGTTTTTCACAGCACTATAATTATATGTTTCTGAAAAACTAGGCTCATCCATTTTCATTTAAGTTCCTCCAAATATAAACAAATAATAATAATTTGGTTAATAAGTTTTCCTCATGAAAAACTTCCATTCATTTAAATAAAATAAGAAAAAAAAATTGTATAAAATAAAAAAGGATAAATTATTGTTCCGTCGCTGACAGATTTATTGCTCTAAACACCAAAGCCCAAAATTATTCTAATGGAATTGCTAGACAGGAAGCATATACATCCAGTTGCGTGAATCGAAAAGGAAATGTAAATAATATGATATACGAGGACCCATCAGAAATCATTTAAAAAATAAATAGAAAGCTTGAAAGGCAAGAAATTCGAAAAACGAAATCAATAAGCCAAGTTTGAGTCCGTATCATTTTTGTGCGGATACCAGAGAAATGAATGTGCGGTTAGTTTAACGGATATCGGCGCGAAAATTGTAATCGGTGAATCAAGTTCAAATTCTGCGTATACTTTCGCACAAATGCCACTGAGAATGGAAATGGTAATATTAGCCGTTTCCTTATAAGGAAACATTAGGAAATCATTGACCGAGCAGCCGGTGCTACTTTTGCTTGAAATTTATGTTTTCTCACTTCAGCGACGATTTAAATAATAGGGTAGACTGTGCTTACTAGCCTTGGGTGGGAATCAATCTAAAAAAAAAAAAAAAAACTCTGAATTCCAAATCAAGGAGAAGGCCACTGCCAATGTCATTGCAATTCACAGATAATAAAGAAAAGGTGGAGTGTCTCGCCTACGCCCTTAAGGGACACAGCATAAAGAAAAGGATCAGAGACAACATTAGTTTAACTATCGGTAGTCGACTTGAGCATAGTCTTGTTGTCATTAGTACACTATGATGAGAAACGGCTGAGTGAGGGAGAGATTGGTTGGGTTAGTAGCAATGCAGTTATCGATACTGAGTGTGGGTCCAGAATACAGGATTCAAATTCTGTCCGAGATTGTTGCATACACTTTCGTAAAAAATACCCTTGGTGAAAAGTATAAAAATATTTTTCCACATGCCCCACGACTAGTAATAAACAAACTAGCCAATTATATCATTGCTGCTATAACGAGTTCGATCCTCACCATCAGTTCTACACTTGTACCCTTGTATCGTACTCTGCCAGAGATTAGTAACTACCAACATTTCGATGTCTACGTTTCAAACAAATTCACTTATTCACATACAACTGTGGATGGTGTCATAGCTACAAGAAGGCAGTTCTTTAATCACCGTTTCATAAATTTTGACTGTGGGGATTTACTTTTAGCTTTTAAATTTAAGTTCAGTAGTTAATTTAGTCGAAAAGTGCGAACACTGAGAAAAAGGCGGAAAGGTGCACAGCGAACGACCAAATAATAACCAATATTTGGTTTAAAGAACACCAAACGCGATTATGGACATGGAAAAACACAAGAAGAGACACAAAGAACCAGTTTAACTATATAACAATAAAAAAAAGATTAAGGTATTCACTTATGTACAGTAAAATTTATTCAAGTTCGATTGTATGAGAGACCATATTTCATTATTAAGCAAAATTATACTAAGGCTACGACAAAACTCTAATACGGCAGATTCCAAGACAATGCAACTCGCTAACAGGCGTATACTGTCAATATTCAAGAGTAAATTTAATAGCATAGATGAGAAGAAATTAAAAATGGAAACACATTAAGAGAAGATCTAGTGACATCACCAAATGAGCTCCAGGAAAGAGAGACAAGAAAAAAAAGTGGATGAAAGGCGAAATTCTTGACAATATGAAAAAGGGACTGCAAACAATGCAAGTAATTGTACAGAATACAGAATATTAAACACAAACGTAGGAATAAATGCAAGCAAGCAAAAAATGTATGACTCAACGAAAAGTGTGCATCGTACATACGACAGGAATAAAAGAATAAAGAAATAACAGTTCAAAAATATTCTCCTTGATAGGATACACCAAATCTAAAAGGAAGAGGGTTGTTTAAGTTCTACCTACAGAGCTAACACAAACAATATATTCTTAGTTCTAAAACACTATTTATATTTACAGGCAAAATAGCCTTCGTGTCTATTTTTACCGGGACCGGCAAAATAGTCTATTCGAATCTAGAAAGAGAATACTCATAATAGAGGAATAAAAATGATTGAAATATCGAACAAATATATATGGGATAATTCTGGCCAAGATGAAAAAGAATAAGACATCAGGATCAGATGGGATTGTAAAAGAGACACTGTCAACTTTAGACGATTTGCGAGTCAACGAGATTATGGAAATAAATGAAAATATACGACAGTGGTGACACCGGAAGTAGTGACATACCGGAAAGACCTTATTAGATTTATCTTCACAATGATAAGAAGTTAGACACAAATGAATGTGACCTCCATCGGAGTATCAGCTTAATGCCACATTGCTAAACTTAGTATCCGGATTCGGATGAACATAGCGTAGAAGAATTAGACCGTCTTAATGAAACACCATAATATATAATCCGTCTTAATGAAACACCCTTTACAAAGTAAAGATTTCGAATGCTGATTATCAATATCAGCAAACTCACCCCACTTAGAGAATTGGTGCAACGCAATCTTACTAAATTAATCACGCCTATTTATATCAAACAAAATCGAAGCGTATTAAATATGTATAAGGCACCTTGATGATGTTCTTGGGACCATGATATCTTGCACAACTGGTGACATATTCTTGCATAACTGGTGACTTTTTCTTGATTTCATGGTCGTAATAAAATAAACTCGATAATATCTAAAAGCGCCATTGCAACTTATACGCAAAAATAAATTAAAAAAATTTTTTTTTAATTTTCTCAAAATTTTACATTTTGACTAAAACCAATACCTCTATCTACTCATGTCAGCCATACTTTTTCGAACGAGCAAAAGTTCTTTACGGCTATCTAGAAGAGGGAAACTGTCAAAGAAAACCTACGACCTCATTGCCATCGTCTCATCTTGTTGGGCTATAGCTCCTAAATCCATAGTGGGAGGTCGATAATCTTCATACCAAATCCCACTTAATACAATACAAGCACAAACTTGAAGGTTATTTCATGTCTCCTGCAACCGATGCAACAGAGTCGTGGAAAATTCACGTAAATATTACTTCTTGAAGTTATGATATATATTTTGATTATAATAATATCGACTGATTTTATTCCGGGGTTTCAGGATTTTACATGAGTATTGCTGTTGTCATTATTATTATTATCATAAATATCACAGGTTCTTTTAGCGCATGCGCAAGCTATGGTTCTTCATACTTTTAATACAATTCTATAAGTTTTTTTATTTCATTTTTGGCAGTATTTTTCCAGACACGTAATCTTTTCATCTTCGTCAGCTTTCTTTTAATGCCAAAAGTAGCCCGCGAAACACGGAGAAGACATCAGATTAAGATATGAAGCGAAGTTTTAATCAAATATCTTTGAAAGAACATAAAAAAATATAAAAGAATGCGAAAAGATATGCGTCTTTGTGTTTGCGTGTGATCGAGAGAACGAAGTTTGGTCTTGTTCGCATATGTTATTTTGAATTTCTCAGATATTCTTTTAAGTAGGTACAGATTCGCTAAAAAGAAGGATTCTTTTCTTTTATGTGCCATGTCCCTTCAGGACGTAGGCGATCATGACTCTCTGCATCTTCCTGCTCCTTGCAGTTATTAATAAGTTTTGTCTTTTTGTTATTTCTCCAAAACCCTGTTCTACCATCCATTTACTCAAACCCATCAAGTATTTTACACACTGCTTTCCTCTGACCCTCTTTCCATCGATCTGTCCCATGAGTATCAGATTTTCCAAGCCCTTCTTCCTCATTATGTACCCCAGATATTTCAAATGCCCCTTCCTAATATTAAGCATACGTTTCCTTTTTGTTTCTATTTTCTCCAAAACCTCGTTGTTGCTCACATGTTCCTCGGCATCTTTCTGGAGAACCACATTTCTGTTGCATCAAGTCTCTTTTTCATCTTTGAGGAAATAGTCCAGCATTGTTGTCATGTAGAAGGACAGCCATACAGATGGAGAGAGATACATGATGAAAAAATGCTAAAAAATATTTTATCGTCAAAATATGTCATTATTTAGAGGAAAGATCAAAGGTTCTTTTATGCAAAAATTATTTGGAAATTTTAAGTTAAAAATCTGAATGGTTAATGGTTACATAAGATGTTGAAATTTAAATTAATAAGTGTCACTTTGTCTTCAACGTTTCGATGTAAAATGTAACATGTGTTGTTCGTATTTATCTCCCCGGCATTTCCCCTTTGTAGTATAATAAAAATGAGTTATCTACCCTTGACTCAATCATCTAATTTTTGCACTTTTTAAAGAGTAAGAAACGCCTTTTCTGACAGTCTGGCAAGATGCTCAAAAATTAAGGCCCCTGGCCAGTTGAAGCCAATTCATCGGAAGGACGACACATGTATTCCAGTTTAGCATTTGAACTTGCCTGATATGACCGAATCTAACGCAATGACGGCCATATTAATTTGTTATTAATTTCCCCTCTCCTCTTTCTCTATAGGTGTGTATATGTATATGTGTGTTCATATGTGTGTATATATTTATATATAAAGAAAGAAAATAACGACGGAGAGAAGATACACACGAGAAATATATGAACAGAATAGACAAATAGTAAACTGTTTTCTTTCATATTGACATCGACATTCGATATTAAAAAGAACAATGTATGTGGGCGCGTGGTCAAATTTCACCTATTACTTTTGTTATTGAATTTCTGTGTTAGACTAAGCTAAACTTAATAAATTTCTCCCTGTATTAAATATATAGGGTGACCCAAAAAAAACAATCCAATAAAACCAAGAGTGATGGAAGAAAAATATTTAATTCATAGTAATTGAAACCTTAAAACATGCCATTTAAGAAACAATGATGGAATTTTCATTTTTTTTTTAAATTACGTCCTGTAGATGGCGTCCTCCTGTACGAATGCATTCTTGAAATCTGCTGTTGAGATTCCTCATTGACTGCTGCAACATCTCAGCCGGGTTACTGTGAATTTCATTCTCGTTACTAAAATGGTGAAATGTTTACTTGCTCAAGGTCACTGTCTCGCAGTGTTGCCACTTGCTCATGTCTGGCAATACGCACTTAAAAAATTCCCGTTTTTTGGGGTCACCCCATATATATATATATATATATATATATATATATATATATATATATAAATTTACAGCTGCTCGATCCCTGATATTGAGAAATTTAACCAATAAATATAGAATAACTTAAAATTTATTTTTATCACACTTTATATATATATATATATATATATATGCATACAAATCATAAATATAGATTTTGTTTTTCACTGTTACAGAACTCTGTTTTCACGCACATTGCAATCGTAAGGTGCGGATTGAAAACTTAATCTGCACCTGATGATTGCATCATGCATGAAACTCAGAGTTGTGCTTACAATGAGGAACAAAATGTATATTTATTTAAAGTTCCTCTCTGTTTTATTAGCACCAGTATTCAAGGTGCGCTACGTTATATATATATATTAAGACATTTTTATGTTTATACATTCTTTTTATAGATACAAATATTTAAGTAAATGCTCTGTTTATAATAAGCAGTATTAATGACATTTACCGGCCTGAATGTCCGAGAAATTTTCATAGAAGATATTCGTCCTCCGTCAGGAATCGAACCTGTATCCTATACGGAACCGTTATATACCATGACGTGCCTTAACCGATTGGGCCACAAAGGATCATTCGGTTAGCAAGGTCGATTTCACTGCATTTAACTACAATCTTCAATAATTCTATCACGTATATTCATATTATAAACAGAGCATTTACTTAAATATTTGTATCTATAAAAAAGAATGTATAAACATAAAAGTGTTTTTAAATAATTGTCGGACTTTGTTCATTTCATAATATATATGTATATATATATATATGTATAGTGAGATAAATTTATTAGCAAACGTGTAATAGGTACAATATATATATATATATATATATATATATATATATATATATATATATGTATACAGACAGAGTGTGAGATAATTCTATTAGAGGATGTGTAATATGTACAATATATACATGTGTGTGTGTATGTGTGTGTGTTGTGCATATTACACACGTAAAAACGAAAGACGCACAGGCAAGGTTTTTTGGGAAAATACCGATAACACTCCCGTGTGTTAAAAAAGAAAAAGAAACGGTCTGTTTAAAAGTTTTAATTTTCGAATTTGAATTAATTCACATATCACATGAATGTAATGGTTGGTGTAATGGTTAGAAATTCGGAAAGTGAAATCGATTGTATGAACTTGTTGACATTCACTTTCTTGTTGACATTCACTTTCGTACAAATACACTTTGGGAAATACATGAATCCATCCCTTCTTCTCCCCAGCCAGGTGGGCTGACTGGAATAGCTTGTCTATGATTACTGTACATGTGACCTTACCACTCGTTGGATTACGAAATTCGAGACGCGACATCATATCACACGGTTCTCTTTGCAAACCTATTAGAAAGCCAACCACGCGACAGCCAAAAGAATGTTTTCAAGTAGTAGGGAACAGAAATTGAAAATCAAGATTTATCATCCTGCCAAAAGATATAAAAAGGCAAGTAATTTATAACTTATTTTTTAATCATACCGTTAGCTAACCAAATCTACGCGGTGGTATTTTCCTGTAATGAATTACCAAGACTTTTAACAACTTCCCAATTTCTTCTGACAGGAAATAGAAATTGCAGACTTACTTGAATCTATTGCCAAACAGTCAAGAAATTTCTTACACTCTGAAAACGCACGTTCACGTTATAATGAAGAACTCATTGTCTTTCAATATACTTGTGCATATGTTTTTCTAGGTCTTATAAGTAGAATAATAAACCATTAAATTCTCACACAAGTCCATACGGGACATTCATCTGCACTCATATAAGCACAACCGTTGTAAATATGTTTTGGTGATTAGCTATTTCAATAATTAATGAATACGGTTTTTTACGGGAATATTTTATAGTACATGAAATAGTGAAGAAGAGTACATGCACAGAATAACTGACCAATTGATGCAAAGATAACATTTATTAAAACAAAATTAACAAGAGGTAGGTTTATATTGTATACACAACGAAATGTTCATTAATATGTTATAATGGTAACTTACTTTGTTGGTGTGTTTTATGTGAAGCATTCGCAGCACTCTTAGCTTCAGCGTGAAAAGTTCATGTCAGCACTTCGAAAGAGGGAAAACCCTCAAAGAGAAAGTTACTTTAGGGTTCACGTGTTTTTATATTCGAGAGCTGCTACTGATATAAGGTCTATTTAGAGCGACTGCTGATAGTTTTTATTTTATAGTTGCTACTGCTGTTATCTTTAATGTCACTAGAATGTCAATAAATTCTCTATATTTCTTAGATGAGGTATTGTAACTATTTACGCTATTTATATCGTTCGGACAATTGTCCTCATCTTTGTCGTATTTGACCGTTGTACGCTCCAGCGAATATCACCCGAAGAAGGCCGGTGCGTATAACAGCCAATACATCGTGAATATGGCAATAAAGCTGAGGACAACAGTCCCAACGCTGTAAGTAGTGTAAATAGTCAATAAATATGTTTCTTGGTTTTGTACATAAGCAAAAGTTTTATTATTTATTTCGATATTTTACATTGTTTATCACTGGCTTTTGCCAACTAAAGTAAAAACTTGAAATATATATTCAGCATGGTGAATAATTATTCTGAATCGTTAAAGCTAACGTAATGGCAACCTAACGTTTGCTTATTCTCCGCAACAGTAAAAAAAATTCTTTCCCTCTACAGACATATACAACAACGAGTCAGAAATATGGAATATTCTTTGTTTACAAATAACTTATATATTTATCGTTTAACTTCATTTAAAATAGGTTTGTTTACTCTAAACAGTATATCAATCCGATATATGAAATTGTCTGGCATTTTCATCCTGACAATTGTAATTTAATTAATCATTTACATATAAATATTCTCATGATCAGCTAGAAAATTTATCAGAAATCCAGAAAAACCTTGCACGCATGAAACTTTAGAAAAGAATGGTTTAGGGAGAAGAGGATAACTGTTTGTTCTTGATTGACCTGCAAATAGACCAAAGGCAAATCCAATAGAAAACCTATGGGGGAATCGTCAAGTGGAGATTAAGAAAATAATATCCATCAAATCTCGAAGAACTGAATAGATTCATTACTGAAGTGTGGGAATCGGTATCACCGGAGGATCGCCGTAGGTTAATCACAAGGAATGAAAGAAACAGTAAATGAAAAAGATGCCCCAACAAAGTATGAATATTTTGATATAATTCTTCAAAATTGTATTCATTAATAAACACTGTTTTGATAAAAGACAATTTTTGGATCGTTTTGTTACTAGCTATAACAATCTTTAAATTTCAAAATGTTCACATTTCCAAAAAAACCTAGTTTGTCAGTGAAATACTACTAGATTATTTTTTGATATCGTACTTTTAAGACTAAACTGGCCAATTTTAAAGAAATTCGATTTAGAAATATGAAAGTAATTCGCAATAAAATGGAACATTCCAATTTTACAAGATCTATGTTATCTTTCAATGATCTTATCTCTTAGGAGATTTTCGAGGTGCTGGCGATCAAATTCTTCTTGGCCTTACGTTTGAAAGCATTCATCATCAGCAACTGGCTCTCGTCCGCATCTGGGCTTTATTTCAATGGACAAGTAAACCACTCTGAAAAAAAAAATCAACCCATTTTGGTCTGCGATTGTTTCATTTTCTTACATTTTACAATTTCTGAGAGAAGATTCACCGTCTTTAAGACCAAGTTTAAAATAATAGCACAAAATTTTCCCAATCCGAATAATTTTATCCATTATTATAAAAGCGAAAACAAAAGGTACAGCTAAATCATTGCCGTATTAACAAAAAGAAAAATGTGGCCACCCGTAATTTTTGTGGACCTGAGGTAAATGATTGCAAGCTATCAATTCAATATATTTTTCATTCCGACATATGATGTTATATATATATATATAAGTTTGTTTGTGTGTGTGTGTGTGTGTGTGTGTGTGTGTGTGTGTGTGTGTGTGTGCGCGCGTGTATGTGTTGTGTGTGCGTGTTCAAGATAAAAATTCTGTGGGCACCGTAATTTTTGTGAGCCCGAGGTAAACGATTGCAACCTATCAATTCAATATATTTTTCATTCTGACATGTGATGTTATATATATATATATATATATATATATATATATATATATATATATATATATATATATATATATATATATATATATATATATATATATATATATACATACATATATATGTGTGTGTGTGTTCAACATAATAAGAAAAATTCTTATTTAGAAAAGTGACTTATTTTGTTAGCTAACCAGATAAGTCACTTGAACTTTTCTTGAATATTATAGCTCTAATTATTATGATACTTGTTTCCTATTACAGCCGTCTGATTCATCAACACCCACAGAACCAGCTTTACTTACAGTGTCTGAAAGTGAGCGGCTAATCTGGTATGATCACAAAAATCCAAATGCGCTCAAAGCCTCCAACACGATAACTATAATTTTGTGCAAGCAACGACGGCTTCCGAGCAGTTTCATCAGCCAATTTTCATGCATAAGGCTTGGGTTAACCGTGGGTTGATTTGTATAAACATCCCAACTGTGCCGCATGTTGGGATCGTCTCCCCCAAGCCGATAACATCAAGAAGTCATCACCCTTACAAATCGACCATAGTGAGATTCCACCCCGGTTATTGAAGTTTAACATTTTTTTTTTGTCATTATTGACAGTTTGCTGTCTGCGTTATTCAAACTCTAGGAAACTTATCAAAGGTTTAATGATTTATTTGGATTCCTTCATCAGCTACAGTCTTTGACACCTGAAGAATCTCATCGAATCCTTCCCGGATATCTGGAAGAAAGATCATGGTAAAGAATTTGTGCAACTTTGCTGAACTACTTAAAATTGATCTTCCTTCTCGTATGCTAGAAGACTCATTGTAGGCTGACAGTTTTTCTTGAAGTAAACATCTCCAGTATTATTAACCAATTTGGTATATCTAGAAAATGTAACTTTTAAATCAGAACTTGTCAGAGTATATTCATGTGGTGCTAGGTAAAGATTACCGTATATAACCGTGTATAAGCCAACTTCATGTATAATGCGAACCCTGAATTTTTTTGCATGAATTTTAACACCTCCTGAAAAAAGCGTACTGGTGTATAGTCACCAAAAATGCATGATTTTAACCCCTTCAAAAATTAACTGAGTATAATGCGACTCTTTATTTTTATTTTTTGTTAAAAAAATAACTGGTCATAAACACATGTACTATACTTGAGTATATAAATATTGGAACTTGCAAACACTTTTGGGATTCTTTTTAAAAAAGTAAATAACTATTCTTTATATAACTGTTTTGGTAAAACCTTTTCCTTATGGTGATTATTTTTTTTTTAAATCTCGCAATGTTAATCCCTATTTTTTTTAAATAAATTTGTTTTTTGTTATGCTATTTTAATTCATTTTTGTAAAATTGATGTTTTATTTCATTATAAGATGAAATAAATATTACATTTGAATATATTTTACCAAACTTGGGAAAACTATTAATACATTTTTCTACCCCCAGCTATAGGTTAAATAGCAATGTAAACTGGGTTATCTTGCCGTGGTTAGTAATCAGTCTAGGAGAAGGATAAGTCTAAATTCAGAACCCATGGCTAGTGACAAGACATGGGCTGCAGATTCTCTATCTGTAAAACAAGAACATGATAGAGCTCAACGACTATGAAGGATTTCACTAGAGAGGTAAGATCCAGAATGTTGCTGACACTAACGGACTTTGGGTCCAAGGAAGGGAGTAGGGATGGAAGTATGGATGGATGGATGGAATGTTTTATTTTTAACAAATGACATCATTACCGAGATTCGATCATTATTTATTTTTTTAATATAATAAATATTAATCTCAGATTTGTCTCATATCGAAATAATAAAGAAATGTATTTCTTTTAGGGGAGGGCTTAATTTCTTTCTATGTTTAGTTACGCTTAGAGTATAAGTAAAACAAGTTTATAATATTAGTACCTACTAAGAGTACGAGGGTCGGCTGAAAAGTTTATAAGTTGACCAAAATACTCTCATGTAACCTGAGGTTTATTTTTCAACATAGTTTCCCTTGCCGTTCACACACTTTTCGCATTACAGTGCTTGGATCCCATTGGTGAAGAAGCTTTCATCCTGTTGATCAGAAAAATTCATCAAGAGCAGATATAAATTCATCATCACGATGATGATGATTCCAAGCTAAGTGTTTGTTTTTTTCATGTTGGGGAACAGATAATAGTCAGATGTGGCCAAATCAGAAGAATAGGGAGGATGATCAACCATTTCAAAGCTACAGTCACGCACAATAGCCATTAAAATAACCAAGGACGTGTGCTGAAGTATTGTCCTGATGAAACACGACCCCTTTCGTCAGTTTTCCTAGCCTTTTGGGCTTGATAGCCATTTGTAACTGCTTCAGTATGGAATAGTATTTACCATTGATGGTTTGGCCCTTTTGAAGATTGTCAATAAACACAATGCCTTTTGCATCCCCAAAACTGAGGCCATCACCTTCTCTTCAGATGAAAAGACACTGGCCTTCTCTAGAGCAGGTGAGATGGAGTGTTCCCACTGGATATCTCTTTGTCTCAAAGTGATGAACCAACATTCATTCTGGGTTAGGAAACATTCAAGGAAGCTAGCTGGTTCTGCCTCAAACAACGTCATATTTTCCTGTGATGTGATCAGCCTGGTGCGCTTTTTGTCAGGTTTCAGAAGAAGTGGCACCCATCGAGCAGAAACCTTCGTCATGCCAAGTTCATTGTTCAGAATATTATCAACTCTCTCATGAGGTATGCTAATAGCATTTGATACTTGATTTATAGTCAATTGCCTGTCATCCATCACCATGTGGTGAAAAAGATCAATGCTTTCCTTGGTGAAGGCAGTTGCAGGACATCCAAACCATAATCATCTTCAAGACTCTCCCTTACCTTCCTAAATTTGACTGCTCTTTTGTATTCTAGATAAAGCTGAAGCGTCATCGCCTAATATAACAACCATCTCAGCATGAATGCCCTTGAAGGTTAAACCCTTTTACTGCAGGTACTTCTTTCTTTTTATGTGCCATGTCCTTTCAGGATGTAGATGATCATGGCTCTCTATCTCCCTCCTCCCTTGCAGCTGTCAACATGTTCCTTCCCTCTTCTTCATCCTCCAGACCACATTCTTTCATCCACTTCCTTAAGCTCGCCAGGTATGTCACGCGTTGTGTTCCCTTGTCTCTCTTTCCCTCTTTTCGACCCGTGAGTATCAGATTCTCCAGGCCCTCCTTTCTCGTTATGTGTCCCAGAAACTTCAGCTGCCTCTTCTTGATGTTAAGTATAAGCCTCCCCCTTTTTTGAAACCTCTTTAAGACCTCATCGTTGCTCACACGCTCGGTCTGTACATGATGCCAAATTTTGTATATTTTCAAGAAAAGTCGCTAGTAGTTTTGAAGTTTTCTTTGAACAGTCAGATGTCTGTTTAACTGGAAGGATACAATGCAGATATTATTAAGAATAGTTTAAATCAATGCTTGCAAGATTTCACAGCTCTAGCATCACTCATTCATAGTCAACCTATGAACTTTTCAGCCCAACCTCGTAAGTGATGAGATGTTGATAAAACTTACGTTTTATCAACAGGGTAGCAGGTGAAAAAGTCTGAAAATTCCTATTTTAAATTATATTTGTTTTTCCTTTAGACATTTGAAATTGATACCTTCATGTAAGTAATATTATTACTGAAGTGTGAAACATTTATCGCATTATTTAGTATTATATCTACTATTATTTATGTATAACAAATGAAAATGAATTTAATATACAAGCATAATCCTGGTTATGACGATAAACTACATCCGAAGTCTCTGATCAGGAGATTGGAGGTTCTGAGGAGTGCGGAAGCGCTTCTTAATTGCTGTTGTTCCAAGGTCCACACTAACCCGGAGTGGTAGCACCTGCTAGGGTGCCAGCTATGGGCAAATAGTGAACCCCCAAACACAAACAAGACACTATGAAAGTATAAAAATACCAGAAATATATTTTTATATAAAAAAATAACAAAACACATATATTGTAAAATTACCAACACTATCTGTTTGTAGTAAAATGACCAACAATATGTTTTATCTGTAGTTGAAGGCAGACAATTGCGTTCAAAATATTCAGATTTCGGCATTAAATAATCCATAGAGGTTGATATGTCGCTAAACAAAATCAGCCAAACAACCAACATGAAAGAATTCTTTCATGATAGTAATTCATATATCCTATAATTTCTTAAATAAAACTATATTCCAAAATATAACTACAACATAAAACACACATATCACTGCCTCTAGTAATTATGTTCACACAAACATGCGTATACACAAAAGCTGAGTATTATCTACCATGTATTCAATTGTGAAAGCTGAATAACATATATAATATTTTTATTAATTCCAAGCTTCCAAGAAAACTAAATTTCAGCATTAGATGACCAATAAAGAGTTGATACGTTGTTAAACAAACAAATCATTCGACTAATATACAAGAAAAAATAATTTAGTGTATTTTTTTAAATTTAGGGTCCCTTACGGCATATGTTAAGAGAGCTGAATTAGATTAATTCGGTTTTCAACAGAATATATATAAATGAATGATATAAGTAATACAAACAATATTAATAATATTTTTGGGGTCTAGTTTTTAATTGATAACTTTAAATAAGTTTTGAAAGAAAAGTCTATAAAAAATGGAAATATTACATCTTAATACTTATAAATTCATCTATATTTCCCTTTTCATGGACGCTTGTTCTAGCTTAAGTGTTCGTTATCTGATCTTACAGCTCCTGACTTCGATCTTCTCTCACCATTGTCGTTCTCAGCAAATAATTTTCAATCATCGAGAAAAATCAAATTTCTAAGAATTTTTTGATTGATATCTTCCAATACAATTCTACAAGATACAACTGACTATCATCATCGCTTTTTACGTAGAGTGGTGAAGATAGCGAGTTTCCATGAGCAGACTCCTTTTTAAATTGATCTAAAGATACTCGTTTTGAAATGGGTTCTCTTTTCCTGATCTACACAGCATTTGTTATAAATCTAACCACCACTTTTTCTCATTTTGAACATATTTAAATAATCCATTACCCAAGGTTGGAGGTTTAGCAGCATGCCAGTTTTCATGGGGAGTGTCAAGAAAAATTGTTGGTACATCAGATGTTACTGGAATATCATTTCTGTTCCATATTTAACTCAGATTGTATATGTACTGCAGGTTTCCGAAATTCTAAAATTTCTCTGGAAATTGTAATAGTAATATTAGCCTTTTCCTTAAAAGGGAACATTTGATATTTATTGACCGAGAATCCCGTACTATTGTCAGTTGAAAGTTATTAAATATTTCTCTTAAAACAATTTTTCAGAAAGTCCAATAGTTGTTATCGCTCTTCCCAGTATTGACAGAGGAGTCCTTCCTAACCTTTTGTTTGAGGTACTGTGTACCGTCAATATCTTGATTTTCTCATTGTTTCTCATTGTTTTCTCTTCTCTGTTACATGTGCTATCCATTTTCGCTGTTGCAGCTGTGGAAAGTTCTCAAATAATGTGGTTTCTGTTATTTGGTACAGTTCTTTGTTTGTGATTCTGTAGCGTCAGTTCACAAGGTTGGAAGAAGGAAGTTTTGTGAATGCTATATGCCATTAAATACAATGTCTCACGGGAGAATTCATAGTAAATAAAGCTTGATTTTTTATTCATTCTTTTTTTTTTAAATTTCAGGATATTTTACGACAAATCATATGTACCTTTTCTTTCTCAACCTGCATTATTTTTTCTCTCGTGGGTTAAAATTAATCGGTTTTCTCAATTTTAACAGGACAACATCCCGAGGAAATTTGTTTATAAACAAATTTCCTCAGGGAGGTTGTCCTGTTATCAATATTACAAGATAAAACATTAGAGTGATAATGTTGGAGTACCGTCTTCTTCTCGTGGTTTCTGGTCAATGGGATGCCAAATTAAAACCGGATAAAAGATAAGTGAACACTATTTGATAAATCCTGCCCAGAGAGACCGAGAAGGAATGAAGTTCCCTTGCACAGGAACAAAGCTGTATCCATTGGAGGCTTTTAATCTACAGATCTTCTTCTTGTTCGCCCCAGTATAATTTCGTGTTTTAAAAATAAAAGAACTGATCTCTCTCTCTCTCTCTCTCTCTCTCTCTCTCTCTCTCTCTCTCTCACTCACTCACTCGTACACACACACGCATTCTCTCTCTCACATACACAAATTCGCTCTTTCCATCTCTCTCACGCACATTCTTTCTCTCACACACACACACACACTCTCTCTCTCTCTCTCTCTCTCTCTCTCTCTCTCTCTCTCTCTCTCTCTCTCTCTCTCTCTCTCTCTCTCAGCACATAATAAATTAGAGATTTTGTCTCGTTGGGAGAAGCATAAAACGGTTTACATCCAGAATTATACAACGTTCTCTTTGTTTTTCTTCCGTGGACCTTTTTCGGTTGTGCTTCAGTTATTGTTTCATTTGTTTTGCCTTTTTGTTGTTCTGTATGTCCTTTTGTTGCGTAAATCAAATTTGTTCACTGACTAACTTTACCCTTGACACATTTTTCATAATTGTTTTCCGTTATGCCTTTGAACGTGTTGAAATTTGCATTTGTGAATATTATACCTTTACTGCTAATTTGTTTATATTCGTGAATTCGAGATCAGCAAGCCGACCTCTTTTTCAAAATCTCTCTCTTTTCATAGCTTTGTCATCATATCTCCAGACTCTTTACTAAAAGTTCCTTTCTTATTCTTTTCTTCTTGTCTATTTTAAAGGAGTTCATTTTCATGTAAGTATAAAAACAACAATATTCCCTTTTCTGCTTCGATTTTAATTTCTTTAAACACCTTTATGTCATCCATCAAGAGAATCTTCATCATGACTGGATGTGGTTTAGGAATGCTGAGCATCAGAACAGTTCGCTCCACATGTCTGTGTTAAAAGCCGGAGATGTATTCATTCCTTCACAAGATGTCTTGACCAAGTAGACCTGGTGAGGCCTATCTTCCCTAGATTAAACCAAAGCCACGGAAAAGCTGCCGTTGATACTATCGGGGAAACCCTTCGTCCTGGCCGTTTGGCTTCAATATAGAAATTCCTCCACTCAGCGATGGTATGTCATCACGACACTGGCTGCATCCACAGCAATGGAACCAAGTCTACCTCATTGCGCAAGATGGTCGTTGACTCTACAAGAAGTTTCATTTGATAGGTTTTGTTTTTAATCCTGCCGGGTGTCTAGCTGAGTGTCTCCTGACCAGAAATAACTGGTGGGTGAACCGGTTTAGTCGCTGATGACACGGCTAAGCGGCAGATTGGAACCAGCATCATTTTTAGAATGAGCTGATATAAATCAATGGAGTACCTTCTCCCCAAAAAGAAAAAGCCAACAGTTGTAGGATTGTCATCATCGTCATCATCGTCATCATCATCATCATTGTTATGTCCAGCATTTTAATATTTCAACTGGTGACCAGCGCCGAAGATGGACAGCAAATCTCCTCAATCTCTAGCATCCTTCACATCATCCTCGCAGACCTTAGTACTTGTCTCTACAGCTTCAGCTTTTGCTAGGATTTTCAATTGATCCAATCTCTATTCTATTATTATTATTTCCTCCTACCATTCTTTTTTCCTTCCTTCTACACTTACATCAATCATCCCTCCATCCTTCCTTCCTTGTCTCTTTTTTTCTTCCATCCATCCCTCCATCCATCCAACCACCCTTCCTTCCTTCATTCCTTACTTCCAACCTTTCTTCGTACCTTCCTTTCAACCATCAATCATTCCTTCCTTTCTTCATTCCATCCATCAATCCTTCCGTCCTTGATTTCTTCAATTCATCTATCCATCCTTCCATCCATCCATTCTTCCTTCCTTCCTTTATTCCATCCATCCATCCATTCTTCCTTCCTTCCTTTATTCCATCCAAAACTCCATCCATCCATCCATCCATCTATCCATCCATCCATCTTTTCTTCCTTCATTCCCTCGATCAATCATTACTTCCTTCGATCAATCATTACTTCCTTCGATCATTCCTTTCATCCATTCATCCATCCTTCCTTCTTTCTATTCATCCGCCCATTCTTCCTTCATTCATTTCATCCATCAATCCTTCCTTTTTCTAACCATCCTTCCTTCTTTCCTTCTTTCCTTCCTTCCATCCATCCTTCCATCCATAAATCCTTCCATCCTTCCTTCCTTCCATCCATCAATCCTTCCATCCATCCATCTTTCCATACATCTTTCCATCCAACCATCCTTCCTTCCTTCATTCCATCGATCGATCCTTCCTTCCTTCGATCATTCCTTTCACCAATTCATCCATCCTTCCTTCTTTCTATCCATGTCCATTCTTCCTTCCTTCATTCCATCCTGCCTTCCTTCCTTTCATCTATGCATTTATCCTTCATTTTTCTGTCCTTCCTTCCTTCCTACTTCTATATTATTATTATTTCTTTTTCGCTCAATCTATGTAAATTACTGAAACTATTACAGCTACTAATACAACTCTTTTATCATCATTCTTAAAAAAAGCGTTTTGTTCGTATTAATCTTTATTTTCCACCTTTCAGCTTTTAGACGATGAACATAGCGAAAAGTCAAGCAGCAAAATTAATCTGTCAGATTAATCAGGCATTATCCAATATCTCGCATTTGTCAAATATTCCGTAATTTTCTGTAATTGTAATTGTGACAAACTGCGCTTTTATTCTGTCATATTGTCAGCCATAACTATCGTTTGCAGTGAATGACTTAATAAACGACCGTCTGTTATTGTCAACTGTGTGGGCGGTTCTCCATGTTTCATCTTGTCGCTCATAACTGGTCTGTGTTCATTTCATTAATTTTTGCTATCTTTATCTTATTTAATAACCATTTGACATTAGACGCCTCCATTCATACTGTTCAGTAGAGTTTCTTGTCTTCTTTCCTCTTCTTTTATTGTTCTCCCTCCTTAATAATCTTTTCTTTTTCTCATACTCTTTCAAAATCAGTAAACGCTTCCGTCTTAGGGGCTTTATTGACTGGCTTTAAATTTGATTTGAACAAACAATTATTAATTACTTTTTTCATACTTTCATAGTCGTCAAGATAATATAATTTACCTAGAAGGATGATGTTGTAATCTAATGTCCCACACTCCCTATTGCCTATGTGGACTGACTATATCAGTAGCTATAAATAGTGAGCACAGGATATACCTGGGGACTTTCTTCGGCAATTAGTTGGAGATTCGTCTACAGCTGTGCTAGTCGAACTCTCCGCCTTCGAGCAGAGAGGAACCAGACGAGGCTATGCCGAAGGGCAGAGACGCGTCAGGGGAGGTAGACAGCTACACGACCCCGTTATTTACGGGGTCTACGGGGAAATTTTGCCCGAGCCTACGGACTCAGATACCCAACGCTAAATTCGGCCTTGTGTCACATCTGACCGCGTGGGGCGGTTAGCAAATATCTTTGATTCGGCAATTAGTTGGAGATTCGTCTCCAGATAAGCTAGTCGAACTCTCTGTCTTCGAGCAGAGAGGAATCCAGACGAGGCTATGCCGAAAGGCAGAGTCTAGTCTGGGGAGGTAGACAGCTAACCGACCCCGTTTTTTATGGGGTCTACGGGGAATTTTTGCCCGTGCCCACAGTTTCGGGGAGGTGAGGTAAATAACCTTGCTTCGGGAATTACTAGCCTGCCACCCGATCCCTGTCTTCCAGTAGTGTATTCTCTTTTACAATAAACCTCTCTTCTTTCATCTACGTGCGTGTTGCTGTTCCTTCACTCGAGTACCAGTTTGCCTGTTTGTAACCTCTTTAAGGATACCACAGATGATTTTCGGAGTCACTTTCATCTTTTCATTCACTCTATCGTTGTTCATTCTTTTCCTTCTTTCTCTATAATGTACAAAATATCTTCTTCCCTGTGCCGTGTACTCTCACGAACTTGGCGATCATGCCTATCCACAACTTCCTGTCTTTTGTAGTTCTAAGTAAGACATGTCTTTTTCCTATCTCCCCTAATCCCTGTCCTTCCAATCAGTTCCACAAGCTCGTGGGGTAGGTTATTCGCTGCTTTCCTCTGTCCCTTTTGTCTTCAGTATGTATTGTAACCTAGAAAGGGTTACTGAATGAGGAATAACCAAAACGCTGGTTGGAAATGAAATGGCAATCTTTATAACATCAACAAAATACAATACTCGCCAGCGGCGTGAAGTAGGTAAACCACTGCTAATGGTGAACTACTTAGACAGCAGATTATCCCCACTTACAATAGTATCCAACGTATTTATGAGGATTGTGACATACTCATTAGTGTTCATAGGTACGGTATATAACAGTATGTCATGTACGTGTCACATTCTCCAAGCCCTCATTCCTCATTATGTGTCCGAGAAATTTTAATTGTATAAGTGTCCTTTTTGTTTTCATTCTCCTTATAGTTTCCTCATTACTCAGAGTCCATGGAATTCTCAGCATCTTTCTGTAGATCAACACTTATGTTGTCTCAAGTCTCTTCTTCATATCTGAGGAGAATGTCCAGCATTCACTGCCATATCGGAGGAACTTTATTACATAACACTTCAGAAAGATTTTCCTTGTTTCTAACAAAATTTTCCTGTTTCCTAATACATTGCTTTGCTTTTGGAAGGCATCATTTCCAATGCGACTTCAGATTTCAGTGTTACATTTTCCGTCCTCTATTAAAATAATTCTCAAGTATTTATATGTTCGTACTTGCTTGACTTTCGTATTTCTCATTCGTAGTTTTTGTATCTTGAACTTTTTCTCTTATGTATTTATAAATAGTGAAAACTCTTCCCTTATTATTGCTACTAAAATACGCGGCCTTGTGGGTGATATTATTTTCCACCCTGCAATCTCTTTCCCACACACGATTCCTTTGATTAAAAAGAAGTTCCGCTTAGATATCTTCTTCCCTAGAATTGATACTTTGGCGAATAGACTCACAAGAGGATGCTTCCCCGATGACTACGATCGTTTTCTCTTCAAGTCTAGAGCCAACCTTTATCTATCACACACATCTCCATAATATAAACTTCTTACTTACTTCCTTTACGTCCCTACAACCTTATTCAGAAATTGTCTAATTCGAATAACTCTTTGGCTTTGCATTGGTTGAACAATAGTATTAGGTTGGTGCATAATTATCAGGCGTTTTTTATACAATATTTATTATGAAAAAAGAAACATAATAATTCAACAACAGCATTTTTAAATGATTATTCCGATGCGCATGATTATCGACACGCATTTTTATAACCTGAAAATAAAATAATATTTTTATTAAAAAAAAGTAAACATAACAGCAATTTTTATTAACAAATAACTCGCCTACAAAAACGCCTTATAATTATGCACCAGCCCAATATATAAAAAAAGAATACTCGCATATATTTACTATACAGATGGCGAATTTCATCCTACAATATATTATCTTATACCCGTGAGTGAATGCAATCGAGAGGATGATGCTCCTAGGTCTACACGGCACACGAAAAGACCATCCCCTAGCATGAGAACAGAACACTATAGCGCGTTATTCAATGTCCTATGCGATACTCGAGATTCCAAACATTTACAACACATGTTTTAAATGAATCATATAAAATGTTATTTTCTGGAGGAAAAGTTAAAGCAGAATATCAATTGAAATAACATTTATATATTCTTTTCAGAAACATACAATAGCAATAAAATGTTCAATTTTCCTTGCAGTGAAATTTGTGTTATAAAATAATTAAGTATTCTTAGCGATGTGAAATGTGTGGACAGACTTACTTTATGACAGTGAGTCTGATGTGTTTTTGAGTTCATAGACAAAGGTTTAGTTGGCGGTTGCTGATTAATTCCTTCTATTGTGTGCGTGGATAAGGCCTGAGTCGGCCGCTGCTTGCTCTTTCTCTCTCTCTCTCTCTCTCTCTCTCTCTCTCTCTCTCTCTCTCTCTCTCTCTCCTCCCTATTGTGTTGGTGCTCGTGTGTGTGTACGTACGTGTAGATCAAACTGGCCTCCGAAATTGTTGTGAGCTTCAAATAGAAGTATGCTTCTATTTTTATATCCTTAAGGAAATTCAAGATCTAATTTCCCATAGAAGTGAGAACTTTTTGAATACAAGATATTCATTTGTTAGAAAATAATTTCACACTAGCGCGGGAATATCTTTTTCTCGAATTTGCGAAGGGAGTTATTATTGTTATTTTCTAAATGGTTAAAAAAAGTAACACGTGGTAAGACTACAACTACGCCGGCAAGTATTTCGGAAGTATTTGCCCTTGCAATGATTGTTTATCAAACAAACTTTCTGTTGTGATTTTATTGATTGAAAAATATATATAGGATTTAATTCCTATAATATATATATATAGGATTTAATTCCTATAATATATATATATAGGATTTAATTCCTATAATATATATATATAGGATTTAATTCCTATAATATATATATATAGGATTTTACATTTTTGGTTCGCCCTGTCGGTACAATAACAAGTAACGTATGCATAAACTTTAAGTAGTTGCCAGAAAAATCTAGCAAATGCCTATTACAGACGCCGGCTCAACTAACAAAGTTAACCTATGATTTATACTGTAACTATGCTGAAGAGAACTTAGTTATAGTTTCTGTGAATTTAATGCATAATCTGGTGTGATTTGATGTTTTGAACTGGTGCAGCACGGTCAAATTCTCGGTCACGATGACTTGTGACTTCACTCACAAGGCTTGGGTCAACCAGTGGTATGGTTTCCAGGCACTTTCCAAAGGTGGCGCGCGCCGATATTATCAAGAGGTCACCTCCAGTGGCGAGACTCGAACTCGGATCTCATGGCCAGACGGTAAATGTTCTAACTACTCATGCCACACACACACACACACACACACACACACACACACACATATATATATATATATATATATATATATATATATATATATATATATATATATATATATATAGCTCCTACTGTTATTAGTTATTACTCTTCAAGTAAATTGAATTGAGTTCTCCGAGCCGCTGGCGTATTTCGTATAGAGAAAAACGTTCCTTTCTGCTGTGCGACGATGGCCTAGAGGTAAGATATCTGACTGATGTCAAATCAGTCGGGTTTTGATCCCCGTTTGAAGCAATCGGACGTCTAGCCACACCGAGGAGGTGCGAAATAGTTTGTCTGTGGATGAATATATATATATATATATATATATATATATATATATATATATAGAGAGAGAGAGAGAGAGAGAGAGAGAGAGAGAGAGAGGGGGGGATGCGTGTTTTGTGCAGCAACTAAAGTACAGGATGGAAAATAGGAGTAAATACGATTGAGAATCCTCTCTTCTTGCTTTGAAAAGCAGCATTTGTAATTGTTGCTGCCTGTACTTGGACTCGATTGCAAACTTTCGGATTCATCTCAATTCTCCATCGTTCAGAATAGTCTATTAATATAGATAAGTAAAATTGGTCTGCGTCTCTTGCCTTGTGCTTCAGATAGATACAGATTTACAACGAAAGTTAGTCTTCAGTGGCCCGAATACATATATAAATAAATAAAATTTGGTCCCGAAAGGTGATTATCATAGCAAGCAACCTCCTCCTAACGAGGAAGATTGACGCAATCAAAATGTTCTCTCCCTTATTTGGCTTTATGCCAAACTGAACTAACCTTAATAAATATCAAATATGGTGGATGTGTCTTCGACTTTTCAGACTTTCTGACGATTATTGCAATGTCTTTAAGCTCCACTTGAATCCTCAAAGTACTCACACATTTGCTTTTAGTACTTATGCGTATTTGGATATACTCACCCATTCACGAAAGTAAGTAGACATAACAAGAAACTAAAATCAGAAATAGCTCAAACATGCTCATCTCCACCCATATGGTTGTACTTATCAATCTGCGCATGCGTGTGTATTAATATTACTCTTAGAACGCTTTCCTGTTTAAGTCTCTTTGCCTTGAAGTACATCTGCTTCATGATACTTGAAGAGAATATTTAACGTTACGAGTATCTTTGTTCGAACGAGAACTAATCTTTCTAGCCATTTTTTCTTATTATTTCTGAGACAAACTGGACACAGGTTGCGTGCACAAGGTTCATAAAAAATTGATTCGTGCAGCAGCGAATCAAACGCTAATTTAAGGATAAGATTTTACATCATGGTTCGGTGTTGCCAAAATTGCCGACACTCAATTAGCTTAATTATTTTCCCAGGACACACACGCAAACACACACACACACACACACACACACACACACACACACACACAGATAGATAGATAGATAGATAGATAGATAGATAGATAGATAGATAGATAGATAGATAGATAGATAGTGAGAGAGAGAGAGAAATAATGCAAATTCGTTCAGATATATATAAATTGGCAGCTGTATACTTTCTCAGATCGATGGTTAAAAATGGCTTCGTGCGAGTGAAGCATACTTTTTCGAACCTCGTGGACTGGTGCTACAGAATCACAAACAAAGAACAGAAACTAGATAACAGAAACCACTTAACTTGCGGTCCTTCAACAGTAGCAACAGCTAAAAAAGGGGTTGCACATGTAACTCGAAGTGAAAATAATGACATAATCTTGTTATTGACGTTCCACACTACTTCAAAGAACATTATTAAGGAAACAACCATAACATTTACTGGACTTGGTAAATCTATTTTCTCAAAAAATTGTTTCAATCGAAAGATTTTATAAATTTTAAACGACTGTAGTACTAGCTACTCGGCCAATGAATGCTCAATGTTTCCTTATAAGGAGACGGTTAATATCATCATTACGATATATAATAGCAATGGCATCGTATTGGAGGATAGTTTTCTTTCTTTAAAATAGTTAAAGCTTTTGATTGTCGTTGGGATCTCATCTATCTGTTCGTCCTCAAAACTTCTAACCGCTTCCATCAAACGAACACTTCTAACTGCTTCCATCAAACGGACACTTCTAACGGCTTCCCTCAAACGAACACTTCAAACCGTTTCTCTTAAACGAACATTTCAAATCGCTTCCCTCAAACGGTCACTTCTAAAAGCTTCCCTCAAACTAACACTTCTAACCGCTTCCCTCAAACGGACACTTCTAACCGCCTCCCTCAAACGAACACTTCTAAACACTTCCCTTAAAGGAAAAGTTCCAACCACTTCTCTCAAACGGACACTTCTAACCGCTTCCCTCAAACGAACACTTCTAACCGCTTCCCTTAAACGAACACTTCCAACCGCTTCACTCAAACGGACACTTCTAACCGCCTCCCTCAAACGAACACTTCTAACCACTTCCCTTAAACGAACACTTCCAACCGCTTCTCTCAAACAGACACTTCTAACCGCTTCCCTTAAACGAACACTTCTAACCGCTTCCCTCAAACGGACACTTCTAACCGCTTCCCTCAAAGGAACACTTCAAACCGCTTCCCTTAAACGAACACTTCCAACTGCTTCACTGAAACGGACACTTCTAACCGCCTCCCTCAAACGAACACTTCTAACCACTTCCCTTAAACGAACACTTCCAACCGCTTCTCTCAAACGGACACTTCTAACCGCTTCCCTCAAACGAACACTTCAAACTGGTTCCTTCCAACTATTTCTGTCATCCATAGCTCGACCCTTTTCTTCGTTTATGATTCCGGTGTTAACTTTGAGCTGGTTGGTGAAGGTTCTTGCTAGTCTACCGATTGATCTTTTTGCATAATTTGGTTTTTATAGCAGAAGTTGATGTACAACTTCTATTTTCCTTCTCAAGAAACGGCCATTAAAACCTGCTCGCCTTTCACAGATTGCGTTCGTAATATTCGAATGTTATCATTTCTATTATTTGTTAGATTTTCCACGCGTATTTTTAAAAAAATGTAAACATTGCTTACTTCCTTTTAATTCAAGCTTTTGATCCAAATGCTAAGGTGGTTACCAGTTTCAATGGCTTTATTTCAATTACTAAGCAATTTAATAATAAAAGCCATCCGCAAAACAATTGTAAATTTATAAAATTCAGGAAAGATTGAAAATGAATTTTAAAAGTTTTTTTTTATTTGATTTTTAAAGTTAAATATACAAATTAATTATTCTGAAAGAAATGATAAATTGGATAAGTTGTAAGACATATGCTGGTAGTTTATCTAATAAACTGCTTTTATTTGTATTTACACGATTTACATCGTTCGGACTGTTGTCCTCATCTTTATTGTCATATTCTCGACGTTTCAGCTGTTGTACGCTCCGTCCTTCTTCAGGTGATATACGTTGGAATTCCGAACCGAAACCTTTTATTTAGTCCACCGGGGTAGATTATTCGAATTCCATGCGCCATGCTTTTATCCGATGTTACAATTTTAAGCAAATTCCAAGGTTTTAAGCAGACACACGCACAGATTGATTGATTTTTTTTTTGATTTTTTGGGGGTGGATTTCTTCAGTGTCTTATTTTATCATGTGGGCCTACGATGTCAATGGTGGATGTTGGTAGAATGACACTAGAGACTGAACATTCCAATCAATAACCCATACCTTTTATGTCATCATACAGATAGCAACTGAACAACAATCTGACAAAATGGCGTCAAATACGCAACCATCTAAGTTATCCATTGTCAAGAAAGACATGCAATTACGCACGAAGCAGAAGTGAATCATTAAATTCGGAAATAATGCAACCATTGATATTCAACAACGTTTGCTGATTTAATTTGTTTTTTTATGTTTTATCGACACTTTGTAGGTTATTAAAGCCGAAACATTTTTTTAATTGTAAAAATAAATCTTTTCTCGGCGAGTGAATATTGCATTAACAATTCCAATTATTGAGCCGATGGCTAGAGGGAAGGTAGATGGATTCGTACATTTCACAAGGGTATTTGCGCGTAACTTAGTGTGACGAACCCAACTGAAATTCAAAATCGGTTCTCCGATTTTTCCTTCCGAGCTGCTATCGATTACACCACCCCCGACATCCACTCTACGCTTGCTGAACGTTTATGGAAATCAAACAGTGGATAGGAACAGAGGTGATGGGTAATGTGTTTTAGCAGTGGGAACAAATTATGAGCACGGCTGGCGAAGATGCATATCCAATGATGGAGATTATGTGGAAAAAATAGTTGTGTAAAATATGTTTTATCCAACGGTGATATTTTAATTTCTGCATTTATTGCACGTTTTCTTGGAAATATATACGTGGCATTACTTTCGGAGCATCGCTTCAACTGCGAAGTTAATTTTGGAGAGATGATGTATCTTAAAAACCTGTGTCCTTAAATAGTTTCTGATTAGAAAGTCTTCTTTATGAAGATGGTATTATGAACTCTGCTGCTACTTAAATACGTATAACTTTTGACATTTGGGCGTCGCAGAAATGGCGTAAGAATAGTGAACACGTACGGAAGTAAAGCTAGAGGACAAATAGCCGCTTAACACTAATATTTATCCTTACACTTGCGAAGAAAGAAGTGCAAGAAAAGTTCCTCTAAAAAGATTCTCATTGAATCTGAAGTAAATCCAAACAGTGCATGTTGGTTACTCTTAATCTAATCAAATTTGATCTTCTGCTAAAATATTCAATTAAAATACTATTCGATGTCGACACCATAATAAGAATTAGAACTGGAGATCTTCAATCTAAAGCAGTGTTTCTCAACCTTTTTACCTTTGCGTAACACTTAAAATAAATTACATGTCTCAAGGAAACTACATTTTTTCTTATTTTATTTTCATCGTAGTTTACGTGGTAAATATCATATATATTTTTGAATAACTGGTTTAAGGAAAAATTAATACTTTTTTGTCAAATTTTTCGGTAATGCTAAATAAAGTTCATACTGTTCGTTTATGATACTTCATCGGTGAGTTTTCATTCACACAAAAATATTCTACACTCAAACGTAAAAAGTAAACGTAAGTAACCAATATCATATACCTATAATATAAATGTAAACAGAACAAAAACAGATAATTGCTGCATCAGTTTTTTAGTTTTTTTATCCTTTACTGGCAATGTTGAAAAGACATAAGGCAAAATATCCTGTGAACCAAATAAGAAAATGTTAATTTGATACATTTGATAAAGTGAAACATGCTTCTCTAATGAGAAGCCTGTGCCTGTCTTTTGCTACACAAATACTTAATTCGAGTTGGAAATTTAGATAAACATACATGGATTTCATTCTCAATTGAGAGGAGACGATTTCTGTCTTTGCTCTTGATACTTGTTAAATAAGAAAAGGTTTGCTCACACATGTAAGACGTTGGAAAGTGCAACAATATATTAAATGAAATTAAATAAAAAAATCAAAAGTGCTTTAGCTTATCTCACCTGTTCTCGCGGAACCCTTGCGAACCTTTTTGCGGAACCTTAGGGTTCCGGGAAGCCACGGTTAAGAAACGCTGGCCTAAAACTTTCCCAAACAATCAATTTTGGCTGAAAACAAGTAATGTGCTAATTACATTAAAACTGCTTAAAGAAATATTACACAATCTTCCTGTAGAAATCCAGAAATGATCCGGGAACCTTTAAATCTTTATTTTAATACACTCTTAATTAAGGAGTTAAATGGCAGGTTGACTGTTACCCTCATTCACAGCAGACATCAAGATACCCTTTGAATTTACTTTTTAATGCAATCTGAAGGTTCTGCTTGATGAATTTTGCGATTTTAATCTAGTTTTTCAAACATTCAGACTTGAAAAATGATTGCAGCACGTCGGTAATAACCATAGATGTTGGTACAATGCCTACGTGTCCAGTATAAAGAAAATAGTTGCTAGGCACTTTAGAGAAATCAAACTGGTTATTTCAACTCATCTGGTCCTAACGACCCAAAACAAAAAAAGCGCGTAATATATCGGTTTTGACTATAAACCCAATGAAACAATCAGTCAGTTGTTAAGGCACATGATTTTGACGGGCTGCAGGGTAATCCCGATTTTAAACCGAGATATAAGATTTCATCATCAAAAAGCGAAAGTAAAAATATTAATACAGTGTAACCCGGATATAAGAGAGTTGTCGGGACCGGAGAAGAAGTATCTTATATCCGGGTTTCTCTTATATCCGGGTTTGGTCTATTATACATACATTAACACAGGCTCTAATTTGGGACCAGAGAAAATATCTCTTATATCCGGGTTTCTCTTATATCAGGGTTACACTGTATTCCTAAGCCTAGAATTATTAACTCGGGCGCTAAATACTGCAAGATAGCCACAAGGGATAACATTTAAGCACTTAACGGAACTCAGTTGGTTATCGTAATAGGCGGCCTTTAAATAAATACCAACATCGACTGAAGTCTTTTTCGCTTGTATTTTCAAAGGATTCCAACCCATTCGTTTCAGCTGCTATTTAGCCTTGTATTCGTGAGTTAACCTAATGAGCATCAGCCAGGTTGTCCCTACACGCTGAGCGGATTTCTTATAAGCAAAAAGATACTTCGTTAAAACACCTAGTATTTGTTAAATGCCATTAAATCCAAATGAACTAGATAAGTCTACCATTCCAAAGGTTTAGAGCCAGTTGACTGTTGACTAACTGAATTAATGAAAGGATACAGTGGCAAAAAAACGTTTACGTCTTTTATCAGTTTGTTATATTTTTTAAAAGTATCTTTTTTTTTTAATAATTCGTCTTTCTTAGTAGTTCTTTTTTATTTTTTATTCATTATAAGGTTACCTCCCTTTTGCATCGTTTAGTATTTATTTATTTCTGTATACGATCAGGTAGTCATATACAGAGACCGCGTGGATGGCCTAGTGGTTTGCACACTGGAGAGCGATGCATAAAGAAAAGGGTTATTTTGTAAAAGGCACGAAAAATGAAAATGATACTTCTCATTCTTTCCAACGTATCTCCCTCACCTTTCTCTCTCTTTTCAATTTATTCTCTCACCTCTCTCTCACCTCCCCTTCTCTCTCTCTCTCTCTCTCTCTCTCTCTATCTATCTATCTATCTCGTACACTGACTCCAAGTCCTATCTCCCTCTCGTATACTCTCACTCCAACTCCTCTCTCTCTCTCTCTCACCCTCTATACACACTACACATTAAAGGAACTTATATTTCAACAGGTATTGAACAATAGACAAGATATTTGTACATAGAAAAATATGAAATGTGCCAAAAATGTTTGTAAATTTGAAAAGTAATCACACATGCACATACACACCCCATATGGGCATGTGTGTGTGTGTGTGTGTGTGTGTGTGTGTGTGTGTGTGTGTGTGTGTGTGTGTGTTAATGTAAGTGTGTATGGGTATGCAGGATATGTCCGAAAATTATCCAGCAAATTTTAAGTTTTCAACAACCGGTGGCATGCCACTTGACATTTAACCAGAAGGAACCTTATTGAGCATGAACTTGATGGGCGCTCTCATATGGGGTAACTTAGTCAGCAATGCATCAACATTGATTGAGCTTGAGTAGCGTGTGACTGTTGCAAATGGGTGTATGAGAAAATACTCGAATGATTAAAAAGACTTTCGAGAATGATTCGGTGAGCAGAGCCAAGATAAAACTTTTGTAGCGACTCTTCGAATTTTGCCGGGAATCCGTTGGGGTGGGGTTACAGACTGTCTACAAAGTATTCAACCATTTTGAATGTCTCCATTGAACGTTTCGTGCGGAACCTTTTAGCATGACATCGTAACACTCTGATCTATCAGCACCTCCCCTAATGTGGTGAAAAACTAAAATTGTCATTTCAAAGAGACGTGATTAAGGGAAATGCAACGAAACAGCTGATGACGATCTCGAAAGAGGAGTTTTTAGTTTGTTTGAAATGTCGAACAGACGCTGGAATAAGTGTTTGAGGTCCGAAAAATTGTTTAAAAATTATTATATTCAACTAAGGGAGAGCGCAGAATATCGGAGATAGATCGTTTATAGATATGGTGTGGTCATAGGAATAAAAAGAAATGGCCGATGCCATAGTTTTATGTTTCAATGCGATCTTCAGATTCTCCAAGAACACGAATGGGATACCCGTAACTCCCACTGTAGAAAAAAAGCGTTTAAAAGGGATGGAAGCATCTGTTATAATAAATTAGAAACCAACCCTTAATAATACTAATGAACACAGCCACATTGTAGCAGACGTATTTGAAAATTAACAATATGCCTGCTTTCAGAAAGTCGCACGTGCACACGATTTACTATAATAGTATAAAAAAAATAGTCCTCGAATATGGCTAACCGTTTAATCGAAAGCGCTCGAAATCATCAAACTCTTGAACAATCTTTACAGTCATTTTGACAATAAAAGAAAACACTTGTCCATATACAAGAAACAGAATAAGAAATAATTGTATTAAAGGTAGACGGATGCCCCCCCCCATATATATATATATATATATATATATATATATATATATATATATATATATATATATATATATATATATGAAGAAATATAGTCTCAAGGTGTGCTATATTTATGGGATAAAGTGCTAAATATCAGAGATAGAGCGTGTGTAAATATAAAAGTGAACATAGAAGTCAACACTTAGAGGCGAGAATTGCCTGACCATTGCACTAGCATGAAACAGACTGTCGCCTCTAAGTGTTGATATATATATATATATATATATATATATATATATATATATATATATATATATATATATATAGACACAGAGAGAGAGAGAGAGAGAGAGAGAGAGAGAGAGGTACGGTGGAGTAGTGGATAGCGACACGGAAAGCGGATTTCGAATTCCAGTCGAATCCATTACATTCTCTTACATGATAATACCCTTGGGAAAGATATTAATTCTCTTCTTCTTCTTCTAGTTATGGGTAAATAGCAGGACAGACTGGGTTGTTCTATAGCCTTGGATGGCAACTGGTCTGAATTCAAAACCTGTGGAGGAACGTTTGGGGACCTTTTGGCACGTAGATGCACCAAGTCTCTGTATTCACCACTATAATCAAATCATATGTGCTGGTGTCTGACTGTCGGTTCCTAAGAACTGAGCTGCTTGACCCTCATATATCCAATACGACGGGAGAGTCCACCATATATATATATATATATGAAATTTAGATATGCTCTATTTATGACGAAAACATTTTTAATATTGGGGATAGAACGTATATACATATAACCAGCCCCGACAGAGGGATCAACATTGCATGGTGATTGGGTATTTAATTGCTAAAATCTTTCTTCATTCTACTAAAAATATAATCATTTTATTAAAAAAAAATGATAATAAAAATTCCAAGAAGATTACTAAATCCCACATGGCCCTGGGGAAAGCCGGTGGAAACGTTGTAACAAAAACGATCAAGAAGAGGAAATTAGAGGAAACACATTGATTCAAAAAAGGCTTCCACCCTTTCGAAATAACTTTTTCTGTCATACGTAATTCGTTCATTGATTTTAGATTATTTTTTTGCAGATAACGTCTGTATTTAATCGGATAGGAAAAACACGGGATTATAAGCATGCTGACCTCGCAAAGTATAGGCAGGAAGGTTGATCTTCATCAAGTGCCCTAAAAACTTGGCCTACTGCCAAATTTGTGAGAGTTTTAAAAAAACTACCTAATTTGAATGAATACATACATATATATATATATATATATACATATATATATATATATATATATATATATATATATATATATATATATATATATATATATATATATATATATATATATATATATATATATATATGAAAAATTTAACTTAGCCGATGCGTTTCATCTTCTGAGAACTTTATCAAGGCATCTACAAGGATTTTATTTTGTAGCAAGAGCAAAAATGTTATTGGTTTTTCAAAAGTTTTTAAGTTTAGAAAAGCTTATAAATATTAACCAGGCTAGCTGAAAATCCATCCAAACTATGGAAGACACGAAGTGACAGAATTCAATGTCTAATAAACGAAAGTGAGTAAATGATCTTCTTGAAATTTTAATGCAAATTAGTATTTAATTTATTTTTGTTTGGGATTAATTTATGTGTGAAATATTTTGAATAACATGAGGTCATGAACTTAGCCATTTTATTTTAATTCTTTAGCATCTTTTTATTCGTGTATTCTGGCTTGGAAAAGTATATATTCTTTCAGGAATACATTCATACATATATATATATATATATATATATATATATATATATATATATATATATATATATATATATATATATATATTTGTGTATTTAGGCAGCAATCCTTCTTTCAAGCACATTTCATTAAAAACGACTGACAAGGTGCTTTTATTTAGTTTTTTATATAATTTCTCGTGCGATCTAATAAAGTTTTTCTTTTCAGAGGATAAATTATATAAAAGTTGTCCGAATGTTCTTTTCCGAGCGCTTTCGGCTATACATTTAGCCATTATCAAGGATTATATTTCAACTGTTAGAATTAGAAATAGTTTGTTATGTGTATGTTTATTAGATCGCACGAGAAATTATATAAAAAACTAAATAAAAGCACCTTGTCAGTCGTTTTTAATGAAATATATATATATATATATATATATATATATATATATATATATATATATATATATATATATATATATATAAAGAAATATAGCTTTAAGGCGTGCTATATTTATGGGGGAAAGTGCTCAATATTAGAGATAGAGCGTGTGTAAATATAAATATGAAAGTGAACATTGAAGTGATTCGGGGCCTGACGATTGCGCCTAGCATGAAACAGCCTGTCGTCTCTGTGTGTTGACTTCAATGTTCACTTTTATATTTATATTTTTATATATATATATATATATATATATATATATATATATATATATATATATACGCGCACGCACACACACACACATATATATGTGTGTGTTTGTGTAAAGAGTCAAAGAACAGCCGTATCAACACTCAGTCTACCAAAGGAAAAAGACAAAAAACCCCGAAAAATAGAAAAAAAGAAGGAAAAGAAAACATAAAAATAAAATGGCATCTACTTACAAACAATGCTCAATGTCCCTAGAAATTATACTAAGACAAAATAGTAACATTAACAAACCAGAATCTGAGTAACGATTTGTATCAGTCACTGGATGCTGTTTGGTTTGTTAGCATATATATAATTTCTTTCGGGAAAATTTGTTTCTTTAGCAATCGAGTGTCAGGAATATTTAACATAAACTGAGATTTACGAAGGTATTTAGAATGTTTTTCAACCGTGCCAACAAGAAAAAAATCTACAGCCTTTTATTCCACTTATTCACATAAAAATTGCACTCAATTCTTCCATTGTTTCTCCAGCTTCTTTAACTATTCTAAGACAATTTTGACGCCTGTTCATTGAACTACTCTTCTGTTGTTATGTGTTGTGATTATTTGAAAATTTCCTCCTTTTCAAATTCATTTTAAACTTCGGAAACCTAGAACCGATTATTGGTCAATACACTCAAATCCCCAAATTCTTCTAAACATCCATCTTTACATCTATTATAGCTGCATTGTCCAGCAAAAAGAGAACACCTTACCGCAGCTTTCCACACCATTTTTGGTTCAGTGCCTCCTTCAACTAGCATAGTAAGTTATGTAATTATATTTACGTACATATGGAGCTCATTATATATATTTTTCTTTTTTTTTTTGGATGAGGATTAAAATAGGCAAGTTAATTTCTTGGGTGAGGGATGCATTTGATTTGATAAAATATTTTTTAAGCGTCATGATTTTAGGGTGGATGAAGGACAGTTTTAATGTCCATCTCTGTCAATACATAACTTTACCGCATAGCAAGCTTCCAAATTGTCTTCAAGTCCCGACGAATGCGTTCTTCAAAATAGTCAAGCTGTGTTTATCAGGATCTGTTCACAGAGCTGTTCCAGTCGTCTCCTTCAATCTGGAATATCAAAAGTTGGTAGGTTAACTTATATATATATTATACTGACTTAAAAGTTATTTTTAATGGATACTTGTAGATGACCCGTTTATTTATTAAACAATATATTTATTTATTTTCGTCTGCCGGCCTGAATATTCGAAAAACCCTATCAGAAAAAATATGCACTATCCGGCAGGATTCAAACCGGCGTTTCCCTATGGAAAACAGTCATTAGATCTGACCTCTCGGCTACATAGTGCGTCGATGATCAAGAGAGGCTGAATAGTGCCTTTAAACACAGAATAGATAGATAGATAGATAGATAGATAGATAGATAGATAGATAGATACAGACAGACATAGAGAGAGATAAATTACTAAATTTACTTACTAACTTCCCGTTATATTAGAATATTTTTACGTATGCTCTGATGCTTAACTGACTACATTAAAAAGCGAATCTCGATTTTGGTTCGATTTAAGGAACACAAACGCTTTCTAAATGATATTCCCATTGTAGGAATCGTCTGTCACAACAGATAGACTTCACTTTTTTTCGTGCAATCTTGCCAGCTTCTCATCAAGACAACAGAAATCCATATCAACAATTATGCGACCTAGTTTTTAATGAAAGACATCTCATTTTCGAATTGTTATGCCAAAATGATTGCCATTAATGTGATATCAACGAAAGGCAACGGAATATTAATATAGGATTTAAAAAAAAAAAACACATTTTACCCAATGATATAATCATTGGCATAATCACATTTACCCAAGTTAAAGGTCCATTTTTGATTATTTGCTTTTTAAATGCGCACCCCCCACTCACCCGCACCTCAACGCGCGTGCGCACACACACACGCAAACATATATATATATATATATATATATATATATATATATATATATATATATATATATATATATATATTTGAAGTTAATCAACCTGACAACGCAAATTTTTTTACCATTTTTCTTTTTTTAATGATGACATGTTTTACACTTTCGTTTGAAATGATATTATGATTCATTCATGGTCAACTTTCAGACGCCTTCAAAGAATTTATCGATTCTCTGAATGGAGAATTCTTTAGCAAATGAACTGGCAAATTGCTACCAAATTTGAACGAATGGAGGCGAAAGTGAATATTTTGAACAAATCAATTTTTAACATAATTTTTTCGATCTATTTTGTTTGAATATTTTAGCAGTTTCATTTAAACCGAACTGACTTGGCTGAAAACGCACCTACATATATATATATATATATATATATATATATATATATATATATATATATATATATATATATATATATACGGATAGATTTTTTTTACAATTACGAGAAGCAAATATTCGATTGTTTGTACAAAAGCAAAAAAAATCAGTAAAACGGTATCTAAATCAACTTTGTGGTAAAAAAAATGCTGTCAATATATTTGTGGCTATTTGAGTCTGTAACTGTGTTTGTGTGTATATGCGTGTTCGTGCACACGTTTGCGAGTGTGTTCTTTGTGTGTGTATGTGTGTGTACGTATTGAGTGATATGTTTTTTACGGTTTATCAAACTTTTGCAGGTTATTTGAAGCCAGAATGAATTTAAGATTTTTTTTGAGATAATAATTATTTACTGATGCAAATAATCCTCCTAATTAATCCACCCGTAGCTTAGGAGGGGAAGAAGATGTGGTTTCATACGTTGCCCTGGAATATTTGCGAGAAAGGGAATACAACGAACCCGACCGGAATTGGAATTCGGTTCCTCGATTTCCAATTCTGAGCTGTTATTCATTACACCAGCCTCACGCTCAAGCTTACTAAGTATTCACAGTCACCCATCTAGATACTTGCCAGGCTCGAACTTGCCTAACTTCGATGATTGTATGAGAACCGTTGCTTCGACGTTATATGGCCGTAACCACGTGTGTGTCTGTTTCTTTCGTATTGATTTAGTTTCCAAAGAGTTAAACACTTGCATCTTCGGCTTTTAAATCTAGAGCACTACGTGGTTTCAAGCCTTTACGGATCCCTCAGTATTTAACTACCTCGCTGGCTCTCTATTCATTTAAATCTCGGAGTTTTATGCTAATTATTGTATTTTACACAACAAGCAGAGATAAGCTTGCTGGATCCTTGAATACAACAAGTTGTTCTAATGTGAGATATTGCATAAACTAACTTAAATTGGGTCCAAGCTATAAAAAGAAGAAATCATTACGGTTGTATTTTTTCTTGTACCAATCTTCTTCTAATTAAGGGCAACCTTGACTATAGACATTTGAAAACCTGAACTTTAAAGCTGTCTACTTTCTACGCTTGGAATAAAGTTCATCTCAGATACCAAGAAGACGCTAAAGGGCCAAAAGTCATATAAAAATCTATTGAATCAACCAATTTATCAGTCTTTGAATTTGTTTATATGTAATTTTAAACAGTAAAACTTTTGACATCTTTGAAATCTACTTTATAAAAAGAATTTCCAAAAGCATATTCAGAGGATTTTAATTTTACGGAAAACACAGTTTTTTTTTTAATCATATTTGAGAGTATGAGCGATCCGAACTGTTTGACACAACTTGACTTTTTGAGTCAAGGGTCAAAATCATTTACTTCCTTGTCCTCATAATCTTTATTTCCCGCCACTTTTTCTGTTTATAAGAAAAATCTCATTCAACATTACCATTCTGAATGTGTCCCTTTACTTTGAATGACACTCGAGATTTGTGTTGGGTGCAATTTAGTATAGGAACAATTTAATTTTAACAACAGCAACTCCTGAATTTTCCTTTTATCGGCACACTGTTCTTGTTGCATAAAAGCAATAAAAAAAACATTATCATCTGTGTTTTCGTATAGTGGCAAACTAGTCTCCTTGATCATTAATATTTTATTAAGTTCGATCGTCGCTTTAGGCTCCACATCTGTAGCCTTGTGTCAGACAAAGATAAACTTATTGTCTTAAAATAAGATGCTTTACTGTAGAGTAATTTAAAAGCTAGCTAATTTCGCAGATCATTACTACTTGAGTAACTTGGCTCTTCTAAAGAATGGCACTCTGGTCTTCTTGCCAGACTGCCTTGAGTTTAGGAAATACCTATACTAATTCCGTTTACCTATACTAATTCTGTATTAGATCTGTTCGATGAAATATTGCTTTTCTTTGTCATTTGATCTTGATAGCGGGTTGAGACTTTTCAAAATGGAAGCTTCATTTTTATTGAAGAAAATAATCAGGTCGGATAACTGTTACAGAATGCGAAGGCCAGGGACAGAATGATCAGCGATTGGCATCGCGGGCGGGGTATTTTGACAGTGATGGATTGCCTTTGTCTGGGTTTTAAATAAGTCCAAAATGACGCGAATTCAACAGAGGGTCTCAAGAATTCTGAAGCATCGATACGCCTCTCACACCTAGGTTAGCGACCGGCTACGTCCACCCACGGAAGGACGCTGAGCCAACATGTGACATACGTTCCTGTGGCGTCATTTCTCCTACTGCCTCTTAGAATCCAAGCTGCCACTACTCTCTCCTAATAAAACAAATAAGAAGAAGAAATGGTCTATTTCTTTGTTCACAGATTGTAACATAATTGTTGATGTCGATTTCTGGCTCGGTCACCTGAGCTATGTTATTGTCATAAGAAGAAAGGAAAGTCGATTTGATCTCGTGGTAAAAAGTAATAACTGTTTGTGCATACCTTCACCGGAAATATTTAACAGTCCGCATATGTTATCTGTAGGGATGCGTCGATTTTTTAAAAAGTTTTCTACATTGATAAATTTGGTGATATTTATAGGAAAATGCAGAAGCAATAATCCTCTTAAATAACAATTTGAAGCAGCGAAAATCTTTGAAGGCCAAGTTCAACCGCAGTATTGTCAAACAATACAGTCAGCCGATCTTGGTCAGATGTGTGGGACTCAGTTTCAGTACATAATAAAGGTCACGTCTCTCTTCCAGGCTTTATTATGGACGCTAGCATGTCGGACAAATCATTGTAGTACTGTTCTTTCATACCTGTGTCTGGCAGATTTATTATTACCTTCAAAACAAAACAAAAAAAACGATTGTAGTATTTTATTTTCGAAATGCAACCATACAGGCAAATGAAAGACAAGGGAAACGAATGTCAGTTGTATTTCAGATTTGAATAATCTTCAATTGGACGTTGTTCTTTTTGTCTTTTATACATAAATAACATATATAACTTACAATACAAATAAAGGTTGACAAAAGGTGGTATAACCTGTTATTGCCATTGACTTGATTTGTCAAGTGATGATGAAAAGGGTTCGCTAAAGTATTCTCCCATCCCGTCTGTATTCAGTAAGTCATGGTGGTATGCCAGTAACGGGATATTGTTTTCAATTTGTCTCTGATAGGATAGTGGGCAAGGAGAGATATGCCTATGTCTTTCTCAGGGGAGGGGATTAGTGCTAAAGGAACACTAACAGCGCCGACAGAAATTCGAAAAATCTTCGCTTATTCTGTTTTCCATATTGATAATTGTTGCCTTGCAACTACTGAGATAGATAGATACATAGATACATAGATTCATAGATAGATATGAGCACAATGAAATATATGACAATTATAGACTGAAGTGAGCTTCAGTAATTGCAAACCGCAGGGATGAAAGCTATTTAATGTCTGCCTCTACCTTTTCATATATCGGCTTCTGTCAGTGATGAAAATGTTTTGGAAAGCAGTGTGGTCCCACGTTTATCATTGCACCACGATGTCGGCCATTTTCGAATGCATCCGAAATTAACAGATGATGTTAAAGTGAAATTAATTGATTAATTAATCAAGATAAAATGAGATAAGAGATCGATAATAGCTGTATACTAATTTCTTTTATTCAAGAGAATCGGTTTTCTCTAGACTAGAACAATTATTGTTCTTACGATTTCTGAATTTGGTTCACTCTGGGAAGAATAACGTCTATTGAATCTTTACAGCTCATTGTGCAACAAACGAAAAGGTTAGGAGTTTTTCGCCCTAGAACATGATCAATGACATTCGTTACCACATATTCATTGCACCAGGCAAGAGGCTTCTTTACAAGACAAGCCAAAAGAAATACAACTCGGTATGTATTGTCTGAACAATATCGTTGAATTTTGTTTAAGGTTCCCATCAACAAACATCGTTTTAGTTTTTGTTCTTGCTTCCTTACTTGCGGGCAAACCTGGTTGTCAGGCACATAAAAAGAATCGTCTTAATTGTGAAATCGAACTCTTTTTGGTCGAACAGCCATTTTCAATCAGAATCTTGTGATGCTGGTTTTCATTTAAATTTGGACGTTTAAGACTGGCGCGTTACGACGACGTCGATGTGCAAGATAACAAGGAACTGGAAGACTAATTCCTGAGCGCATGTCTTTATTTTAAAAGAGATTTAAACACTCGCCGTCTTCACTCATAAATTGTCGTTCTTTGTATATACATAGTATATTTTTCCAGTCAAGTTGCATAGCAATCTCTCTCTCTCCCTCTCTCTCTCTCCATATATATATATATTTAAACGTATATTGTTAAATATAACACACAACGAATGTCTATTATCTTTTATCATGAACCGTACTAAGCTTCGTATCGTATAGTGTCTTTAGTTTCAGGAAAAATAAAGACAAAAACTGTCCAATATTTGGATATTTTTCATAATGTTCCTCGTTCTAAGCTTCAGCTCACATGAGCAAACATCAGAGTGGTTATATGGACATTACAGCAGAGATGTACACCATCAAAGACATATATTTGTGTATTTACGCAGCAAATTCTCTTTCAGGTATGTCGGATTGAATAAGTTGCAAACGTTATGTCTGCATATATATAATGGCCTCTCCCGTCGGTTTCGACAACTTAACTGATTCAGTTATGAAATTTTGTGCGATAATCTTAAGTGGCACTTAAGACCTACTAGTGATTTACAAAGGAGGCTGCGTATGGAGCAACAGTGAGGATTGTGGGATGAGATCACTGTTAGATTAGCTGACCTTTTAGATCTTGCTCTCGCTTCTTGAAGACGATTCAGACAAGCAGATTGAAAACTGTTGAGTCCACTAAAAGACGTTGATCTCCATTCTACCCGCTCCAAAGCTAAGCCTCGAGGGTGTTATAAGGTATATTGACAGCTGACAACATATATATATATATATATATATATATATATATATATATATATATATATATGTTTGTGTGTGTGTGTGTGTGTGTGTGTGTGTGTGTGTGTAAAGATTTCAGATAGAGTATATCTGTAAAAAGCCAAAAGGAAAACTTAGCCGACGTGTTTCGTCCACGTTTGCCTTGATAAAGGCCCACAGAGGACGAAACGCGCCGCCTAAGATAAGTTTTCCTTTTGCCTTTATTCATGATAATTCTTTTCAGAAGACCATGTCTTCACTTGGTAGTTTTTATGTTTTTCATTCAGAATTTTATTATTTCCATAATTTATACCTGAGCTAACGCTTTGCAATACGCGCGTGAGGGATTCTTAAGACCACCTTCACTTTTACAACCTCTCTTACGCACATGGCAAACACAAAGTTTGTCTGTGTTACCTATGTTGGAAACTTGCCTGTCCCTGTGTACAATCATGTGACGTTTGAGTCCCGAACAGATTACAAACCTTGTTACAAAACTTGCGCAAGTCACCTGCAGGTCTTTCTGGTAGGGTGGCATTCACAGGAGTTTGCACCTGACATCTCTGATGTGATCTCACGTGACCGGTTAGCCAGCCGCCGAGTCGGTTACTTTTCCGCAAATACTGCAAATCCGTTGCTTTCCTAATATATATATATACATTTCAACCCTGTTTTAGCTCATATCTTCTCGTGTCGATCAGAAACACCGTTCATATTTTGTCCACATTAAACGATACAACTTATATGTAGCTATGTTGTTGCCAAAAACATTACAAATTGTAGCAATAATTACAGAAGATTCTTTTAAATAAACATTTTAATGTGTATTGAAATAATTTAAATGATGGAAGTTTAAATTTTTGTATTCATCGCAAAAAATAGCATAAATCGTTTTTTAAAAATGAAAATAAAACTTTTATGTATTTTAGACTTTTGAATGTCAATGTTTGTCATTTTCAATTAAATTTACTATGACTGATGTTTTCCGACAAAAAATTCAATTCTGTAATTAAAAATCTTTATTTATAAACGTAGCCGTTATAGAAATATATAATTTGATGAAAATTAATTGATTTTATGATTACGTAACCGCGTTTAAAATAATATCACTATTACTTAATTCAAAAGCTAAATGGCCATTAAGTCAGCTTTCCTGTCCATATGAGACGAAAATCCGATTAAATTTACGATTTTATAATGGAATAGCTGAAGTATCTCATCTACAGTCACTTTTTCACCGACATGATGTGGCTTCCTTCTGTCTTTTCTACAAATATTTTCATGGCAACTGCTATGACGAGCTACTTTCACTGGTACCCCAACTGCATGAATTTAAGCGTGCTACTAGGTTGGCATCTCGGCCCCACCCTTTCACTATGGAAACAGTTAAATGTAACCGTTTCTTCTACTCCAGCAGCTTCTTCTTTCGCACTTCCCGACAGTGGAACTCCTTTCCTCTTTCTTGCTTCCCCTGATAGCTATAATCTTCAAATTTTTAAATGTAGTGCCAATCGACATCTTCTGATGCCTTGATCCTGATCCCCGTCCTTCTCTATATCCTTTCCTCAAACACCCCTCTTTACTCTTAGTCCCACTCTCTGTAACCCCTTGCGTGCTAGTGGCATTCCCGCCTTGCTTGGGGTTGAATGCTTAAAAAATGTAGGATAAAACCTGATATCACACACAATGCCAAAAGTATATTCTCATTGTTAAAACATTGCCATAAAGGCAACACTCTATGATAACATGATATTAGAGTTAGGATTTATTAGACTAATACATCAATAATTTACTTTGATACCTATACTACCCGAAATTAATTTTATTTACCAAAACATGATGGAAAATATATAAAAACATAATTTTCGATTCACTGGACGGCCGTCTACATTTATATGACGACAGTTAAGCAGATCGAGAAAAGAGAGAGAGGAAGGGAGTTTGCTATTTACTACATCATAACAGGCGCTACTTACTGAATCGACCAAAACAGACGACAGCAAATGGGACAAAATTGCTGTAAAAGACTCAGATAAGATATAAATGCGTAGTCAGATTTGACCCAATATAAACAAACCTGTCTGTTATTCTCCTTCATTTCGACAGAGATTTAGATTAAGAGGATTGGATTATCAACGGAGATGCAGATTATCACTGATTTAAATCTTACACATTTAGTATTGTTTGTGTTACTTGTTTTTTTTTTCTCTCTCGAGACCTCTCCCTAAATCTCGTCTGAGTAAATCGTTTTATTTTTTCTCACGATATCAGTGACTTTAATCACTATAATTTTACGCATTGTATAAAAATGTTTAGTTAGCCGTAATTATTCGTAAGAATTTCCGTGCTAATTTATCTAATTAGATATCTATATATTTCTTCTTTTAAATAATACGTGCTTAAAATAGTTAATCACGCCGTTGTGGAGAAATACTCAGCAAGCTAGTCTCGCAGACGATAGCCTCTATAGTGAGTTTAATTGTTACGAAGTATCTCACTATGATGTATTTGTGTCAGACTAAGGTGATTTTTATAAATAATTAAAATTTTATAAATAAATAAAATTATTAAAATTTTATAAATAAATAATTAAAATACTTCGAATAAACTGAAAGAGGAGAAAACAGAAGAAAATTTGTCAAACTGTATCTATTGCTGCGACAACGGATGCACCATCTGAAACTGAAAAAGAGCGAGAACTAGAGGGATAGAAATACTTTACCACAGAACTGAAGAAAAAGAAGAATAAAATAATTAATGGAGAATTTGGAATATTCTCAAAGACCATTACTGGCAAATTGTAGGATTTAGAGATTTAAAAAGATCAGTTATTCAGACTATAGAGAATTGTAAAGTAAGCGATGAAAGATCAATTATTCAGATTATAGAAAATTCTAAGAAAAGCGATGAAAATTACTGTCACTTAATCTATAATGAAAGTCCTCCGATAGAATGAATATCATAATGACATGTTTATATGAAATGAAGGACAAAAGGAAGCGTAATCATTAAAAGAAGAGATTTTTTTCCATCTATCAAAAAAAAACAAAACCTTCAGGCTTAATTTTGCAGTTGTTGTGTCGGAAACCTACCACCCCTCTTGAAGATGAACTTGTCTGCGTCTGTGAACAAAGACTTGAAATAGTGGCACGTCGAGAGACAGAAGTCCGAGACGTTCCTGGCTGAGCTAGTTATAGACTACTCAGGCGATTTCTGTACCTTTTTACCAACCTATTAAAACCCTTTTTATTGTTACGTGTTATTTGTCGTTTGTCTCTACAAACCCCAAACCAACATCATAACAGCAGTACAACTGAAAAGCAGGAAAGTGTGTTTTTTATCATTTCACCCCAAGCAAGACAACAAAGCAACTGAGACGCAGGGGTTACTGAGTGTGAAAGAATATAAGAAAAAGAAAACATTATTATGGAGCGAGAACAACAAAAGAACATAAATTCAGACAGAAGATTACGATTGACATTTTTAAAGATCAAACTTGACTAGAAAACAAAGAACCGAAAGAGAGATCCGCAAGTTAGAAGAGCGATAAAAGAAACTGCTAGCGTAGAATTTAAGGTTACATCTAGCCATTTCAACTATAAAATGATGAGACCATTCATAGAATGTAAGTACTGTAGCGAAAAGTTAATCAGAACAATTACCATGAAAGTATTTATAGAAAAAGGCTCAGGTAAGCTATATTACGCCGGTGGGAATGAGACTGAAGACGAGATGGCAGTTCTCTCTTTGCCTCCCATTAGAACGTCTGATGCTCAATTCCACGATAGGACCTCTTTGCGACTGCTTGGTCTTACACAGTCCGCTGACCTGAAATGGAACAATTACATTGAATCAATAGCTTAATCTACCGCAAGGAAAGTTGGTTTTCTATGTCGCGCCAGAAAGTTGTTCTCACTCGAGCCCATCTTTCAAATCTATAAATCAACCATTCGCCCTTGCATGGAATATTGCTGTCATATATGGTCTGGAACCCCCGCTGTTCGTTTTAGGGTCGTCGACATCATTTAAATTGCAGATGCTTCGTTGGACTTTATAAACGATCTCTAAATATATAGCAGGAATACTAGACCACATGTGGAAGAAATGTTCTAAGAATGGACGAATAGTAGACTTATAAACATGTAAGACAGACTCCGGTGAGAAGAATTGTCTAACGCGACAGAGTGAACTAACGTTCCCAGCAGCACACCTAGCAATTGATTCAATATAATCTTTCCACTTCATGTCAACGGAAAAGCTTAGCCCGAAAAAGCGCAATGAGTCACTCTCCTGGAGGTTGGAAAGAGCCATATTTATGAAAGATAAAAGGGCTTCTTTCAGACGATTAATAGAGATCAGTTTCGTTTTGGAGGTATTAAACTTAAGAAGCCATTCCTTGCCCCGTTTAACAACAGAATTTAGGTAATTTTTGTTTTAGATCAGATGCTGATTTAACTTTACCGCTCAGGCTTACTATTAAGACAGGAGTAAATAGTTGTCTCATCAGCATAGATACCAAGTTGAGAACTGATGACTTCAGGAAGGCTGTGGATGAAAATTAGAAACAATATAGGAACCAAGAATAGAACCCTGAGACGACTGGATTAATGCAAAAAGGTCTAGAATAGCGGCCATTCAAGACAGAATCAGTTAAAAAAATCCGTCCAGAAATAACATAACCTTTCAACTTGTGAGGAAGACCAGTATGCCAAACCACGTCAAATGCCTTCGAGATGTGTCTAAAGCAACATCTCCAGCTTCGCCATTCTCATCTAAAGCTTGATAGACCTAGAGAAGCGAAAGCTTTACTGCTTATAGAAAAACTGAAACCAAAAAATCAAAAAGCAAACATGATTGGGGAAGAATAATTATCTACTCGGAATTGATCAAGCGAATAACATTTAACCATACAAACCAGGAAATATCACAAAAAAAAATAAAAGTCAAATTTCATGTGACTTTCGTCAAAAAGGAAAATAAAATTTATCAGTTCTGTTAGAAGAGAAATTAAATTTCTCGTTCTGGTAGAAGAGAAATTAAAATTGAATGAATGGTTTAACAGGAGCTTAACAGAGTAGTAATGAAATTATGAAATATGGTGGTGTCATTTCCATCATTAATGTAGCACAAGGAACAATTTTAAAGGAACTGTAAAGGGGTTGTGACTATTGTGAAGTTGAGAAAGATTTTCAAACTATCTGATTGTTATTAGACAACCAATGAAAACTGCCAGTGGCAACAGTCAGTAAAAAATAAGTGTTTACCAAAAAAAGAAAGAAAGAAAAAAGTGAAAATAGGAAAATGGCCGTCCTAAACGCCCATTCGTTGTTTCCATAACTATTACGATGTCTCAGTCCCTTTCTCTCTTCATTTTACCTATCATAAGTGGCGAGATAAAAAGGAAATGAAATAAGAAAACAAGCGAAAAGAAATACAACTTCGAAATGTTCTGTCCCTGTAGCGACCGAATTGCTTCTTCCTTTCCATCATTTCAATTTAATAATAATAATAATAATAATAATAATAATAATAATAATAATAATAATAATAATGATAATAATAATAATAATTACCGTAAAGCCTTTGATAGTGTGCCACTCTCTTGGATCCTTAAGGCTTTAAATGTACAAAGTCTCCTCGGTGATAGTAAATTTCCTTACATACAGCATGAAACCGTGGAAAACCCCATTATACCTAAATCACACCAAAGGTACTGACACTTCCAATTTCAAGGAGATTCCCTGTCGCCGCTTCTCTGCTGTCTGTTCTTAATACACCTTTTGCATGGACTAAACGGTAATATCTATCGATACAAAATAAAAAGAAAGTGTTAAATCACCTATTCTACATGGATGATATCAAACACTTTGCCAAAGACGACAATGAGTAGAAGGATATCCTCAATACTGCAAAATGTTTCAGTGATGACATCGGTGTTGGTTTCGGATTAGATAAATGTGCAAAAGTAACATTCAAGAAAGGAGAATTACAGAAACACACTCAATAGATGTAGATTTTGTCACAAAGATTAGGGAACTGAAACAAGAAGAAGCCTATAAATACCTAGGAGTCAGCGAAGGAGGTGGAATACAGTATACCCAAAATGGAGGATAAAGTAAGAAAATAATATTACAAGCGAATACCGACTTGAATTCACAAAACAGAATACCCACCACAGAGAACTCTCTCTGCCTCCCATTAGAATGTCTGATGCTCAATTCCACGATAGAACCTCTTTGCGACTGCTTGGTCTTACACTGTCCGCTGACCTGAAATGGAACAATTACATTGAATCAATAGCTTAATCTACCGCAAGGAAAGTTGGTTTTCTATGTCGCGCCAGAAAGTTGTTCTCACTCGAGCCCATCCTTCAAATCTATAAATCAACCATTTGCCCTTGCATGGAATATTGCTGTCATATATGGTCTGGAACCCCCGCTGTTGGTTTTAGGGTCGTCGACAAAATCCAGAGACGGATATGCAAAGTGGTTGGCCCTGATCTGGCATCTCGTTTACAGTCGCTCTCTCACAGACGTGCCGTCACCTCCCTCTGTCTTTTCTACAAATACTTTCACGGTAACTGTTCCGCCGAGCTATTGTCGCTAGTTCCCAAAACTGCATGAATTTAAACGTGTCACTAGGTCGGCATCTCAGTCCCACCCTTTCACTGTCGAAACGGTTAAATGTAGCCGTTTTTTTCTACTCCAACAGCTTCATGTCTCGCACTTTCCGTCTGTGGAACTCCCTTCCTCTTACTTGCTTCCCTGATAACCATAATCTCCAACTATTCAAATGTAATGTCAATCGAGATCTCCAGACGCCTAAATCTATTCCCGGTCCTTCTCTTCATCCTTTTATATTTCACATCTCATTACTCTTGCTCCCACTCTCTGTAACCCCTTATGTGCTAGTGGCACTCCCGCCTTGCTTGGAGTGAAAAGCTTAACAAAAAATCATCAACACTTTAGCTGTTCCTATGTTGCAGTACAGCTTCAGCATTCATAATTGGACAATAACTGACATTAAGCGAATGGATGTCAATACGATAAAGTTTTTCACTTTTTTTTTCACCGCATGCATCATCCTAAGACTGATGTGGATCGTCTGTATGTGCCCAGATCCAAAGGAGGCAGAGGATTAGTTCAACTAGAACTGTCTTACAAAACTACAACAATCGGATAGATATCTGGAAACTACAGAAGATTGGATGCTGATCTGTGTCAAAGAACATGAAAGAAATAAGAAACTTTATTCAGTCATAAAAGAAAGCATAAAATTCAAAAGGTATTCTCAAGAAGGTGAAGAAATGCAAGTAAACTATAATACACCTACTGCAGCGGCAAAGAACCTAAAAAAGAAAGCAAACAGAAATGCATTGTACTAAATGAGATGGTAGGATAAGTCTCTTCGTGGTTAAAACTCTACCTGTACCAAACAAGCTGATGGAGACAAGCCCAGTACTCATCAGTGGTTGCGTAGTGCAGGGTTAAAAGCTGAAATCGAAGGTTTTATCCTTGCTGCACAGGAACAATGCTTGAAATTACCAATACCACATACTGAAAAATTGTGTTAGACCACAATGCAGATTCTGTGATAAATATCCAGAAACAATTGACCATTCTGTATCACGTTGCACGGTATTAGCACCCACCGAATAAAAAACTCAGCATGATAGTGTGGGCCAATATCTGTATTGGAAAATTTGCAACTTTTACGGAAAGAAAACTGCAAGAAATTAGTATGAACACTACACAGGAGCAGTTGCAGAGATAGGACCTGCAACAATTTCATGGGACTTTACAATACATACAGACAGGACAATGAAAGCTAATCGCCCAGACATCGTGACCACAAAAACAAAATATGCGTTCTTCTTGACATGACAGTCCCTGCAGACTGGAATTTATCTTGAAGACATCAATAATTCCAGTCGTAGTTGGAGTCCTCGGATTGATTAAAAAAGGTATCTAGTGACTCATTGAAGGGATTCCTGGTAGCCCAAGCCTTAAAGATATACAAAATATTGTACTCACAAGTACAGCTTACAACTTACGAAGGGCTTTATCTATGTAAAATGAGTGTGATCTTAGTTTTTTTTTATTAAAAAAAATGCTTAGTGGAAAATGTCATGATGCCATTTCTGACCTTAGGTGTCTGGTTGGGAAAGAAATGAGTATACACCAGAAATCAAAGAAGAAGAAGAAGAAGAAGAAGAAGAAGAAGAAGAAGAAGAAGAAGAAGAAGAAGAAGAAGAAGAAGAAAATGATGATGATGATGATGATGATGATGATGATGATGATGATGATGATGATGCGTGTAATGAAAAGAAAAAGAACGGAAGTTTCATGAGACAAACAAAGGAGTTACAGATTTCGATGGCACAGAATTTCGATTGCGAAGAGGACATTTGAGGAGAGAAACCAAATCCTTCATAATGTTGTCACAGAAGAATTGCATAAGAACAAGACAACGTAGACAAGATAGAAAAAAAACAACATATGTCTATTTTGAATAATGGCAATAATTTAACAATCGAATTCAGAGTGGGAGGGTAAAAGACATTTATTTATAATTGTGCAAATGAGTGAAATTTAATTGGGTAAAGCAATGATACATATATATATATATATATATATATATATATATATATATATATATATATTAAACATGTTGTGTTGAATGTTAAAGACAACATCGTCCTGCATATTTTCTTTTGAATTTTCTCATATTTTCTAATGAGACTTTTTATTTGAAAATGATATCGAAATAAATATTGTCCGTACGATAACCTAGTACTTTCGAACATCATTGTTCATCTTCAAGGTCAAAATTTTTAGTCAAAATTTTTTAAAAACATCTGCCAATTGTCTTGTAGCGGAATCATGTTACTACATTTTTTTACAAACTAAATAAAAGTTAAAATCCTTTTAATTTCAAAAGACACGATGATGTTATATTAGAAAATATGAGAAAATTCAAAAGAAAATATGGATCAATATGGATTGGGATCCGACAAATTGATAGGATAAGGAAAAAATAGGAAACACTTATAGTTCTAACATTTTTCACTTTTATTAACGCTTCCACTGAGAATGAAAGATGGTCAAAAAAAAAAGAAAAAAAATTTTACTATTTTTCAATTTATGTGTTGTTTGCTTTTCATTGGTTAAGTAGTTAGGCACGCGTAAGATCTTAACCAATGAAAAATAAACAACACAAAAATTAAAGATTTCAAAATTTGCATTCTTTTTCTTTTTCTCACCCATCTTTCATTATCTGAGAAAGTTTTATTAAAACGAAACATGTTAAATCTATAAACTTTTCCTATTTGTTCAATAATAATAATAATAGCTGACCACTCGTATTCGGGAATACCCGTCTACTAGGTCGGCTAGCCAATCCCTATTGCAGACACTCGCTCAGGCATATTTGTGTTTGCTCAGCATCCACAGAGCCCACCTGTGGTTTATATTGCTATTATGCTGAGCAGACCTTAGTTACAGTTTCTGGGAAAGTGCGTGTTATCTAGCGTGATCAAGAGTTTGAACAAGGTCAGCAGGCTCAAGCTCTCGGCCACGATAGCTTGTGGATTCGTGCTAGCAGAGTTATCGACGGCCCACAATTTCATCACAAGGCTTGGGTCAACCCGTGGTAAGGTTTTCAGGCACTTTCCAAAGGTGTCGAACGCTAGGATTGGCCTCGATCCAGTCTGATAAGTCGTCTTCCTGACAAATCGACCATGGGGAGATTCGAACCTGGGTCTCATGGTCAGAAAGTGAACGTTCTAACCACTCGGCCATATATATATATTATTGGAATCAACCAATATATAGCACTTTATATGAAAAAATATTGTTTAAATATTACTATTTTATATAATGGTAAAATATTGAAACATCATTTGCTATAAAAACCATTAAGATAACATTAATTTGAAACAAAAGTTTTTATCCTAAAAACAACTGTCTCCTGCCATTGCAAGAGCAGTCAATTTTATTTGCCAGCTTGCAGGCACAGATGTATCGGTCATAATGCTCCTGTGCGTTCGTTTATTTATTAAGATTGACGAAGTATTATTGACAGTACCTAAACAAAACACTACTTTGGCGAAATGTACTGCGTGATGAGTCTGCAAACCATGACACAGCAGTTGGCCCCTATTTAGATAAAATTGAGTTTAGCAAGTCACAAGTCCGCAAGTATATAGTACCCAGGCAGAATCACATTCAATATAGTATAATGATCTCTTTCGTAACCTTCGTCCATAGCAAGATGTCCACATAGCGATTTACGATGAAACGTAAATGGCTGATATAATATGACAATGTGACCGAAAAGCTGGTCACAATAATTCAACGAACGAAATACAGGGAGTAAAATGAACAAAAGCAAAAAACAAGGGTAAAGAACAAGAAGGAAAGATTAAAGAAGGAATAAGAGAAATAAGAGAAAGCAAAAAAAAAGGGGGAAATAAGGAACGGGAGAAGGAAGAGATAAGAGAGAAAAAAGAAGTGGCGGAAAATAAGAAATAGAGAGAAAAAGGTCGGAGGAGAGAAGAAGGCAGGGAAGAAGAGAAACAAAGAAAATAATTGAATAATGAAATACAGGAAAGAAAAAGAAAAAAGAACGGAAAACTGAGAAAGAAAAAGAGAAAAAAAGTTTGAGACAGAAAGACGCCATCAATCATGGTAGCGAAGAAGAATTACTAAAGGAAACGAAAAAGAAAACCAAAAGGCGTAGTATGAGAGCGTGAATTAAACGGGGGGGAAACGAAAGACTAACAAAAGGCAGTGATTTAAAATAACTTCACCTAATCATTGGCTGAACTAAATATGTCTTCTCATTTTTCTAACAAATGAAAAATTCAACTTAACAACAACCATTATTTTCATCATTAAAATAATAATAATAATAACAACAACAATAATAATAATAATAATAATAATAATAATAATAATAATAATAATAATTCCAAGGTCCATATGAATCTAATGGAAATTGGAGAATAAAGGCAGCTCTGACGTCATGCTACTGTTACGAGAGATGGCATGAAGTATAATTTTGTTCGTTATCACTTGACTGAAGTTGGACATGACTTCGTTAAGAAAGTGACGTAGGCTTCACACACACACACATACATACACACACACTGGAGAGGAGTTGGGCATCGATGTGGAGGCGTGCACACTTAAACACAGAGATTCACGCAGACATACACACATGCAGAACAATAACAGTATCCCTCACGCGCCATAGTACTACCCATGTAGATCTCGAACACAGTGCATAAGTCACATACAACCTAAAATTAAATATTTCATTTCAAATCTTTAAATTCTTTGTTTAGAACTTAAATCTGGTCATTACTGAAGTTGTTATTTTTGCTTCTTTACAGGAAAAAGACAAGCATATATATATATATATATATATATATATATATATATATATATATATATATATATATATATATATTCAAACGTTATTTTCAGGGGATACCCGTGTCTAAAATAAACCTCGTTTTTTTTGTTTTTTTATACAGTATGCATTACGTCTATCGTCATGCACACTCGAAAAAACTTTTAAAAAATGTTCTTTTGTGGTAGGTTTCGAACTTGATATATATATATATATATATATACTTAGCGATTTGCAAAAAACAACATAGTTTCCAAATTTAAGTGCCCTCTGGGAGATGGTATCTCCAACGGATTAAATAATACTTATGTTGGTCACACCACAAACTCTCTTTCACGACGCTTGATTCTACATTTGAATGATAATTCTAACATTTTTAGGCATTTAAAACGTGCCTGGCCGCATACACAATTCCGGAAAATCCTTGTTGAAAACACAACTATACTTAAACATGAAAATAAATAAACAAAAACTAAAAATTCTTGAGTCTATATTCAGAAAACAGTTAAAACCTAACCTGAACAAAGTAAACTATGAAAACTCTACAAATATACTTAAATGCCTATAATTGATAACAGAAGCCAATAGTTTATACCAACGGCTTCCCATACTTAACACTTCTTGTTTTCACTCTCGCGTGGTCATGTGTGATGTCATGGGCCGCGGTGAGATTTTCGCTTCCAGCGTCTCGTATGCACGAGTTTGTCGTTGCTTGTAAATCATCCATGCAAACAAAACAGACTACCATTGCTGCTATGTCCGTGTATTGTATTTGTAATGTACTTGTCATTTCTGATGATGGCTGATGTAAGCCGAAAGCTTAGATAGGATTAAAAAACATGTATCAATATGGTGATTTTCTTTTGTCTTTCAATGATGATGTTATTAAGCTTATCAGACGATATGAAAGGAATTTGCTTAAAATAAATAGATAAAACTTGTCTATATTATTTAACGAGACATGCATTAATGAAAAAATTCTGCCTAAATACACACAATATATATATATATATATATATATATATATATATATATATGTATATATATATATATATATATATATATATATATATATATATATATATATTTTCGCAAATTGAATGATGGTGGTAATAAAATAGTGCTCATTGTATAATAACAGAGTGATTATTTATATTAAAAATAAATATATATTTTTATTCACTGGTAGTACAACTTTAAGATTCATGCACAAGGCAATCAATCAAGACCTGGCGATTGCATTTTGCATGAAAATGGGTCTTGGCAAACTAGTGAGGAAAATGTATATTTATTATTAATACATGCAGACATATATATATATATATATATATATATATATATATATATATATATATATATATATATATATATATATATATTGACAATAGGAAAACACAATTAATTGCTGACGCGTTTCGTCCAATGTGGACTTTCACAAAGCAAAAAAACGAAATGAATTTAATTAAACAAGGAAATTAATAAAAACAAAAGACAGAGTGTTCTTAGCAACTGGAATGAAAATAGCGTTTCCTACATTCTGATAAGAAAAGAACTCCCGAATTTCTTGTCGAGGGTTTCAGACTCAGCATGGAGGCCTACATCAAGTGCCTTGAGGAGGTAGTGCTAGCCTGGGTCAATAGGGTCACTACTGAAAGACTGGCAACATTCAAGCAGGTGGACCCAATCATGGCTGTCAGACAGTTTCTGCGACCACATCATCCCTTAAATCTGGCCACCTAACTTCCAAAGCTTTAAACCTCTTGATTATTGTGTGGAACGCAGTTGAACGAGAGACCAACAAACCCTCTTGTAACACTAAAGATGAACTAAAGGCAAGGATAATGGCAGCATTCACCAACTTAAACAAGGAGAACATCTAGAAGAGTTACAGGAGATTCCGAGGTCGTCTAGAGGCCGTGGTTGAAGCCAATGGCGATTTTACTGAATACATTTATTCGTTACTATTTATATTTATTCTTTCAAGATCTTGATAAATATATCTGTTAAAATGAGATGTCACTGTTATTTTCATTTTTAGCATGATTTAAACGACAATTTATCCATCTCACCATATAAGATAGAAAGAGAAACGCGGAGAAAATAACAATGGGAAAACGTAGGTAAAAGTAGGTAAAAGAAAAATGCATAAGGGAATAAATAAAGACTAATTGAAATAACTGCGACAGATAGATAGATAGATAGATAGATAGATAGATAGATAGATAGATAGCTAAAACAGAATTCTGAAAGAAAGTTTGAAATACAGAAGTATTTACAATGATAAAAAAATCAACGAAGAAACAGTGTATAAGGAAAACAGTAAAACTGTTTTTCAAGATGGCCGCTGTTAGCAAACATGGAGGCAAACTGTTCGTAAGAAAAAGCTCATTAGTTCGCATGGCTGGACAATAGCTATTTCATCTCTGGACAAATATTTTCCTCCCACACGGGATTTATTTGACTTTGTTTCAGCGGTGAAAAAGAAAAGTTTTTTTTCAATTTTCAGACGTAATTGCAGTAACAGACATAAAGTTATGACAACAACTGGCAGATGGCAGTCACAAGCGAAGCTTTATTTTGTTCGTCATGAAAACCAACATTCTCTGACCGCCAAACTCCTTGCTCTTCCATCGATTTTACATGCATATGTACGTATATGCATGTGTGCATGTATAGGTATTTTACATGCATATACATGCACGCATGCATATACGCACATTAAAAACTCATATTCATGTAAATAAATATGTGTATTCACTGTTGCATAGTCAAACTAATGCACACATATAAATGTAAACGTTCGTACACCCATGTCCAAAGTATAAAGATGCAGAAAGCATATTTATTTTTCAACATAATCTCCTTTATCAAAACACTTAATTCAGTGATAAATATTAATCACATAAAAGAAATATTCCACTTAATATCTATGTTGTCAACTTCAGGACTTATTGATTTCTCCTAGTCCATATATATATATAAATCAAAGGTAGAAGGCTGGCCGGCGAGTGAGGTAGTTACGCATTTCACACTTGTGTCCGTATCCAGTGTTCAATTACAAATAAAACCAGTTTTTCGAACGCTGATTTTCAAGGCATACAGACTCGTGCTTCTGATAAGATTGGCACAATATAAATCCTCTCCCACAAACTATTCGCTCTGTGCCACAACAGTCTGAGATTAGTAAATCTATACACATTCACACTTGAAATTACACGCACGCCCACAAACATACACACACACACACACACATAAACAAACACATACAAACACTTGTGTACATATATGCGTCGACACTGACGTCAGCACCGAGTGGCGATAGTCTGTTCCATGTTTAACGCAATCTTCAGGACTAAAGATTGCGTTCAAGCATGAAACAGACTGTTGCTACTCGGTGTTGACTACAGTGCCCACTGTTATATATATATGCACGCTCTATCCCAGGTATTGAGCACTTTAACCCTCAAATATAGCATAACTTAAAGCTATATTCGTATCACATATACACATAACAGACAAAAAGACAGAAACACTGGTATTTTCAATTATGTTTGGGTCAGTTCTCATTGGTTAGACACGTGTCACATGCATTAAAACGGTAGATAATTCTATGTGATTATATAAGTTTGTGAAGATTCTTGTATGTCTAAGTGGGCATCGGATAGTAATGTGTATTCGTAATTGTGTATGTGGGTCTGTCTAGTTAGAGTTATGCTATCATCACCTTTATGAGGTCGGCCTAGCACCGGGTGTCACATGGTTATATATATCAAGGAGATTAATTTTTTATTTCTTAATGAGAGAGATTTTTCTTTTTATTTAAACGTTCTTTTTTAGTGGATACTCATATTTGAATAGACGTTCCGTTTATTTATTAAACAGTATATTTATTTTATTTATTTTCGTTTACCGGCCCGAGTGTTCGAGGAATCTTATTAAAGATAAATATGCGCTCTCCGGCAGAATTCAAAACTGCAATCAAATGACGGTTTCTCCGAGGGGAACGCAGGTTCGAATCATACTAGAGAGCGCATATTCAGGTCTGTAGACAAAGATAAATAACTATACTGGTTAATAAATAAACGGAACGTCTACTCAAAAACGAATGTCCACTAAAAATAACATTTAAGTAATGTGTGCATATATATATATATATATATATATATATATATATATAAGAAGAAGAAGAAGACATATAGTTTTAAGTTGAGCTATATTTATGAGTTAAAGTATTCAATATCAGAGATAGAGCGTATGTAAATATAAAAGTGAACATTGAAGTCAACACTCAGAGGTGACAGGCTGCTTCATGCTAGACGCAATTGATTGCGTCTAGCATGAAACAGTCTGTCGCCTCCGAGTGTTGACTTCAATGTACATTTTTATATATATATATATATATATATATATATATATATATATATATATATATATATATATATATATATATATATATATATATATATATAATTGAGAATTACAGTAATCAGAGAAATGATTTTACTTTCAAAGCGCCATTGGTGCAACATTACAAAGTAATATATTTGAAATAATCTAAGAACAAATAATTTATGATTATTTTACTTGTTTTGAGCCATGAGGCAAGCAATAGCGTTCTTTCTTTCTTTCTTTCTCTCTCTCTCTCTCTCTCACTCTCTCTCTCTCTCAATCTGTATATATATATACATATATCATTATCATTATGGTTGTCCTTCTAGTCCGAGGAAACCTTGCTTTGCAATTCATCAGTGGATCTAGATACATTTTCAAAACAGACCTGTACAGTGAAGAATTTATAGTGGGGGGATTGTAACACTGGGATAATCACACTCTGTCGGCAGTTAGGGTCTTAGCTGTGGGCAAATAGTAAAACCCCAAAATGGGGTTAAAACACTATGAAAGTATAAAAATAGATTTTTATAGTAAAAATACTAGTAAAACATTTTTTTTTAAATATTACCAACAATACATTTTTGAAAAAAAAATATTACCAGCAGTACATTTGACTACAAAAATACGTCAATGAAACCTGGTCTACAAACTGATTTCGTACAAAGAATACATATTCTATTTATGTAAACTTATCACTAAAAATCTTGTCGACATGAAATAACTCATTGATGTTGATATGCCGTAAAACAAAATAAACCAAACCTATATTAATAAATAATAACATAGTCCCACCTGTATATAAATGAAAAATTATTTGGCGCCATGTTAACATAGATATTTAAACTAGTTTGGTACAATACATCCAGAGGATATTTAGTAGAAATATGTAGCTAATCACTCTTAAGAAAACCCCGCCTACTTACCCTAAAGAATCATTCAGAATATTTATATTGATCTGTGTTTGTATGTATTATAATTATATAACTCGATGTATAGTGGGAATAAAGTTTCTAATCTCATAAGGCGTTAAGAGTTCCATCATCATCATCATCATCATCATCATCATCATCATCATCATCATCATCATCAAGTGCTCAAGATATATGTCCTTGTGCTAAAGTTGGTCAAATTTAACCAATTAATTTAAGTCGTTGTTTAACTAAGCAAGTACAAGAATTTAAATATCTAGGAAGCGTTTCAACAGAGGAGGAAAAATGTGAAACGGAGATCCGAAGGTGCATTGGGATAAGGAAAGATGCCTTCCAAAAGTTAAGCAAAGTATTAAGCAACAGGAAAATTTTGTTATAAACAAAGAAAAGGGCGCTGAACAGTTATATAATATTAGTTTTCCTATATGGCAGTGAATTCTGGACAATCTCCTCAGAGATGAAGAATGAACTTGAGGCAATAGAAATGTGTTACAATTTTTGTAATTAACTAGAGGATATTTATTTCGTATATAATACAACATTTTGGCACAAGGCCGAAGGGGGAAGTGGGGAAAAAGGTTGCTCTTTCACTAGCTATCCAATTCCTAGTTAACCACAATCATGACCCATTCAATCATTACAATTACACATTCACCACAAGAACTCATCCATCACCTATCACTCCAGCACACACCACAATACCTCATGTACCCTAGGGACCTACGAAACACCCCATGTATTTAAAATTCCAATGTCTATATAATATACATAAAAATTCATTGAAAACATGAAATGATTTGGAGGGGAAATGAACCCAAAAAGAAAACAAAATTGTCAAACGAAACAAAACGAAAACAAAACAGTGTTAGTATGAAATTTCTAGGACACATAAGGAAAGACAGCTTGGAGAATTTGACACTCACAGGACATAATGAAAGCAAGAGAGACAGAGGAAAGCAGTAACTAACCTAATTAACCAGCCTGTGTAAATGGATGACAAAAATGTGTGGTAAGGATAAATAAGGAAAGTGGACTTAGAGAATTTGAGACGCGCAAGACATATTGAAGGCAAAAGGGGAAATACGTTATTAACATTGTGAACGAGGTTATGTAAATGAATGCCAAAACAGGGAAGAGGGGGTAATAAGAACAGGAGGTTGGAAAATTTGTCACTCACAGGACATACTGAAGTCAAGACGAACAGGGGAAAGCAGCAATTAACCTAATTAACGTGTTTGTGTAAATGGATAACAAAACAGGGATTAGGAAGGATAGCAAAAATATAAATATTACTAAGAGCTACAAAGGACAGGACATGGTGGAGAGTCATGATTGCCCACATCCTGAATGGACACACAAAATAATAATGCTTCTCTGGTAATCAATAAGAATTGCACTTTTGTAACACGCCGCATGCCTCATGAGTTGTCATTTTTTGCCTCGGCATATATTTCACCTGCATTGGCTAAAATTTCTTTTTTGTTCATTTTTAGGCTACCATTTTTCTTACTTTCATTTGTCAGTAGTCAAAAGAATTTTCTTTCTGACAACGCACAAATTTACCCACCGACAAAATACTTCAAATGAATTATTTATACCAGAAGCCACATTCCCGCGGCTAGGGAATCGGCAGGTGATAAAATTTGATCAAATATTTAGAATGGATCTTGCGAAAACTCGTGAGAATTATAATCGTCAGCTTTTTGTTTCTTGCCCTTGGGACAACGCGCCAATTAGAAGAGAGAAATCAGATATCAAGGTTAGCATTTGGATAATCGGTGACGTCAGTGAAATGTTTCCCTGCAAATACTCTCCCTTCCTGTCTTTAATACATTTCTAACTCTCAACAATTATCTGTCTCTGTCTCTCACTTTCTCTGAATCCCCTCTCTCTTTCTCTCTCTCTCTTTCGCGACACCCACCCACACACATATATATATATATATATATATATATATATATATATATGTAAGTAATTGATTTGGGGATTTAGGCTAATTTTATAGTAATTCGTCGAGCTTAGAATCCTCAACATAATGCAGAAAGCACTGGACGACCGTTTCGTCCTATCTGGGATTCATCAGCAGTGCGCATCCACTACCGAGAATCGAACCCGGATCGCTTCGATACAACGCGAATGTCATACCAACTGTACCACGGGACTCGGTGTATACTTGGATGGGTATCCGTGAACGGAACTGAGTGAGTAGTGGCGCTATATCGAGTCTAGTTTATGTCTTCTTCGTCACCGAGTCCCGTGGTACAGTTGGTATGACGTTCGCGTGTGATGAGTTACGATTCCTATTGTTTTTGGCAGAGATTCTATGAATAGTTATCAACAATGTGCGGTCGAGGCTGGTCACGGTTCTGTAACAGTGTGGTGTGTGTTTACGTGGCATGAGTTGGGTTGGCTGGTCCGCCTAAACATACCAATGATCAGTGACTGCTACGTTGCACTGCTTTGGGACGATTTGCATTCGTTCAGGGACTCCATGTATCCCGACAGCAATGGGTTATTTCAGAAGGCTAATACACACTGTTATCGGTTACTCAAGTTGACCAGAATTGGTATAAGAAGCAGTTTGTATACTTTCAACAAATGGTATCGTTTGCCTGATATGAAGACATTGACAACATAAGAGCAAAAAATGACTTTAAAAATGCCACAAATATAATTTTGGTAAAATTTAACGGCGGGAAAGAAAATGAGATTAACCACCTTGAAATTATTTAATGGGAGTTATGAATGGAAACAGAGAGAAATAACGTTACGGGCATTGACTCAACAACGCCAGAAAAGATGGATTCTTACCTTACCCAAGGGTATTTGTGCATAAGTGAATATAATGAACCCGACATCCAATATATGTATACATACATAAAAAATATTTTTTCCGAGTACTTTCGACTATCGTTGATCGTATTCAAGAAAATAAAACGTCGAGGTAGGGTAGCGTTTATGTTATTAACGCTACAATGTTAAAATGTGAAATCACATGCCTTTACTGATGAATAGATTTTAGTATCATGTGGTTAACATGGCATTAGACGATTTAAACCAAATAAAAAATAACTTATTTAATTTATAAACAGATGTACTCCCGTTGTATAACATGAAAAAGCAATAAAAATATAATCCATATATAACTCCTGCAGACAGTAAAAAATTGCCCTTCATAATACATTACAAAACATTCAAAACTATTAACAGTTCTCCACTACTTTACAAAAGACTAATATGGTATACCAATTCTCTTGTCCATTGAAAGATTGGGTCTCTGTCAATAATAAGGAAAATATACATATATTGGGCATTGCAAAAATTCTTCTCAGAACGATTGACCTGTTATCTCTGGAGAAAGTGTGATATGGAAATATATAACACATATCCAAGGCAACCCTTTCAATTCCCGTCAAATTCTGGCTGATAATATCAATAGTACTCTGCCACTCTAAGACGATTAAAAATCCTGCGAGGCCTTTTCAACAAAGGACGGCAACTTACTATCAATAAATTTTGTTTCAATGTGGACGCGCATGTGTTAAAATACATTTGAAATATTAGGTCATTTCATCCACGTACCATCAAAAAATATATTTCACAATAACACACACACACACACACACACACATATATATATATATATATATATATATATATATATATATATATATATTTATATGTGGGGAAATTGACAAAGTGGAAACGTTTACTTGTGACGCATTTACATTTTTTATGACAAAGTTGTGGTCAATCTCGTTACTGTGGGCAACCAGCGCATTTGATGTATTGTTTTGTAAAATGTCCTTTTTGTGTTCATATACTCTTTTATTTAGATTCCTTGAGGTTTCTCCTATGTATTCTTTGTGACAATTATTAAAGACGATGGAGTAAACCCCTTCTTCGGGTTTTAGCCTATTGTTTTGTTTAGTATTGACTTAATATTTTATTGTTTTGGATGTAATAGTAACAACATTTGTGTTGAGTTTAAATAGATTATTTTCGATTGTAGATATGTAGACATAAAAAAATGCTAATCTGATCAAAGGAGAAAATATTTCACTACGACGTAAATGTCTAGAGTGTGCCTTAATCGCAAGGTCATCTACAGTAAATTTACGCCCTGGCTCTTACAACATTTCGCCATTCCTGGCAGATATCACAAGGGGGAATAAATACTCAGAAAAAGTGAGGGAAAGAAAAAGAAAAAGACTGTAAATAAATTCGGCGAGATAAAAAAAAGTCTAAAATTCTCAGGACCCTTCTGTCATGCGCATGTGTAGTCCTACCAACATAACAAATTTAGTCCAATGAAGTCTTGAAAGACGAAACGCGTCACAAGTAAACTTTTTTTTCACTTTGTCAATTTCCTCAATACTATAAATATATATATATATATGTGTGTGTGTGTGTGTGTGTGTGTGTGTGTGTGTGTGTGCATTTTGGCAGCATGTTTTTGTTTTCTGTCTACTTATATTCAATTGGATACTTTCATATTCACGGATAAGCTTTTTGATGTCGTTATTGACGGACGATAGAAAATCACCGTGCTGATACATATTTGTTTTATTCCAAGTACTTTCGACATAGCACAATGTCATCATCATAGTATTGCTTATTGCAAGACAAACATTGTTGTGTTCATTATTTTCGAAGACAAAATTGTTGTGAGAATAAGTAGACAGAACATGACAATATATATATATATATATATATACTAGTTGTAATCTTATAAATATAAGAAATTACACTCGTTCGGAAAACCTTCGGTTTCTTGATTTGCAAATAAACACACCAATACCAAAGGGAAAAAATGGTATAAAAAAAGAAAGAACAAAGAACATGTACGTCAGCCGAAAATAATCGTCTAGCATCCAAGTTCAGAGTCCAAAGAAAAAAACCCGATACGAGTAAGTAAAATAACTAAATAAAGTGCTCGGTACGCTAAGTAGAGCAAACCTAAATTAAACCTAAAGAGCCAGACAAACCTACCACGGTTTCAACTAAGCGCATCGTCAGGGATTTCTGGCTAAAGAAGTAATCTGGGAACGGAATATATAGCCTACAAACTCAAAAGCATGACCACGTGACCAAAACAAATGAAACACAACAAGAAAAAGTAAAAGTAAAAACGAAAAAGGAAACACAGACGACGGGATGGGTAAACCTTTATTCCAAAAATTAAAAAAAACAAGAGGAGGGGGGACTAATCTAACAACCAACGTTTTTTATGTCTACATTTACATAAAATTTCAGTTTTTGAATTTAGTAAGTGATCAGGTTCATTGTATAAAGCGATTGCTACTTTTTCCTCTAGATATAAGTGACAAACTTTGTTACCTGCTCTATATTTGGGACATCTTTTTAATATTTCCCATTTCAAAATGGGTTCTTTATTATTGTCACGTCTAAATTTCCATATATAGGTGGATAACGTGGTACTATGTTTAAGTTTTTCATTGTTGAAGCTACTAAAATGGTTATAATACCGTTTTTTAAAAACGTTATATATATATATATATATATATATATATATATATATATATATATATATATATATATATATATATATATATATATGAGGAGACAGGGAGACCAATTAAAAAAGAACTTTACCCTACCCTTAATAGTAGTCTACAAATATATTCTGTCGGAAAACCTATTATACAAATTATCCTCTTAAATATTTTACTAAGCTAAATCAGGCACAAGACTAAAAATTTAGACAGTGTCTAATGGTGTGAATATTAAGCTTGTTAGCCATCACTTTACAGCAATTCGATTTATTTATCTGGCAATTAATTCGTGGATATAATTTTTAAAAGTCTATATTCATATCAGTTGAAAATGACCAATTATATTTTGTTTCTGCAATTTGCAGACTTTGCTTGTACATAGATATGGATAAAAAACACAAGGAAGGAATTGTCAAAAAAAAGTGTGAAACTCTTGTCTTTGCCTTGGAGCAGAACAAAAACAGTTATTCGAAACTCTAGGCAATGGTATTCAATACACAGACTCTGCCTACATCTGGACATCCCAATAAAATTGTTGGCAAGAACAAAACAAGTTTAATTCGTGTTGCTGCTGCCAATCTCGTATCTGTAATTGTAAAAGAACTATAGAGTGCCTGAGCACCGATTAAAACGGATTTAATCAACAAAAGTGTTATTCTGCTCTCTCTCTCTCGCTCTCTCTCTCGCTCTCTCTCGCTCTCTCTTCTTTTGCTTTCTTTTTCTCCCCAATTTCATCTTTGCTGATATTTATATCGAAAGTTCTCACTCTCATCTCGCTTTCTTCCCTTGACTCATCTTTTGATTTTCTATTACTTTTTCTCTTCCTCTTTGTATCCTCAAAAGCTCCATTTCGTTTGTTCTGGATATTTATCATCGATTGATAATTAGGAAATTCAGATTAAAAGATGGCGTCGTTTGAATCGTTTTTTAAAAAAAATCGTGCTTTGCTTTGATTTTGTTAAATTTTGTCGTGCATCTAAAAACAACACGTAATTATTCTGGATTAACATTTTTTGAATTTCTTTCCCCTTTGTTTTTTTTTTTTTTTTTAGCTTTTCTTTTCCCTCTCGCTCCCATTCCTTCTTTCTCCTTGGTTTCCTCTCTACATCTATCCCGCTTTTTTTTCAATTTCGGCTTTTCATTTCACGCCGTCTCACCTTCCATCATTCTCTATCGTCTCACCACTACATTTATCCTCCACACTTCCTTTTTTCAATTATAGCTCTTCTTTCCCCCACCACTCCCCTTTCATCTTTATCCTTCGCTTCCTCTCTACATCTATCCGCTTCTCTTCTTTTTTCAAATTTTATCTCTTCTTTTCTTTCCCTCTCTACTTCCTTCTTTCTTCTTCGCTTCCTTTCTAAATCTATGCTCCGCCATACTTTTTTAAATTTATCGTTGTTTTTCTCTCCCATTCGCCTTCCTTCTTTCTCTTTCGCTTCCTCTCTACATCTATCCTCCTCTCTTTCTTTTTTTCAATTTTAGCTCTCCTTTTCTCTCCCTCTCTTCTACCTACGTTCTGCTTCGTTTCCTTTCTACATCTATCCTCCCATTTTTAAAATGATCTCTTCTTTTCTTTTCCTCTCTTCTCCCTTCTTTCTCGTTCGTTTCCTCTCTAAATCTATCCTCCTCTCTTCCTTTTTTTCAATTATAGCTCTTCTTTTCTTACCTCTCTACTTCCATCTTTCTCCTTCACTTCCTCTCTACATCTATCCTCTTCTTTTTTTCAAATTTTATCTCTTCTTTTCTTTCCCTCTCTACTTCCTTCTTTCTTGTTCGCTTTCGCTCTGCATCTATCCTCCTCCATTCTTTTTTCAAATTTAGTTCTTCTTTTCTCCTCCACTCTCCATCCTCATTTCTCCGTTTCTTTTCTACATCTATCCTCCTCTCCTTTTTTGACAATGGATGCAACATAATAATGATTTCTCTAGTCGTTCATATTCGTCTGCAGTCAAAAACCAGTTTATTCCATTGAGTATAAAGCCGCTGACCTGCTAGTAGCGAATGCACCAAAGTCATCTGTCATTCCCTCATAGAATGCTCTTCCAATTTGATTAAATGTCATTAAGAAACAATGAAAAGTTCGGACTTAATTAAAAGTTGTGTTGATCAGCAGACGTGTAAGCATAAAAGAATATAAACTAAATAAACACACGCCTTTAAATAATTCACCATGAAAATCTTTTGTTACAGAAATCATTTTATATATGGAACAACATAAAGGAAGTATTTGTACGTTTCAAGAGAAAAAAAATGAAGTATTAAATTCTGGGCTTTATATCAAAGACTTAGAAATATCCAAATGATTAAAGAAAAACCTACAACCATCGAGATAAAACACGGACACAGGAAGTGATGATACGGTGGAGTAATGGATAGCGGCTCGGATTAAGAAATCAGAGAGCCGAGTTCGAATTCCAGCCGAAACCATTACATTCACTTACGTACTAATATGAATCCTCTTATTCAACTATGGGTAAATAGCAGGACAGACTGAGTTCTATATCCTTGGATGGTACTGGTCTACCGCTGAAAGAAATGGCAACCTACTGCGGGAAAAGATCTGTCTTGTCAGTCATGTATCTAGAGATACATGATCGCCTAAGCGTGTATCACGCATAGCACATAACTGACTGAGTGATTCAGTCAAAAAAAATGATTTTGATTAACTGCCAAATAATTATTTCTTTTTTTACTATAATAATTGTATGTATATCTCCCCAAACCCGGAAAAAAACATCTTTTGAAGGTCACGAGCACAATCACGAGTCCCTTAACTCCTCAAAGTCATAGAGGCACCACATGTGCTGCAGCTGCAGTAGAAGTGGTGTGTCTTGGGTAAGATTATCTGGCGGAGCCCAACCCTCTCCAGGCTGGTGTGAATTCAGAGTTTTCCTTCTCCTAGACCGGTTACGACCCAAGGCTATAGAACCCACTTTGTGTTGCTATTTACCCATAGCTGGGGGGTAAAAGAGGTGGATTCACACCAAGGGTATTAAGCACGTCAGTGAATATAAAGAATTCGACTGGAATTCGAACTTGGCTCTTCGATTTCTCAGTACCAATCGTTACGCAATACCAATTGTTAATTAAAGTAAGCAAACAAAAATGTTTTTCTTTTCTGTTCTGTTCTGTTCTTTTCTTTTCTTTTCTTTCTTCTTTTAGTATACAACTGTTGGGATAGATTTGCTCCGCTATGTAAAAAATACTTTGTGTGTAAAAACACACTGGGTTTAAATAGTAGTGCTTATGGAAGGTGCCATAAACTCATTAATATAAAAACACATTGGATCTAAAGAATAGTGCTAAAGATTCTTCTTCTATGTGCTATGGCTCTCCACGACTTCCTGTTCGTTGCAGCTGTTAATAAGGTTTATTTTTCACCATTCCTCTTGATCCCTGTTCCGCCATCCAAGTTTGTTCAGTATGTTACTCGCTTTTTTTTCTGTCCTTCCTGCCTTCCATATGTCCTGTAAGTGTTAAATTCTTCAAACCTTCATTCTTTATGTACCACAGAACTGTCAACTGTCTCTTTCTGAATCTAAGGATAAGCGTCCTTTTTCTTTCTATTGCTTTTCTCCCTCACCCCTCTCTCTCTTTCTCTCTTTCTTTCTCTCTGATTTGAATATTAACATTTCAAATTTTGTCTTACCTGTGCTCGAACCTTGATCCCTGACACTGATCGAAAGCACAGAACTATATCCATGAAAGGTCGAGTATTCGTTTCCTGTTACAAGACAAGGGTTCGGTTCGAAATTCCGATCACCTGAAGAAGGCCGGAGAGTACAACGGCTTAAACGTTGTGAATATGGCAATGAAGACGAGGATAACAGTCCGAATAATATAAATAATGTAAGTAATCATCAAAACATATTATATATTAAAACTTCCTCGGTGGGTCAGGCATACCGCCGAACGAACTCAGAACTATCACCAATCACGATGAACGGATGTTCCGTCAAGGAGACTTCGTATTTTGAACGCCTATTGGGACTCAACCCAGTCCTCGTGTCACCCGTACATCCATTGCTAAAGATGCTTGAAAAATGGTCGGTTCCCTGTAAGTAAGTACCTGACTCCTCCTGCTATCCTCAACCTTTACAAGAGTCAGATCAGGCCGAAAAAAGGAGTACTCTTGCCCTATATCGACAGGAGCTTCCCAGTCTTCACTTTCCAGTCTCGACAGAGCCCAAAAGCCTCTCCGCGTCCTTGTATGTGACAAATTATTTTCCAACCTACAAACCCTTTCTCACAGACGAAACCTCGCTGCTCTATCGCTATTTCCATGGAAATTGCTCAGACGAACTATATTCCTTAGTTGTAACTTTCACGGCCAAGACTCGGCATGTCAGGCACATTGTAGCGAACCACCCTCATTCCCTTCGTCTTCCATCGCATCTTCTTCCCACGAACCGCTTCTTTGTGGCACCGACTCCCAAGAGAATGCGTCCCCGATCACAACAATCTTAACCGGTTCATGTCTAGGGTCAACCGTTATCTTCCCCACATATCTACTATAACGGTGCTACTTACTCTGTAATCTTCTACCTCGAGTGGCTCCCAGGCCTTGTACAGGGTGAATATCATTGTAAAGTAAAAACAAAAAACAACAGACATTATATTTAAAGCTCCAAAATTTCGTTATATTGAAATCTACTCCAAGATAATCTTTTTGTCAATTCCTCCTTTCTGACTCGTTAGTCACTTGGGATCATTCATGCCGACGAGAATATCTCGTCAGCCATTCCAATATAATCACATATTTCACTAGCTTCATTAGCATATAAGAATCGTCTTGAATCACTATCCGATTAACTGACAGAATCTGGAATCTGGAATCTGGAAAAATGATTGTTCCTAAGAAATATTATATGCACTCAGTACTAAGAACACTTCTTTTTCCTCTTTGTCTTTTCTGGCCCATTAATGTAACTGTCTGTTTCTCTCGATTTCAAATACAAATGTGTTTCATTCTCTTTCTCGTAATCTCTCTCTCTCTCTCTCTCCCCCCCTATCTATCTATCTATCTCAATAATTAATATAAACAACATTTTCTGTTTTTCTCTCTATTTCACTTGAAATTACTGAAATGCAAAATGTTTTGTTCTCTCATTCTTCATCACCAATAAACTCTCTCTCTCTTTTCTCCTTCATTTTTGTTATTTCTCTCTTTCTTTGATATGTGCTCGCTTGTCATATACACGCACGTACATTCTCATTTTGTCTTTCTCCTAATTCATGAAAACTTACTCTCAAACAGTCTCGTTTCCTCTATTCTCTCTGACACAAACGCTCTCACACACGTTTTTGCACACACACACACACACTCTCTCTCTCTCTCTCTCTCTCTCTCTCTCTCTCTCTCTCTCTCTCTCTCTCTCTCTCTCTCTCTCTCTCTATCTATCTATCTATCTCTCTCAAACACATTTCCCCCTTTTACTCGCCCAGTTCTTTATTTTGTTTCTTTTATTCCTTTTTGGTTAAATCCGTTTCATTTTCATACGCATCTCCCTCCTCCTCGCATCACACACCAAATATACTCTCTTTTTATTCATGTCGCTTTTCATATATTTAAATAATTGAAACGTTTTACAGCTATACTGACATTTTTTTTCTCTGTTCCCCGGGGGAAATTCAAATTTGTTCATTTTTTCAATTTCAATCACCCTCGAGCGCCAGACAGGCGGATAGATTTGGCCGAAATGTTCAATGATGGCGCGTTTAATAGATCATTAAACAAAAAGAATGACATTAACGAGATAAAAGAAAAAATACACAGTCAAATCCAGCTCCGTCAACCATCTTCCAATCTTTAAATAGATGAAAGCTCTGTCACTATTAAATATCGCTTAACATTTTTTTTCTTTGACATTAGTTATCTTCCCTTAGGGATATCTTAGAAGTTAGAGAACTGGATGAGATGTCATGAGGGATAAGCTTCTTCTTTTTTACCAGGTATTGTCATAGTATTTATAAACAAAAACTTGATACTTGGTAACCTTAGTTTAGTACGGTACGAGGGCAAAAGACAGGGTGGATCAAAGAAGTGGGGAGCTTGAGCGTCTACGTAAATCGTGCCTATCTGCATGGAAAAATCAGCATTGGAAATCCTAATTTTTATTAATCTGGTTTCAAACCCAAAATTCTGATTCCAACGGGAAGTACCTTAGCCACCAAACAGATGAAATTATGTCCAAACGGTAGAAACTACGTCATAATCAAAATAGTTTTGACCTCATCATCGAGTCAAGATTATAGCGTCCATATTCATAATTCGTTTTCTACGTCTTATCAGCCCTTTACAGGTTGATTAAATTTATTAAAAAAAAATAGATTATGGGAATTGTCTTTTGTGTGGGGGCGGGGCAGTAATAAAAGTTTAGTGATACAAGTCTTATTACTTTACCTATAGCTAGAGAAGAGCTAGATTCATACCTATCCCAAGGGTATTTGCGCGCGAGTGAATATAACGACCCAACAGAAATTGGAACTCAGCTCTCCAATTAACAATTCCGAGCCATTATCTATTACACCAACCGCACTTCCAAGCTTACCGTACCCAGTATTCACAAGCGGTCACCCATATAGGTACTGACATGACATTGATTAACTTCGGTGATCGCACGAGAACCGCTGTTTCGATGTGATGCGGTCGTAAGCTTAATCCCCCACTGAGTTAACTAGAAACTCAATAATCTTTTCATGACTGAAAATAGTATGTTTCGCAAGGGTTATATACGGTTTCGAATTCAGAGTTATTTTTCTCTCTTATCAACCACGGCTGGAGAGACCAGTCCCTCCTACTTTGTAACAACATACATAGTAGAAAAAGAGATGAATCCATATCTTCCCAAGTGCATTAGTACAAAAGTGAATGTAACAAACTCAACCGGAATTCGAACTCGGCTCACTGATTTCTCGGACGGAGCCATTAATCTACCCGCACACCCATAAGCAATGACGAATGGTTTTGTAATACTGTCTGACTTTCGCAAAAAAAAAATTGTATAAACTTCGTATTGTTTCAGATTTACATTCACTTTCTAATTGATTTTTATTTCGTCCATTTCTTATAATTGAAAGTTATTCATTACTTCATATTGCTTCATGACGATTGCATCTGAAAATGGTGGACGGTGCTGAATTTTACTGTGGACTTTTTTTTTATCTCGGTAATATCATTCCCACGATGAAAGAGAACAACCGGCAATGCACAGAAATATCGCCAGACAAGAAATATTAAAATCTGAAGGAGAATCCGCACTGGTCAAATTGAACAGAAACAAAGCGGCAGGGCCAGACGGAACTGTAACAGGAATAACGGAGGCCTTAGACGATTTGGCATAGACTATATCGCAGAAATAATAAATGAAATCTACAACAGTGGTGATATATCGGAAGACCTAAGTAGATCTATTTTTATGGCACTACCTAAGAAGCCAAGTGCAAACGAATGCAAATTCCATCCGACAACCAGCTTAATGGGCCATATAACGAAACTGATCATCCGAATTCTGATGAATAGAGCGCGCAACAGAATCAGTCAAGAAGGAGAACAAAATCAGTTCGGGATTCTTAAAGACACTGGAACAAGGAATGCAATATTTATGCTCAGAATGCTATCAGAAAGGGCAATACAAATGCAGAAGGGCGTGTACCCGTGTTTTATAGATCACGCAAAGGCGTTCGATAAAGTAAGGTACAAAGATCGGTTGGAACTGCTCAGCAACCTTGATATATTCGGATATTAGAATAATCCAGATCCTATACTGGCAGCAAACTACCTGCAATCGGTTAGAAAATGAGTTCAGAAAATATAGAAAGAGATGTAAGATAAGGACCTGTCTTTTCACCAGAGTTATTCAACCTATACAGCGAGGCGATTTTGAGAGAACTAGAAGTCCTACCAGGATTCATTATTGACGGCCATAATCTTAACGGCATCAGGTATGCAGATGATACAGTGTTGGTAGTAGATACAAAAAGAAAGCCACAAAAACTCCTAAATAATGTAGTGAAGGAAAACGAGAAGAAAGGATTAAACATCAACTGTAAAAAGACAGAATGCATGGCTTGTTAGCAAAAGGATGAGACCAAAGTGAGACTTACAAATCGGAGATACCAAAATCAAACAATTGCGGAATTATAAATATCTGGGAAGTGTTTTAACAGAAAACTGATGGTTGACACTGGAATCCGAAGGCATACTGGGATAGCCAAAGAAGCATTCCAAAAGCTAAGCAGAGTGTTAAGAAATAGAAATAGCGCTAGAATCATGGAAAAGAGTACTGAACTGCTACATGATATTTGTCCTCCTGTATGGCAATGAGTGCTGGACGATCACCTCAAAGATGAAGAGGAGCCTTAAAGCAATAGAAATGTGGTTCTACAGAAGGACGCTGTGGGTACCGTGAACCGAACGTGTGAGTAACGACGAAGTTTTGGAGAAAATGGAAAGAAAAAGTAAAACTAATACTTAACATCAGGAAGAGACATTTGAAGTTTCTGCGGCGCATAATGAGGAAGGTAGGCTTGGAATATTTGATACTCACGGGACAGATAGTGGGCAAGTGGGACAGAGGAAAACAACGCATAACATTTAGTTAGTAAATGAATGGCGGAGCACAGGCTTAGACAAAGTTTCTTAAGAGCTACAAGGAACAGGAAGTTGTGGAGAGCCGTTATCGCCTACGCACTGAGGTGACACGGCACATAAAGAAGAACGTCATTCTTTTTTGTTTAACGATCTATTAAACGCGTCATCCTTGAAGATGGTGGACGGAGCTGGATTTTACTGTAGATTTCGGTCAAATTCTGTCGGCATCTCTTGGAATGTGGAAAATACAAATATATTGATTATAAATAGTATAATGTTCATAAAACACTAGCTATTCATTACGCTTTGTTTACACAAGGACTTAATAGTAGGGTGCACAAGAAGTATCGATATCTAATAACAATGGACTTCGAGACTAGCAAGCTAAGCATCTCTCTACAGTAACTACTCTTTTAGATCAGTGTTCCGAGAGAGAGTTAGTTCCTCCTTGGCTACTGTCACTCTTTTGGCCATGTTCCAGACTAAGCTTACATTAGTGGATATCTACCGAATCATAAAAGGTCCCGACTATGTTCAATGAAATAAATTCTAAATAATTTCATGAATCAAAAGAGAACATCTTTAAAACATTCAAAATAGTGACTTAATCTAAATTATAAGAGTTGATTTTCTGTCTGTCAAGCACTCTACGAGTGCGTCTTATATGTATATGCGTAATCTATGTGTTGTGTGAGTGACCCACACATCTAGTGCACACACAAACATGTATACACACATACACACACAATTTTAATGACTTTGAAATTAGACATTTTAAAGTTTGAAACAACAAACACAAAAAGATTTTATCAGACAATTATAAGATTTTATTGAACTTTTCGGAAATTACCTATAAACAGAATTATGCCTTAAAAGCAATCTTCATGCCATATATATTTTCCTCTACAAATTTATATCCCCATCTCTTTCCCATATATTCAGGAGTAGATGCGATAAGCAACAATAAATTACAGTACAACTCAAAATTCATTGCTGCATTTAGGTATTGCATTAATATTTAATCTTACCTTCTGTCGCCACTTAATTTAATGACAGTTTGATGCACGTAGGTCCTTACTTTCTCTACAAACAATTATTTTTAATTTGTGGGTGGCATTCGCTGGATTTCGCAATTAATTTCGAGTATTCCCAAATTTATTTCCAACATATAAATATTGTTATCGTACCAAAAAATTAGTCACAAAAAAAAATAATGTAAAAACATCGCCGAAAACAATCGCAGAAATGACAACTTGGGAATCAAAAATTTCAGCATTGCGACCCGGAATGTTTTAATTTGCTCACTGAGTCAATCTGATTGCAAAATATACGGCCTCTAGGAGTAAAGTTGAAAAAGTGTGACACAGTGACATCTGCATTAATTATTTATATATATATAAATATATATATTTTTTTATAGTCATCCACAGACAGGCTGTTCCGCAGCTCATCAGTGTGGCTAGACGTCCGGTTGTCTCTAGCTAGGATCGAAACCCGAATGAATTGGCGTCAGCCGGAACTTCTACCACTAAGCCGTCGGCTAACGGTAGGTGGTGAAGGTGAATTTTTAGCGTGTTTATTTTTAGATTTAGATAAACACACAGTGACTGACAGTGACTCAATTCTATTCAGTCAGATATATAAATCGTATTAAATAATCAAAGTTTTAATGACAAAATCTCATTTCCAAAACTCTCGCAACCTTAAACTTATTTTGAATTGTCTTAAGAAATTGAGATTAAAAAATAGCTGATTTTGGTTCGTGATTTTCTCCAAAATGAATGCGATTTATTTTGCATTAAGTAGCCCGCTATTGTACAGGAGAATAATTGTAAAAACGAATTAGTAGATGAAGTCTTTTATTTATTTATTTTCGTATTCTTTGGAAGCATACACCGGAAGTGATGTCATTCAGGTATTTTTAATTTATATTTATTTAAAAAATATCTTTTGCAAAACTGAGTCTTACTCGACGATGTCAAGAATATTTATTAGCGGCAATAGCATTTAACACGCAAAAAAAAAAAAAAAAAGAATTAAAAATATAGATAATGAGAAGACATCTCATCTATCGCTTTCTCGCCGAAGTAGGATTTTAAATCGATGCACTAATACAAATTAATACAATGGTGCTTTGCCGGAAATCAAAAGTCTATTGTATGGTGTACAGAGAAAAATCGAGTAAGCTGAGAACATGCATAAAACATGCCCGATGGTTCAACTGATCGAAACTTATTTGAAAAAAATTGAAAACCGTTTCTTCTTCATTTTATTATGCTTTACAATCTTTCGTTCTTCCTTTCTTTTCTTTTCTATTCTTTCGTCTTTTAAGAGAGAAAAAAAAGTGAACACTTGGTTTGTTCATTCTTTGCAAAAGAAAATCGTTACCTGCTGTATGTACAGAATAAATATTTTTATAAAAGACTAACAAAAAAGTTTTCTTTTCTTTGTTCTTTCCTTGATTTCGTTTTCTGTTAATCATTATTATTAGTAGTAGTAGCAGTATTTCTCGGATAAGTTCTTAATCTCTGGTAATTAATACATAGATAGCAGGTTACAACCAGCAGGTTTAAGCATGATGCAATATTCCTCTAAGTGGTTATCACTTTTTCGGATTATTATTGCCGTTCCTAAGAGGCTTCTTTTCTGCAACAGTTCCACTGGGTAATCAATGCCAATTTTCTTTATCCATGTCTCCATTCTGTCATTTAGGTTTTCCCTACCGGTTTTTGAAATCAATGATTAAAAATCGATCCAAGTCAATGAACCTTGTGGGTCTTGAAGAGGATTGCCCTCGTCAAATCTCGTAGACTTGCTCTACAGAATCAGAAAAACAAATTACCAAATAACAGGAAGCACATCACTTGAAAACTTCCAATAGCAGCAACAATTAAATTGGATAGCACATGCAACTCGAAGAGAAAATAATAACAGAATCAAGACGTTGATTTTCTACACGACCTTAAACAAAAGGTTAGATAGGAAATTCCTGCCAATATTAGGAAGAGCTATACCAGGAAACTTCCAAAATCTATTTTCCTGAAAAACTGTAACGCTATATCTGTTCGATCAATGATTGCCGAATATTTCCTTATAAGCGAACGGCTATTATCGCCATTATCATCATCATTACGTGGTCATGTTCATGTTGATTGATATACCAAACCATTGATGATTTTAGGACAGCTGAGTACTGGACATTTGTGTCCCGGGCAATTGCGTACCAAACAAATCTGTACTTGGACATTTGCGTCCCAAGACAAATGCGTTCCTGAATAACTGCGTACCTTGCGTACCTCTGATGATTTTTTAAGCTTTTAAAGGAAATTACCATAAATTTTGAAAAAGCATAGGTAGTAACCATAATTTTTTTTAAAGGAATAAAAGGAATGAAATAAAAAAAATTAAAAGTTTATTTTTGCTGACTGACTGATTCACTGTATGACAAGATCGCTCTACACATAATCAGTATATTTTTGTTTCATCGGCGTTTTTCTTACGATAGTGCTAGCTGTAATCTTTCTCGTCTACAAATATTTTTTTCACCAGTGTTTGATTTTAGGAATTTAGCCATATGTTCCAAATAAAAATGTAATCTATAAAATCCAGAATCTATTAGATGTTTGTGGTACGCACTGTTGAAGTGAACTGAAACTGCAAGTTTAGTTTTCTCTTGCTTTTAAAAAGTAATTTTTCTTTTTTTTATTTATGGTAACTATTTTTCTGCTTGTTTAGAGTAATTAAAGGTATTGGTGTGCAAATTTCTATATTAAACAACTATTTAATTTTTTTTCTTTCAAAATTTATGTTAACTACCTTTTTGCTTGTTTAGAATAATTTAAAGTTGGTTTGCAATTAGCAACTCTAAAGAAAAGAAAGAATGGTAACTTCAGAACATTATCAGAGGTACGCAATTATCCAGGGACGTATTTGTCTAGGGACGCAAATGTCCAGGGATGCAACTGTCTGGTATGCAATTGTCCGGGACGTAAATCTTCAGTTTGAAACTGTCCGTCCACCATTGATCTGTCTTCTGAAGTATCTACAAAATTACTTTTCCTCTCGGTCTACAGGCATTTTTATTTCTTTTTTCTGTTCTTTATGCTTTCATTTATTTGTTGGCATTAATCGCTTCTTTCTTTCTTTCTTTCTTTAATTCTTTCGTTATTTCTTTCTGTCTGTCTCTTTATTTCTACTCTCTTTCTATTTCCTTTCCTCTTTCCCTCTCTTTCTATTTCGTTCTTTCTTTTTTCCACCTTTTTCTTTTTTTTTTCCTCCAAAGCGTCTTGTCTTCCTTTTCATTGTCTTTTTATTACGCTTTCTTTCAATTTTCGTCTTTGTCCATTTCATTCTATTTTAATTCCAACTTTTTTCTTCCATATTTTAGATCTCTTTTTCATCCATTTTTCTTTTTCCTACTTCTAGTCTATAATTATTTCATTCGTTTTCTCCCTTTTTCTTTCCTTCACGATTCCAATATTTCTCTTTCATTCTACTTTACTCTTTCTTTCTTTCTTTCTTTCTTTCTTTCTTTCTTTCTTTCATTCTTCAAAGAATTCTTTATCACTGAATATTTTATGCTTTAATTTATGTGCATTTCTGTCTACATTTAACAAAAGCCAGCCAAGATTTGCTCGCGACTAAATATAGTTACGCTTTGAATAATCGTTGCCTTGTGCGCATGACCGGAAACGTCTCTTATGTCTTTTGCACCACACGAATATGTTCCTTGTGCAACAATCCCATTTAATCAGCCATTACTTGGAATAATCGACAAAAAATTCTACACAAAGACGGAGACGCATGCAACCTGCAATTCCTGTATGACAAATTGCCATATGTCCAAAATATCTTGCTAGAATATTCGGATTGTATTATAAAATGCTTGCCTCAAATTAAAACTATGCAAAAATGGAGTAAAAAGGTGACTACATGTGACGAGATTTTCTAAGAAGAAATAATAACGATTTAAGTGTTTGAGATGCCTGACAACTTTTCTTTTTCAGGAAGTGCTGTCGGCCAAATGCAGCTACATTACTTGATTTCCATACCTTCCCGTAAGGTTTTGAATTTCTGCAGATGCCAACAAAAGGGAGTGCGAATATATTTTTTTTTAATTGAAACGGAAAAGTACAAGACGTGAACTACTCTTATATATATGGAAAGAGCATTAAGCCTTGTCACGGATGGTTTGGTTGATTGTGTTTAGCGACATACCAACACCTCTATGGGTTATTTAATACCGAAATCTAAATATTTTGAACAATTTATAGCTTCAACTAAATATATTTTGAACGCTATTGTATGTCTTCAACTACAGATAAAATGTATTGTCGGTAATTTTACAATAAATATGTATTGTTGGTAATTTTTTATATAAAAATGAATTACTTGTATTTTTATAATTTCAGTGCGTTTTGTTTTTGTTTGGGATTCACTATTTGCACTTAGCTGGGAGCCTAACAGGTGCTAGCACTGAGGATCAGTGTGGACCTGTTAACAGGAGCAACTTAGAGGTGGTTCCACGCTCCTCAAAAGCTCCAATCTCCTGATCAGAGGCCTTGCTGCCCGAGGTAGTTTATCGTCATGCCCAGGACTAGCGTATCACGGACACATCCCGTGGAATGCTGATTTCTATAGCTACACTGTCTATATCTATAAACGCTCTATCACTGATATTGAGCACAAAATATAAAATTTTCTATATTTATAATGGAAGAGTTATTATAAATATAGCAAATTTTTGCGTAATTTAGATGATAATTTATCCATCGAGCTCTCTTTCTTTCTCTCGCTATATATATATATATATATATATATGTGTGTGTGTGTGTGTGTGTGTGTGTGTGTGTGTGTGTGTGTGTGTGTGTGTGTGTGTATTTAGGCAGCAATCAATCCTTCTTTCGTGCACATTTCATTGAATACGACAGACAAGGTGCTTTGATTTAGTTATTTATACAATTTCTCGTGTGATCTAATAATTTTTTCTTTTCGGATGAAAAATTATATAAAAACTGTTCAATTGTTCTTTTTATCCGAGCACTTTCGGCTATACATTTAGCCATTTTCTAGGTTGAAATATATTAACTGTTAACAAGAAATATTAGGTTGGTGCAAAAATAATGTCGTTTTCTCACATGAAGTTGAACGTCAAAAAACGACATTATTTTTGCACCAACCTAATAGATTGTTTTATGTATGTATTTATATAATGTTTTCATTTTCAAAATACGGTCAAGATATTGTGTCCACATGCATAGTTGATATTATTGAGTATTGTTTTATTTTTATTAAGGTTTCCTTTATTTTTAGCCTTTTGGGGCTGTAGATGATGCTATTCTATTTGTGTTGTTAACAAGTACGTTACGAATAGGGTATATATATATATATATATATATATATATATATATATATATATATATATATATATATATATATATTATTATTATTATTATTATTATTACTGCATAAACATTATTTTAGTGAGCGTGAGTAGACTCTCCGTTTATTTATTAAACAGTATATTTATTTTCGCCTACCGGCCTAAATATTCGAGAAATCTTATTAGAGAAAAATATACGCTCTTCGGCAGGATTCGAACCTGCTTTCTCCTAAGGAAAACCATCATTCGACCTGTCGTGCTTTAAAATGAAATAAATCATCTAAAATAAATCCTTTTCTTATCATTGGGTTGCGGAGTTATTGATTTACATGCTTATAGCCGTGTCAACTGCTTTGACAGGCGTTATTTACTATTTTATAAAGTTCGAAAAGATAACCAATTCACCAATGTTTTGCCAACCTCTCCAAAGAACACAATTCATTGAAAATTTTGTAGGTTTTTATCAATAAATTTTTTTTTTATGAATAAAATTTTTTCAAATTCATTTCTTTATAAAATAAATAATAAATCTTTATAAAATTGCATATAATAAATATCATATTGTACTTGGTTCACATTTTTATAATCTTGTAAATAATAATTGCCAACATATTAATAGATACAATATTTTGTTTATTACAAAGATCTACGTTGTTTCGTTCTTATGTAAATTGGTTTTATTTTCCTCTAAATAAACATAGGAAATTGACCGACAGCAAAACAAGGGAAGCAACTACTGGATGTCTCAGAAATTATTAAAAGATGCAGGAGTAAGATAATAAATAGAAGGATATTATGTTGAAAATAAATATTTCTTGTGGAAAATAATTCCATTTCATTTTATTAAAGTTCACCGGATACGAGCCCTAAGAGCCAATCAAGGTAGCGTGTTACTGAATGAGGTGGTGTAATATGGATGTAAGTGGAGGTAGGAGGTGAAGATTATGATTTATAGATAACGATTGAAAGAGGATTGTAGTGTTCGTTGAGGCGCCCACGCGAGATTCTGATCCACAAAGTAATGGTTCTTAAGAAGAGGTTTTTCTGACTGGAACATCCTTCTTACCAAAGTAATACGTAGAGAATGATATTAATTAAACCTTGTTGACGTAGAAAGTCTGGTCTTAGCCTTAAAGGTCTGTTCTGGTGACCCTAAAAATTGATCTTGTCTGAATATTAGCCATAGAAGTAGCGATAGGTTAGTGAGGTTTCGTCTGTGGGAAATACGTTGTAGAGCGGATATTGATTTTTCTTAGAATTGTAACCGACTTTTTCTAGTTTTTTCTCTAATTTTAACATTATCATTCACTTTTATGTCAGCCATTTTTCATTTTTTACTAATTTTCAGTTTTTCTCTTAACTTTTTCTCTCTTTCTTTCTTTCTTTCTTTCTTTTTTCTTTCTTTTTTTCTTTCTTTCTCGCTTTCTCTTTTTCTTTCTTCACTCTCTTTCTTCCCTGTGAATCATCTGCCTTTTCTTTCCTTCTTTCTTTCTTCACTATGAATCATCTACTTTTCTTCCATTCTTTATTTCTTTCTTCACTGTGACTCATTTCCTTCTTCCTTCCTTTTATTTTTTCTTCAATGTAAATCATCACCTCTTTCTTTTTCCTTTCTTTCTTCGCTGACTCATCCCCTCTTCCTTCCTTTTCTTTCTTTTTCTTTCTTTCTTCACGTTGAATCATCACCTCTTTCTTTCTTTCTTTCTTTCGTCACTGTAAATCATCATTTCTTTCTTTTTCTTTTTTTTCTTTCTTTCTTTCTTTCTTTCTTTCTTACCTTCTTGGCCAGTCTTCATCTTTATAATTTTTCTGGCGCTTTTTCTCGCTTGGTCTTCTTTTTTCCATCTTTTCCCTCGTTTTTACTTTTTCATAATTGTCTTTGTTTCCTTCTCCATTGTTATTGTTTGTCTTTCCTTCATCAATTATAATATTTCTGCTGTCTAACCAGAAATCTGGTTCTGCTAAGGATACCATGAACCAAACATGTGAGCAACTCGAAGTTTTAGAGAAAATGGAAACAAAAAGTACATATACTTAACATTAGGTAGTGACAGGTGCAATTTATAGGGAAAGAGCGCTTGAAAATTTTGGTACTCACAGGACATATTGACAGGACAGAGGTAAACAACGCCTAGCCTACATGGATGGTGGAACAAGGTTTAGGAGAGATAAAAAAAAAGACAAAATTTACTAAGAGCTACAAAGGACAGGAAATTGTGGGGAGCCATGTTTGCAAACGTTTTGAATGAACACGACAAATAGAAGAACTAGACATTTATTTTCCTGTATTTTTCAAAAATGTTTAAAAAATAGTCATTGATTTTTTTAAATTCCTTTACTTATCGATTTAGTAATTTATTTGTAAGTGACAATAATTTCTTCCAAACTGAATTCCAATACATGAGATTTTTAATGATTTGTACAAACAGATATTTTAGTCGTCATCTGTAGGTTTTAATTAATGGGACGATTTCAACAGAAAATTGCACGAATAAACGATTATACCTGGGATTCCCAAAGCGGAAAAATCCAAAGGAAACTGAGGAAAAAAGGGGACTGATAAGGGGGGGGGGAAGTGCATTAGAACCAAGTAATAAATTTTTCCCATATATATGACAGTCTATTTTACACTTTAGGAACAAGTATGTTTTACAAAGAATAAAATTAACATAAAAGTTATACACTAACACATGGTATTATTTTATTTTGTTGTCCACAATTAAAAGTCCGAACTTGGCTATCTTTGGTGTTATCTGGACAAGGACCACTACACAACAGCCAAATCAGACGTCAGCCCAGGTCAGTAATCTCGGTTTGTAGGTGTAGCGATAGAGCCAAAGATGTTCGTTTGGCGGCGTCTTATTTAATGGCATCTAAAAAAAAAAGCCAGAATACATGCTTGCGGTTTTTAGATGAGTTGTTTTGAAGTTGCAGTATATATGTATTTACAAAGAAAGAAATCTTATCATTATGGGATGTCTACTAGGGATGCGAACTGAAGGCCAAGAGGTCAGCGGTTAGAAAAAAAAATTGGGAACCACTGGTTTATATCAAATGAATAATTCAGGAACACAGGACTAACCTCAAAGACAAAAACTCTGGAGATCATCAATTTTCATTTGTATTACTTGCAGAATCTGGAATTCTTAAGGCTACATGGAATAAGCCATATCTTTTGCGAAGTCTTCAGACTGTAGAAACTTTTGAAAGATGTTTATCCGCTATGTAAAAGAATATGAGGCAGTGCTTAAATTGAGGGTTCAAAATATTTTACTACCTTCGATACTTCTCCTTTTGGAGACGTTTCAGGCAAAACCCCTAGCTCCTTCTCGGGTAATAAATATTTCCTGGGGATATGGCTTCCTCTAGGACTGGAATTTAAGTTAATTTGCGACTGTAAGGCAAAAAAGCCGAGAAACCATGCAGTCAATTTTGAATTTCCGTGTAATATATTGACCAATCTTTTCTTTCCGTCTCTTTCAGACATTATTCCTTTTCGGCACTTTTTTTACATTATTTACTGTATCCTTCTACCTTTCTTTCTCCGCGCTGGGTATGACGATAAACTACGTCCGACAGCAAGGCCTCTGATCAGGAGGTTTTGAGGAGCGTGGAACCACCTCTTATTGCTGGTGTTCCCAGGTCCACACTGACCCGGGATGGTAGCAGCTGTTAGTGTCCCAGCTATGGGTAAATAGTTAACACTCAAACTGGGGTCAAAACACTATGAAAGGGTAAAAATAAGTTTTAATATAAGAAATACTTTGTAAAATATTATTACCAGCAATAAATTTTTGAAGAAGAATTATTACCAGCAATACATTATTACCAGCAATACATTTTTGAAAAAGAATTACCAGCATTACATTTAAATAAAATATTATCAGCAATAAAATCTTGTTGGCATTAAATAACCCATTGAGGTTGATAAGCTGTAAAGCAAAAGAAACCAAACCTTTCTTTCTCATACCCTGTTTTTCCTTCTTTTCTTCTACCAACCTGCGTTAGTTCCTTGTTTTTACCTCTCTCATTCTCTCCTTTTTTTTTCTTCTTCCCCCCTGTTTACTTACATTTCTTCTCCCTTCTAATTTCTTAAACCTCCCCTTCATCTCCCATCTTCCCCTGTTTTCATTTTTCATTCTAATCCTTCTTCACCTCTCTCTCTCTCTCTCTCTCTCTCTTCCCTTTTAGTTATCCTTCCTTCTTTCACGAGGAAATCTTCTTGCACCTGTTTAACTAATCACCTCCGATTGTGAGGTGACAGTAAATTTAAACTTCTATATGCCAAGCTATAGCTTCATATCATCGCGTCGATTTTATCTATTGCCCAAGGATGTTCCAAGTCAGAAAAATAATGATTATACCGTAAATTCTTCTGTCTTCAAGCCCAGTGAAAAGAAAAGAAAAATTATACTCAGGAAATCTCTCTTTACTAAAATAACTGCACTCGTCAGTTAAAATTTTGAAGAGAAAAATCCCAGTGAAGTAATTGTCTTGCTAGGAAACACTAAGAAAACAGAATAATACCAGAGCCAAATTCTACACTTTCCACCCTAACCATCATGTGCCTGGATAATATTCGTTTGCTTGGTGACTGAAACAGTTGCGTATTTCTTCTCGGTTCCACACGTTGTTTTCCAAGAAGTGCTCACTATCAGGATAACTAAATACTGATTTTCAATATATGTCTATATTTCTGAGATGAGGTATTGTAATTATTTACACTATCTACAATGTTCGGACTGTTATCCTCATCTTTGTTGCCGATTTCTGGCTACAGCAGAGGTTAACAAAAACTTGGAGAGGTGAGTTAAAGGGAAATAACTGATACTGAGATATCCGGTAGAGTCATGGCACGTGTAACTAGTAGAATCTATCCCGGTGGACGAAATAAATAAAGAGTTCGGTTTGAAATTCCAATCACCCGAAGAACGTCGGAGCGTAAAACGGTCGAAACGTTGTGAATATGGCAACAAAGATGAGGACAACAGTCCGAACATTGTAAATAGTGTAAATAACTGATTTTCAAGGTAGGCAAACTCACTCATTTTAAAATATTTATGTTATATAGGAATAAAGTGTCGCTGCCGACACTTGAGTTTGAACACAGATCGCCAGTGAGCAAACACATTATTGAATTAAGTAGACCACATGACCCTAGTGGAAACGCATATATTGGAGGTAGCGTGTGTCTAATTGATCTGCATTTCTAGTCTATCCTCTATTACTATAAGGACCACTATTCTCTACTCTATTCACTATACTATTTCTCTATTTGGATCACTACTCGAGCGGGTATTATCGAGCAAGTACTATTAGTGCGAGTGATATTCGAAGGCGTCTGACACCAGCATTGTCCAACGGCGTTACTATAGTTGTATCTGCGATTACAAAGTCTCTACTACAAAGAGCATTACGAAAGTGACAACGAGTATTCGTTGGCATCACAAAAGTGGCAACGAGTGTTCGTTGACATCGCAAAAATTTATTTATTTATTTATTATTAATTCAGTAATCATTAGTCCAACATAAAGGGGGTTAAAAAAATCACCGACAACATGCAGAAAAAAGTTTTAACCGAAATATTGAATTAGAAAAGACAGTGGAAGAGGCACACTGTGCACAAATACAGTTACTTTCTGTCAATACGATCCAAATGTATCTTGATCATTTTCGAAGACATCTAAAGTCTTAGCATTGAAGCTGAAATAGGGAGTGTTCAATTCATTCACGAACAACTGTGAAAAAGAACATTTTCGTATGTTTCAATTCTTCCTGTTGAATTTTTAATGGAGGTCCTCTGGTGAATTTATACTTCCTTTTAGTAAAATATTCCTCGAAATCTGTCACCAGTTGAATTTACTATTCAAAATATCTTTATTAAATCAAAACTAAAACGTTGGGTTTCAATTGATAAAAGGTCAATTTTTTTAAGTCTATGTAAGGTATATTTTTAATTTCTGTAATCATTTGTTTTTTCTTTTCTTTTCTAGTTGTTATATATCACACTGAGGGTAAGGTGACCACACACAAGAAGTATAGTAATTTATTAAGAATAGATTAGATATGGCACAAGGCCTGAAGTATGGAGCAAACAGAGAAGATCAAACTCACTACTCAGTCGTAATTGATCTAGCGAGACAAGCTTACTATTACATCAAGGTGAAGAGCCTAACACAGGAAGTATATATATTTTTTCAGTGCGCTTACACCGCTGACGTATGAGACACAAGGCCAGTTTAAAGCGGGTTTAAAGGTAATACCGTGGAAAAATTGCTCAAGCCACTTCGGCACTTCCCCTTTTGCGGAAATCTCAGGCACCGGGTAATAACCCCAGTCCTCTCTCGAAGGTACTGTCTGAGAGGAAGGGATCCTGAGGCTTGAGCTTAATATTATTTTGAAACTACCCCAGCTGAAGCCAGAGAAGTATATAAATGATTTTCTAAACGTAGTTTAGATATGGCACAAGGCTGAAATTGTGGAGCATCCAATGAGAATCGTACTCACACTACTCAGTTGTAATTGATCGAGCGAGACAAGCTTGCTAACCATTACAAGTGCTCAACACAGGAAGTTTAGACTAAAATAGAAATAATGATGTTATATTTCCTTATGGAATTAAATTGGCGCATATTTCTTATCGGTACCAATGGACGTTGTTTAAAGTAAGGACCTAGAAGCAACAAAACCTTGAATTTTCCTCTGTTCGTTTTCCATATTTGGTTATATGTTAGCTTAAAATAAAAAAGAAAGAAAGAATGAAAAAGAAAGATAGAAAGAAAGAAAGAATGAAAAAGAAAGAAAGGAGTCATTGTGAGAGGCGCGAGTAGACAAAAAGAAAAAAACAAAAATTCACCGAAAAGTGGACAAAATCAAAAGGAACACAGATAGATAGATAGATAGATAGATAGATAGATAGATAGATAGATAGATAGATAATGGGAGAGAGAAGGGAAGGGAGAGGGTATTATGGTAACATAAATCAGCCACCAAAAACAAGGGGAAAAATCAAAAATCAAAACATTTCGCATCAAGCAAGATCATGACGAGAGAATTGAAGCTCGGGATAGAAAGAGAAATCAATGGAACGTAATTGAAGCAGACGATAATCAAAATGTTAAAAAGAATAAAAATAACGAAAATTTATGTCACATAAAGAAAAGAAAAGAAAAGAAACGAAACATAACAGAAATGACAGCCAAAAGCTGGTTTTAGAGCTGAGAAAGGCGGGAAAATTACCACCTAAAGTTTTGATGGTCTTGTCACACTAAAGTCGACAAGCCGCCATTTTGTTTTGACAGAAACGTTGTAAAGCCGGCTGACATGTTAACACTTGCAATGACACAACATGGAACAAGAAACGTGAAGCTCTGCTGTCAGATTAAAAACTGAAACGTGATAATTTTCAATGATGATTGGAAAAAAATGAACAAATAAAAAATCAAGGTCTGTTGGTTAATCATCAATAATTTTTCCTTAGATGATGGGGAACTGAATTGTAGATGTGGGCGATCATAGCCTTCACAATTTCCTGTCTTTCGCTGTTTTAAGTAACTTTTGACACTTTAACATCCATCAGTGACCTTGGGCACTTCGACGTGGTGTAATGGCCAGTGAGCTTGTCTCGTTAGATCAATTACAACTGAATAGTGAGTTCGATTCTTAATTGGAGCCCCATACTTTGTGCCTTATGCCACATCTAAGCTACGCATAGTAAATCACCATCTCTAGCCTTGTCTTACAATCCATTCACTTAGCCCTGTCAAACAGCTCACTTGTCGTTTCCTCTGCGTTTCTTGTCTTTAGCTTACGGTTTGTTTGGGTTTTTTTATCACTTCACCCCAAGCAAGGCAATAAAGCCACTAACATGCAAGGGGTTACTGAGTGTTAGAAAGTATGAGAAAAATACTATTAAGGAGAGAGAACAATAAAAGAAGAAGAATTAAGAAAACAGAAAACTTGGGTGTTGTAATGGAGTCGAGTTCTAATTGCAATCGGGTTCATTAAACTATCTTACACACAAATATCATTGAGAAAAGTCTGAATCCACCTCTTCATCCCCCAGCTATAGGTTAATTAGTAGGACTTGTATCAGTAAATTATTATTATGTCCCAGAATTCGTAAAATCTAAAAATATTTTCTGGCTTTAAATAACCTGAAAAAGGTTGATAAGCCGTAAACAACAATCAATCTTTTGTCTTCAATATATCCTGTGAATGTTCAATTATCCAAGCTTCTTTCCTTATTATGAAACTTCTTTGCAGTTCCTATTCTAGTTTAAAAAAAACTTCGTCGTTACTCATCTGTTCTGTCCATGGTATTCTAAGCATCTGTCGTTAGAATCCCGTTTCTGTAGCTTCAAGTCTCTTCTATTTTTGCGAAGAGATTCTCTAACATTTACCACTATACAGAAAATGAGATATTACATAGCAGTTCTGAACTTTTTTCTTTCTTTCCAATGACTTTTCCTATCTCTTAATACTTTGCTTAGGTTCTAGATTATCTTCCCTATTTCTATGCCTTCCGCTTACTGTGCCACACTTTCCGTCGTCTCTTACTACATCACTCAGAAAATCAAATTTACCTGTTTGGTTTTTACGTTCTCAAACCTCAATATATATCGCATCCCCTGGGGTGTGTCTCTTTTGCTGACAACATCACATTTCTCTTAATAAACTTTCAAAATCGAGTGCATTTTCATCGACCAACAGGAAGACGAAAGCTGCCCATTCAATTTGTAAACAACATTGCATTAATGACACTTCCCTGCTTCCTTGTGCGTGATTATGCACATGCGCGACAAATTCAGTGGACCTAGAAAAAGGAGGTTCCACAATCAACTTTAAATTAGCGTTCTCACGAAATAACATCGACGCCCAGAACTAAGATTGAACATTGATGTTTTAAATCTAACACACCCAACAAAGCTATTTAGACTGATTACAAGCTGCTACGAATTCTATATGTGTATCTGACATGCGAGGAGGCACGGTGGAGTAATGGATAGCGGCTTGGATTGAGGAGTCGGATAGTCGAGTTCGAATTCCAGTCGAATCCATTACATACACTTACGTGCTAATACCCTTGGGAAAGGTCTGAGTCCTCCTCTTATCCCGCCAGCTATCGGTAAATAGCTGGGTTCTATAGCCTTGGATGGCAACTGGTCTACTGCAGAAAGAAATTGCAACCTACTGCGAGAAAAAAAGTATCGAAAGATACATAATCGCCTAAGCGTGTATCATGCATGGCATATAACTGACTGATTTGATATCTGTATTTTTATATTCTTAAACGATGTAAATGAAAGCTGAGATATAACCTGCTGTGTAAGGTTTGTTGCGTTTTTGTTGTTAGAAGGCATTAGAAGCGTTTAGTTTTCACTAGCTTCATGCAAAATGATCGTTTTTCATTGAATTATGATAACTGACAGATCAGCATGCATCTTTTTATTTTAAATTGTCTAAATTGGCATATTTTTGTTTTTTCACTCTAACACTGAAGATGAAAAAAGCAACATTTTCGGTGTGCTGTGCGTTTATATATTTCAAAAATCTAACGAAACCACCATGACTCCCGCATTTTATTTACCTGCCATGTCATCTCTCAATTCTGTTGAAATTATTTTCCTTGTGTTAACAACAATAATTCTTTGTAAAATAAATACACGATTCAGAACAAGTTAACGATGCCGTAAGATTAACAAACATTATAGCTCAGGGACTAGATTATACGCTAGCAACAAAACATTTTTACACATTTATCAAATATTTAACATGGGTTGATGGAAATTTAAATAAAGAGTAAATGTGAATAAAATATTTGAAGCAAATTTGCGTTGGATTAAAGGTCCGCTATTCGATAGGCGGACGGACATTTCAACTGATACAAAAGTCCTGTGTATAGTCAGCATTATATTTATCTTCTATGTGCTATGTTCCGTCAAGGCGTAGGCGATCATGGCCCTCCGCAATTTCCTGTCCTTTAGCCCTTAATAAATTTTATCTTTTTTAAAACTCTCCTTAACCTTAATCCACCATCCATTTACTTCAGATCACTTGGTAAGTTATACGTTATTTTCTTCTGTTCCTCTTGCTTTCAATTTGTCCTGTGAGTGTCAAATTCGTCAGACCCTCTTTCTAATAAATTTTATTTTTCTCTTTCTGATTCTGAGTATAAATGTCCTTTTTGTTTCCATTTTCCTTACAACTTTCTCTTTGTTCACATATACCGTCCATGGTATCCCTCAACATCTTTCTGTAGACTCACATTTCTGTTGCTTTAAGTTCCTTCTATATCTGCACGGTGGAGTAATGGATAGCGGTTCAAATTGAGGAATCGGAGAGCCAAGTACGATTCCAGTTGAATCCATTACGTTCACTTGTGCTAATACATTTGGGAAAGGTATGAATCCTCTTCTTCTTCTTCTAGCTAAATAGCAGGACAGACCGAGTTCTGTAATCCTTACATGGCAACTGGTCTACCGCAGAAAGAAATGGCAACCTACCGCGGGAAAAAAAATCTGCCTCGTCAGTCATGTATCGAAAGATACATGATCGTCTAAGTGTGTCACTAACTGAGATTGTCCAGCATCCACTACCATAGAGGAGGACCTATATTACATAACATTTCAGTTCTCTCTTCTTTATTTCTAGCGATCAGTATGAACTAAAAGCAGGGTTTAGCTGTTGGAAAAACTGGATAGTATTTTTTTGTCTATTGTTTTCAACGTTTTCCGGATTTTATTTCGAAGCCTAATTAAATGGACATTAACATTCGAGAAGAAAATACTTGGTTTCCCAGTCATTGTATCTTTATAGAACGTTTTCATCAAGCTGTCACCAGGCTTCGAGCTGTCATTACTGAAACGATTATCAGTTGGATGTCTCCGTACGAGTTTGTCACAGAGATTCCCAGAGAGCGAAACAATTTGTCTTAATTTAACGAAACGTTCAATTTTATCACATACTGAAGTAAGATAAATAAAAGAGTCAAGGATGAAAGTGACAATGAGTATGCATCCACATTTCTTTCGAGAAAGCCGTATCTGGAATTGTCCGGCAGAGAAACAGTCCATTAAAGACTGTTCGTCCAAGCGGAAATTGACCACGTGACTATATTGTCACTCCGACGGAGAGAACTGTGATTGGAATTGTCCAGCAGAGTCGATTAAAGTCTCTTTCTATCTTCTTCATAGTTTTTTCCTGTTATCATCAAATTCTGGATGAGGGAAATGTTTAGTCAACACTGGTGTTGCAATTTTGACTTTAAAAACACAATACAGAAAAATTTTATAATAACCCCATCTTATCCACGGTGGATGGGTTCTAAGTCACCTCCTGTGGATGTAGTAAAACTACGAATAGTTTTGATTACTTCTTACTTAGCTATGAGGAATATGTTCCTAGAACACCCACCACCCAAAAAACAGATTCCTAAAATTACGTATAGTAACGAAAATCTATATGTAGTATTTCTGCTATACATAACTCTGATAAATTGTAATTTTTAATTAGTGACAATGAGAGATTAATAACAATAAGTAACCATTAAATAAAATAATAACCAATTTCTGTATGTACTTGAACACAGTGGAAACAGGGTGATTAATAACTGAGCAGTATTAAAAATAAGTAATAGACGAGATATCCCTTGACATGGGCAGGGAAATGAGAACAATCCACCCTCAGAGATTGAATAAAGGGTTCACTTCGGAGTTTTCTAAAGGTTACCCGGATCGACATGCACTTGATGAAGGCGGGAAGGCACAACGGTCGAAACGTTGTGATAACAACAAATATGGGGACAACAGCCCGCATGTAACTTGTTTCAATAATATATAACAATAAAGGTTATGTGTTTGGAAGAAGGTTCGTAGATCTTAGTAACCACAGCATACGATCTTTTTTCTTTCCCTATTAGGTTACACATTTTTTACTTAAAGGAAACACTTGGTGATTTTTCTTTGGCATGTCCAAATTACCATCAAGACTATTCTTGAACTTTGGCACCATTATTAGGTAACATTTAAGAATTGTTAACTTAATTGTGAGCAAGGCTATTTTTCTTCACCGTTGATCACATGAAAAAGCCTTCTACAAACAAACAAAAAAAGCAAAGGAAAAATCTGTTTTTTTCTCTTCTGTTCTCCCTCACTCTTTATTACAAACTCGCCAGTGTCGCAACACGTTTTGCCTACGTCGCAATACTTTTTGCCTACGCCGCAATACTTTTTGCCTACGTCACAACACTCTTTATCTACAACATTCACTAGTTTTACGCAACTCACCAACTGTCTCTACCTACCTTGACGATAACTTAAGAAACTCGAAAACTTGGACCATATTTCTTGTACTTTCCTTCTGAATTGAATTTCTGACAATTTCTGACTGGATTTCATCCTTGGCTGAGAAGGATATTCGTAATTTGGAAAAAAATTTTAAACTAATCGGTACAAATCTTCTGTGGTTTTTAATAATATTTGCTTTATATATATATAGAATTTTTAATATTTGCATTATATATATATATATATATATATATATATATATATATATATAGATATAGATATAGATATAGATATATATATATAGAGAGAGAGAGAGAGAAAGAAAGAAAGAAAGAAAGAAAGAAAGAGAGAGAGAGAGAGAGAGATGTTTTTTTTAACCTTATATTGACATTTTTTTCTTCCTCTATTAATATAAAAAGTTTTCCTTTTCCTTTTGTCTGGACAAATTGATTTCATCTCTAAAAAAACTTCGGTCTGAAAAGATGAATATTTGAATATATTCATAAAATAAATTATAACCGAAATGTATTTTAAAGGATGGTCTTTACTTATTACTTATATATATATATATATATATATATATATATATATATATATATATATATATATATATATATATAAAGACTAACTAATTTATTTTTAATCCGACATTTTATTACTTCAAGTGTTATTATAGTGGACACTTCGTGTTTTAAATATACGCCCCATTTTTATTTATTAAGCAGTGTATATTAACTTATTCAAACAAATACCCATATCTATAAATAAAAGAATATCTGCAAATTCTAGTACCCTAAAAATATTCAATGAAAACATTTGTTGTTTGTTTTTATTTTGTCGTCTGCACAGTATAGTAGGGTCAGTTGGACACAGTCGGTGAGAAAAAGAGCACCATGACGCCATTCACTACGCCAGAATTTTGGAAACGGCATGCTGTACTGGTTGGCATTCGCGCCGGAAGCTCCAATACGAATATTTCAAAGTGTTTGGATGTCAACCTGAGGACAGTGCGGAAGATTCAAAAAGAGTCTAATGGTGATTACGAAGGTGTCTGGAATGATCACTAGTGATTCGCATGCGCGAAATTTAAAAAAAATAAAATTTACCCATCGCACCCAGTATTTATGTAAAAAACGAAATATAACTTTCCTAACCCAAAAGACTAGAACGCTCAAAAATTAAAAACGGTAGCATGTCTAGATATTGTCATAATAATTGGCCACAAATGGCTATAATTAAAAGAAAAGAAGAAATGATCACGACACCCTACAAGTACGCACAGACGGGCGCGCGTGAACGCACACACAAACACAAACAATACAGAAAAACTTTCACCGATGATAAGTGCGTAAAAAAAATCGAAAAATGTAAGCAGTCAATCGCTGATAGCCCCCGAAGAGTGGACGGACTGGTCCATCAACAAAACTCTGGATGCTGAAGCTAACATCAGTCAGCTAAGTGACAAACTTTTAATTATATATATATATATATATGTATGTGTGTGTGTGTGTGCGTGTGTGTGTGTGTGTGTGTGTATGTGTGTGTGTGTGTAATTAAATCAACAAGTCGCTGTCTAATGATGAAAAAAGCGTTTATGTTACTGAATTAATATTCATTTTTCAACATAATCTACTCCCTTGTCAATGCGCTTAATTCAGTGTAAATATTAATCACATAAAGTGCACATTGAACATTGGAAATAATTTCAGATAAAATTCCATGCTGATCCAACTTCGTAAAAGGAACAGATAGATAGATAGATAGATAGAAGTTGCAGATAAACAACAGACAAGCTGAATGCCATGAATATCATGAATAGATGTGGTTAAAAAAGACGTTCTCATTGGGAATTCATCACGTGACATAAGGAAAGAAATATGTGCACGACGTCGAAATGTCGGCTTGAGCGTTGCTTACTGATTAGTCGATTGCAAAAGCGCAAGGAGAAGCTATACAGTCGATGCGGATGGGAAAACTCATGTCTACAAAACGAATTCATCAATGACCATCGAAAGTAAAAGTGCTTATTTCTCTACAGATATACGGCTGGCAAAAAGAAAAACGAAACAAAAGAAGAAAAATGAGAAGATAAAAAATGTCGAACGAAAGGAAAAAATAAAGAAAATAAGATAGACAAAAAAAACTGCAAAAAGTTTTTATTAATACGAAGCGGGGAAATAAAACTAATTCTTTTGCTTACAATGAAAGATCAAGTATTTGACTGAATTTCTTGAACTATATCTTCTTTAAAAAGCAACTTCATTATGAACACTTGGATCAGAAATGTATTTAATTATCTGGGGTCGTGATAAAATTTACCAACTAACCATAAATGTATCCTTCTCATTTTTTATTGTCACAATGAACATATGCAACAATTGTATTTTTTGTGAGGAGATAAACGACCTTCTAGTGGACATTGTTCGTACAATTATAAAAATGCAAGACTTAAGTATTCAATTAAACGGGAGAAACGTTATAGGAAAAATTAATGGGATAATGTTACAACTTTGGTTTCTCATTAGGAAATGTTTATGTAGATGTCTATTAAGATTCAATTTAGCTAATTTTAAGAAGATAAAGTAATTGTCCTGTTTAGAATAGTTTCACATTGTAAGTCAACGTTTTCACATTGTAACGCAAACCTTCTACATTATAAATCGAATGTGTTACGTTGGGAATCGTATCTTCCACATTGCAAATCATGTTTTAATTTGTGAATAGAATGAATGTTTTACATTGAACATTAAACTTTTTACATTGCAAATCGAATGTTTCACATTGTAAATTGAATGTTTCACATTATAAATAGGATGTTTTATATTATGAATAAAAGGTTTTACACTGTAAACTGAATGTTTTACATCATAAATCAAAGGTTTTACATTTTATATCGAATGCTTTACATTGTATATTGAATGTTTTACATTAAACATCGAATTTTCTGCATTATAAGTTGAGGGTTTTACAGTGTAAATCGAATGTTTTATATTGTGGATCGAATGTTTTATAATGTGAGGCGAATGTATTGCAAAAAACTTGAAAGATTTCTCGAAACTAATGTAGTAAAAGCATGTTTAAGAGTATCATCTAAATTTGATGGACACAATTCTCTTGGTCTTTGAGTTAAAAGGCGGAAAAATGTTATTTGATAAATTTGAATAACATTATTTTCATGGCATGCTGATGTTGAAAGGATCGGCTGTTATAAAAGTATTACTATTTTCTGGCGCCAAATATCCTAATAGCAAGAATCTACTTTTAGCTTATCTTGAATATTTCAGTGTGTTTATTAAAAGATTATTTCTGGTTTAGAAAGTTCATTAACACAAAAAGATGCCAACGACAAAAATCTTCTGCTTTAAAACAAAGAAAATTAGTTGTCCAATTTGCGATCAGTTGTGTTCTTCTTAGTTTTACAATGGCCTATATAGGATCAATATCGATCCACTGTAAATAATTGTTGGGTTGAAGAGCGAAGGAAAAGACCGGACCAACTATCAATAGCTTGCAAGATGATTAAACTTGAAAATGAAGCCATAACTTACAAACAAATAAAATAGAATGATCACTTTTCTTCAAATAGTCCTTTAGGATTAGTTGCCACTTGAGCTACGAACAATTGGGTAAAGATCAAAGATACTTCTAAGAATTCTTTAATATTGTACGAAAATGGCGGTGAAAAATTTTGCATCTATCTTTTTGTTTGAGTAAGAAATAATTCCGTTTTATCAACTTTATTCTTCAAAATATAGCGTACAATTATATTATATTCAGTTATGTATTCAACTTTATTTGTAATTACTTGTTGTTATGTACCAAGCCCTGGGAATGACGATAAACTACATCCGGCAACAAGACCTCAGATCCGGAGATTGGAGGTTTTGAGGAGCGTGGAACCACCTCTTAATTGCTGGTGTTCCCAAGTCCACCATGACCCTGGGAGGTACGACCTGTTAGGGTTCCAGATATGGGCAAATAGTGAACCCCCAAACAAAATACTATGAAAGTATAATATAAAAATACACTTTTATAGTAATAATACCAGCAATACATTTTTATATAAAAAAGAACCAATAATACATATGTGTATACCATGGCTTTTTCCTATAACGTTTCATATATGACCAACAAATAAATTTTAAAAACAAAATGACCAGCAATGCATTTTATTTGTAGTTGAAGGCATACAATTGCGTTCAAAATATATTTAGTTGAAGCCATAAAATTGTGTTCAAATTATTTAGATTTCGGCATTAAATAACCCACAGAGGTGTTGATATGCCGTTAAACAAAATTAACCAAAACAAAATACCAGGCAACACTTTGATACCTTCTGATTAAAATTCCACAGGTTTTCATTTTTTTTTCTTTTTTAACACACTCTTGAATCTGATTTCATTACAGAAAATTTTCGCCCATCAAAGCTTTTTGCAGCTATCGAAAAAGGTTTCTACAAGGTCAAGTGAAGGCGGCAGGTGAGGGCAGAATAGGTCAATAGGGATTTTTTTTGCTTCTGTTCTTCTTGTGTGTACTCTTGGGTTGTCATTGAGGCGATCAATATGTTTCCTTTAATCCACTGTATACGCTGCTACTACTGTGCAAAAACTTATGTGTTAGTGTGCTCCAAATTTATTATTAGTCACATATGATTAAAAGTTAAGATACTATATTCATCTTAACAATTGGTTCCTAAAAACGGAAATTACTTGTCTCAATTTAATAATAGTATCCAAGTAAAAATCAGACTTTTGATATTTTTGATTTTTTACAATGATGTTCACCCTGTAAATGGCCCAAGAACCACTCAAGGTAGAGGTTTACAAAGTAAGAGGCACCACCGTAAGCAAGGTGACGCAAAGGAGCAAGTTGAAGAGAAGGAAAAGACTTTAAAAGGAACCGGAAACCCAATCCTAAACAGGAAGCATGAGATAAAGCTTTAGTCTTGCTCAAAGGATCGGGGAGGAGCGTGAACCGGATGATAGGTAAACCTATATGTAGTCTTTCAAGAGAAGTAGTACTTGTCTATTTTGGCAAATTAGATACAACAGAGTTTTTCTATTTTATTTTATCTTCTGCCACCCGGTTTAACTTTGTGCTTCTCTGATCTAAACCGAATAAGAGTATTTTTTCCCTTTCTATATTAGACTTCAAAGTTCAAAAGGATGACCGCTTAGTTGGAGGGTGGGTAAATAAACATGTATATACTACCAGTCGGTGTTCGAGCAAAGGTAAAAAGCCTAAATTTCAAATACTATTTTAAGGTAAGAAAGTAGTTTTTGGCATTTGGAAGAATGACGCAACACATTCTTGGAAATATCATTTTTTCAAAATATCGCCTTGAGCTATGCGAAGCTAGCCTTGATCAGCATCATAACAGTTATGTTGGTATATAAGACTTCTCCTTTCATGTGCCGTGTCCCTACAGAACATGGCTTTCCACGATTTCCTATCCTTTGTAGCTCTTCGTGAAACCTTTTTGTTACTATCTTTCCTATTCACTGGTTTGTCATCCATTTACACAAACTTGTTCGATAACCGTTATCTTCCACATATATCTCCATAAACGGTGCTTCTTACTCTGTAACCCTCTACTTCAAGTGGCTCTTGAGCCTTGTAGAGTGTGAACTTTATTTTAAAAAGTCGTTCTTTCCCCATGTTCCTCTTGCCTTCGATATATCCTGTGAGGGTAACATTCGACAAGCCCTCTTTCCTCATTGAGTCCTAGAAATTGTGTCCTAGAAATTTCAACTATGACTTTCTGATTCTGAGTATAAATATCATCTTGTCTCCATTTCCTTACAACTTGCTATTTGTTCCCATGTTCTGTCCATGATATTCCTCAGTATCCTTCTGCAGAGACACATTTCTGTTGCTTCATCTGTCAGGGAACTTATATATATTCTTAAATCTTACTATTGACGTCAAATAACATTTTAACTGGAGATTTTCTCATGAAGGAGTTGAGCATAGCAATGTGAATCGAGGAATCGTTTTGATAAATGACCCCGAGTTCAAAACCGACATATTTGAGTAGCCAAAATGGCAGCTGTGATTGATGAGAATTTGTAACCTCGCAAGACCACGAATGACTCCAGCCAATCAAAGCAGCTGTTTATTCTCGGATGAACGCCTCAAAATTATTAGCTAGAATACACGTAGTGGGAACACATATGACAGAAGAAATTTTTCAATTTCACTAAACAGGAGATGGTTGAGATAACTCGTAGTTGTGATGCTGGTCTTGCAAGCCGTTGACCGTGATCTCGATTTGCGTCAAGTGATTAAAAGCCTGTGGCCCTGTGCCAATAAAATCTTCCTGTGTACCCAAAATCTAGGAACACCTGCCGTGTAATTTCACACACTCTGAGTGATATTCACGAAGTGCTCTCTAAATACCAGTTTGTGCCAAAATCGACCTTGACCAACTAAAAAATTATTTTCGTAGTGTTGAACATACGGGGCATAGTCGAGGGCTCAAAACTCTGAGGTTTTTTTTAAATTTTCTCTCGTCCAAATATCTGACCCGTCAGTTTTTGAATGCCCATTTCGTAAGCCAGTAGGGTTGTTGAAGCAACACATGTACTGCAACCGTAGTAATAGTGGGTGTATCTAGAGCAAGGTATTCTAACGGAATCTTTCTCTGAATTATGATTCTTTTTGGTTTTTGAGGGGTTTTTTTTAAGCATTTCACCCCAAGCAAGGCGGGAGTGCCACTAGCATGCAAGAGGTTACAGTGAGTGAGAGTAAAAGTAAAGAGGGGTGTTTTAGGAAAGGATAAAGAGAAGGACGGGGATTACATTTGAATATTTGAGGATTATAGCTATCAGGTAACATTGGAATAGTGATATAGACTGTTCTACCGAGGCTGTGACTGTTCGCAGCTCCTGTCGAACTCTCTGCCTTAGGCGGAGAGGAAGCCGGACGAGGCTGTGCTGAACGACAGAGTTTCGTCCAGTGAGGTAGACAGACCCGAACCCATTTATGCGGGTTCTACGGGGATTTTTTTGGCCGAGCTTATGGGCTCGGATGACCCACGTCAAACTCGGCCATCGTGGTGGTGGTGGGGGGGGGGGCTACTAAATATAATAGCTATCGTGTAAGCAAGTAAGAGGAAGTGCGAGAGAAGCTGTTGGAGTAGAAGAGGCGGTTGCATTTAACTGTTTCGACAGTGAAAGGGTGGGACCGAGATTCCAACCTAGTAGCACGCTTAAATTGCAGTTGGGGTACCAGTGAAAGTAGCTCGTCAGAACAGTTGCCATGAAAATATTTGTAGAAAAGACAGAGGGAAGTCACATCACGTCTGTGAGAAAGTGACTGTAGTCAAGATGCCAGGTCAGGACCTATCATATTGCATATCTGTCTTTGGATTTTGTCGAGAACCTCGAGATGATTAGCGGGGGCACCATACCATACATGGCAACAGTATTCAATGTAAGGACGAAAGGTAGATTTGTACATTTGAAGGATGAACTCAAAAAACCTTCTGGCGCGACACAGAGAACCAACTTCCCTTGTGGTAGATGAAGGTATTGATTCAATATAGTTGTTTCACCTCAGGTCAGTGGAAAACGTTAGACCGAGAAGGCGCACAGAGATGCTCTCGTGGAGTTGGGCATCAGCCATGCTGATAGGAGGCAGGGAGTTTCCTCTATGGTGGGTAAATGAGAGCAGTTTCGTTTTGGCGCCATTAAAGTTTACAAGCCATTTCCTGCTCCAGTAAATCACGGATTGGAAGTCCTTTTCGAGACCAATGGCCAGGTTATCTTTGTCAGCAATGCCGGATTTACTACTGAGACAGAAGTAAATGGTAGTGTCGTCTGCGTAGATACCCAGGATAGAGCCTTGGGGGACACCAGCGTTCGTATGAAAGGAACTGGAGAACCCGTTTAGGATGCCTTTCATTTCATGGTTTGCCATGAATGATTGGATTAAATCAAATAATCGTCCTGTAATACCGTATCCCTGAAGCTTACGAAGAAGGCCGGCATGCCATCCTCTCAAATACCTTAGAGATACCTAGAACTAGAGTTCGAGTTTCGCCGTTATTATTAAGAGCTTGCTATACAAATTCTGTTATGGCCGTAAGCACGTCAGCGGTAGATTGGGCAAAGCGGAATATATTGAAATATTCCCGTTGAAAGTATTCGACTCCGTGGCATTTTCTTCAGCTCATCTGTTAATTCTTCTTTTATGTGCAGGGCTGTTCAGAATGTGGGTGATCATGGCTCTCCACGACTTCCTATCTTTTGTATTCTAAGTAATCCTTGTCACCTTATTATGTTCCCCGGTTCTTTTTCTGCTCGTTGGGTAGGTTATTCGCCGTTTCTTTCTGCCCCTCTTGATTTCATTATGGCCTGTGGGGGTCAAACTCTACATGTCCCCCTTCCTGATTATAGGTCCAAGTAATTTCAACTTTCTGTTTCTGATCCTAAATAAACTGTCTTTTTGTTTCTAGTTTCTTCAAAACTTTCGCATTGCTCACATGTTTCGTCTTTGGTATTCGCAACATTTTTTTCTATAGAACCATATATCTTCTTTTATCTTCATCATCGACATCATCATCATCATCATCATCATCATCATCATCATCATCATCATCATCTTCTGAAAAAAAAACAAGATGGAGAAAAGGAAGGAAAACGTTAGAAGGTTCCCATTTTTTAAAACGAGCTGAAAACTTGCCCGACTGTTGACGGTGGGTTTTGATCCTTAATGTAGCTTATACAAAGAAGAAGAAGAAGAAGAAGAAGAAGAAGAAGAAGAAGAAGAAGAAGAAGAAGAAATGACAAATGTAGCAAAAATTTCAAAGATATGACAATAGCAGCAAGAATGTAAAATTACTAGGCTAAAATTATTTTTGCAAAAATGAGGTAAAATGGGAGAAAATGATAGAAGAGAAATGAATAAAAAAAAAATAAATAGCGGATCTGGGGAGGGGTGGAGACGAATATATATTTGTAATTTGCATCGCAGAGAAATGAGAGTGATTGAAATGTTCTGTTTTATTACAAGATAAAAACAAGCGGAAATTCATACTGTATATGAAACAGACCGAGACAGACAGACAGACAGACAGAAAGAAAGAAAGAAAAACTTAGATATATATATATATATATATAGAGAGAGAGAGAGAGAGATATATATATATATATAGAGAGAGAGAGAGACAGATAGATAGATAGATAGATAGATAGATAGATAGATAGATAGATAGATAGATAGATGAGAATAAGTGTTTAATACACATCGTAAAACCAAGTTTATCACATTATTTACCAATACATAAAAGTAAATATTTACCTCAAAATTAGATCCTGTATGAGTTCCATCTTTTCAGTAGTAAATATGAGTATGAATTTCAACAAACACATTTATATCAAATTATAAAAGATGGAGGCAACAAGTATTCAATCCTCTTCATCTTATATGCCGGTGTCTCTTCAGTAATCATTACTCTCCACATTTTTGGTAGCTCTTAGTAAAGTTGTTCTTTTTGATAACTCTCCTAGACTCTGTTCTGTCATCCATTTACACAAATTCATTAGATACATTACTCACCGCACCCTCTGTCCCACCTGATTACCAGTTTTCTTAATAAATAATGAAACGCTTCAAATAATGATCATTATGGTCACGTGTAAAAAGTTCATAACTCAAGGTAACATAATGTTTAATTTTTTTGTGAATTCATCTAGGGCGCATTGTCCCTTTTTTCCTTTTGTTTTTCTTGTTTTCTCTTGTAACCCTGCTGAATTTTTTAAAAAAACTGATAGGAGAATCTCTAAGGTTTTACTGAAAGAATTCGAATAATTGCTCGATGGTCATTTTCAACAAGATATTTTTTTGTTTCAGTTGTCGTAGTTGAAGCACTAGGGTTTGACTTGAAGATCATGTTATGAATAATCAAGAGTGATCGTTCCCTGTTTTGTTACTCTCCTCTTTGAGAGTACTATTTTCTGTTTACTGAGACTATAAAAGGACACTATAAGCGAACCTTGTATTCTCAGCTGAATAAAGCTTTCTTAAAGCATACACCTGCGTACTTTTATCATTACAGTCTTGTTATCGTTGTTGTTGTTGTTGTTTAGGCTTCGTCTTAATTCTACATTAAATTCTAACCAAAATTTCTTCAAATGTCATGAAAAAGAAAATTGGTTAAAAACTGCTTGGAATCTCAAATTAATTTGCTTTTTGTTTGTTTACTGTAAGATAATGAAGCCAGAGCTTATATTTCACAAACCACTCAGTGAAATGGAGGGGCGTGCTGTTAGGCACAGACGTTTTTGTCACACTCTTTCTAGTCACCCGACGTCTCTCCTACCGATTTATATTTTTACCAGGTCTTTGATACATATATGCGCCAATGTAGACCATGTCTAAAATGCTTCCCGGAAGTTTGTCGACACCTGGAAGTTCAGGTCTTATCGCAGTGGAATAAAGTCGCTGTCTCGATATTGGCAACATTGTCTTGAGTCTAATGGGGTTTAGGGTATATTTTCATCTCTGACAAGAAAATTTTGAAACCTCCTTTGTACTATTTTACTTTCTGCAGTTGATGCTTCTTTTAGCTTCATCTACACCAGGAATTCTCAAACGGGATCCATATCGACCCTGAGAGCCGATGAGACAATACTGTGGAGTCCACACAAAAATAGCAAATTGCGGGTAATATTTTAGTAGTCCATAGAGCAATTTCACTTTGGAACGGTTGTTACAACCGAGAATTGGAACTTCTACAGAAATCTACGCCATATTAAAATACTAGAAGTAGGAAACAGCTCTAAAACTAACAGAAAACGAGGCCAAGCGGTTTAAATTAGCGCCCCTTTTACTCTACTGGATGTTTTGATTGTAAAAAAAAATTAAAATAATTTAGTACGAGTCCTTTTAGTAGTGTACATAAATGTTCCATAGAATTTAGTTGTTAAATGCAAGTTTATCTTCATTAAATTAGTTTTACATCAAAATAAAGCATATACATTTACTATTTTTATAATAAAATTCCTAAACTATTAGTGAAAAATAAAATAAGCTTTTTTTCATCGGATAGTTATGGAGGTCCACCAAAACAAATAAAATTAAAAGTGGTCCATCAATAAAAAAAGAAAAAAAAGTTTGAGAGCCACTGATCTATACAGGGGCTCAAATTTAAACTCTTGCACAAAAAGTCCTGTTTGCTCTAGACACGATATACTGCCAATAGGGAATATCACATTCTGATGACTGGACAATATAAAAAGAGAAGTAAAACAGTAGAATATATAATTTTACAATACCAAAGGATAATATACATCTACTTACCCTGATAGGACCAAATCAAAAATGTCCGTGAACATGACACTCCATGGTGTACAGACTAATAAAATAAAGAAACGGAGAGAAACATCGTCGTGAGTAAAAAATAGCTATTATCCCCTTGCTTTCTTAATGGATGTTTCATAAACAATATCCGACGAAAACGAGATTAATGTGATAAGAAAATGTTTTGTGCGTTGTTCGATATGGAAGAGAAGAAATCCTGGGGACGCATTCCCACCTTTTGAGAGAGTCTACTTTTATGAATGAAGAATGAAGAGAATGTGTTTTAGTTAATTCATTAAAAATACGCTTTGCTTTTTTGGCAACGCTGCTTCTGATTGTTCAGAAATTCTTTGCAAACTATTGAATCATCTGGAGTAAGACGTTATGCAAATAATTTAGAACTATAATATGAAAACTCAATAAAACATCCAGTCATTAGAATAGATACACTGGGATCTTCTTTTTCAAATATTAGATGTGTGACTATAAAACGAAGCGCATACAACAAAAAGTGAAAAGGCGGGAATGTTTCATTCCCGCCTTTTCACCGCATTTCCTCGTTAATCGAGAAACGGATTTCTTCATCAATTTAACCTCAACGTATTAACTGATAATAAAAATTGTTCTTTCCTGCTCGGATTGAAAAAACGATCCATGAAATAAATAAAAATCTATCTTTCAAAATATTTTTTCTATTAGTTCGTCGAATCCAACTTCATTAATTTTATTCGCAGCACCTCACTAAAAAGTAAAATCAAATTCAAATTCCCCGAAATTATGTTTCTATTAATTATTCTAATATTTGACATACTAAAGATAACATTAAATTATAATTATATAAAATCCGATATTATGGAATAATAATAATAATAATAATAATAATAATAATAATAATTATTATTATTATTATTATTATTATTATTATTATTATTATTATGAACACCATCCATACCCGGTTACGGACATAGATCCTGTAACAATTTTATGGGACTTTGCAATACACACAGACAGAACAATCGATACTAATCGCCCAGACATTGTGATCAGCGACCCCCAAAACAAAATGAGCCTTCTTATTGACATAGCAGTCACTGCAGACCGTAATGTATCTTTGAAGATCTTCAAAATTAAAATACAAGGACTTTGAAATCGAAATGTGACACATCAGTTATAGTTAGAGCGTTCGGATTGATTGGGAAAGATTCGAATAGACTCATTGAAAGGATTCCTGGTAGTCCATGCCTTATAGAAATACACAAGACTGTACTCACAATTACAACCCACACCTTGCGAAAGGCTTTATCTGTGTAAAATATGTGTGATCTGAGGTGTTTTTTTCCTCAAAAAATGCTCAGTGAAAAATGTCATTATGCCATTTCTGACGTTAGGTCTCTGGTTGGGACCCGGAAAAAATGAGTATACACCAGAAATAAAAGGAAATACTACTACTACTACTACTAATAATAATAATAATAATAATAATAATAATAATAAACAAAATGATTGACGTTACACTTCCAATATTTTGCAACACTCAATGAAGAGCGCGACCTAAAAAAAGGAAAAGATAAAATAATGTTTAACAATGTTTCAACAGTATTTCTATCTTCAAGTAATGTTTGAAAATTGCATACATGTATAATATATATATATATATATATATATATATATATATATATATACGAGGGTCATTCAATAAATAAGGTGAATTTTTCGGTATAAGGACTTCTAATACAGATAGAAGCTTACTTTCTTTTCTTTTTTTTTTCAAGCACTGTCACACACTTTTCCCACCTGTGCACAAGCTTCCGTATTCCCTCAGCGTAAAAATCTTTGGACTGATGTCTCAGCCAGTCGCTCACAACACTTTTGACTTCATCGTCACTTTTCAACTTCGTGCCTCTCGTGAACGCTTTCAAGGGACCAAACAGGTGAAAGTCTGAAGGGGCAAGGTCTGGGCTGTAAGGGGGATGAGGGAGCAGTTCCCAGCCCAGCTCGTTGATGGTCTGCACCGTTTGGGCTGCTGTGTGAGGCCTTGCGCTGTCATGATGCAAGATGACTCCTTCTGACTGATGACCCCTGCGTTTGTCCCAACAGATAAGCTCAAAGTCCTTGCAATGTCATCCACTGTCAGCCTTCTGTCAGACTGAATGAGGTCATTGACTGATTCGATCACCTCAGGAGACCTCACTTCTGGAGACCTCCCAGGCCTGTCTTCATCCTCAACACTGCTCCGTCCTTCTTTAAACAATTTAGCCCACTTGTAGACATTTTTCTGGTTGAAACATGTGGCACCATTTGACATTCTCCTATGAATTTCATGTGGCACCAGATGACATTCTCCTATGAATTTCAACTGGTTTGCACCCTTCAGCAACCAAAAACCTGATAACTGACCGCTGTTCAATCCTGGAGCATGCTTCTTGGTCGGCCATCTTTGTTAATCGCCAAAACACTCAAAGTTTTTTTTTTTTAATCTGCAAAAGAAATTAAATCGATGTGAAAAAGAAAACAAAAAAATAAATAAAAAAGAGTAAGCTTCTATCTGTAGTAGAAGTCCTTATACCGAAAAATTCAACTTATTTATTGAATGAAAATCGTGTATATATATATATATATATATATATATATATATATATATATATATATATATATATATATATATATATATATATATATATATATATTACAAAGAGTCAATCATACCTTGAATCAATCAGCAATATGAATGCGATTATTGGCGAAATCACTTCGCTAGTAGGCATAAACATAAGCATTACACTACTGATAATCCTCCGAATGATGAGATCCTCATAAATAAATAAAATGGATATGGTGTTTTTGTTTTTTTTTATTTCTGGTATATATATTTATTTATGAGGATCTCCTCATTCGGAGGATTATCAGTAGTGTAATGCTTATGTTTATGTCTACTAGCGAAGTGATTTCGCCAATAATCGCATTCATATTGCTGATTGATTCAAGGTATGATTGACTCTTTGTAATGTTAATATATGCTGCCTATTTATATATATATATATATATATATATATATATATATATATATATATATATATATATATATATATATATGAATACAAGTTTTTTGTACAAACGTTGCTTGTTTTGGGAAGAACGGTTGGACTGGTGCCAGTCCAACCGTTTTTCTGAAGACAAGCGACGGTTGTCCAAAGACTTGTATTTGTTTCTTAATATAAGCAAAAATATTGTTGGAAATATGGAAAATGCGCGGGAGATGGGGGTGATGTAGAATAGTAAGTGCATTTGGTTCCAAACGCAATAGGATCGAAAATCGATATTTTAGAAATTTGGGAAAAGATTGAGAGTGTGGAGATGATCGGCAAGGATATTAAGAAACGTGCTGTTGATTTGCTTGCGACTTGTTGCCCCTCAGTATTCAAGAATAACCAACAAGCACTTGATGAGAAAATTAAAATATATGAGATCTTAATAATAATATAAATTACGATGTTATGATATTATTTTCGGTAATGTCTAAATGTTGTTTAGTAAAAAGTAAAGTAAACATTTTGTTTTTTATTTCCGACATTAGCTTTACTGAGCCGTTCATTTTTCAGGCAAGTTTATAATTAAGTCCTCACAGAAAATTTTATCTTTCCCATCAAAAAACTACTTATAAATATTAATTCATATTTATATTACGTGCCTTTGGCATTCTTTCAGGGAATTGATTTTTTTTCATTAAGAGAATTCTCTAATGACCAGGATAATGTTAATCCAAGAATGCAATAACGAGGGAATGCGGAAGAGGAGTGAACACTTTCCGGACACTTTTTTCCTGGTCACGAAATAAACATGGACTATAGCATTGTCCTGTTGAAATCCGCTCCGTTAGTAATATCGACCTTACTGGTCATCCGGTTTTCTTTTCTCTCGCTAATTGGGGCTTGGTGTGTTGTCTCGATAGGGTTGATTCGGGTTGCCCAAAATCCTACATTGGGATTGAAGACGAAGTCTTATGTGAACCTCTTTATATACTCTATGTACCACAGACAAGATTGCGTAATACCTGTCTGCGGCCGTGATAAACTTTTGTCTCTTTTCGTCCGAGTGCACGTTGGAAATCCGGCTGAAATAAGAAGTCCTTCAATAAAATGCACAACACTATTGATAACTCTAAATATAGGTTTATTAAATATAATGAAAAACTAGTTGAATAAAATGTCTCTATTAGCTACTGCAAATCAAGTATTCTACTGAAGGATGGTGATTTGAAAATTGATCTAGTCACAAACGCTAACTAGGCAATGTACTCTAGCCCTGTTCTTCGAAGTAATAGCCAGCCTATCGGCACTACTTCAATTCTTCTGTAATGACGAGTCAATCGACTCTCTCTCGCTCTCTCAATTCTTTTGTCAGTCAACTTCTCTAAAATTGTTCAAAGTAATAACCAGTCAATCGACTCTTACTCAATTCTTCAATTCTACTAGTGTCTGTGTTTTCGGAATTGCGGGTGTGTTCTTTAGTTGCGACTGTCTTACGAGCAATCTCTGAATTTTGTCGATTATATAGACAATCCCCCTCCAAAATGTGGCATTGATATATATAATTTCTCCACCCGACCGTCTTAATCCTAGTAGACCTTGTTAAAAAAACAAACAATTGGTATTTCTTTTGTTTACTTAAAATCTTCCTAGGTATCTTTCTATAAAGATAATTGTTTCCTGGGTGGTCAACATAAACAAATTTTACATAAACTAGATGTTTTGGTTCTTTGTCCAGAATAATTTGTAAGAAAACACACATTCTGAACAGATAGCGTAGTGTAAACATACTACAAAATTTTAATTTTTCAGTACCTAAGAAATTAATCATGCCTTCTTCTTATCGGCGGGAAGTGGACAAGGCCGAGAACGTTAGTTTTGATAAATTTTACTGAATCTTGTCTGGTTAATTTTAGGTTCGATATTCATTGGAACTGTTCTTAAAATCATTTTATTATTTTAAAACATAAATTTTAACGCATTTCCTTTTTAATTTTCTTCTCAACCATTCAACCTACTCTCCTGAATATTTTAAGAATCATTGTCCAATTTGTAGTCTCTCCAAATCACCACCCTGTAATTTCATGCAATTAAACGTTTAAACAGACTCAGTACCCTGTTTAAGGTACAAATCACTTTGATTTTTCGGAATTATCTCATAGTAGAGGACTCCCTACTATTTCCTACCATATATACTTTCTTTGGATGAATACCAAACTTAACTACGCTTGATAGCTGTTCCTTTTGCTTAAAATACGGTCTCTTACATACTGTGTTGCTTTTTTATCATTTCAAAACAGTCTTTTTCGCTTGATTTATGTGGAAGCCAAACATCAAATTGACTAACATAGTTAAATTATTGAAAATAATTTTCACATCGTGATTTGAATATTTTGAGTACATTGACTATCTCCCAAATCATATAGTATTGCTTTGTATCAATTAATGTATGAATGCGATTGCTATCAATTCTAACTACTATAGCTGTGGAGCTCCATACAGTAAAATATATCAACGTACAGATTCCAAATATACATTAAATAACCAAATTAGTAAGTATTAAATTATATTATATAGTAATATAAACAATTATAAATATTAAATTACATTTAAATAAAAAATCTTATAAGTGAAATAGAAATATATTTCATTTTCTCGTTATTTGATACTTTATTAAATTGTTGCTATTTTTAAAATTTTCCCATATATTTTTAAATGTCTGCAACAGGTGAAAATATTAAGTCTGCTATATCGTCTATGACCAAGTTACGAGTTAGTACAAAACTCTGCATTATTTTTTTTCATTTACAGAGATTACTAAATTCAAAATGACGGCCAATCAACGCGTAACCAAATAGCGACAAATTGAAAACGAGTCTAATACTTAAGCAAAAAATGTTTGTTAGACGTCAACACTTCTAATCTCATGTAGTTCAAAGTTAAAGATATCCTTTTGTAATTTCCGTGTCAAGTACAGGTGTCGATAGTAACTGTGAATAAGAGAAAATAAACTGTCATATATTTTCAAATCTTTATAAATCACTGGCATTTGTTGTATCAGAAATTTTTAAATTATTCTTTCTTTTTGCTTCCTCTCTCTGTCTCTCTCTCACACACACATACACACATACGCTGTATATATATATATATATATATATATATATTGAATATGTAGGTTCCTCTCTCTCCCTCTCTGTGTATCTATCTATCTATCTATCTATATATATATATATATATACAATATATATATATATATATATATATATATATATATATATATATATAATCTGATTTGCTAATCTGATTTGCGACCCATTCACAATTTCCTTATTCACCACAAGAACACATCTTTCTTCACCCAATCCTATATTCCCCAAAATATCACATACTCACAGAGGAACCTACTAAAACCTCATGATGTACAAATTTATGGATATTTCAATTTTTATTTTATTTTATTATTTTTTCTCATTTTTTTACAAGAATATAAAAATTATGTAACATGAAATAAGGGGGGAAAGGATCCTAATAGCGACATATGAAACAACCAAATATTCAACCTAAAACAAAAATATGCTAGTAGCACCCGTCCACCCCACAGAAAAATAAGAGGAACCGCTGTATCCTGCCGATCGGCAAAATCAAGACGTTCATTAAATACAAATGAGGGAAGGGGAGAATAAATTGTAAAGTGGGAAAAAATTCAGTCAAGATTAAAAGATAGATGGGGAATATTAAGAAGGACCATAACCACAGAGAACGTCAGGAAGAGTAATTACTCACATGAGCTAGAACCACAAAAGTCTTGCTTAACCAAGGGAGGGGTCCGTTAGGACACTGCCCCGAAGTGTCGAAAGGAGACTAAAAAAAGAAATCAAGGCTGGTCTCGTTCACTCGAACCAGGTTCGCGACTTTCACTCACCTTTCGCTGAAATCTTCCTATACTAAACGCTTTCTATCTGTTCTGATCATAATCTTGAGCTGAGGCCCAAAAAAATCCAACCAGATCCTGGTGAGAATAACGTTGATATCGTAAAGTTCCATCTATCACTGTCGTCCACACCACCATCCTTCCCACGGCTAGCAGCGTTAGAAACACCACCCGTTTCACCCCAGAACACGGGGTCAACACATTATCAGGTGCGTATATAAGATCACTGGACACGACATGTTCTGGATCCATACGAGCCGTCAACACGCCGACATAATGCCAGAATGCCAGAACAGGCACACCTGAGGTCAGTAGTAAAATGCGTACGCAACTGTTTCTTCTAAACCATGTCACACCTATAAGAATCGGGCATATCTGCCCAGTCCTCTCTGAAACCTATGTCATTGAGAGACAGGCCGTTCCGGATCAATTGCCAGGTAAGCGAAAATTCGGGGTTGCTGAGGTAATTAGACGCTGGTGCCCAAGACTAGAAAGAGCACAACTTGATCGCCGACAAACCGAGCCATGCACAGAGCGGGTCGGATGGGAGTGATGGTAAGGTTAGAGAAACCAACCTCGAGGCGTGTCGGTGACTCACCAAGTGTGGCATTCCCAGTCCCTCATGACACAAATGCTCTGCGGACATTCGACTTGTGTGCACCCTACAAGAGAAAGAAAAGCAAGTACCCGATCACCATCAAACGTTCCCGGCAGAGAGGGAGTACTGACAATTGATAAAGGAAAGATGTACACGCAGCAAAACACAGCCCTATCAGTTAAGTACAGCCGCTTTTGGTGCCAGATCCGGACCAACTCTCCTACCTTTTCTATAACCTCAAACCAATTCTTCTCTAGCTAGAGATCCGACCCGAACCACACTCCAACTATGCGGACAGGACCGTATGTCCAACTGAAGGGTCTCGAAAGAACAATGTCTTCCAAACCCCTAACCGTGCTCCATGACTTTCTCGTACCGTTCAAGCGCATTCTGTACCACCTCAATACGTGTGTATGTGTATTGAATATATATATATATATATATATATATATATATATATATATATATGTTACGAACTTGTAGCATATAGATGATCCACGGATTTAAAAAAAAAAAGTGGGATCTTTTCTCGGTCTTCACTCATGAATGGAAGCAACACAAGAGAGTCAACGAAGAACAGACGCAAGACGATGGATTTCAAAATAAAACATTTATTTATAAATACATAAACAGGAAAAGAAAGAAAAAAGAAAATTCATTTAACAAAGGAGAAGGGGACTATGAAAGAACAGAAGATGCGAGCGAATACGTACATATACATAAAAAAAGATCAAGCCAAGAGAATCAACTTATCTGTCAGTCGAGTTGACGTTTCCACACAAAGTTCTGATTCGCCGAAGCGAGAGTTCGTATGTTAACACAACATTTTAATCGGCCGACAATTTTTCTGGATTCTTTTTCTTTCGGAAGTGTTCGGAGTTTCAAAGCATCACGTACAGGCTTTTTTATTGGTCAATTCAGTTTCATTGCAGTCCTTTCATATCTAGTCGACAGACTTTGCTGTCTTCTTCATTTCAGTGGGGAGTCCATTTTGGAATTGGGATGACTTTACTCAGTGACGTTCAACTGCCACTGGTCAGACGGAAACAGAAAATCCTTTTTTAGACTTTTGCTGTCCCCAAATACAGTCACGTGGGTTTTCTTCGTCCTTGACCGGGCACACGGGAGGATGAGGCACAGATCACGCAGTGTTTGTGTGATGGCCAAAATTTCAGTCAACGATTAGTATGCTCTGATCACGTGAATCACAGCAGGAGATCCTGATGGTACCTGGAATTCACTTATGGAACACCGCCTGATACCTGCTAGATTTTGGAACCAGGTCATTTTCGCGTCGGCTCGTTTCGAAGTTCATGGACCCGTGGCGTGTGGGTGGAAGAGTAGACAAAGAGGGAAAGAAGTTGTGAAAAGAAGAGGAGGGTATGGCTGATCATGGAACATATTTACTCGCAAGTTGAAAGAATTGTATTTTATTTATTTTTCTTTTATATCTAACTAATTTTCGACTAGAATTTGTGATTTTTCTTTGGGAGTGCTTTTTAACCTTATGCCTATATAGTTAATGAAATCGTGGGATATGTCACAATATATATATATATATACATATATATATATATATATATATATATATATATATATATATATATATATATATATATATATATTCAGTTGTATGGATATGAGTTCGTAAGCCTGGATTTCACGCTTTTGCGATCAACCAGAGTTACAAATTCATATCCACAGAACTAAATATGTCAGTTCTGTCACTGTTATTGAGCACTTTCTAATAAGTACCGCGCATATATATATATATATATATATAAAGCAGTATTATCATATTTTCTATACCTGATTTTAGCGTACTTGTAACCGCTATTTTTCATCAGATGATTTGTTGCTAATCCTACATTCTATAGATGTGGTTATATTTTTGATTACAGATGAAGGGTAGTTAGTACTGGGATGAATATATATTGCGTTAGCATTATTTTTCATATAAGGTTGGGATACATCATTAACAAGATCTAATGTAACATCAAGAAAATCTACTCGTTTAACATTAGTAGTCATCTTAACCTTAGGATTTAAGCTTTTTAATACTCTATGAATCATTTTCCTTAATTTGTCAACTTTAATTTTTGTAGAATTTCTTACGAGCATAAGACCATCTCTGACGATCATTTTGATATTTCTATGGGATCATTAGATTCTGCAGAGTCTTCTGACCTGGTGGGTTTATTTATCCGATATAATCTTAGCCCTTATGATAATGTTAATGTTGGTAATATAGGGCTATGCGTAGATTTTGGAGATAATAATGATTTACTGATACAAGTCGTTCTAATTAATCATATCTAGAAGGAACAGGTGGATTTATATCTTTCCCAAGGGTATATGCGCGTAAGTGAATATAACGAACCCGTCTGGAATTGGAACGTTCTCTCCAATTTCCAATTCTAAGCCTTTATATATTACACCATCCGCACATCCAAATTTACAACACCTGGTATTCCCAAGCGGTTACCCATCTAAGTGCTGACCTGGCTCAACTTCTGTGGTCCGGTGATATGGCCGTAAGCTTCATAAACTCCAGATGGCAATGAGAACATTTATATTAATAGATGAATGAATATTGATAAAACAAAACATTTGTCGTGACGAAAATCGTTCATTTTAAAACAATTTAAGATATTAGTCTGAGAAGGCGTGGTGTGGCTGAAAATGACAAAAGAGTAAAAATACGAATCCTATCGAATTGTATTAGTCTGGGAAACCTAAGGCATCGGCCATGAAAGACGAGAGGATTTCTTACCATTTTCGACATTTGAGTTCAGCGATCAAAGAATGCATCGACTCAAAAATGTTTCGATATAAATGAAGAAAATAGGAAAATTTATCTAGTATCGAATCAAGGATTTTGGAGTGGAACCCAAATGGGAAATATATCGAAATAAATAAAGTGAAAGAGAAAATAAATTTAAAATATAAGAGATCCAGCAGTTTTCACTTACATTTGTGTGATAGTTTTAGAACTAAAATTGACAAAAGTGTAAAGTAATAATAATTTAACACAGAAAAAATAAAAAAAATAAAATTTTTATAAAACATAAGACGAGAAACATTTAACTTGTATGAAATAATAAACTGTTTGTTTTTAACAGTAATTTATTATTACTTGAGATTATTTAGGGTTTTTTTTTTACTTACAAAAATGTCTTTCTCTTGATATTTAAATTTTACTTGTGCTTTTTACAAGAAAATTGTGATTGTTTCCAATGAGCTTTCCTCGTTGGTACCCTGACCTTACGAATTTAAGGATAGTATTAGATTGACCGCTAGGTGTCTTCATTTTACAGTGGAAATTTCTAGATGCAACCGGAAGTTATATACTAACAGTTACTTCTCTCGCACTTCTAGTGGATCTCTCTTCCGGCTTTTCAGTTAACTTTGATCTTCAAAATGTAAATGCAATGTCAGTCGTTATCTTTTGCCTTCTTAATTCGTGTTCTTTTATTGTTCTCGCATATTCTTTTTAGTGTAAGCCCTTGCGTTTTAGTAACTTTATTTCTTTGCTTGGGATCAACTGATAAAAAAAAGAATTCAGATCAAAGACTATCGAAACTTTTACTGGATTAATGATAATTATTTAATGAACACATGTTAGTAGATGTAGTTTTCTATTGTATAATTCATGTCATTCAATATTGTTACCGAATCCCAGTTTAAACGTCGGTTTTGCATAGCCAATCATATACTGTCTGTAAAAATATTAAAATTTGAAAACGACTGTGTTGCAAATAACTCATCAAACGTAGTTACCCTTTATTATTCCTTTCTAAAAAAATCGTTTGCTGTTCCCATCCTGCTGTCGTCTTCTGTCAGTCTATACGCACTTTCTGATTCCATGTTTCGTACGTCTATGTCGCGCATGCGTAATGCTATGTTCCACTTTTATCTTGAATCGAAACATAAGGGGAAAAAATCGATAGTTATTTAACATGAGCAAATGCAATCGGTATTTTAAGAAAGCCTTATGTACTGGATGCCAATAGGTTAGACTCATCCCAACCATTAAGACTCCGACTGTTGGGATTTGGAAAAGAGAATGAAAAATAAATAAATAATTATAATCTGAATAAGTAAAATAGCACGCATGCGTAGATCCTTCAGGGTTGCTTTGTTGCATGAAAAAAAAATACATGAAGAGAAAAGGACAGTAACAAACTGATCTGAAGTGCCGGAGGAAACGGATAGACAATTGAATATCAAGTTACTGAATGTAGGCTTCGCTGAATGTGTAGCGTCAATGTGGGAAGAGTCTACTTGCTTTATGTATCAGGAGTAGAAATTGTACTTTTACGTAGACTAAAACACAAACGTTAGTGTCTATGTCGCTGACTTGTTCTGGATTTATGGTTTTACCAATGATTTCACGAAACAGAAAGACAAAGAGAAAAAGGAAAAAAGGTAGATTACAGTTTTTTAGATGATTTAGTTAATATAATTTAGTCAATTTTAATGAAATATTAACAATATATATATATGTATGTATGTATGTGTGTGTGTGTGTGTGCGTGTGCGTGTGTGTGTGTGTTTTAAACAACAAATTTCCCATAATTTTTCTCAAACGATCATATCTGCTCGAAGTATATCTTAACGTAACAAATGACGTCATGGACAAAGTCCGACAATTATTTTAATATATTTATTGTTTATACGTTATTTTTATAGATACAAATATTTAAGTAAATGCTCTGCTTATAATAAACAGTATTAACATTCAAGTCAGTAAATGTAGTTAATACTGTTACACACAGTTTTGTCTTTCAATCCGACCTGAAGAAGCCGAACCCAACACACGTTACGTTCGCTGAAACGCGTCGCCTATAAGCATTTCTACTTATGTCTCATCATCTTCAGTTTTGTCTCAGATACAATTATACACCCTACAATTACACATACACACACATACACACACACGCGCGCACAAACACACATATATATATATATACATATATATATATATATATATATATATATATATCCTCTCATGTATAGCCAATTTTTTCATGGTAAACGTAATGTAGGCCGTTCTTGGTTGCGCTTCAAGGACAAACTTAAATACAATTTAAATGCTGCAAACATCTCTATAGAGGATTTCGAATGTGCTGTTGAGCAAACTGGAGAAACATCTGCTACCGAGGTATAACTAACTTTGAAAAGAAATCGTCTCAACCATCTGAGAGAATTAAGAACCAACACTAAATCTCGGGATAATACATCAGCCCATATGACGGTCAACCCTTCAGCATGTCCCTCGTGTGGACTCGTTTGCAAATCCCGTGCAGGATTGTTGTCTCATACAAAACATAAACATAAAAACTGAACTGAAAGATACTCAACGTCGAAAACGACGGGAGAGTTCTTACACACACACACACACACACACACACACACACACACATATATATATATATATATATATATATATATATATATATATATATATATATATATATATATATATATAATGAAGAAGAAGTTGAAAATGCAACTGAAGTTATCTGCGAAATGGGACAGATGGCATAGACACACTACTCTCGATCCCAAACTAGTAAAGTTACTCTAAATAAATATTATTAAAGACTCCAGTTGCATTTTTAACTTTTTTCTATATTTTACCCGTGTGAGATCTCTCTCTCTCTCTCTCTCTCTCTCTCTCTCTCTCTCTCTCTCTCTCTCTCTCTCTCTCTCTCTCTCATGAGAGAGAGAGACACACATATAAACTAGGGTTAAACAAAGACTTGGGTATTTTAAATCTGTATAAATATTTCAATAGTTAAAAAATTTCTTTAGATATAGTTAAAAAAAACTTTTTAAACAACATCTAAAATATTATCGTTAGATTTACGTTAGAAATATTCAAACACAGTGGCATTCCACATCACGCGACATCCGCGTCTAGCGACGGACGCTACTTGAAAACAAACTTCTGAATACAGTTATTTAATTAATTTCTGAGGAAAGATCGAGGCGATCTGAAATATCAAATAAATATATATAAAAACATACAAATAAATACTTTCACAAAAAAAACATTCAATTTTTTTCTTTTAATTTGCAACTTTTCAGTTGTTTTCTCCATATTATATATATATATATATATAATTCACCTTCATCCCGTACCGTAAGCTGATGGCTTAGTGGGAGAAGTTCGGACTGACGCAAATTCAGTCGGGTTTTGATCCTAGCTAGAGGCAACCGGACGTCTCGCCACACTGATGAGCTGTGAAACAGCGAAACAGTCTGTCTGTGGATGACAAAAATATTAGCTCCTGAAAAATCAATTTCGGTTGAACCCTCTGGTTTGAGGTGTGAATTTGTAAACAGTGACTATTTAAGCTAATACTGCATGACTCTTCGACAGAATTGAGTCACTCTCAGTCACTGTGTGTTTATCCGAATCTAAAAATAAACACGCTAAAATTCACCTTCATCCCGTACTGTAAGCTGATGGCTTAGTGGGAGAAGTTCGGACTGACGCAAATTCAGTCGGGTTTTGATCCTACCTAGAGGCAACCGGACGTCTAGCCACACTGATGAGCTGTGAAACAGCGAAACAGTCTGTCTGTGGATGACAAATATATATATATATATATATATATATATATATATATATATATATGCTCCTGAAATGACTTCTCCAATATTCGGGCCAGTAGACGAAAATAAATAAATATACCTTTTTGTAAATAAACGGAGCGTCTACTCAAATATGAGTATCTACTAAAATAATGTTTAAAGGGATAAAAATCTGTCGGATTAATAAATAAAAGTTCGTTACTCCTGAACAGATATGATAAATTCGAAGAATCTATGACGAGAAGGACTTCGCTTAAAAGCACTGATCGATCGGCAAACCTCCTTCGTGCACGAGTCTGTTAATACACATCGGATCTAACGACGGTTTCCATCTGCCCAGGGGCACGCAGGTTCGAATCCTGCCGGAGACCGCCTATTATTCTCGAATATTCAGGATGGTAGACAAAATAAATAAATATGCTGTTTAATAAATGAACGGCTCGTCTACTCAAATATGGGTATCCATTAAACGTAACGTTTAAAGTGCTAACAATCTGTCGTATTAATACATAAAAATCTATTACTTTTTTTAATATATATATATATATATATTTTTAAAAAGTAATAGATTTTTTATATATATATATATATATATATATATATACGATCTATCTCTGATTTTGAGCACTTTATTCCATAAATATAGCACACCTTAAAAATATACTTCTTCACATATATATATATATGTGTGTGGTGGCAATAACTCACTATACACTTACTTATAATAAAAAAGCAAAGCATTGAAGCCGGTGGCTGGCAGTTCGAACGGTATCGGTAATCAATTGTTTACCATAACATTTTATTGTTATTAACCAGAAGAACCAGAACCATTTTAATAATAAATTTCTGGACTGTTGATTAATTACTTTGTCTTAATTGTTATCGTAAGTAACTTTATACTGACTTTATGACCACCCGATATATATATATATATATATATATATATATATATATATATATATATATATATATATATATATATATATATATTCTTGAGTACCATTAATCTCAAAAAGCTAAACATTTCATATTAATTACAAAATATGGTAGAATAGGTGTAATTTGTTAACCTAAATCAGGATAGGTAAATAAAATAATATAATAAACAGGTAATGCTAAAAAAAATTACTAAAAGTAATAAGTCTACTACTAATAACATAGTTAAGCATTTTGGAATGTTTTTTGAAGAAACGAGTTCGCTTGGTAGCTAAGAAAAGCTAGTTGTAGATAATTTGGTCAGACAAAATGAGAGTTGATAAAAAAAAGATAGGTAAGATGGTAGATAAAGTTCAGGGTTTGTGTCCAAATTGAGGTCGTTAAAAATGCTGGAGAAATACATTCACGTAGTCGGTCCATATGATTATATGTAAATGGAAAAGGTAGGTAAAAATGCGTCACTAGATTCGCAAGAGAACTTGAAAAAATGGCGACTAAAAGAAAGAAGAAAAGAAAAAAGAAAAAACTTACAAAGAAAGTAAGAAAGAAAATGCTTGAAAACTAAGGGAATGACAAAGCGATTGAAAACTGAAGAAAGAAAGAAAGAAAGAAAGAAAGAAACGAAAGAAAGAAAGAAAGAAACGAAAGAAAGTGTTTGAAAAATAGTGATTGCAGACTGAAAAAAGGATTGTAAACCTAGAGAAATAAAGAAAAAAGAAACGAAACGAAACGAAAGAAAGCGTTTGAAAAATTAAAAAAATAAAGTGATTGCAAACTGAAAAAAGAAAGAAGGGAAAAAAGAACGAAAGAAAGAATAATTGTTAACAGAAAGAAAGAAACGAAACGAAACAAAAGAACGAAAAAGAAAAAAAGTCTTTGAACAATTAAGAAAATAAAGTGAAACTGAAAAAAAGAAAGAAGGGAAAACAGAACGAAAGAAAGATTGTAAACCTAAAGAAAGAAAGATAGAAACGAAAGAAAAACGTGTTTGAAAAATTAAGAAATATAAAGTGATTGCAAACTGAAAAAAGAAAGGGAAAAGGAACGAAAGAAAGAAAGATTGTAAAAAGAAAGAAAACCTGATTGAAAATTTGAAGGAAAATATTAAAAGAAAAATAAATTGAAAAATTGAAACCTCAATAAAGAAAGAAATTCAGTAACTTAAAAAAATTAAATGAACAAAGTGTTTGAAATAAAAACTAAAATGCCACAAGGCCACACATCTTTGATCTTTTTCCGACTGAGATCACAAAAATAGACTTTTAAAATCGCCATATTGATTATATCGGCCATATGAGGCACGGTGATATTGATATTGATTTGTATACAATTCTCTCCAACAAAAAAGGACAGCCAATAAGTTTAAATAGATTAGGAAATCAAAAAAATGTTGGGCTTTTTTATGTCAAGAATAGGTTTATAGATTTGCGCACGATGGCATCTGAAAGAACACGTTTCTTATATTTGGCAACAATGGATGCTCAAGCAGAATGTTAGCCACAAAGTAAACAAGCTCTTTGTCGATTTAGATTATTTTACTAAATCTATAAATGGAATAGAGATTTACAAAACGCAGCAGTAAAAACAGAATTTTCTTAATCCTGAAGTCCTTACTGGTTGGCCATTTAGTTCGGACATGTTTCGGCCGCCATTCCTGCCATTCTGAATAAAAAACAAGTTTTTGATAGTTACAGACGTGGGACTAAGTTTTGCTCCATCTGACACAAAATTACAAAGATGAGACACTTTGTGAGGATCAAATTCACTACACTTTCGAATGGTTGGGTGAGACTGGTGTACCATGTGTCTCACTACTGATCATGCAGAATAGACTTTGCACTGGGTGTCCTTCAGAGACGTCAACGTGCTGAGAGTTGAACTGTGGTCACCTCTTGACTACCGAGGGGAAACTCACGTGATCTACACCTGAAATGCACCCGGGTGTGAAAGAGCAATATCGAATAGAGACACTCGTCTCTATTCGATACTGCAGACGAGGATGTAAGGTCCATGTTTCGGATAATGGGCCCGTGGCCACACACACACACGCTCGCATGCACACGGAGACAGACAGGCAGACACACACACACACACACACAATACAAGTAAAATAAACAAAATAAACGAAAAATAAAATAGAATAAAAATCCAAATAAATAAATAAAGTAAATAATAAATAACTACGAATGCTAGCAGAAGTCATAGATGGCCACCAAACAGTTCCGTCTGCCCACTTTCACTTACAAGGACGTATATTTATGAATTGATGTACGTATATATTGGTAGATATTTATCTCCTCATGATGCTGTATGTGGTCGACTTAATTTTGAACACAGTCTTTTTCTTATTGACCGCAGACAAGATGGGACTCTATACCATATTGTAATGCTATTGAGTGCTCTGCGTTGGGTCACCGTCGTTCTTGTGTATGAGGATTTTCCTCGGGGAAATCGTGTAATGATTTATGTTTTCTAATATTGCCTTTTGTCAATGAAATGTGATATGCAACATTTTTAACTTTCCTATCAAAATGTAACGAAAAAACGGACAATTGTACACATATGATTTATAGAGGAGAACATAGATTAGAAGAGCTAACAAAAAGACAAACATTGCGAAGAGCTACAAGTGAAAGGTCGTTGTGGAGAGCCATTATCACCCACGTCCTAAAGGCAGGCGGCATATAGAAGAATTGAAGACAAATTCTATGACTATTCTTCAACCACTATCATTATACAAGATCTCACGATATCCGGTGAAATTTAACAACATACTCCCCCGCTGATAATTTTTTTCAACCACAAGGTGAATATAAGAAAGGTGAAGTTGCAAATGAATTCTGTCGGCCATGTTTATTTTTTTTGTAACGAACGGACGCCTTTCTGAAAAAAAAAATAAAATTTTCTGCAGCTAGCCATTATGTGGTTTCATTAACGTACTTCCGCCCACAAAACGTTCTGACGTCTTTTAATCAAGTGAATGTCTTCTTTTCTTTTTATTTCTTCTTTTGGAAGACTTAATGGATTTATTAATTTGTTTGTTTGGAAATAATAATCGGTGATATTAAATTTGATTTGTGTTTTTATCATTAATAAACATGAAAAACTGTCGCCTTCTGATATTTTCTTGATTGGATTTTTTACCTCATGAATTACGGATTTCACAGTGATTTCCGATCTGTTACTAACATGAGTATTTATATGTTTAGATGGTTATTTTATCAGTTTCTAATGTAAATCTGGCTATTCTATTGTTGTATTGGGATGTAACACATGAAATGACTGACTGACAACGATTTGTGATTTGGTATTACTGAACTATTATGTAATATCGCTCCGCCTGTATGGTAATGAATGCTGTATAATCTCCTTACAGATGAAGAAGAGACATGAAGCAACAGAAATGTGGTCCTACAGAATTATGCTGAGAATACCATGCTCGAAGTAAATAAGAAGGACACTTATACTTAACATCAAGAAAAAGACAGTGGTAAATTCTAGGCCACATAATAAAGAAAAGAAGGCTTGGAAATTTTGATACTCACAGGACAGATCGAAGACAAGAGAGACAGAAGTTGACAACACATAACGTACCTGGCGAGTGAATGGATGGCGGAGAAGTGTTTTGCAGAAAGGAAAATTTATTGAAACCTACAAAAGACAGGAAGTTGTGGAAGGTCAACGTCCTGAATGGACACAGCACGCAGAAGAAGAAGGAGACACTCAGAATAATTTTAAATAGATGTGTGTTGTATTATTGGTTATTACTGTGCTTACATCAAGTGCAGCCTTTCCATAAACATTTACAAACCTTCTGTGGATTTTTGCGGTACTTTTCCACTCCAAAAAATAAATCCTGCTGCAGTTCTTTGTTTCTCTACGCGTATCGGTTGAGAATTCTACCTGATTTTTTCAGATGGTTCATTCGTTCATCATAAAAGTTGTTTTCACTCTTGAAATGAGTCATTTGTAAAGTATACATCACATTTTCTATGAGTTTAAATTTGAAATCAATGCTGTTGAAGCAAAGAGAGATTTCAATTTGGCATTTGTAGAAAGAACTCGTAAAAGCGAAATAACAACGCTGGTCTCAGACATTTAAATCCAGACATGAGAATGCATTAAATGAGTAATTGAGAAAGTAATTGTTTTGTTATTTCTTTAAGAATTTACTTGGTCACAACATCTTGGCGACGAAGGACTCGAAGAAACGGACTTCACGTTAAATCATAAAAAGAAAAAATTGCCAGTGTCTACAACAGTGGTGAAGAAAGGAATTCTAATCAAACTCTACGACAAAAGGGTTAATTACAACAAAGAAACTCCTCAAAACAATAGGATTTCTACAAGTTCAATTCAGTTGTTGGGAAGAAGGTTGGTGAATCTTGTTATTTTTTTCCATTCCAACAAGTCAATAAACACTGCGATGACTTCAAATTGGCAGAGTTAAGCGCCAATAATTTTAAATACCTGATTTTCGTCCAGGGTTTGATTTCAGCGAAAGACACCGAAATACGTCGTAGGGTACTCAACATAGACTCTTTAGAGGGAGGACACCACAGCATAAACTTAAGTCAATTTCAAGTTTGCACCCGGATATTTGTCTAATTGAACTGATCCACTGCTAATTTAGTCTTCCTAATTAATTCCTTTCGCTAATAACTTCTATTGTTCAAGGCTGCATTTTACTATGCTTTTCCTGCCTATCTATCGTGCCACAAAGAGCGTGGGATCGTCTGTGTGAAACAAGGCTCCACTCACGTGTAAAATATTCCTGTATAGGTTCACAGCTGCAGATATCAATAAAAGGTCAAACAAGATATCGTTCTTAAATTTCAAATTAAAAAGATATAAAGATATCTACTTATAGCTCTGTCAAAATATCTTCAAGAGTCTCTTCAATTTTCATTCTTTGTATCTGAAATCGTTTTGAAACATAAAACGATCGGATCGATAATGTCATTAAATGGTTAGCGAGTATTTCGCCTAAATTGCACTTGAGATTCAATCTCTTGGCACAAAATAATAAATCAAAATTTCACATGAACTTTCGAACAAGTATAATGTCATGTGAAATCTAATCTATCGAACCTCAGTCGGTCCAATGCTATAACGCTATGTAGCCTGAAAGTGGTCTTTCCAAAATGTCGCTTGACATTTTAACATAAAGATTTTTTTTATCGAATTTTGCAGTTTCATTTAAATTAATACAAATTTGAAAATGAATTCTGTCCTGCTAAATCATTGTGCATTAACTATCGTTTCATTCGTCGTCGGAGTCGCTTACATGGAATTTAATGTGGATAACATTACTGAGATGACATTTTTACACTCCTCGTGTACCATCTCCCCTCTTTCTTTTTTTTTATGTGCCATGTCCTTTCAGGACGTGGGCGATCATGGCTCTCCACCTTCCTCTATACCTTGCAGCTCTCAGCAAGCACCTTCCCTATACTTCCTTCCCCAAACCACGTTCTGTCATCCACCTGCTCAAGCTCGTTAGGTATGTCACGCGCTGCTTTCTCTTGTCTCTCTTTCCCTCTATTTGACCCGTGAGTATCAGATTCTCCAGGCTCTCTTCCTCATTATGTGTCCCAGAAACTTCAGCTGCCTCTTTCTGATGTTAAGTATAAGCCTCCTCCTTATGTGTAACCTCGACGTTGCTCACATGCTCGGTCCATGATATCCTTAGCATCCTTCTGTAGAACCATATCTCCGTCGCCTCGAGTCTCTTCTTCATCTTTGAGGAAATCCTCCAACATTCGCTGCCGTAGAGAAGAACAGATGTCACGTAACAGTTCAGTATTCTTTTCTTTGTTAACAAAAAATCCTCCTGTCTCGCAGTACTCTGTCCAGCTTTTTGGAATGTGTCCTTGGCCATCCCAAAACGTCTGCGGATCTCAGTGTGGCACTTACTATCAAGACGCTAACCCAGATATTTAAACTTCTGCGTCTGCTTTATTCTAGTGTTCCTGACCTGCAGATCGCATTTCGGTCTCATCCTCTAACTGATGACCATGCATTCTGTCTTCTTGTATTTTATGCTTAGTCCCTTCTTCTCACTCTTCGTCGCTACCTTCTGTATAAGACTTTCCCCTCGCCGAAATAAAAAGAAATTGGCCGTAAAATAAAAAATGGAATATTTATATGTCCCAAATTGCATCAAGTTTTGTAAACAAAATAGACTACAAAACGACAAAGATCCAAAGTTTTGTTTCTGTGACACTGCTTAAAAAAAAAAAATGAATATTTATTCTTTTTTTTTTTTTTGCAAAAAAAGATTCTTATGCAGATGAGTCAATCAGATATTTCTAAAATTATGATCGGTTTATAGAATATAACTTCCTAAAATTGAATTTCAGTTTTCTGCTGTGTGTGTGCGGGTGTGCGGGTGGGGTAATGGATATCATCTTGAAAAGTGAAATCGACGAACAGAGTTCAAATTCCGATCTAGTTTGTTGCGTTCACTTTCGCACAAATGTCATTGGAAAAGGCATGAACTACTCTCTTCTCCACCACCAAGCGCCAATGCTATGGATTAAATATCAGCATAAACTGGGCTCTCTCACCTTGTATGGCAGCTGGTACATAAGAAGAAAAACTTTGAATTCCAAACTTTGCAACGAGAAACCGCTCAAATATCTTCCCGAAAAATGTATTGTAATTGGCAGATAATAAAGAAAAAGACCGTCAGTAGTGTCCGAGTTGATGTGACTTGTTAGCGGAAATAAATAAAAATTTGCATATCATTGACTATGGCCTGTATCGAGATGACGGACTGATGATGGTGTCTGATAGTATAAGAGAGAGTGATATAATAATGTTAAATAATAGTTTAGCAGACTATTATTTTTAGGGGGGATTGTATCTCAACTGCAACTTCCGGGGGTTGACCTTCGGGATTAGATACAAGCCATAATATGGGAAGTCGATTTTGATTGGCTGAGCCAGCGTGGAAAAGGAGATAGGAGAAAGGTTTCAGGAAGTCAAGTCTTAACCGTCAAACAATGTGTTTTCTTTCGTGTCTGAAACGGCTCCTCAGTGAGAGGGGAACGACCCGCGCTGGTTGGATAGAACACGTCAACATGAACGTTCATAAAAGAGTTAAGTTTAAAATTCCCTGTGTCGAAGTTCTTTCATCTCTGGACTCAAAACAACTAGTGATCACCGGCTGCAAGAGAAGATGCAAGTTTATTATCGAATTGACACCGTCGTCCAAGACCTCCCAGCATGAGGGGGTAATACAACAATAAGAAAAAAATGTTGTTTCAAATCTTCAAAGATCTTGGTTTTGATATTGAGATGGATATCAATACCTCAATATCGAACTGGATCTGATGAAAGAAAGTGGCTCCCGTTGCGTGAAACCCAATATTAGATTGCTCTGTGTGAATAATAAGTCCAACCACTCTAGATCAGAAATAAAAGAAAAAACATTATTTGGTTTAATACCCCCAATTTAATTTAGAGATGAGAACCAATATTGGTAAAATCTTAAACAAGAAAAAAAATTCGTTGTATAGGATCTTCAATAGAAATACTGTCAAAATAAGTTACAGCTGTACAAGTAGCATCGGGAAAGATAATTAAGAGGTAAAATATTAAATAATTTCAATGTGGGTAGAGTAAAAGTGAATACGGGCGGGGAGAGGTGCAATTGCCGAGATATTGCCAACTGTCCGAAAAAGGCGATTGTATGATAGAAGGTGTGGTTTATAAGGCTACATTAAAGCAAGAAAATGACCAGGAAAATGGTGTACATTGAATCCACAGAGGGAATATTCAAAAAGAAATTTTACAACCAGAGGTCTTCCATAAAACAAAAGTAATACGAAACTTGCTAGTTATGTGTGGGAGGTGAAAGAAAGAAATAGTAAAAGCACCAATATTAAATGGGATATATTGAGAAAAACACGACCATGAAATATCGGGAGCGTGATATGCAAACCGTGCCAAGAAGAAAAACTAGCGATCATTATATACCCAGCGTAGAACAAGCTGCTAATGAGAGATCGGAGATAATGATGGCTTGCAGCACGCAAGAAAATTTCTGTTTTGTTAGTTATGGTCCTGGTTTAGTTTCTCCTATGTATATATTTTTTCAACAAAATTTCATTAAAAATCAGCTACAGTTGTACTAAGAACATTACCTAAATAACAAAAAACAGAAGAAAACAACAACCAGAAAACCACCGGCACAAATCAAACCCACGTGTAATCGAAATCAAAGGACCAATGTCCCTCAATCGGAAACTATTTACAGAGAAATGTAATATATCAAGCGACTGTAAAATCAGCAGATAACGAAGAAAAAATATACATAAGAGTAACTGAAGTATCCTGGAAACAATGAAACTACGCACACAAAACATTCTTTACAAATAGTAAATACGTGAACAGGACAATACTGTCTAAACATGTATGGGAAATTAAAAACAAAAATCAAATAATACCAAAAATAACATGGAAAATAAGGAAAACAGCATCAGCCTACAACAATAAATCCAAAAATTGTAAAAGCTGTCTGGAGAAGAAAATAGCTATAATTACCTTCTCAGACCGATACAAATTACTAAATAAACGATCAGAACTCATCTCATAATGCAAACACAAAAACAATTGTTTTACTACGTGACTCAAAAATTGTAAACTAAAAATGAACAAAATAAAAATTAAATAAATAAAATAAATAAATATAAAAAATCAATCAGAATCAATATATAAGTAAATAAATTAAGTAATTAATAAACAAATTAACAAACTACGAAAGCACCCATAAACACAAATTAAACTGCCAACAACAAATAACAATAACGTTAACAAACTAATCTATAAAATAGCCACAAAACTTTATTCGGATCTACAATTATCTCCATTCAATAGTCCCCAGAATAATTCGAAACATAACCGTTACCGCCCACTAATAACCGTTAGAATAATACAATAGACCTACCCATAATACATCACTGATCAGCACATATATAAATAGTCGATCCAAAACACAGTGCACATGGCCTAATGATTGTGTTTAAGCATGAAACGGACTGTCACCGCTGGGTGTGTCCACTTTATATATATATATATATATATATATATATATATATATACTTTTCACTACCAATTCATTGAAGCTCTCTTATCACAGTTACTGCAAAACGTATGTTAGTCTGGAATGAGGCTAATAAATTGTGAGTGCCAAGTGTTAATCAAACTCACTACAAAATAGATCAGCTTCTTAACCATTACTCCGCTACGAGAGACAAGCATATAGTTATTTATTAAGTTTAAATCAATCTAGCACAAGGTCACAAATGGATGCCACTCAACTAGGATTAAACTCACTATATCATTAACCACTACACTCCGATAACACACACACACTCACACACACACACACACGCACACACACACACACACACACACACATATATATATATACATATATATATATATATATATATAATATTTTAATGCATATGTAGATCAATGTATGTCTGCATGTAAGAAAATTCTGTTTTTCTATTTTTCCTTTGACGATATTTTGTTGCATCGACATGGAAAGCGACCTGAAACTATTTGGCGGCCTACGTACGAAGAAAAAATATCGATCCAGCTGTCGATCGATTGAAAAAATGTCAAGTTGATCGGCCAGAGACGTAGACAAAATTCTGGAGTTGCTGCTCTTCGCCCAAACAACTCTGCCCATCGCTCAACTTCAACCAGATAACAACTGAATTCTTAATTGTGGACTGACGGGGACGCGTAGAGACAATTGGCTCAGTGCCAAGGTGCCACGGCTTCAAATCAAGAATGGAAGGCCATCACAGAAGCTGAGAAATGATTGAGTCGTCGTCGAAGAATCAAGAATTGAAATTCTTTTCTTTTTCTCTTCTGCAGCAACTAATAAATTCACTAATCGATATTTGCTGCATATTTCGACTAAATTTCACTTTATAACTTAGAACCAATGAACTGTCTTATTCATCAATCGAACGAAGTTAATATTTGATTTGTATATCTATCTATCTATCTATCTATCTACTATTCTGTCTCTTAATATGTATCACAGGGTCTTCCTATTTATCTGTCTATCGATCAGTCTGTTTATTAAAGTCTCTTTATCTATATCAGTCCCTTAATATCTACCCCCAATAAGTTCATATCTATCTATCTATGGATTTTTATTCTCGATTATTCAGGCCAGTAGACGAAAATAAATAAATATACTGTTATATATATATATATATATATATATATATATATATATATATATATATATATATATATATATATATATATATATTATAAATTAAATGATTTAAAATATGGTTTCTTCGCTACACAGGAATTACCATGTTTCAAAAACCGAAGCTAAAAACTTCAAATTTAATTATATAATTTTTGAGACATGGTAATTCCTGTGTAGCGAAGAAACCATATTTTAAATCATTTAATTTATATTTATGCTCTGTAAATTTACATTCCGCACTGTTTTGTAAAAATAAATATATAAATAAGAACACTGGAATATATGTTTTACTGTTATTTCTTTTTATTATAATATATATATATATATATATATATATATATGTTTGCCTTCCTCTTAATATGTATGCTATTATCATTCTAATTATCTCTCTGTCTGTAGTTCTGTTTATTGCAATCTCTCTGTCTCAGTCTCTTAATATTTATCTCAATAAGTTTACATCTATCTATCTATCTATCTATCTATCTATCTATCTAAGTCTTTTAATTTCTATCTCAATTCCGATGAGCATAGATTTCATTTTTTAATCAGTAAATGTTTATAATATTCTGTTTCCATTGGAAAAACTGTTTATTCTATTGTATATTAAGCGTATAGTTTTCCAAACATGTGCTTGGAACATGTGCCCGCATTTAATATTTTATTTAACCGCAGTTCGATACGAACACTTCGCAACGTGTTTTTTCTTTCTTTCTTTCTTTCTTTTTTGCATTTCCTCTTGATTGCTGAGCATCTAATAAGATATGTAATAAGATTAAAGAAAAAACTACCTTCCGACATTGAAGAGTTAAAGAGAGAAACGCTGCGGCCATTGAAAGGAACCCTTTTGTCAAAACAAAATAGAAACGAGTAAACCAAAAGAAACCAATAAATTCAATTCTAAATGCGAACAAGGTCTTTAAATGGACAGAAAATTCTTGTTACATTGAATATCGTGAACACAGACGTATTCCGTTCCCCATTCACAATTATTACTTAGAACAAATGGATTCATTTTACGACCATTGATCTATGGCAGGCGCCCAACTTGTCCTTATATATCTATTGATTCTGAGATTCATATTTCTGAGTTAATTTCTATATTTCACAGTCTGTTAATGTCTACTTGTTCCAATAGACTCATCACGAACACTTTCTTTCAACCCACATATAGGTAAGGAAATGCACTAACATGTCTATGTAGTCTACCTTAAGGTCGATCAGAATGGGTCTCCAGTACGAACTCTTAATAATGAAGTCTGCATATAAATTTTTAATTATTTTCCCTGCCAAGGTCTGCAGCGTCCAAGTTGTAAATCTCAGAAAGCAAAGAAAGAAAGATATCTATTGGTCGATAAGAAGAAACTCGGATTTTTTTTAATCAATTTATCCCAAGCAAAACTATAATGCCACTAAGACGATATTATTGAAGATAGGCTATTTTCTTTTACTAATATTCACCCTATACAAGGCCCAAGAACTACTCAAAGTAGAGGGTTACTGTGTTGAGTTATATTAGCCTAGGAAAGTGTTATGGTCCAATATCCTTGCACCACTGTTATAGTCCAATGTTAGGACCAAGGAAGAACAACACGAACACAAGAGTAGGAATAACAAAGATATATTACAACAGAATAATAATACAATAAGTTGAATGTGTTAGTATGACTGTCAGTCTGGTTTAGAGTGAACTACTATTGTCTCGACTCGTTCCGTCTCGACTCGTTCCACTTCGTTCTATATGTCTCTCTTGAGAGGCGCAGTCTTTATAGTGTCAGGAAGAGTTCATTGTATCGTTACAGGTACGCCCCCCCCTTCTTATAGTGTCAGGAAGAGTTCATTGTATCGTTACATAACGCCCCCCTTCCAAAGCTTTTGCCTCGCAGAGGTCTTTAATATTTTTTCTCTTTGGATTTACCATCAAAGGCTCTGTAAATTTTCTTTTCCTGCTCGATTTTCGCGGTTCTGATATTGTTTGAGGCCTTTGCATATCGAATGTGTCGAATATCGTATCCATCACTTCTTCCTCTTCCTGAGGTGGGCCGTTAGAATCCTCTAACAGTCTCTTTCTTATTTGATTTAAATGTCTTTTATGCGAGAACGTGGGACCCTGATTTATGTAAATCATGCTCCCGATTCGTTTCTCTATTGTACCTTGCTCCCAATAGGATGTGTTGTTTTTGTACACTGTAAAAAAACTTACTCTCCTGGGGTAAATTTTCTTTTTGGTACGAACGACGTTGGTGATTGATTTGTTTGTTTTGGTAGTAATTTGTCGAATACCGATCTAATCTTTCGGGCGAATATCACTTCCGCGGGTGATAATGCCGATGGCGTAGTACTGTTTGGTGTAATTCGATATACTTGCAAGAATTGTTGCAAAGCCTTTTCTGTTGGCACGTCATAAGCTTTTCATTAGTGCTCTTTTTAGCGTATCTACAAATCTCTCCGCTTGCCCGTTTGATCTTGGGTGATATGGCGGGCATTTGATGTGTTTAACTTGAAAAGTTTCACAAAATTCTTGAAAATCCGCAGATGTGAATTGTGTCCCATTGTCGGTGACTAGACAACCACTCCGAAAAGAGAAAACAGCTCGTGAAGGCAATTTATGGTAGTCTCAACGAAATACTTCTGGCCATTTGCTGTAACTGTCTACTACAATCAAATAGTAGAAAGCATCTAATGACCTGCGAAATCTACATATATTCTCGACCACGGCCATGGTTTATGGAACAGCCCTTGCATTTTTCCACCATATGTGTGATATCTTGATCCATGTTTGGCCAATATACATAACTACGCATTAAAGATTTCATTCCGTTCTTTCCTGGGTGGCCCATGTGAAAATCCTTGAGGATTCGCCTTTGTAGCGTTTTCGGGATTACTACCCTTTCATTATATAGTAGAACATTATCACATAATGAAAAACTGTCTGATATATTCTTATTTTTTCCTGCAATTTTTGCTTTCGTTTCCTTAATAAATTCGTCATTCACTGCTTCATTTCTTTTTTCCTGTAATGTGACGGGGAGGTTTCGAATTGTACTACATAATGATGTTCTAATGTCTTCCTCATGTCGTAGAGTTGCAATTACGAAATCTTCTAATGGCTACGTTTTCTTTGGTATTAGTCTCGAAAGACCATCTGCATGCCCGATTTTGGTTGATGGAAGATACTCCAATTTAAAGTTGCAGTTCAATAAAATAGTACCCCATCGTAGCAATCTGTTAACAGTATAGACAGGTAAACCTTTCTTTGATCCAAATATTGTCAATAACGGCTTGTGGTCCGTCTGTAAGGTGAAAAATCTACCGTAAATATATCTGTGGAATCTCGTAACCGCAAAAATAATCCCCAGCGATTCTTTTTCTATTTGCGAGTAATTTTTTTCGGCTGGTAATAGAATTCTTGACGCATGCGCGATAGGTTTTAGTTGTCCATCCGGCATTTTATGAAGTATACATGCCCCAATCTTAATGATTTTGTAAAAAGTTTTCTGACATTCATCTGTCCACTCCCAAACTTTTTCCTTCTTCCACAGTTTGTTTAGGGGTGCTCGTAATTTGTGCATGTTTGGAATAAATTCTTGGTAATAATTTACTAAGCCCAAGAAGCTTTGTAATTCTGCTAAATTTTTTGGAGCCGGCATTTTCTTTTATTGCCGTGGCCCTTTCTGGGTCTGATCGTCTTCCTTCTTCGTCAATAATATGGCCCAGATATTTTATTTCCATCATAAAGAAGTCACATTTATTTTTTTTTACCTTAAAACCGTAATTTTGTATCTGCCTGAAAACCTCTTGAACGTGTTCCCAGTGTTGTTCAATATTTTTGCTATTTATCAAGGTATGCAATCGTGAACTCCAGTCCACCTAGCATAGTATCCATTATTTGATGAAATATTGCCGGCGCGACCTTGATCCAGAATGGTAATCTTTGGAACTTATATAACCCTTTATGTGTGTTTATGCACAACAACCGCGAGCTTTCCTCATCTACTGGTACTTGTAGGTATGCTTCGCTCAAGTCTATCTTTGAGAAAATTTTTCCTCCGTTCAATTTTGTGAAAACTTCCTCTGGAATAGGGAGAGGATAGTGATAATCCTTAATCGATGCATTCAATCCCGTTGAGAAATCAGCGCATACTCGTATCTCACCCGATTTCTTTTTCACGTAAACCGTAGGTGCGGCCCATTGACTATATTCTACCTTTGTCAATATACCGGTTTTCACGAGTCTATCCAACTCTTGGTCTATTTTTTCTAGTGATGCAAAAGGTACATTCCTTTTCTTCTTGAAAATGAGTTGTACATTTTCTTTCAGTTCTATTTTTACCGCCATTTTTTTACACCTCCCGAGGCTGGCTGAAAATACTTCGGGAAAACTTTCCTTCAATTTCTCCTTTAATTTCTCTGCCTCGGTCGATAAACTTTTCACTTTTTGGCAGAACATATTTATCGGTAAATCCCAGAGGTCAAATTTCTGCATCCAGTCAGTTCCAAATAAATTTTCCGTATTTTTAAAAACGTACATTTTTAATTTTTTGTCATTCCGTTGAATGTCACATTAGTAATAACTTCTCCCTCAAATTTTATTTTTCTTCCAGTTACCGACCTGGCTATCTTATCGGTTCTCAATATAGTCGGTCTGTTTAATTTCTTCCACGTCTGTAAGTTAATAATGGTTAAATCTGATCCGGAATCCAATTGTAGTCTGACTTTTGTGTTTAACATTTCTACTTGTACGTATTTTCGTATATTTGTCTCGTCCGCTTGGTCAGTTCTAGTGACTCTTACTCGGCTTTTGCTTTCTTTCCTAGTCCAACAATGCGAACTTTTATGTCCCACTTTATTGCACGACAGACAAGTCTTAAAGCGGTATGGACAATCTTTGTACCAATGCAAATTCCCACAGCCATAGCATGGACTGGGTGGTGGTTTCTTCTGAGGTTTCATTTGACTTTTTGTAGTAAAATAATTTGTTTGATTTGTTTTTGAGGAGGGTGAAAAACGTGTTTGTCGTTGTACTTTTCGTATGTGAGCGACGCCAGACTCTTCTATATCTTTCGAGTCCTTTTTTACGCTTATACATCTCTGAAAGTCCTCAGCCAATGTTTGTAGCGTCATTTCTGGTTCACTCTCAAATTTTGTTAGAATTCTCCGTCTGATCACCGCATCTTTAGTCGAAACCAGGCCTTGGACGAATATCAAACATTTAAAACTGCCAGGGCTGAGTTCTGATAACTTAAAGTCATCGCAGTGTTTGTTTACTACGGAAGCGAATGTTATATAGTCTTCGCTGTCCTTTTTTGTTAAATTTAAACATTTCCACCTTTTGTGGAATAGTGAAGTATTCGGACACTCATTTTTTTTGTTGCTACTCGAATTGCATTTTCATTAGTTCCAATACGGTTGCCTTAAAGTCTTCCATGTTTACACCGTAATTTTGTGTAACGATTTTTCCTTTTTTCTCAGTGTAGACTTCAGGTCTTTGTCGCCTGTTGTTCTGGAACCTTAGTACGAAAAATGTTCCTGCGTAGAATTCGATTCTGTTCTGGCTAACAGGTAAAATTCGTGTTATGGTTGGTGTCCCAAAAAATTTTTTCTTTTTTTTTTTCTTCGCGTAGAACTTGTTTTGTTTTTTTTCTCTCAATACCTCCGTCGCCTCTGTTATGGACGACCGATAGCAAAAAGGTTTGGGGGGGGGGGGCGTTGAATTCGTTTCTTCAATATCCTCGTCGCCACTGTTATGGTCCAGGTTAGGACCAAGGAAGAACAACACGAACACAAGAGTAGGAATAACGAAGATATATTACACGGAATAATAGTACAAGGTGTGGAAGATGTTAGTATGATTGTCAGTCTGATTTGGAGTGAACTACTCGACTCGATTCGTCCCTCTCTCTTGAGAGGCGTAGTATACATAGTGTTAGGAAGAGTTCATTCTGTAGTTATAGGTAAGGACACATAACATAGTTGTTACATAAAAGCCACATTACATGTAATGTAAGTAATGAATCTCTTCGTCTTTTATTTTGTAAGGCCTGCCCTACTTAAACAGACATGACCACATTCATTACATGTTAGATCAAAATCTGTGATAAAATTTACAGAGAAACTGACATCAAAGCCATTACGAATATCTCTGAGTTTTTTCATGCGCAACACAATTCTGATTAAACTCTCTTTTACCACTGTTCCCTGTTTTGTGTTTTTGATACAATCTTTATACCTCGATTGTGGCTTATGTACTGGTCTAATTGGCCGTAGAGAAACTATATATAAATACAAAACAAATATAATAGAACAAAAACACCGTATAGAAACAAATAGAGAGAGAGAGAGAGAGAGAGAGAGAGAGAGAGAAAGTGAGAGATGAAACCGCTTGTATACATGTTGTTTTTGTACGTAATTTTATTTACGTTTCAACTATAGATATTTTGTACATAATTTTCTCCTTTCAGAGTAAACGAATGTCTTACAGATATATAGCTTAGAGATAGTCTATTGTAGGTGTTATACGTTTTGGTATAAACCTATTTCTTTAAAGTAGGACATTATGTTGACGATTTCAGCATTTTCATATAGTTTTCTCATGTTTTCCTTACAGTATTTCTGACTTACGGGATCGCCTCGGCAATGTTACTACTGGCGAACCGCTAGAGGCCTGTCGGTGGCTGCCACCAGAGGACCGCTGTTGTTGCCATCGGTGGCGTGCCAGCGGGCCACTAGTGGTTTACGTGTAGAGTCCGACACCTCGGCGTGGTGTCATGGCTAGCAACCTTGTCTCGCTAGAACAATTACGACTGAGTAGTGTTCGATCCTCCCTGGGTACCCCATGCTTTCGGCATTGTGCCAAATCTAAGCTACGCTTTAAAAAATCACCATAAAAATACACACCCATACTTTTGGCCTTGTGTCATATCTAAGATGCGCTTAATAAATTTCCATGAAAATACACTTGACGAGTCGAAATGAGTTTTTATAACTACGAAGATGGCAACTTGATTTTGATGGGATGGCGCGGGTTTCTGTAATGGCGATGATTGTGACCACTGGAATGTATACAGTAGAGGTGAGAATAATATTAGGGTCGACCAAGAATATGTGAAAGAGGGACGAAGTGGCGGAAAAAACGCCTTTCATTAATGAAAGCTAATCAGTTTTTGGCTTGTTTATCTTAGAAATAGCGCACCCGAGACTTCCACATTTGGGGCGATCGCAAAACTCAACCCAACCGGAGTGCAATGGAAGTCCTCTCTCTGGAATTTGGTGTGAATTTTAGTAAATATAAATTCTTTTTATTTTATGGTGAATTAATATTTTGGTGTGAATTAACAGAAAAGATCCCCGTATTTTTATACAAAAAAACTATATGTTTTTGTTTCTTCCCCCCGAGATTTATTTTATTTTCGTTAACGTTAACATAAGATAATTACCTTTTTAGAAAAAAAAGCGGGTATTTAAATAAATTATCTGTTAAATAAGAAAACCGGTAAATAAAATAAGCACTTACGACCTTGAAGAATATTTCCACCTACAGACTTTCATTTACAGCCATAAATTTACCGGAAGGAAGTAAAAACATCGAGGACAATGGACGACAATGGCGCCATGTTGACATTCTGGTTTTGCGTGATTATTGGCGAATTAACCTTATTCTGTTATAGGAGATATTTTCTGGTCACTTATCTCGTTTTGATAAATTTATTGTTTGTTAACTAACGCATGTGACAAATGTACAGTCGGTTCCGATTGGATGAGAATTGTGAAATTATTGGACGTGTTTGTTCGTGGAGAAAACAGGTTTGTTTGATGAGGATTCGGAGAAAGCGTTTTCATGAAAATCGGAAAGTGACCAATAAATTTTCGACTAATTGAGCTGAATGATAGCATTTGGCATTTGACATGCTAATTATGTGATCTGCGTGTCTTGATAAGTATTTTGCGACTGTGGAGACTGAAAGGCAAAAGAAAAACGAAATTTATTGCTGAAAATAAAAAATGGCCTCTCCAAGAGGATTTTTTTAATGACTGCAAATCAATGGAGCGTAAACCCATAAAAAAAATTTATGATTTTCCTATGAATATTGTTGCTCTTGGCATGTGAGACTTTTTATATTTTTATATAGTTTGTTAATTTTTTTATGAAAAACTCAAAATCAAGCAAGTACAACAATTTAGTGGTTTTGTTTTTGTTATTTTTTTTTCGTTGTTGTTTTACGGTATTTCAACATCAATGGGTTATTTAATGCCGACAAGAATTTTAGGACAGATTCGTATGAATAAAATATATATTCTTTGATTTAGTTTGATTTGGTTTGTTTTGTTTTACGGCAGATCAACCTCAAGGGGTTATTTTAATGCCGACAAGAGTTTTAGGATAGATTCGTATGAATAGGATATATATTCTTTGATTTAGTTTGGTTTGGTTTGCTTTGTTTTACGGCAGATCAACCTCAAGGGGTTATTTTAATGCCGACAAGAGTTTTAGGATAGATTCGTATGAATAGGATATATATTCTTTGATTTAGTTTGGTTTGGTTTGCTTTGTTTTACGGCAGATCAACCTCAAGGGGTTATTTTAATGCCGACAAGAGTTTTAGGATAGATTCGTATGAATAGGATATATATTCTTTGATTTAGTTTGGTTTGGTTTGCTTTGTTTTACGGCAGATCAACCTCAAGGGGTTATTTTAATGCCGACAAGAGTTTTAGGATAGATTCGTATGAATAGGATATATATTCTTTGATTTAGTTTGGTTTGGTTTGTTTTGTTTTACGGCAGATCAACCTCAAGGGGTTATTTTAATGCCGACAAGAGTTTTAGGATAGATTCGTATGAATAGGATATATATTCTTTGATTTAGTTTGGTTTGGTTTGCTTTGTTTTACGGCAGATCAACCTCAAGGGGTTATTTTAATGCCGACAAGAGTTTTAGGATAGATTCGTATGAATAGGATATATATTCTTTGATTTAGTTTGGTTTGGTTTGTTTTGTTTTACGGCAGATCAACCTCAAGGGGTTATTTTAATGCCGACAAGAGTTTTAGGATAGATTCGTATGAATAGGATATATATTCTTTGATTTAGTTTGGTTTGGTTTGTTTTGTTTTACGGCAGATCAACCTCAAGGGGTTATTTTAATGCCGACAAGAGTTTTAGGATAGATTCGTATGAATAGGATATATATTCTTTGATTTAGTTTGGTTTGGTTTGCTTTGTTTTACGGCAGATCAACCTCAAGGGGTTATTTTAATGCCGACAAGAGTTTTAGGATAGATTCGTATGAATAGGATATATATTCTTTGATTTAGTTTGGTTTGGTTTGCTTTGTTTTACGGCAGATCAACCTCAAGGGGTTATTTTAATGCCGACAAGAGTTTTAGGATAGATTCGTATGAATAGGATATATATTCTTTGATTTAGTTTGGTTTGGTTTGCTTTGTTTTACGGCAGATCAACCTCAAGGGGTTATTTTAATGCCGACAAGAGTTTTAGGATAGATTCGTATGAATAGGATATATATTCTTTGATTTAGTTTGGTTTGGTTTGCTTTGTTTTACGGCATATCAACCTCAAGGGGTTATTTTAATGCCGACAAGAGTTTTAGGATAGATTCGTATGAATAGGATATATATTCTTTGATTTAGTTTGGTTTGGTTTGCTTTGTTTTACGGCAGATCAACCTCAAGGGGTTATTTTAATGCCGACAAGAGTTTTAGGATAGATTCGTATGAATAGGATATATATTCTTTGATTTAGTTTGGTTTGGTTTGCTTTGTTTTACGGCAGATCAACCTCAAGGGGTTATTTTAATGCCGACAAGAGTTTTAGGATAGATTCGTATGAATAGGATATATATTCTTTGATTTAGTTTGGTTTGGTTTGCTTTGTTTTACGGCAGATCAACCTCAAGGGGTTATTTTAATGCCGACAAGAGTTTTAGGATAGATTCGTATGAATAGGATATATATTCTTTGATTTAGTTTGGTTTGGTTTGTTTTGTTTTACGGCAGATCAACCTCAAGGGGTTATTTTAATGCCGACAAGAGTTTTAGGATAGATTCGTATGAATAGGATATATATTCTTTGATTTAGTTTGGTTTGGTTTGCTTTGTTTTACGGCAGATCAACCTCAAGGGGTTATTTTAATGCCGACAAGAGTTTTAGGATAGATTCGTATGAATAGGATATATATTCTTTGATTTAGTTTGGTTTGGTTTGTTTTGTTTTACGGCAGATCAACCTCAAGGGGTTATTTTAATGCCGACAAGAGTTTTAGGATAGATTCGTATGAATAGGATATATATTCTTTGATTTAGTTTGGTTTGGTTTGCTTTGTTTTACGGCAGATCAACCTCAAGGGGTTATTTTAATGCCGACAAGAGTTTTAGGATAGATTCGTATGAATAGGATATATATTCTTTGATTTAGTTTGGTTTGGTTTGCTTTGTTTTACGGCAGATCAACCTCAAGGGGTTATTTTAATGCCGACAAGAGTTTTAGGATAGATTCGTATGAATAGGATATATATTCTTTGATTTAGTTTGGTTTGGTTTGCTTTGTTTTACGGCATATCAACCTCAAGGGGTTATTTTAATGCCGACAAGAGTTTTAGGATAGATTCGTATGAATAGGATATATATTCTTTGATTTAGTTTGGTTTGGTTTGCTTTGTTTTACGGCAGATCAACCTCAAGGGGTTATTTTAATGCCGACAAGAGTTTTAGGATAGATTCGTATGAATAGGATATATATTCTTTGATTTAGTTTGGTTTGGTTTGCTTTGTTTTACGGCAGATCAACCTCAAGGGGTTATTTTAATGCCGACAAGAGTTTTAGGATAGATTCGTATGAATAGGATATATATTCTTTGATTTAGTTTGGTTTGGTTTGCTTTGTTTTACGGCATATCAACCTCAAGGGGTTATTTTAATGCCGACAAGAGTTTTAGGATAGATTCGTATGAATAGGATATATATTCTTTGATTTAGTTTGGTTTGGTTTGCTTTGTTTTACGGCAGATCAACCTCAAGGGGTTATTTTAATGCCGACAAGAGTTTTAGGATAGATTCGTATGAATAGGATATATATTCTTTGATTTAGTTTGGTTTGGTTTGCTTTGTTTTACGGCAGATCAACCTCAAGGGGTTATTTTAATGCCGACAAGAGTTTTAGGATAGATTCGTATGAATAGGATATATATTCTTTGATTTAGTTTGGTTTGGTTTGCTTTGTTTTACGGCAGATCAACCTCAAGGGGTTATTTTAATGCCGACAAGAGTTTTAGGATAGATTCGTATGAATAGGATATATATTCTTTGATTTAGTTTGGTTTGGTTTGCTTTGTTTTACGGCAGATCAACCTCAAGGGGTTATTTTAATGCCGACAAGAGTTTTAGGATAGATTCGTATGAATAGGATATATATTCTTTGATTTAGTTTGGTTTGGTTTGCTTTGTTTTACGGCAGATCAACCTCAAGGGGTTATTTTAATGCCGACAAGAGTTTTAGGATAGATTCGTATGAATAGGATATATATTCTTTGATTTAGTTTGGTTTGGTTTGTTTTGTTTTACGGCAGATCAACCTCAAGGGGTTATTTTAATGCCGACAAGAGTTTTAGGATAGATTCGTATGAATAGGATATATATTCTTTGATTTAGTTTGGTTTGGTTTGCTTTGTTTTACGGCAGATCAACCTCAAGGGGTTATTTTAATGCCGACAAGAGTTTTAGGATAGATTCGTATGAATAGGATATATATTCTTTGATTTAGTTTGGTTTGCTTTGCTTTGTTTTACGGCAGATCAACCTCAAGGGGTTATTTTAATGCCGACAAGAGTTTTAGGATAGATTCGTATGAATAGGATATATATTCTTTGATTTAGTTTGGTTTGCTTTGCTTTGTTTTACGGCAGATCAACCTCAAGGGGTTATTTTAATGCCGACAAGAGTTTTAGGATAGATTCGTATGAATAGGATATATATTCTTTGATTTAGTTTGGTTTGGTTTGCTTTGTTTTACGGCAGATCAACCTCAAGGGGTTATTTTAATGCCGACAAGAGTTTTAGGATAGATTCGTATGAATAGGATATATATTCTTTGATTTAGTTTGGTTTGCTTTGCTTTGTTTTACGGCAGATCAACCTCAAGGGGTTATTTTAATGCCGACAAGAGTTTTAGGATAGATTCGTATGAATAGGATATATATTCTTTGATTTAGTTTGGTTTGCTTTGCTTTGTTTTACGGCAGATCAACCTCAAGGGGTTATTTTAATGCCGACAAGAGTTTTAGGATAGATTCGTATGAATAGGATATATATTCTTTGATTTAGTTTGGTTTGCTTTGCTTTGTTTTACGGCAGATCAACCTCAAGGGGTTATTTTAATGCCGACAAGAGTTTTAGGATAGATTCGTATGAATAGGATATATATTCTTTGATTTAGTTTGGTTTGCTTTGCTTTGTTTTACGGCAGATCAACCTCAAGGGGTTATTTTAATGCCGACAAGAGTTTTAGGATAGATTCGTATGAATAGGATATATATTCTTTGATTTAGTTTGGTTTGCTTTGCTTTGTTTTACGGCAGATCAACCTCAAGGGGTTATTTTAATGCCGACAAGAGTTTTAGGATAGATTCGTATGAATAGGATATATATTCTTTGATTTAGTTTGGTTTGCTTTGCTTTGTTTTACGGCAGATCAACCTCAAGGGGTTATTTTAATGCCGACAAGAGTTTTAGGATAGATTCGTATGAATAGGATATATATTCTTTGATTTAGTTTGGTTTGCTTTGCTTTGTTTTACGGCAGATCAACCTCAAGGGGTTATTTTAATGCCGACAAGAGTTTTAGGATAGATTCGTATGAATAGGATATATATTCTTTGATTTAGTTTGGTTTGCTTTGCTTTGTTTTACGGCAGATCAACCTCAAGGGGTTATTTTAATGCCGACAAGAGTTTTAGGATAGATTCGTATGAATAGGATATATATTCTTTGATTTAGTTTGGTTTGCTTTGCTTTGTTTTACGTATCGTGATCGCAGATCAACCTCAAGGGGTTATTTTAATGCCGACAAGAGTTTTAGGATAGATTCGTATGAATAGGATATATATTCTTTGATTTAGTTTGGTTTGGTTTGCTTTGTTTTACGCTCAAGGGGTTATTTTAATGCCGACAAGAGTTTTAGGATAGATTCGTATGAATAGGATATATATTCTTTGATTTAGTTTGGTTTGCTTTGCTTTGTTTTACGGCAGATCAACCTCAAGGGGTTATTTTAATGCCGACAAGAGTTTTAGGATAGATTCGTATGAATAGGATATATATTCTTTGATTTAGTTTGGTTTGGTTTGCTTTGTTTTACGGCAGATCAACCTCAAGGGGTTATTTTAATGCCGACAAGAGTTTTAGGATAGATTCGTATGAATAGGATATATATTCTTTGATTTAGTTTGGTTTGGTTTGCTTTGTTTTACGGCAGATCAACCTCAAGGGGTTATTTTAATGCCGACAAGAGTTTTAGGATAGATTCGTATGAATAGGATATATATTCTTTGATTTAGTTTGGTTTGCTTTGCTTTGTTTTACGGCAGATCAACCTCAAGGGGTTATTTTAATGCCGACAAGAGTTTTAGGATAGATTCGTATGAATAGGATATATATTCTTTGATTTAGTTTGGTTTGCTTTGCTTTGTTTTACGGCAGATCAACCTCAAGGGGTTATTTTAATGCCGACAAGAGTTTTAGGATAGATTCGTATGAATAGGATATATATTCTTTGATTTAGTTTGGTTTGCTTTGCTTTGTTTTACGGCAGATCAACCTCAAGGGGTTATTTTAATGCCGACAAGAGTTTTAGGATAGATTCGTATGAATAGGATATATATTCTTTGATTTAGTTTGGTTTGCTTTGCTTTGTTTTACGGCAGATCAACCTCAAGGGGTTATTTTAATGCCGACAAGAGTTTTAGGATAGATTCGTATGAATAGGATATATATTCTTTGATTTAGTTTGGTTTGGTTTGCTTTGTTTTACGGCAGATCAACCTCAAGGGGTTATTTTAATGCCGACAAGAGTTTTAGGATAGATTCGTATGAATAGGATATATATTCTTTGATTTAGTTTGGTTTGGTTTGCTTTGTTTTACGGCAGATCAACCTCAAGGGGTTATTTTAATGCCGACAAGAGTTTTAGGATAGATTCGTATGAATAGGATATATATTCTTTGATTTAGTTTGGTTTGCTTTGCTTTGTTTTACGGCAGATCAACCTCAAGGGGTTATTTTAATGCCGACAAGAGTTTTAGGATAGATTCGTATGAATAGGATATATATTCTTTGATTTAGTTTGGTTTGCTTTGCTTTGTTTTACGGCAGATCAACCTCAAGGGGTTATTTTAATGCCGACAAGAGTTTTAGGATAGATTCGTATGAATAGGATATATATTCTTTGATTTAGTTTGGTTTGGTTTGCTTTGTTTTACGGCAGATCAACCTCAAGGGGTTATTTTAATGCCGACAAGAGTTTTATTGCTAGTATGTTTGTTTGTTTTTTATGTATTGCTGGTAATAATTTTTTTTTCAAACATGTATTGCTGGTATTAAAACCTATTTTTACACTTTCATAGTGTTTTGACCCCAGTTTTGCTCATAACTGGGACCCTAACAAGAGCTACCACCCCGGGTCAAGATGGACCTGGGAATACCAGCAATTAAGAAGTGGCTCCACGCTCCTCAAAACCTCCTGATTAGAGGCCTTGCTGCCGGATGTTATTTATCGTCATACCCAGGACGCTACAACAATTTAAATATCTAGAAATTGAGTGCAGAAAATGTGACACTGAAATTTTAAGGCGCATTGTGATCGGAGAAAGATGCCTTCCAAAAGCTAAGTCTTAAAAAGCAATGAAATTTCGTTAAAAAAAGAAAAAACTGACATGTATGCAATATCAGTCCACCTATATGTCAGTGAATGCGTTACAATTTACTCACAAATGAAGAAGACTTAAGACAACAGAAATGCGGTTCTACAGAAGGATACTGAGAATTTCATGTACTAAACATGTGAGAAACGACAAAGTTTTAAGGAAAATGGAAACAAATGGAAACTTAGAATTAGAAAAATATAGTTGGAATTTCTAGGGTGTATAATGAGGAAAGAGGGCTTATAAAATTTGACACTCACAGGGCACATTGAAGGTAAGAGTGACAGAGGAAAGCAGCGAATAATCTACTTAACAAGTATCTTTTATGTTTTCCTGCGTTTCTTTTAAGATTCCAAACCGGGAAGAAAACTCATTTACTTTGCTGACTGTGATAATAATTTAAGATGATGATAAGTAGGAAGAAAAATATAAAAAGAGAACTGGTGGAATGACATTTTAGAAAACTGATTCATTCATTACAATAAATCATTCATACAAAAAGTAAATTAGTAAAGTTAATGAGATAAAATGGCGAATTGAACTATTTAGCCCATGCTACATAGACTGACGTCAGTTGCCATATTAGTAAAAAACGCTCTCACTTAAATTTTCAAAAATTCAACCTCAGCCTTGCGACAGTATGCTTCACAAATTTGTATTTGTTATCAATAACACACTTCACAAAAACATATTTCGATGTGCATTATATTTTTTCGTTTTGGATGCTAAGTTTCCTTGCCTGATGATGACCAGAGAACCTGTCGAAAGAACTTGTATATTTAAGGAAAAACTAATACAGTTTATAATTTTAAAAAACAAGGACCATGACATTCATCAAGTGGTTAATGCATTTTAAAAATTTAGTTAGCGAAGTACATTCGCAATTTTATCTCATTAACTTTAATAATTTACTTTTTGTATCAATGATTCATTGCTTTATATATACGTACATATATATATATATATATATATATATATATATATATATATATATATATATATATATATATATATGATAGAAATTTTGGCTGACTTGAATAATCATGCATAGAAATTCGTCGAGTCTAGAAGAATCCTCAACAGAATGCAGAAAGGACAGAAACCCGACCGATTTGTTATCACCCGGAGATTCTAACCTCTAGGCAATCGACGCGCGGCGAATTTTTACGTATTTATTTTTTCATAAACACGCCAGTCATTCAGAGAACTCAATCGCTAGGAGAGTCTTTCATATATATATATATATATATATATATATATATATATATATATATATATATATATATATATATATATATATATGAAACTCAGAGTTGTGCAATTAATGTAAGATATTATGTACATTTCATAATATATATATATATATATATATATATATATATGAATAGTCACGACAATGTAGGATATATTATGCTGCGTGTGTTTATATACAGCGGCGAGGATGCCATTGGTTTATCAACGCTTATAAATTTGAGGACGTTCATGAATATATATATATATATATATATATATGTGTGTGTGTGTGTGTGTGTGTGTGTGTGTGTGTGTGTGTGTGTGTGTGTCATTCACAGACAGTACTGTTTCGCTGTATCACAGCTCCTCAGTGAGACTAGACTTCCGATTGCCTCAAGCCAGGATTGAAAGACAACTAATTTGGTGTCAGTCATAGCTATCATCACTCGCTAGAGTTACACAACTAAATCTAGCGTATTGTTTTTACAAATGTAAACAAATGCCCATCAGCCAAAGTGCTCCATTCATTTTACTGAAGAGCTTTGCATTAGTGCAGGTGGCTGTTGTTTATAGAATTAGCTTATCACTCAACAGTGCTCAATTGAAATGTAATACATAAATGATTAATGGTCAGAATTGAATCAGACCAGGAAACAGTAGTATTAAAAAGTGATCAATACACGTGTAAAAAAAAATAACAATAATATGTAGAGCTTTTAACTTTAAAAATCAGGAGTTCAGTTTAATCCACTATCTTGGTTTCAACCTTACGGTACCCTTAAAAATCTGAGGATACCGTAACGTTGAAACCAAGATAGCGGATTCAACTGATCTCCTGATTTTTAAAGTATATATCAACGATTCATTGTTTAATTGAAATATAATTCCATTATCGTTGATTCTTTGAATACAATGTGAAATATGTACAGACCCACATAAAGGTTTTTTTTGGATGTTATTAAAATCTTGACAAGCAACACTTACCTGGAAGTTTCACGGTGATAGAATCGATCGTTAACCCCTAAAATTAAATCAGTTAATTTTAAGCGTCGACGATGGGTTCTATCTATCACTGTTAAACTTTTAGTTATGTGTATGTTTGTCATATTTTAATAAGATCCGAAACATGTAACATTTACATTACCCAACACACACACACACACACACACACACACACACACACACACACATATATATATATATATATATATATATATATATATATATATATATATATATATATATATACACACAAGGTATATCAAAAATAATTTTGAAAATTTTTGGGGTGAGTTCCCCACACCAAAGCAAAAACAAAAGTCCATACAAACTTATGTCCAAAGAAACTTTATGGCAGATGGTGTTGTGTTGCCATGCAGACTAGGTTACATTTGTCATTCGTGTACATTTGTGGCTAGTCTGTCTTCATCGTTTAACGTGTGTAGTAGTCAGTTAACTGAGAAGTGTTCCGTTTAACAATGGCAGGATATTCATATCGTGAGCAGGAAGATATAATTTTTACATACGTCCGCGCGAATAATCATGGACGCGAGGCTGCACAGCTGTATCAGTTTCCAGACCAAAGACAATTGAGTCATCCAACTTTTGATGTTGTTTATCGTCGCGTTTCTGAGACAGGAACCGTGGCACCACAAACAATGGATCGAGGAAGGCCGAGATCTGCTCGTGCGCCTGAACACATTCCACAGGCTGTCGGATACGACCCAGGTATCAACATACGTGAAGTGGCCCTAGTATATCGTACATTTTATAGTGCCGCATGGAGTTACCCCTATATCTATATCATTTGAAACATGTGCAGGGTCTTTCGCCCTCATCACTCACCACGGGAGAAGTTTTGCCGATGATTTATTGCCCAATCTGCCGATCCGTTGTTTGTCTCTTCAGTCTGGTTCACAGATGAGGAAACATTTGAAAGAGATGGAATAACAAATTTACACAATCAACATTTGTAGACGGATTGGAAACCCCATGGTACAATACAGGCTAGACACCAGCATGTTTATGATTAATGTGTAGACTGGAATTGTAGGTGACCATCTATTAGGTCCATATGTTCTCCCAGCACATTTTACAGGGGCTGTCTACAGGGATTTTATTTCGAACACACATCCAGACCTGCTAGAGGATGTACACATGCTAATACGAAGACGTATGTAGTTCATGCCTGATAGAGCTTCAGTACATTTTAATCATATTTTTCACGGTGCACTAGCTGACATCTACCATGAAAGATGGATAGGTAGTGGGGGACTGGTTCCATGGCCTGCACGTTCCTCCTACCTCAATCCTTTGGATTTTTGTGTGTGGGACCACCTAAAACAATTGATTTATGCAGCAGACATTGATAATGCCGAGAAGCTTCATCGACGTGTCATGGGGTCTGAGAAACCATTAGACACTGTGTCGGAGTATTTGAAAGGATCCGCCAGTCAAAGATCCGACGGATGCATGCGTGTGTAGATGCAGGTGGAGGACATTTTGAGGATTTGTTATGAGTTGCTGTGTTGAGGTACAATGACGGCCCTTTTGGGCATGCGTTTATATGTACATTTTACCTTATTCTGTTATCAGGAACCTGACCCCAAAGTTTGTAAATGTATTTTTGATAACACAATATATATATATATATATATATATATATATATATATATATATATATATATATATATATATATATTCACATTTCATTGAATACTACAGACAAGGTGCTTTTATTTAGTTTATATACAATTTCTCATGCGATCTAATAATTTTTTCTTTTCGGATGATAAATTATATAAAAACTGTCCGAATGTTCTTTTTATCAGAGCGCTTTTGGCTATATATTTTGCCATTTTCAAGGATTAAAATTTTTAACTGAAAGAAATAATTTGTTGTATGTATGCTTTATAAAATGTTTTCATTTTTCAAAACACGGTCAAGATATTGTGTCCATGTTCAACGTTAATATTATCAAGTGTTGATTTTTTGTATTTATTAATAAGGCTTCCATTATTTTTAGCCTTTTTTTGCATGTAGATGATGCTATTATATTAGTGTTGTCAACAAGTATGTTACGAATAATGTCCGGTAGGTCTCCATGAATATTTAAATGAGATCTAATTGAGCTATGGTCAGAAAGATATAGAGTGAGCCTGCGTGTCAAACATGTTGTAGTGTGGCCTATATAATTATTTACGAATTTTGATTGATCAGGAATACAATTCCTTAATCGGCATTTAAATTCGTAAATAATATTTGCCCTATTTAATTTTGTTCTAGGAGGTGAATTATTATTTTTAACTATAAGGTATAATGTCAGTATATATATATATATATATATATATATATATATATATATATATATATGTATATATATATATATTGACATTCCAAATGTCATGTGATAACATTATGCAAAGGTAAAGGTAGGTGGAACCCCCGTACCTTGACATCATATAATGTTGATCGAATATGTTTAGAATTCTGAACGAAGTCAAAGGCTAAATTAAAATATCGTGTATTGGGAATCAAAACCTAAGAATAAGTTTATGCAGATTAATATTCTTAACAGATATGACACAACCACCTCTTCAAAATAGTAATTTTTTATGTGTCATTAAAAAATTTGGTGGTTGAAGTCATCAAACCATAAACGAAAGGGAAATCTTACGACCGAACGCATGAAGACACTGTGTCAATTTTCAGTCTTGACAATACCTCTACACCTTTCTGACCATAGCTTAATTAGATCTCATTTAAATATTCATGAAGACCTACCGGACACTATTCGTAACATACTTGTTGATATACTAATATAATAGCATCATCTACGTGCAAAAAAAGCCTAAAAATAATGGAAGCCTCATTAATAAAAACAAAAAATCAACACTTGATAATATTAACGTTGAACCAACGTAGAAATTTAAACAGAATATATTCAACGACTCTTATTTAAAGAAAACATTTTTCACTCACTCTTCGTTCTTCTACAAATGGCTACAGATCTTTTCGAACGCGTTACTGAAAATTTTGTTTTACACTCGATAAGCTGCAACCCTCAATCAACCCTTTGGCCAACAATCCAGGCCAAAGTGAACTATATGCTCAACTGGTGAAATATAAGACTTCAACTCAGCCAATAACTGATTCGATGTGCTTTTCTGCAAGTTTCACAATTGAACCTTGACATGACCAATGCGTATTGACAATAGGGCTTTCTTATAGCAAATGCATTAAACAAAAAGGCTGTTTTTCCTACGTTTGTAAATCTGTCTTCTTGACATGAAACCACCACACCAGAAATGGTGACTCATTTCAAATCACAGATAATAAGTTATAATTATTTATACATTTCTTTCTGGCTTATTAATAATCCTGAAATGTTTCTGCACAGCTAAGGCTGAGCAATTATTCAATTAACATAAGTAGCGAATCGGTCAAGCGTGTGACCTTAAAATGTTTTCATGCGTAAACCCACTTCAACTTAAAACTTTCATCAGCCATGCTTCCTTAACCAGTTCCCATCATCAATTCTTTCCTCCATCAGGAAAATCTATGGAGCGGTCAGTTGCTATAGGAATAGTATCGATGTAAAAAGGAGAAAAAATCAGATCAGATATCGGTGACATTTGTCAAAACAAAATTTATATATATATATATATATATATATATATATATATATATATACCTTGTTATATATACTTAC